>JAWWEV010000095.1:25131516-25185980 GCA_035583235.1 Hafferia zeledoni
AAATGGCTGGTGCCCCTTGTGCTGCCCTAAGCACACAGGTATGTGGACTCCCATCCCATACACCCTTTACGGGGCCATTTCCAGATTCAGCAAGACAGGCTTGCAGACACATGCCCTCCAAGCAAGTCCAGAGACACCTGAGCCTGGGAAGGTGACAAAAGCAGCCCACTTTCAGACAAGCATCTGCAGGGGCTTGGGGACTGCCCCAAGTTCTTGCAGCTCAGCTGCAGCTGGGAGGCATCTGGAAAGGCTGTTTGCCATGCCCCACAGGGCAGCTATGGCCACGGCTCAGTGGATTGTCACCTGCAGTGCAAACCCACACCTGGCTTACCAAGCACCTCTCCTTGCAGGCAGGGACTCTATGCACTTGTTAGCACAAAAGAAAACACTGTACCAGTGGGGACAGGCTGCGCAGCAAGACCTTCTCCGGCCCAGACAAACGGGCGAGAGCCAAACATTGACACTGCTTCATCCACATCCTGGAAAACCCCAGATTTTTGGCTCCACCACTGCAGCACTGGCTGGCTTTGTCCCCCAAACCCCTGAAACTAAACCCCCTTCTGCTCTGCAGAGAAGGATGTGCAAAAGGGAGGGGAGCATTTGTTGCAGGATGCTGGCTGGAGAGTAGGGTCCACTGCTGAGGAAAGGAGATGAGCAGTGAAGCCCAGCCGCCTAGTGCCTCCAGCCTGCTTGCAAGGCAACCAGACCTAGAGTACCTGCTGGCTGAGTTGCAACTCAGCCCCTGGCCTTTGGGGTGGGGGTGGCCTTCAGGACAGTGACAACATCCCGTTTCTGCTGAGTGAAGTCAGACTAAGGAGCTCCACACCAGAGAAGGAAAGTTGAGAGTTTAACTGAATTCTGCGTCCCAGTGCAGTTTTGGAAGCTGCAAGTACGTGTCTCTTTCCAAACACAAACTTGGCCCAATTTCCAAAGAAACTAGCTATTGCTTCAGATGAACACTGGCAGAGAAACAAGCGTGTTATAAAACACTAGATGCACGAGACAGAAAACCTTCCTTTTCTCTGTCTGTTATGCTGTGTGCCTGGAACAACCACTCTCCAGCGTGGCATGGTACCTTTCCAAACTACTTTGCAAGCCTAACTAACAGTCCTTGACCTCCACTTTGACCAGATAGGAGGATGCTAGGGATATTTGCACCACAGGCTCCCTGCCTGCCAAGCAAGACTGTGCTTCAGAGGTACGATGTGCTCCCAGCCACACGGCTCAGAGATGGTGTTGTCAGGATCACGCATCTGCTCCCTGCCAAACATCTTAAACATATTCTTTGGAGAAGTTTAACACGGTTTTTCAACTCCTCTTTTGAAGCCAAGAAAGCCTAACTTTGAACAAACATGTTAGCTCCCCCTCCCCCAGCCTTTTCCATGCTCTTCTCTGAGTTTCTATTTTACTTTTTCAAAAGAAGGCAGTGGAGGGACACAGCACAATCCCAGCTTGTGGCCGTGAGCAAAGTAATGCCGGTAACACGCAGCCTGGGGGACAGGCAGGAAGGAGCAGAAAGTCTGGCCGTATCAAATAGGTTAAAAAAAAAAAAAAGAAATAAAAAAAGTGCAAAGCAGATAATAGCAAGTTCAGACTAGAGGAGAGGGAGATGCTGCATGTAAAGCAAATGTTTTCCTCACTGTGTGGTATTGCAAGTGACTCCATACATTCAGAGGCCCCCAGTGTCTGGGGCAGAAACACCCAACAGGGAGACAAGAGGCCATGACTGCAGTGTGATAGGATGACCAGAACCCAGGCAAGCCAAACTTCTTCTCTTGTCACTTAAAAAAATCATGGTTTAAGCAACTCCTAGGTTTTCACCCTCTTGCCCAAATTTTGCCCTGCTAGGATTCTGCCAGTGCTAAAACCCTCTACCTCTGCCCACAAAATGTCCATATATATAAGGGCCTCAAACTAGATTATCTGTGAATTCACTGACGTCCAAGGCAGCACATAATCTCTAAAAACTTCTGTAACACAGGCACTTAGCATTGATTTGACAGGCTACTTACATCTCCTCAGAACAAACCTCGAAGCATCAGAAGACCCTCGTCATTTATCTTCAGCATCTACAGTTTTGAACGACTGCATGTACTGACTACACAGGCATCAGAAGCACTGCATTAAAGTCCATGGCATAGGTCATCCCCTCCATAACTGACTGATGGCTGCTCACTCATAAGCTGGCCAAAGGAACTTTTTTCTCTAGATTCATGTTTTTTCAAACATGCCTTGCTAACAATGGGAAGCATCAGTTTCTATCCAGAACTCTGGCATCTCAAAGAAACAGCTATTTTTCTTTCATGCTGAAGATCCTCAAGGACTCAGGGATGCTGGTTAGCCAGAATGCTGGACATGAGCCAGCAATGTGCACTCACAGCCCAAAAAGCTAATTGTATCCTAGGCTGCATCAAAAGCATCGTGACCAGCAGGGTGAAGGAGGTGACTCTGCTCCTCTGCTTTGCTCTGGTGAGACCCCAGAGCAACCAGCTCTGGGACCCCCAACATACAAAGGACATGGACCTGTTGAAGCAACTCCAGAAGAGGGCCACCAAGATGATCAGGGGGCTAGAGCACCTCTCCTGTGGGGTTGCTCAGCCTGGAGAAGAGAAGGCTGCAGGGAGACCAAGAAAGACTTCCAGTACCTAAAAGGAGCCTAAAGAAAGATGGAGGGACTTTTGAGAAGGGCATATAGTGATAGGACAAGGGCCAATGGCTTTTAAGTGAAGGAGGGCACATTTAGAGCAGATATTATAAAAAAATCCTCAACTGTGAGGGTGGTGAGGCACTGGTTACCTGGGAAGTTGTGGATGCCCCATCCCTGGAAATGTTTGTTCAAGGCCAGGTTTGATGGGGCTCTGAGCAACCTAGTCTAGGTGAAGGTGTGCCTGCCCAGGCCGGGGGTTGGAACTAAATGGTCTTTAAGGTCCCTTCCAACCAAACCCATTCTATGTTTCTATGCTATCTCAGCAAACAGCCATTTTTCAACATTAGTGAAAATGAGTACATCTCTAGTGGTTTGTGCTTTGGAAAACTCACTGGTTCATACATTAGCCTGTATTTTTCGTTTGGTAATATCCTTTAATTGTTAGTGTTCAGGGTTATCAGTCTTCTAAGCTTAAATCTGGGGATGAAAAGCTATTAAGACAGATACCTCACCGCAATCTTTAGCACACTCAGGTCATCTTTTCCCATAGCAAAGAGGGTAAGAGCACATCCCTTAGGTTTGCCATCCCATACCATATATATCCCATCTAAATGGGTATCTAAATGGGGGTCAAAAATGGCTAAGGAAATAGCTGTACTCTAAAATAACCTCCATAAACACATGCACTCAACTGGGCATGACTTGAAAATGACATCCCTAAAATACAGATAAGCCTGTCCATGCAATTAAGCCTTGCAGACTTCTGGCTGCCTTAAGGTGAACTCTTTTGGAAAACAACCAAAGAATCTCACCCCTTGTGCACCTCCTCCTTAAACTACCCCATCACCCAAACACAAAAACTGCATAGAAGTGACAGAAGAAAAGCATTTGACTGTTTTGAAAGCACTTCAGCCAACACACATACTATTTACATAGAGGAAATTTCTACTGAAAAAAACCCCCACCATCACAATACTGTTCCTAAAGAATGTAACAATCTGGGGAATGGACACCTGCAGGAAATTACCTGGATTTACTTGTTTTTGGGCTTCTAAGCCAGAATTTCTTGGTATTCTTGAAATTTTACTGTCAACAAGCAGGCTGTGCTTCTTGATACCCTTTTAATAAACTCCTTGGCATGCAGCACTAAATTGGAGCACAAATCCAAAATGCTTATATTACCTTGTATTAAGAGAATTTCATAGCTGTTAAGGACTTTTAATTCAACGTTGAATTATAATACTTCCCGAGCCCTGATTTATTCTTTTAAATTATAAATAAAGGCAAGTGAACTGTAAAAGCACACTTTAAATTCGGCAGCTTCTTTTAAGAAAATAAACCTCATTCAGCTAATGCATTTGCTGCAGAGCCAGGCAGCAGGGGTTGTAAAGTACTCTCTCTAAAGACTGCTAGGAAGAAAGCTATGGGCCTCTGAAACAAGTACCTGGCTATTTTAGCATTCAAAAGGACTAACAGCTCAGTCACACATATCCTGTATGCGTCATCACAAGCTTTGCAACAACGAAGGGGTGGGGAAAGGCAGCCAGGAAATACATAAAAAATAGTAGGATGTATGTATCATTAAATTTAGGTTTACGCTGAAGAAATGGGGCAGTTGGAGCTACCTGCTCTCATTAGAGCACTACTCCATGGCTTTGGGAAGACAGAGATTACAGGAAGGTCCTTGATGGTTACTGCCTTTTATGTTCATACTGGTAAGGAGTTTTTACACTAAAATAACTGGTTTTTTGAATTCTGGGTGGGTGAATTAAGTGTTGAAAATATCAGCAAGATGTACACCTCTCTATTCCTCACAGTGGCCTTAGAGATACACAAGATGTTGATCAGGGCAGACTCAGCTATGAAAATGTGAGGCATGACAGAATTGTTTTACAAATGTTTTTTGCTACCAAAACCTGAAAAGAGCAGGGAAAAAAAGAACAGTTCCTCATCCACATGCTCGCTACAAACTTCGCTACAGTGCCAGGCCGCATATGACTGCACCACCCTACAAGTACTGAAGGTACCACAGCTAGAAAACTCTTGCCTACTGTTTTGTAAAGAGCTACTTTTTACACGGCCCTGTAGCTCTCTGACTGTCTTTAACCACTTCCAGTAGCCTCACCTGGCCTTTGGCAGATTCACCAAATTGCACTGAAGATGTTACAAAGACAATATAAAATATTCTAATTGATACTTCAGCAACTAACTCCAACAACGCTTTGAATCACTAAGAGCGTTTCTGCAAACTCCAGGCATTTCCAAAGCACATGACTCACTCCTGACAGGATCAGACTAAGTGGAGACCATTTAAATGAAAGCCATATTCATAAAGGGTTTCCACATCCCACTCCGTGAGGACAGGCTTGCATAGCCACTTTCAGCTTAAAATTATCTTGGGGGGGGAAAGTGAAAGATATGAATCAAAATCAACAATAAAAAAAACACAGCACAGTTCCTTTTAGTGACCTCAAAACCGTCTTCCTAAAATAACAAAATTGTAATTTGTAATTTATCCATGAACAGCTGACCAGCAAGAACTGAATGATGATTTTTGTGTCTATTTCATAAATTGAAAACCACAGGTAGCTTCTCGTAAGTCTCTTCCCCCGTTATGATCTCTGGCAATAAGGGTGCCGATACTAACATGGCACACTTGATGGATGAGGGAGATGATCCCCAGGGTCCAGGGCCCAAACAGCTTATGGCCAGGTCAAGCGGGATGCCAGCAGGTCATGGTAACAAACTCTAGCTATACCCATGGTAGTGTCTGTTCAACGAGCAGCAGCTACAAACATCAAAGTTGGGTAAGAGAGCCTTCTAAAGGGTCGAAAAATATGTGAAATTCACCTCGCCCTCACCTTTGCCTTGTGACAAAGACAGCGGATCAAAACAGCTCCAGGGCATCACACAGTAAAAATGAGAAACTAGTAAGCTGCAAACCCACCAACATGCTGCGGGCATGCCAGCACCCTAGCGGTCCTGGGAAAGGCCTGTGGGGAGCACAGCCCCAGTGCAGATAAAACACACGCCAGGCTGCCACGTATCAGGATACTACATCACAGGACCAAATACATGAGAAGCGCCACCGGGACGCATAACAATTGTATTCGTGACCGTTCCTCAGAGCCCATTTTAAACCCGTGCTGCTCATCCAGCAGGTCCGCGCACATAAAAGGCTGAGAAAAGCCCACACAGCGCAAACAGCCCCTCTAAGCCTTTCTGTGGGATTGCGCAAGAACAGTATTTTGAGTAGAGTTCCCAGAGGAAATTACCCAACCTTGCCGACAACCAGAAAAGGAACCTCGCCGGGCTGGGAGGGAGCGCTGCCCGAGAGCGCCGGCGCTCCGCTCGCCGCTGCCGCCCTTGCGGCAGCATCCGCGCCGGGCGGCCCCGCGCACCGGCTCCCCGGGGATTCTCCCACAATCCCTCTCCGCCGGCGGCACGCGTGGGCAGCCGCACCGCTGTCACTCCGCGCCGGCCCCGGGGGGACAGGCGGGGACACCGCGACCCCGCGGCGGCCGCCCGCGCCTCCCTCTCCCGTGGCCTCCCGGACGGCGGGAGGGGAGGCGGCGGCGGAACCGCCGTGCCCGGCCCCGACACCCCGACGGGACGGCACTCACCGAGCAGCGGGGAGGGCTCGGGGCAGGGGCCCAGCGGCGGCTGGGCGGGCGGGGGCCGAGCCCGGGTGGCGGGCGGCGGCGGGCGGGAGAGCGGCAGCGAGAGGTTGGCGGGCGGCGGGCGGCGCGGCGGCGGCTCGAGGCTGCCCGGCGGCCGCAGAGCGCTGCCTGCCAGGTAGTAGAGCAGCGTGACCGAGAGGTGCAGGGCGCAGAAGGCGACGAGGAGGCGGCAGGCCCGCTGCAGCGAGGTGCCGGGCAGCGACGGCTCCTTCATACCGCTGCGCTGGCGGGGAGCACCACCCGCCCCGCGCAGTGCCGCCGACGGGGATCGGGAACGGGGCGGGGGCGGCGGCGGCTCCGCCTGCCGGGGGCGGCCCCGCGTTCCGCCCGCCGCCACCACCAGCACCACCGGCGGGACACCGAGCGTCACACGGCCCCGGCATCGCCATCCCTTCCCCGGAACCCCGCCCTGGCCTCCCGCCCGTGTGCCCCGAGCCCTGAGCGGACAGTCCCGCCTCTTTGGCTGGCTGTCCAGCACGGCGACCGGCGGCACCGTATTGTAGCGGCGGCTGCGGGGCACTGGAGCGGCCCGCATAAGCGCTGGGCTGCAGCAAAGGGCGTGAGTTGCTGCAGGGTGGACACGGCTGTGTTGGGGTTCATATCCCTTGAAGGGCTGCGGGTAGTCTTTGCTTGGCACTACTAGGCGTAAACTGTAGTTTTCTGTCAGGTCGGTGGAGCTTGTTTCAATTTGCTATCTGCAAAGCAAAAAAGACCAGAACCGCTTTTTTGTTGAATATATCACAGCACTCCAGCAGTGCCAGTGTCAGGGCCTCCTGGTCTCCAGCCAAACATCCTGCTTGGAGTGGGACTTCCCAGGAGCAAGTGAAATCAGCTGGGGTTTGGTCCGGCAGACTCTTGAAAACTGCCCATCATGGGGATTTACACCTCTCTAGTGCCCTGTCCCAGAGCTGTCCCACATTTCTGAGGAAGGAATTTCCTCATGTCCATCAGGAAGACAGTAGAAGTGCCTATGCAAGCCGGCCTGGACACCACCATCCAACATCCCTCAAAGTTACATATGTTTCTTAAAACTAGGGAGTCCATGAGCCTGGTAGGAAACGCTCTTGGTTCTACAGGAAGAAACCTGTCCTGTAGCCCTGTCTCCGCCTGCAGCCACGATGTGGGAGGGTTTATAGTGTTGCCCTTCTGTAACAGCAGAGACAGGAAGCCCGTACTAACCTTCCTGGTTCCCTGGGTGCTGCAGGCACGTTGTTCATGGCTGACTGGAGAGTAATCAGTGGTATATCCATGACTCACAGGGTAAATGAGACTGACGGCTGACCGGGCAAAATCCTGCTCGTGGTCTGACAGAGTTGCATGTATCTGGCTTAGCCCTGTGGGCTTCAGACTGCTTCAGGGATACTATGTGACACTCAAGTGGTTTTCAAGTGCAATAAATAACTCCTGCCAGTAGCCCTTCATGCTACTGTTTATTTGGCCTCATGGAAGCAAAGTAAAGAGAAAGTGAAGCTACATTCTTCTCATTGGTTAAAACTACTTCTCAACACACACAAGCGCCACTCCTATTGCCCTCAGCCTTTGTTGGTCTGCTGATTTCAGTGGCCTCTAGTGCTGCCTGGTGGGCTGCCAAAGTGCTGCTTTGTGGAGCTGGGCTCTCATCCAACAAGGCAGGATGCTCCTTCAGTCATTCCACAACTGCTCACAGTTACTCCAGATTAACGTGTTGCTGATGGTCTTTGAAGAAGTATACCATGTCCCACACTTTGACCTCCAACAACAGCACTATTTCTTAGTCTAAAGACTGACCCTCTTGGGCCAGCTGGACCTCATCAGGTCATTCTCATCCCATGGACCACAGCTGTTTGGTGCTAGGCATTCGCATGTGCACATCCTTTTTTATTACTAGCCATGGTGGTGAAAAACAATAGGGCATGGTCTCAGTCTGTGATGCTGTGCTGAGAGAGCAGCAACAGGAACAGAATGTTCTTGTTCTTAAAAACTGAAATGGTCGGTGATCTCCAGAAGCTGTCTTGAATGTGGACAAATCTACCTTGCTCTGAGAGAAAGGAGTTTCCTTCTTCTGGCAGAAAGTCAACAAGGAGTTGACTTCAGGTCTCAGTGCTTCTTTGCACATTTCCCAAGTGGCTTCCACTAATCATCTGAAACTTCCTTTGGAAGTTGGGCATCACTTTCACCATGAGAACGCTTGAGGAGAAAGAGCTATCCTGCAGCCAAAATGCATGACCAGAGACATCTACCTCCTTGTTCCTGTTCACTTACATGTTTCTCAGTTCTTTCTGACACCTTCTGCAAGTCAGTCCAATAATCACCTTGTGCTTTGCCTAAACCTGATGCTGTGAGCATGATACTAATGAATCACTGATGGCACTGATATTCTCAGTCAACATTCAAACAAGGACCAGCTTATAAATCACCTTCTTCAATGAGCAAACCTAGTTTTCAAGGCCTCCAGGCTCTACAGACATCTTTTATGTATCAATTAGCAAAAGGTAGCACACGATGTGAGCCAGCAGAAAATCCATTTTTCAGAAGTAGTAGATCAGTCCAGAGTTTCTGCTTTAACAGCTGTTGGCAAATACCTGGACTTGTGTTAGTAAAATTTGTCTTTCCTTTCTTTCAGCTTTGAACTGGGCACTTGAAGGGAAAGTTGTGATGCATTGTGAGTCAGGCCTTGACTGTGACTCAAGGCAGAACCAGTTTGATTTCCCATGACACTGTTACGTATGTCTTTTTACAAGTTTGGCTAGCAATAGCAAAAGAAGTTACAGCACAGTGTTCATGGCAAACTTCAGAGGGTTAGAAAATGTCTAACACATTTTCCCACAGGTCCACTGTAGCTCCCTACCATGAATGCCTCCTATGTTCTATGTAAGTCATATAAAAATACTGCCATTTTTTCCGTATGGCCACTGTCTTGCTTGCACTTAACATGACTCTGGAAGTGGAGCAAGGCTTTGTGATGAAAGAAGCCTCTGTTGCAGGCCGGGGTCGCTCACACTATGCACCACTCAAGTGTGCATATGATATGTGTAAAGGTAAATACAGGCTTATAGATCCAAGCATGTAGTGGCACACCTATTTCTGGTAAAGAGGTGAGATGACCCACTGAACCCATGATGAAGAAGTAGAAGTACAAGGCCTTACAGGAAAAATGCAAATGTGCATGTGCAACATCTGGCAGTGCACACTACATGTCAACCCTCTCCAGCTTTTCACCATTGCAATCTCCACTCCAGCCCAACCTCTCAGGAGTTCTTGGAGATCTCACTTTTCCAGTCATACTCAACTTGACTTCTAGCTCCCTGGCCTCATTGTGTTGGTGATATTCTTTTTTTGCAAAGCTAATTTTCAGCCTTTTTCTCCCTACAAAAAAACTACTGTGTGACTGTAGTGCTTTGCTGCACATTAATACATCTGTTCATCCACCATACCTAATGACTTGTTAGTGTGATTTTACTCAAACTTGGCAGTGAGAAGACATCATAAACATGAAATCATACCTGCTGAAACAAGCCATCAAGATGCAAGAAAGTCCACTGGTAATGTGCTAAGACATTTGTAGCTAGGAAACAAAGTATAAGGAGGAAAGGGGAAACTATAAACCCCACACTCTTAGAAGAAAAGCGAAGTTCTCAAGGAGCATGGCAGAATCCAGGAGAGGATGTGAATATATGCCAGATGGGGTTTGTCAGTCATGCACCTTATGGTAGGATTTATTTCAGCATGATCTAGCTTTCCAGGTCTGTGCTGAGGTCAGTGTTTTAGCTACAGGGGTTGTTAAATCATCTGTTGCCATGGGGCAGCTTCTCCTTACCTGAAGTGCAGTGTCGTCATCACCAGCTCTTCAGGGATGTATTCACATGAAAATGTGCTGCCCCCAGCCTGCACAAAATATAGTTTATCTTCTTATATGGTCTTGTGGAGTTGAAAGTGAGGGTGCAGTAACTGTTCTAGCCCTTTTAAGTATCTCTGTGTCAAACTTCACAAGCCCCTTTCTGGCCAGGGAGGGCACTGAGTAGCACAGCCTCCCAGCATCATTCCTATCATCTTCAGCCAGCCTCAGCATGCATCATGTCAGCTTCTCCAGGAAGACTAGGAATTTGGACTTGTGACCCTGTTTTTCCATGTCGTCATGGCAGCCCTGGGTGTCCATGGGTCAACAGCAGGCCCTGCACGTGTGAACAGCCTTGGACTACGCTGGAGTGAAGCCCATAGCCTCGGATCACTCATTAGAGCAAAAGATACACAGCACACATCCCAGGGCACAAAAGCGGTGTCTGGGATGAGCATGGCTAGGGCATGAAACAGGTGAGAGGAGAAGTCAGAAGGTAAGGTCTGGCTTGGGGGCCCGGCCAGCCAGAGAGGGCTGGTAGAGAGCGATGGAGGGCAGTGGGTCCATGCTGGGGGTTCACAAGTTGAAAAGTGCCCTCTGCTGGCATCGTGCTCGTGGGAACTCGAAGGGAGCCCAGCATATGCTCCTGCTCTCCAGGCTCCCTCCGTGCGCTGTGCTGTGTAGCAGCCTCAATAGTAACGCTGCTTCCATGGATGTCAGCTGGACAGACATATGCTCCCTCTCTAGCGGCATGGGGAACCGTCTTGGAGCCCATGGCTCACTTCAAGGCCTGCAGAATCTGGGGGATATCCCCAGTGTCTGTCTCTCTCCCCCACGATGGGGCATGCTGCATGGATGGGTGAGCAAGCATCATGACTGCATAGTGTGCCACCATTCAGGCACATTCCTGTTTCTTCCCAGTGCCGTCATGGCAGCAGTCTATTTCTGCAGAGCTGGGCTCAGAGGCAAGGGCATGGCTCTATGCTGCCTGCAGGTCACCCTGCTGCAGGGCCATGATGCTGAGTGTCCCAGCACAGCCCCCTGGCTGTGCAAGGTCATCTGTCATGTGGTGCTCTTCTGCCACAGTGCTGGTTGAGGAGGAGGATTGGAAAAGGGCTAACTTCATCTGGAGGGACAAGTAGCAGGCAAGGCAGACAGCAGAGGAACAAGTTGAAGAGAGGCCAAAAGCTCTGGAGATCCAATAGCAACAACCAGCTGCCCCTTTCTGAGAGCCTGTAAGAGTCAGGGACTGTCTTTGGTGGAAAGAAGTGTCATGAAGTCCAAGACACAAGCTTTGCTCATTAATTGAAATAAAGATTTGAAGACTTGATAAAAGAAATGTGAATCATCTTACACACCTGGAAGTCTTTTTTCACAGTTCCACTTTAATTTCTGCTGCCAGCAGTAAGCGGGTTTTGTGGGGTGGTTTTGCACAGTGCAGCAATTTGGAAAGGGTCCCAAGCAGCCCTGATATTGTGAGTGCTGACATAGACCAGCTCCTGATAATCTCCTTGCCTCCTGAATGGTGCCAGCAGGTCCTGTTGTGGACTGAGGGTATCCCATACTTGTGACAGGAAAGAAGCATGAGCCTGTACCTCCTTACCTAGCCCTAGGGGACTTATTCCTTCTTTCCTTTCAATTGTATCTAATCCTGTAACGTGTATCTTTTTAACTGAATGGTGCTAAGCTATGTCCTGTGTCTTAGGTCCATTTTCTGTGCTTGACTCAGCAGGCGACTGACGATAATCCTCTGCAAAAGGCGTACAGTCAGGCCTGCCAGAGAAAAGGGAGGTGTCTGCAAAGCTTTGCTTGTATGTAGGTTGAGGAAAACAAGAGAGAAAAATAACTTCATCTGCAGAGAAGTTCATTGTCAGGGAAGAAGACATGCTCTAAGCATGCAGGTACATTAATCTAAGTGAAGAGAAACTTCCACCATTTCATAGTTAAAGTCCTTGATTATTTTTAAATGGAATGTTTCCTTTATGAGTTTGGGGGTTTTTTAACAGCTAGGCATTGTGGCTCAGACTAAGTTATGTTGCCGTACACATCCTTTTCTAATCACCACAATAAGGTTAAATGGACCTTGCCAAAATCTGACTCCAGAGCCAGCTCAGGCTGGGTTAGTACTGCACTTTCTCAGTTCCATGCTAGGCTCATCTTCTTGGTTTGGGTAACTCCTGCTATAGTGCATAACATACGGCCCGAATTATTTGTCACCGAAGTTTAATGTATAAATCACATAAATCCATTAAAAAGGTGCTCAGGCTTTGTGCTCACATTGCATTTCTTCTTTATGCACTGCTTTGGCTCCTGGGACAGACAACAGAAAGAACAGCACCTGCCCAGACGTGCCAGGACCTGGCTGAACCCTTGGACATGTATTTTCCAGAGCAGAATCTAGGATGAAGGTTATACACAAAGGTATAGTTTGGTGCCACTGTTGAGCTCATTTTGCATGACAGTCCCAAAGGAGAAGCTTTGCATTAGTATCTGGCCACTCAAAAGTAAGCTGCATCTAGTACTTCTAGATCTGTTTCCAATACTTCTAGTTCTGCTTTGATCCACCAGTATACATCTAGATGACCACAGTGTTGGAGTAAAAAACAAAGCAAAGATGTGAGTTAACAGAGGATATTGCTATCAATGTATATGAGATGTCCTAGATACTACAAAGTTTACTCTGCAACTTTTATGGGAAATGAAACCAAAAGCTGTGGGAACATGTTTCACGAAACAGGATGGATTTCACTGATGGTGACAGTGCCCTTCAATGGTATTTGTTATGGCTCCTTCCTGATACTAATTCATACATACCCAAGTAGATTATAGGTCATTTGGAAAAAATTATATCTGCATATTAGGCGGGCTTTGAAGTCACAAGTAGCAGGCAACCTCAAGGACATATATTTCTGCTCTTAGTGTCTATAGGTAAGACCTGCATCCTTCTCCTCTGACAATTTAGCTTATGGGAAAGTGCTGAGCAGTGTGTGTGCCTGCACATTCATCACATAAAGAGCACACTAGAGAGCTATTTATTCTGAGTCTTCTTCAGACAGATGCTGCACCACTGGACATACAGGAGAAAGTGGAAATGTGTGACTGCCAACCAGTGGCAATGTGGAAACTTGGCTGGGCATGACTGCTGCCAAAGATCTTTGCAAATGCAGCATCACCAAACAACATCCCCCTCAAAATGCAAGGAGAAAGAGAAAGACTTCCTTAATTCTCTTACATTGCGTCCCTTTCCACATCAATTCACTGTGGGGTACCTTTAGGTCCTTCAGTAACTGGCAGACTAGGAAGACCAGGGCTTTCATGCAAAAGTCAAGGGACCTCTTCCACAAAAACTCACCAAGAGTAGCTGTCACTTTGAAGAAGAGAACCGGTATATGTGCTACCTGTTTTTTTCCAGTGTGGTGCTAAATGCAGAGTGATGACAGCATTCAGTCCCACACAAAATGGCATTAGCAATACTATTCTTAGAAGGCATAAAAGACTGAGGCCCAGTACAGGTTTGTTCATTCAGAAACCAGCTCCAGGGAAAAGGAGATTCAGAAACCTGATTTTTTCTGTAAATTACAGTGGGTGTGAGTTGCCAGATAAACAAAACTGAACATCAGTATGCTGGGGACAGCCAATATCCAGGTTATCTGTGTCAGCTCAGAGCAGGAGGGCACAGTCCCACAGAAGCAAGGGAGCTCTGCCCACGAAGTCCCCTGCACCAGTACTGTGGCTTGGTGTACACTGTGCCTAGCATCTGCTGGGCAAAAAGTAAATCTGTGGTTTTCTGCTTTTTTATCTACTCTGCTGAGGATTTGGTGAGTCAACCCTCATGTGTGAGCATGTGAGAGAAGGCAGGTCAACACCATCATTAAGCTGTCAAGGAGCTGCAGGGTGTTTGCAGACTGAGGATGCATTTAGAGCATGTCTTGCAGTAAAGAGGTCCAAACGTGCAGAGCTAAACAAGGGAGAAGAGAGACAGGTGCCCTTGGTTTAGGGCAAGCTGCATCAATTTCTGCCCAGCTACAGAAACTTCATCTGTCAGTTAAAGCAGAAGAAGAAGGTGTGCAAGGGATGCTCCCCTTAGATGTTGCACTTCAGAGGTTCAGTGTACAGCCTGGCTTGGATGGAAGTTCTAATCTTCTCCAGATTGATGCCACCTTGGCCCTGACCTTATCTGGTGAGAGTGTCAGCAGGTAGGATGAGTCCGTGTAGTCAACCTGTCCTGTGTTCTTGCAGCCAACAGTATCACAGGGAAATTTTTCTATCATCAGAGAAATAAAGACCCTTACTCGCTATCTGACACATGAGAGTATTTACTCACAGTAACAGTGAGGTGGCCGAAGGTGTGGTCTGAATCTAGAAAGTCTGGCAAAACTGCTGGGCAGTGGTAATGGCTGGTCCCTGCCCCAGTTATAGAAGGAGATCTCAGATGTGAGGGTTTGGCTTCACTGTATAGCCGAAGGAAAACATCTGGTCACTTTTCTCTCTGGTGCTGGTTTGTTTTGGTTTGATTGTTTGGGATTGTTTGGGATGCAAAGGAGACCAAATTGCTCCTTCTTACTTGTGGGGACACCTCAAAGTGATCAGAGGGACAAAACAGCAACTATTATTCTCTCTATAAAATATATTTCTGGAAGCAGGGTGTGAGCTAAGGATGAAAATGAGCATGCTACTTGTCCTCCTCTTTTTGCCTTGTCTCTTGGTGCAATGGGAGGGTAGAGAGTGGGCTCTGGGCTGGTGCTGCGCTAGCAAGGCAGCACTCAGGGTACTGCAGTATTTGTATGATTCCAGAACCTGCTGGTATGCCAAGGGCCTGGGAGGAGCAGCAGAACATGAGTTAAAATATCATTGTGGGTGCAGCAAGTGGGAAGGCCAAAAACAGCCATGAAATCCAGGAAAGGCAACAGATAACAGTAAGGAAATGGCAGGTGCTGGGTGGAGGAGTGACGACACCAAGGCCACACCACCGATAAGGCCACCAGGCAGACATGGGTGATGTGATGCAATCTGATCTGGACTCCTGCCATCTGTGCCCACTCAGATGGAAAGACTGTAAACAGAGCTGCAGTCTCCTGGGAGGGAAAGGTGTGATAAGGGCTCATGATGGGACGAGCAATCCCAGGTCAGTGCATGGACATGGACCAGGGGGTGCCAGTGAGTGTATGGGAACAAGCACAGAGGCAGGGGCAGTGCCACAAGGGATCAAGGATGAGATCAGTTTTGGAAGTAGAAGTCTCCTTCCTTGTTGCCACTGTCTCCATCTGCCTTATTGATGGCAAGACTGGGACCTTCATACCTGGCCCTCATATGCATCTTGCTGGTGAAAGTGCAGGGAGAAAGTGGCAAAGCCAGCTGGAGCTGCACAGCTAACGTGAGGGCAAGCAGCAATCAGGAAACCTCCAGTCTCACCCAAGGCAGAATTTGCCCACCTTTTCTTTGAGAGGGACAGTAGACAGCACTTTTGTTAGGGGTTGCAAGCTTGTGCTTGCAACAGAGAGAAAAACCAGAAAAAACAAAACCAGTTTGCAAGACGTGATTTCCCCTTTTTCATCTCTTAGCATGTCATTTTAATTTGCTCTGTGAAGGAAGTGGCATTTGAATATCACTGAGGCACCGGCTGGAGGAAGATCAAGTCTTGTGTCAGGCAACAGCTTTTCCACAGCAATGCTGATCTCCAGTACAGAGAGCATGCAGACGTTTCCTGCTGCCCTCCATCAAAGTAGAGTGATCTGGAGCATACAATATGTTCCAGCAGCACATGCCCAACCTGTTGCTCCTGTGCTGCTGGCATGATCGAAAGAACCAGGCCATGCTTGGGACTGAAGGCACAGCGTAGTGCTCTGTGGCAGCAGCACCAGACACCTTATGATCAGCAACTGGGTGGGGGTTTTGGTAGTAAAAATTTTGAAGAAGACTGTAAAGGCCCATGATAGCCCACATCCAGGGCTATGCTGTGTGTTGATGTAGGAGCAGATTGCAGAAGGTGGCTCCATGTTGTCCATGTAGCTGAGTGTTGTCTAGGATCAGATTTACAAGATGGGAATTGAAGAAAATACATTCAGGTGTGCTGGGGATTGACAGCTGCTTGTGCCATGGGCCCAGTGTCCTGGTGGCAGGACCCTCCAGGGCTCACCCACGAACCCTTGTGCACAGCAGGGTTTGGTCAGAGCAGCTGTGGCTTTGTACATGGCTCACCAAGGATGGAGATCTCCCACCTGCTGCTGGTTTGGGTTGTTCACCTTCTGGGGTCAGGTTTCTTTCCTGAATCCTGACCTGAATATCTCAGGACTGAAGTTGCATTTTATTCTGTCATCTGGCATCATCAAGAAGAGATTGGCTCCATCGGATTCCCTTCTAGCAGTTGTAGGCTGCTATCAGGTCCCTCTTGGCCTCCCTTGTCCTGGACTAAGCAAGCCCAACAGTACCCCATGTGCCTCAGGAAAAACTGCTAATGCAGTTAAATATTTACTTTAGTTGAAGGATTTCCAAAGTGGAATAATAATAAAAGGCAAAGGTTACTGAACTGTGTAAACTCTGTGAAGAGGGAATATGAAACATGTGCACAGCTGCCTCTGCAGAGCAGAGGAATGGTTCTGCAAGAGGAACCCTGAACTGGTCACCTTCTCCCTTTCAAAAACCTGGTCATAGCCCTACTGAGTTGCATGGAAGGACCTCCCAGTGGCTGGGATGTAAGCAGTCTGATGCAGGGCCCATACCTCTCTGGCCATGGGGGATGCTAACCAAGCAGACCTGTTTGTTTTAGATAGGGCAAGCCTGTACCCTCCTGTGGGGAAGAAACATCCTAAGCGCAGTCATGGTCAGATCCTCATGAAGTGCAAATATTGGGGCTCTGCGTGCCTGGAGCTCTCCCAGCTTGCTGGTGGTTTCTGTAGGACACCTACCCTATGCTCACCCTTTGTACACACGGCACATCCTACCTGCTCCCGTGGGGAAGGAGGCTCTTTGTCCCTTCTGGCCAATACCTCATCTCAGCAAGTCTTTCCCAGAGGCATTTTTAGTCAACACTGGTCTTACACCAACTTTATGCCCAGTGATCCTCTTTCCCACCCTTCACCCTTCACCAGCTGATTTTGTTTCATGAGAAGAAGGTGAGGACAAAAGTGGAAAATTCGGCTTCTGAGAAAGAGTTGGTAAGTATGCTCACACTAAAAGACTGATGTGAAGCATCCAGTCCTGTTGACAAAGCAGCTGAGATCTTCTGGGGTGCTTATGCTTGTTGAAAAGACCCTGTCTTTTACTACTGAGAATTCTCTCTCACTTCTTTGTTCCCTCCCTGCTCTGTGTACCACCTCTGTGTGTTTAGTCTGGGTATTCATGCACATAGCCCTCTTCCAACACACTGAATCTTAGGATAACCAGGGAAGAGCAGCATTGTCCAACCCTGACTACTGTGCAAAGGGATTGTAAAGCAGCCTCCAGTGCTGTCACCTGAAGCTGGCAAGTTGCACAAGGGAAAATTATCACTTGCATGAGAGTGCCCAAGTGATCCCTCTGGGTGTACAGTGCAGCTGTTCCCAGCACAGATCAAAATGCTGCTTTTCCCAGCGCTCCTGAGATAAGCTGGTGCCCTCCCCTATAAAGGCAGCCATGAGCAGAGTGAGGTGCATGAGTGTGTCTGCCTGAACCAACAATGGTTGTGAGGGACCTGGTGGTGGTGTTGGCAGCAATGGTGACTCTCGTTGCTGCTGACGGTAAGTCTGCTCTGCTGCTTGAGGCTGGATCATTGGTGGTGGGTTGGGAATGACAGCAGGACCAAAAATGTATTGCAGGGCAGAAAGATCCAGAAATTTGGGGTTGGAGAGAAGTTGAGGAGGACAAACAGTGGCAGCATGATAAGGAAGAAGAAGCGGAGTCAACACACAGTGCCTTCCTTATTAGCAATTTGGGGCAAGGATTACAGGGTGGTTCATCAACTATTGCATTTGGGAGAGGGATGGGATAGGGAGAGTCCACAATGTGAACCAGAACCAGATCCTGGGAGGACAGAACATACACTGGGGTGGCAGCTACTGTAGTTCCTGCTTCCATGAAGACTGGTGAGTCTTTGCAAGAACACGGTGTGTTCAGCATATTCATGTGGGAAGCACCTGTTTGTAGGCACTGGAAGGCCATTGCTACCTAGGTGCATGTAGTGGTGGTCCTGCAGCAACCTGTGTGAGATCCTTCATGCCCTTAATTTGTGCACTGCATAGATGAGCTGTGAACTGTTGCTACTACTCTGTCTAACTGAAAAAACTGACCCACCAAATGCTGCTTTCCCTGGGGATTGCAGTTGTCCAGCTGCGTGGCATCACCAGCCTTCTGAGGATACCCCATGTCCCATGCAGCACTGCATGCCTTCACATTTCCTGTGGTGTGTGGGATGCTCTGTGGAACTTCTGGTCTAGGGACTGTGAGAGTGGGCCACTGGGAGAAGGTCTACGGGGTAGGAACAGCCGTTCACAGCTTTGCCCCCGCCAGCTCAGCTGTGGGTGGGAGCTGTGTACTGTGCTGCTGGCAGGGAGAGTAGGGGAGACATGCAGCCAACTGACCCACACAGCTGATTCAGGTCCTGAGTGGGCTCTACACAACACTGCTTTCTCTTTGATTTGGATGTGATCCTTTCTATTGATGACTTGTGCTTCTGCCATCAGTCACAGGAGTGCCATGCTCATGGGTCTTTGCTCTGTTTCAGGGGCAAAGCTGAAGGAAGGAAATGGCCTGAGAAGGGTAAGAGGTTTCCATTTTGTCTTGTTCATGGCTTGAGATGGGTATACCTGGTGTGCCTGGGAGCTCTGCTCCCTCTGTACGCATGCCCTGCCCCATCTGGGGCAAAGGGAACCAGGTTGCCAGTGGCACTTGCTCCTGCCTGGGTATTGTGGGAGGAAGAGATGAGTTCTGCTGGCACTGAAACGCATGCCATGGTTTCTCCTTTCAAGCCAGTGTGTGAAGACATGATTGACCTGCAGGCCTGCCCCCTCCTGTACTTGCCTATCTGTGGGACCGACGGGAATACCTATGCCAATGAATGCCAGCTCTGTGTGGAGCAAATGTAAGCTCATGCCCTTTGCAGAGACCTCCTGGGGCTAATTTATTCTGAAACTGGGCAGTCATTTGTGCCTGGGAAAAGCCATGTCAGACTGCACTTGCATGGCAAATAAAAAAACCATGTGCTGGGCCACAGGAGGAGAGGGATAACCAGCTTGTCAAGAGAAGCTGCCAGGAAGGGCAGAAGAGCTGCACCCAGCTAGTCTGGGGAGAGGGAGGCCTGGGCATACCTCACAGCAGCCTACAGTTGTAAATGGGATGGTAACAAGTTATAAAATGTGGTGCAAGAGCCACCAGCAGCAGGTCCAAGGGGATGAAAATTTGTCCCAGGAGAAACCATGGAGGTGTGAGAGGGGTCTCCAGTCTTGGGGAGGCAGTGATTAGGGCTCAGACAGAGCCATAGCCACCACAATCTTATGCTAGGGACAGCCCTGCTGTGAGCAGGATGGGCTGGAGACCCACCACTAGTGTCACAGGCCCTGGGAGGGGACATCTGTGAGCCAGGACGACTTGCAGTCTCCTCAGCTTTTTAGACAGGAAAATGAGTAAGCCAATTTTGTAATAGTCAGTTCCATTCCATTTGATGGAATGCATCCAAAGTATGATGCAGAGTATTTTTTTGATCTCTCACTCTTTTTTTCCTATATTATTCTAGGAAAACTAGGCAAGACATCCGGATTTTGAAAGATGGGGAGTGTCAAGATACCTGAGCTTTCTGATAGCTTTCCTGACTCTAGAAACAGATGATTAATTGATCCTGTGTGCTCTGTGCTGATTGCACACTTAAGTTAGCTATGATAAATAATAAAAAATGACATGCACCATCTTATTTAAACAGCAGTTTTTTAATGCAAGGCTGGGGGAAAACATCACAAGCCAATTCCCATAAAGGGCTATTAAAAGTGTAGTCAAAACATTAATTTCAAATCCACACCACAAAACAGAATGTTCTCCACTGTGAGTATTTTCTCAGCCATATTCCTGTGAGAAAGGCCATGGGGGAGTAGCAAGAAACACACAAATCCTGGTGAAGAAGGTGCTGAACAAGTGCAAGGGTTTTTTTCTGTTGGAGGCAATTTAGCAAAGTTTCTTCAGGATGGGAGAATATGACTCCCTGGCTCCCTAGTAAACTGCTTCCAGAGCTGATATAAATTAAATTGAAAATAGTAACATCTGCACATTTCATATTAGATGTGATTCAGCTTTTTATCCAAAGGCCTTTCACATAGCAGTCAGCTCAGATAATATATGGGAGCATGGAAAGAGAAGCATGGAAGTGGAGAAGCTGAACACAAGGGATACCAGATGTCTGCCCCAGCACTTGAGAGCAACCTTCAAATCTAACAAATTTCAGATCTAGGTTGCTGCTGGTGTCAGGGACAACTTTGAGACTGTGGCAGGGCTCAGTCCCACTAAGGTAACAGTGTCAATGTGCATCAGCAGTCTTTGGGGCTCCCTCTGCTCTGCATCTCCCTCTTCTTCCATGGGTCCACAGCTTTCCATTCACAAAATACCTGTAACAAGGTTGTACAACTTGATTGTGCAAAAGGCTGTCTTTGTTCATGGTGGCAGATATCAGAGGGCACTGCCTAATCCAGTGGCCTCTTGAATTCAGTTCAGTCCTGCACCAGGGGTTGTATTTCTACAGAATTTCTGGCTGAGATTTCAGATCAGCTTTGAAGAGTATTTCACTGTGAATTGACACCCTCTAAGGATAGGTCTGTGCTCACCCACAGAAGATCATGCTGCTCTGACTTGCTACTATACTATACTTGTATAGTATACATGTCTTATTTGCAGGCATATGAGTAAGAGTCCGGGGTGCATCATATTGTCAAGTGAGCTCCCTGAAGTCAGTGACCATTCTGCAAATCTGGGAGCTGTGTCAGTGTCGTGGCTACTGTACTTGGTCAGCTAGAATTCATCCTCTCACCCAGTTCTGCACCTTGCCGGAGCCCCTAGATGGGACACTGTAGCACCATAACACACAACAAAGCCATTGCTGACAGATTTAATTCTGCAGCAGGAAATAGGATTGAGAAGCATAAACCAGCCATGCTTAGTCAGATGGATTACATCCACCATTTTCTGTTCCAGAGGCAGCTGCTGCCATCAAAAGCTTTTCTCTCCTTAAAAAGTTCTTTATTGAGCTGAAAAGTTGTACCCTGGTTAGTTGCTCAGGGTTGTCAAAAGCTTTGATCATCCCTGTTTTGCTTTCCTGGACCCTTTCCATTTCTGCAGATGAGGAGACACAGCTTGCCACCCATCCACAGCTGCTGCTATTACACTACCTGCTCATTTGCCCTGGAACTCTGCAAGTCTGTCTGTCCCCTTCCAGCCCTCAGGTAGCAAGGGAGAGGTGTGCTGACTGCATGCTACTCTCTGTGTTGCCAGTCCTCTGCAGATCTTGGTGTCTCCTGTGCACCACAGAGAAGGGCTGTGGTGGGGTTGTGACCCCCAAAACACTTCCATGGTGAACAACATAAATGTATTTCTCACTTCTGTTCTGGGGTTTTCTGCTCCTTCTGCTGCCAACCCAGCACAGGCAGGATGTATTTTGGCAGCTCTATCCCAGCTTTCTGCCAGGGCTGAGGGGAAGGTTATGTCCTTCTTAGCAAGATGCATAACTGGGACCCATTCTCCTCCCAGAGTGCTTAAGGGTTACCAGTGTCTCAGCCCCACACCATGGCTTGAGCCATACAGAGTGGCAGAGTGGCTGCAGACCATCGCTGTGCATGCCCTGAAAGCCATGCGTGTTTGTGTGCAGAGGCTAGGAAAAAACAACAGAGACAATCCAGAGGCTCTTCTGAAGAGGGAAACCACATGCTTCCAGCACAACCCGGAGTGTTTATTCAGAAATTGCAGAACTAAAGCACATACTTATAGGCCAGACCTGCAAGGTCAGGGCATGGCCAGCCACAGGACAGTGTTGGTGTTGACTCCACAAGCAGTGAATTCAGAAGTACCAGCCCTCCCCAAAGACTGGTGGAGTTGCCTGGTTATTCCACATCACTCAAAAGCAAGTCACAGGCCAAGGGAAGTGTGATGAGAGTGATTTAACACTACTACAGACCTCAAGGCCTGTGCAAGACCAGTCTGGTTGCAGGGACCCTGACAGATCTGTGTCTGGCAAGGTCAGGTGAGACTCAGGAGAGAGCTGGTGGACAGCAAGATGCCTGCAATGCCCTGATCTCTGCCAGAGGGTATGAACATGGATTTGTACTTTTGATACAGTTTTGCCATTCAGTTTTCCATCTTTTGATGCTTCAGTCAAGGCAGAGGAGGAAGGTACCTGTTTTCACAGGCACCATAGCTTGTGACACAAAGCGACTGGTAGTCCTGCTCCCAGAGAAGTGTGTTGCAACCAGACAAGTTGTCTCCAAATGTGCCTCAAGTCAGAGAGTGAAGAATAAGCCTGCAAGTTTCTTCTTTGTCAGACAAAACTGGAAGAAGTGCCCTCATTCCCTGCTACAGTGTATGGCACTGGTGTAGCTTCCCCATCTGCCCATGTTAATCCCCCAGATAACCCTGGACTCAGGGCTGCATCCATGAGTGCAAGAAGTGATATTTGGGTCTCTGGGTATTGCCTTGGAGTAGCATTGCCAGATAGAGGAAAGAGAGATACAATGGAGACTCACAAAGTCCTTTGACTTACAGAGATCCAAAGCCTGGTGCTATTGTGTCTACAGTAACAGCCATCCCACCAGTGTCAGGAGACAGGCCCAGTGGCAGGATGCAGTCCTAGCTCCAGCTGACCCTTGCACAAAACTTTCCCAGGACTTTTGAAAGGTATGTCGGGGAATGGAAATGGTGAGATGTACCCAAGGTTGAGAGTGTTCCCCTACTAAGTAGCTCCAGTGACACTTGAGGAGTCTCTGACATTGGAGATGCTCAGGTTGCTGAGCATCCCAGCTGAGCTCTTCCAGCTCCTCACCTAGGAAACTGGGTGCATCCATGAAGGTGGCCCATGGCTAGATGAACTGAAATATGAAGAGAAAGGGGAAGCAAGCAGCACCTGGCATACTGTAAGTTGTCCAGCTGGAACAGTTTATGCAATCAAGACTGGCCAGAAAATTTAACCCAGCTGCACAAATTCATTCATAGCAAAGGGGAAGCAGCTTTGGCCACATCTGCTACAGAGCTCTGCTGGAGAAGATTTCATGGAATTGCTGGTGCTGGTGGGGCACAGGGAGGCACAGGAAGGCAGCACTATAAATGAGTCCAGTGGCTTTGTGGGCAAGACTCTGCCTCTCATTCCCTCTACTTCAGAGCACAGATAACTCAAAACTAGATGGTGGGGTCTGTAATTTCCATATTTTTAACCATTACCAAAGCCTTCCCATGGGATAGTAAAATCACTTCCTTGGGATTAAAGTAAGTCACACAGAAGAGACAAATCTCCTATAGAAATTTCATTCCTTAGAGATGCAAGCAATCTCTGTAAGATTTTAAAGTTCATCTATTCTGTTAAGCACCTCTAAAAACTCTGAGGGCACAACACGTCTGTCTTTTACAAATACTCCCATCGAGGCAGAAGATGGAGAATAGAGAAACATCCACACTATCAGCTCTGCAGTATCACATGCAATGTTTTGCTGAGTCAAGAGTCGGTTATCAGACCTCACCAGGCTTTGGAGTGACTGAGTAGATGGTGGGTGTGAGAAGCTGAGTTAGCGACAGTGTGAGCACACGCCCATTTCCCATGGG
The DNA here is from genome assembly GCA_035583235.1 of Hafferia zeledoni. NCBI lineage: Eukaryota > Metazoa > Chordata > Aves > Passeriformes > Thamnophilidae > Hafferia > Hafferia zeledoni. The sequence continues at coordinate 25,155,416 of JAWWEV010000095.1, forward strand.
GCACTGAAACACACAGGGATTTCCACCTTTCTTCCATGATTCATATCACCTACAAGTAGCCTAGGATATAGAATAATATATCATTTAGGTTGGAAAAGACCCTTAAGATCATGAAATCCAAGCATTAACCCAGCCCTGCCATGTCCAGCACTAAACCATGTCCCTGAGCACTAATGTCTACATGTCTTTTAAATACTTCCAGGGATGGTGACTCCACCACTGCCCTGGGCAGTCTGTTCTAGTGTTTAATAACCCTTTTAGAGAAGTACTCCTTGCTGATGTCCAGCCTAAACCTCTCCTCAAGCAATATGGGGTCATTTCCTCTTGTCTTACGACTTGTTACTATCTACTTTCAGGTAGCTCTACAGAGCAATAAGATCTCCCCTCAGGTTCCTTTTCTTCAAGCTAAATATGTACACCTCCCTCAGCTTCACAGGACTTGCTTTCTAGACCCCTCACCAGCTTCATTGCTCTTCTTTGGACACACTCCAGCACACTTTCTGCACCTGGAATGGGGCAACCCTGGAAGTTCATACAGACTGTGGAACAAGATGCTGGGGAGCAGTGCCATGGAAAGGGACATGGGGGTCCTGGTTAATGGCAAGTTGAATATGAATCATCAGTGTCCTGGCAGCCAGGAGGGCCAACCTTGTCCTGGGGGGCATCAGGCAAAGCATCGCCAGCCAGTCGAGGGAGGGGATTGTCCCACTCTGCTGTGCACTGGAGTAGTCTCACCTTGAGTATTGTGTGCAGTTTTGGATACAACAATAAAAGAAAAACATTAAGTTACTAGAGAGCATCCAAAGGAGGGCAATGAAGATGGTGAAAGTTCTTGAGTGGAAGCCATTTGGGAAGCAGCTGAGGGCACTTGGTCTGCTCAGCCTGGAGAAGAGGAGACTGAGGGGAGACCTCATGGCAGTTACAACTTCCTCACAGGGGTAGTGGAGGGACAGATACCAATCTCTTCACTCTCATAACCAGTGACAGAACCCAAGGGAATGACCTGACGCTGTGTCAGGGGGGGTTTAGGTTGGATATCAGGAAAAGGTTTTTCACGCAGGGGGTGGCTGAGCAGTGCAGCAGGCTCCTCAGGGAAGGGTCACAGTACCAATCCTGACAAGCCTTTTGGACAACACTCTCAGGCACATGGTGTGATCCTTGTGGTGTTCTGTGCAGGGCCAGGAGTTGGACTTGATGATCCTGATGGACCCCTTCCGACTCAGCATATTCTATATAATGTTTTTGAATATATATATATTTGAATTCTATATAACTTCTATGATAGTCTTTGTTGTAATGAGGGACCCAAAAATGAACACAATGTTTGAGGTCTGATACATTTCTCTCCTCCACAAACAATGCCATGGCACAGTAAAGCATTCTGAAGGACACAGTTTTCAGATGTCTGCATGACAAGGGTGTCCCCAGGACTATGCAGACTCACACGGTGCTGGAACATGGACACCCTCACTAGTTTGGGACACCTTGCCTTCACTTATGACCAAGCTACAAGAAACTACTCTGTGAATGACTTGGAAGCCTCACATCTCTTTATGCCATCCATGCCCCTGGGTCACCCTCCCATATCAGAGCGTTCCCATATCTGCTCTGCTGCCACCACCCTGCTTCTGCTTTTGGGGCTGTTAGACCTACTCCACCTCTCTGGAGGTACCATGTAATCTGCAGTGGACACAGGGCAGGAGCCCTAGAGCAAAGTGGTAACTTGGGATAAGCAAAAAGGCAGCAGAGATGACATGGACCCCCAAGGTTACACCTTAAGAAATCCACGTGCATGAATTTTCAAGCTCTGGAGCTTCCAAGGACCTAGAGGGAGATCCTGCTGAGAGCAAAGGATGTACAATAAAAACAAAACAGACAGGCAAAGACTGGAGGCAGGTCAGGTCTCCTCATCCCTGAGGAACTGCTCTGCTTCAGGACAAGTCTTGGCTCAAGAAAGTGGGCTCAACTCTGCTGTGAGGACTTGGGAGTAGAAGAACATTGTCAGGTTCTTCTACCAGCCTTTGAGCCACTTTGAATTCATGGTGGGCAGGGAGGGAAGGGATTAGAAGCATGAGCAGCTCACCAGTGCATAAATAGTTGAGTGTCTCAGGAGAAAAGTGCTGGTAGAAGCTGAATCCCAAATAGCCTGGCACTTGAGTGCATTAGAAGCTGCCTAAAGAGGTGTGTCTCGTCCATCAGAGTTGCTACACAGTATAATCTTGAGCTTTTCTGCACTGTCCTGGTGTAAGAAACTATGAAGGTAGATTTCAGGGGAGGCCAGGACTGCCACGTCATCTCACATGCACTGATCTAGGGAACAGGCTCTTGTCATCAAAGCTATTGTACCAAGCAGAAGCTTCCCCTTGGCAGCTATACTGGCCCTGAAAATGGTCCTACAGAGGCTGCATGAGGCCACATGCTGTGCAGATCTGGGGCTACGAAGGACAACAGGGAGCTAGGAACAACCACTGAAGAAAATCATCCTGTGGGAGCAAGGAACTAGCTGGGTCTTCTCACTGTTTTTACTGGGGCTGTCCATTGCATCCTGCTTCACGAGTGAAGTGCTTTGCTCACAGCCTCAATCTATTGGGTACTGGATCAGTGAATCATTGGAAGTCCTCAACATTCACAGACAGGCTGGTATGGATTTATTATTCTGTCTGCATTTCCCAAGAATGTGGTGCAGCCCTTGGACAGGTAACATGACTTTGGCAGTGTCCATCCTTAGGAGTTTCCAAAGAATATGACAACACAGCCATCCTGACCTCATGCAGCAGACAGTCCTGCTGTGAGAGGAGCTGGAGGATGTCCCTTTCCACCAGAACTATGCAAACACATTTCAGACAGCACACATCCCATTTCAGACCTCAAGGACTAAAAACATCTCCCTGCATCCCAGTTTGGAAACCAGCAGTGAGGCAATGCTGCATCCTGCCCTGCCATGCAACATCTGTCCACTATAAAGGAGAGCATTTCAGTCACAATTTAGCAGCAGTGAGTGTAAATTTCCTCTCTGAAGTGGAATTATTTGCGGTATGAAAACAGTAGCATGTTTTGCAATCCACACAGTAGATCCTGGACAGAGACTCGCACACCTTTGCACTGTGATAAGGAGAATATTATTACACTCCCAGTGGCCTGGCCAGATAAGAGGTTTGGGGCGGGCAGTCTGCATTTTTTTCAAGCTCTCATTATGCTGTACCAGTATCTCCAGATGCCTTCTCTAGGGAACTAAGGTGCTCTCTGTTTAAAGAGCAATGGAGAGTTTAGGCAAAGACCATGCTTCTCCAGATTCTTCTCTACCACCCTCTGCAGCCTGTGAGGAGTATACTGTGCCAGGTAACAATGAGACCATTCCTAACTCGAGTTTTCAGAGAGAGGAGAAAACGACCTTTGTTACTAGTCGTTTCTAAAATAGCAGCTAGTAATTATTAGTTTTTGCTTGGGGGGTGGAGGATGCAATTTAACTGCAAGTGTATATGGTTTTTTATGTGCTGTGTTCCAGGTCATAAAGGCAGAAACACATGTAAAGGCTTTTCAACTTTAAGTCCCTCAGGTAGCATCAATAGATTGTTTGCAGACTGGCAATACTGTCTCGTTGTTCTTATAACTTGATTTTTTCCCTTTTCATTTAATCTCCATGTCTTTGTGTCTTGTACATAATTTTTCATCAGGATGCATATGTTTTACTGTGATCTTTCCTGCCTAGTGCTGGCAGATGAAAGACAGCTTTGAAGCTCTTGTGGAAGTGCTTTCTTGGACCAGTTAGAAATTAAGGAGGGATGTTTGCTTAGAATGGACCGGTAAGGAGACTGATTGCAAGCAGATAAAAATGTTTTTACAGCTCACAAGATATTTTGAAGGGAACAGAAAATTACCTTGGCTGTAAATGGGATGTCCAAGGGATTACCTAACTTCAGTAGCTGAACTGAAGCCCTGGCAGATCCTGGTACTGCAACTTGTAACCTCATCTTCCCAGACAGCTTCCTGCCTTTAGCTATGTGGATGGCAGAGCTGTCTGAGTACTAATGCCTCTGATACTGCTTTATATTGGGGAACGATCTCCCATTTTTCTTTGAGTTATTCTCAACTTCCCTGGACATGGTCCTGGACAGTTTGATGTAATTTTACAGTTGACTCTGCTTTGGTGAGAACATTGGAACAGAGATGAACAGAAATCCTTCCCAAGTTAAATTTCTGCAAGATCATAATTAATTATCAGAAGTTCTTGTGTAAATATCTACTTTGGGTAGAGGCTGGATCCTATGGTCAGTTCTGGTTTTTTTCTGCCCTGGACTATGTTTTTTCTTGCATTTAACAGATATCTTGGAAAAAAGAGCTGTAGTTCCAGCTCAGCCTCCTAAGTCATTCTTACCTTGTAAATTCTCTCAGTTGATCAAGGGAATGACAAAATGACCATTTTCACTGATTTCATCTAATACTTTAGTTTGAGATGAGGGTTTTTGTGAAAGGAGATGGCTCTGATTACATCTAAAAGGAGCAGGTCATAGTTTTGCTTTTTCGTTGTGTGGGTTTTGTCGAAATTATGAAAATCAGTTCTTTTGTGATCTCTTCAGTATACAGGTGGGAAGTATTTCCTTTCCTTCCAAGTGTCAGGGAAGTGGTGTTTTCCATTGTCTCATGGGATTGTCTCATGATGCTTGATTTGAGCCAGGTTTTTATTTTCACAGCTTGGAGTCCAAGCTAGAAAACTCAAGCTGACTGAAGCAGAAACAATGGGACCTATTGCCACATCATTAGGGATGCTGTCTTTTAGCACAACGACATGGAGAAGTGAAGTTCAGACCATTCACCAGGCTGGTCTTTGCCTCAGGAAGCCATTTGGACCTCTTTGTAGTCAGTGAAATGGGCACAGCTCAGCTTGGCCTAGGAAGGCATGTCACAGGGTGTCTGGGATCCGGGGAGTGAACCTCTCTACTTGTAGCTGTAGCTAACCTGCACATTTTGCCCAAATGCTAAAGACAGCACTGGAGCTTTCTCGCATGAGTTAGTCTTTCTTTAGCCTTGCCATGGTCTTCCTCATAGGTTTAGACCTGCCTGGGGCTGCTTGTATGGTCTTTGGGACCAGTTTTCTCAACCCCAGCAGCATGTACTGGCCCTGCCTTGGTTTCTGATTGGGTCTCCATCCCCTACAGGGTCTTAGGCTAATACATATGAACATCTCTGGAGGGTAAATGCTGTGCTCTCTGGCTTGTGTGCTCACCCTCACAGAACTGCTCCTATGTTCTAGTACTGACTGTTCCCCCGTCCAAGGCTGTCTCCTTAGTTACTTAGATAAGTGTCTTATTTTCAGCACTGGCCAGTTACAGCTGTCTGGGAAAAAGGGTAACAATGGAACAAACAAGAAGAATTATCCTGCAATCTGTAGTGATATCTGATCACAGGATATCATACTTCCCTTGTGGCACAGAAAGCCCCCCCTCATACTTCCAACAGGCCCCAGGTCTCTACTACAGTAGAGGAGTAGGTTGGACAAGGGTCACCTCAAGACTGCAGCAGCAGGAAGAAAATTGCATCAAGAAATGTAGAGCAATGTTCAGGCTTGGAGTCTGTGAGATTTGGGTGCTGTGTCATCAGATCCTAACCACTGAGGCTGAGCTGGAAGTACAGCACCCAAGCACTCTGGTATCAAGACCCAAAAAAAGCACAGCCTCTTGCATCAGTGCTCTAGCACTAGGCGGGGAGGGATCAAATTCTGCTCTTGGCCAGAATGTCAATTAGCACTCAATTTATCCTTGTAGATGTCATCATAACCCGCCGCTTGAGAGACCGGGAACTGCTCAGAAAAAGAAAAGCAGAAGCCCTGGAGAAAGACTCAGCTCAGTGGGTTCTGAGGTAAATCTTGCTTTTGCTGTGGAATTGTTTTCATGGTGCACTTAACATGAGCCCAGGTATGGAAGCCCAGCCTTTTCATCTTCACTCTAGGACAGAGCCATAAGTCTTCAGTGGGGAAAGGTGACCTGCAGCCAGTAGTTGGGGGGCAGAGGTGAATGAGGATGTGAGTAATGTAGGTGGCTAGTTGGCTGGCAAGCAAACCTCAATGATAGTGTGGGGCTGGGAAAAAATTTGGTGCCCAAGCTCCTGCTCACCAGTGCAGCTACAGGAGTCTGTCGTGCAGGGCTCAGGAGGAGGGCTGCAGAAGTGCAGCTTTTGCTGGGATGAACTGGGTCACAATCACAACAGGTGATCCAGCAAAGCAGCCTTGGGGCAGGAGGGCAAGTCCTCTGCCCCATTCCCAAGTCTTCATCCCTGTGAAACGCCCTGGCAGGGTGCATAAGAACCAACAGCAAAGGAGAGGCAGAAGAGCCAAAAGAGGACGGGGTCGTCAGCTGGAGGTGAAGGCCATCCTGGACCCAGAACCAACTATAGACCCTCAGCCTGACCTACAAGAGGAGCCTGAGCCAGTGCACTCTGAGCCTACACAGCCTGAACCAGCATACCAAGAACAGCTGCCCAGGGTGACCATCCAGAACCCAGTCAGTGGGATGCAACAGGTAGCAGTGGAAGGGGAGCCAGCAGTCAGGAGCTTGGATCCTGCAGGTGAGTTGCCGCAGAGCTGCTGGCCCCATGGTGGCTCGAGAGCAGTGCAGTCCTGCCTCCAGAGGACTGTCAGCCATGGTTGCTCACCTTATCAACAATCATCCCACAGCATCTCTAGAGCATGGGTCCCTATCCTGCCAAACAATTATTTGTGGAGCTGTGAAAGGGTGGGGGATTTGCTGGGGCTGTGGGGACAGACAGTGCTTCTCCAAAAGTCCACTACTGTCAGTGACATCACTGTGATGTTGTCTGTGGTCCCTGGCCCAAAATAGGTACTTGTCCTAAAAACACTTCTGTGGCTCTGCCAAGAATCACATTGGGGCAGAGATGCTGTGGAGAGAAGATGCTGTTTTTTGAGGTCAGAGATGGTCAGGAAGAGCCAAAGTCTGGGCATGCTCTGTCCACAGTCCACCTGGTTTCAGGACTGGCACTGGAGTGGTGGGAAGGGAATGGTGGGCACTAGGAAAAGGAGCAAGGTGTCTGCAGGCAACTACACCTTCAAAACCTGACAGGACTGAGGCTTGGAGGGCACTAAGCTGGTCTGTCTGGCAGACTGGTGACTGGGCTTGGGAAATCCATTGACAGCTAATGCAGCAGGAGTTTCTCCCAGCTCTGCTTTGGAAAGTGTAGAGCACATTTACTTAACAGCAGTCAGCGGGCCCAGTATGCAGGTTGCTTCAAAACCAGGAAAACCTAGGATATGCTTCAGAGGACGTGAGCATCCTCTGACCCCCAATTACTGCATTTCTAGCAATGTCTGTGCCAGCAGGGAAGAAAAGGCCTCTTGCTGCAAGGCATGTAGTGCCCTCAGTGCCACAGAAAGCAGCCACTCTCCATCCTAGGGCCTGTGGCTGACTGTGGCATATCACACCAGTCTAGCTTCCAGTCCTGAGGTCTTGAAATGGGCAACCATCAGGGTTGCATTTATTTGCCTCCTGCCTTTAAACCCATTGGCGCTTTACCTTCTCCAACTCCTGTCTACAGTCTACAACTGGGACTGCCCTTGAAAAGCAACCAGTCCATCTAAAGCTACCAGTTATCACAGGCAGCTACAGGAGACTGGCCATGGGGGCTTCGGCATGGGACAGAGGGATAATGCATGAGAGCCCCCAAATACAAAATGATCTTACATGCCTTATAGGTGAAGAGGAGGTGGTGAAACCTGCAGAAGCAGAATTATTGCAAGACTTGAATACTTCTCTGGAAAATGACCACCAGGATAATGAATTCAACACACATGTTTTATATTAATTTTCTGATGGTTTGGAGTTTTTTCTTATTTTCCCTCCTGCCTTGCAAACTCTGATAAGTATTGCAGCAGCTTGTATCTGATTACTCATAAAACCCACACTCTTCTTGCTTCCTATGCTTCTTTCAGGTTACAACGTGGTTGATTGTGCAGAGGCAGTCCTTTGGGAGTTGCCTGCTGCCTGTGGCTTATGAGCCCCCTGTTCTCTCTGCAGACAGGCTGTTTCACTTGGGCATTTCTGATTTGCAGAACTGTGAGTGGCATTGCAAATCTGAAACTCACCATGATTTTCTGGCTGGAGCTGCTCAGCTTGGGCCTTTTCCTGCACCCCTGAAACCCTACAGCCCTTTGTGTTTTCATTTTCAGTTTGAAGGTCTTTCTCAGTCAGTTTTCCACCAAAATAAACAGCTTGTTTTCCTAGAGTCTGGAATGCTTTTTGTTTTCAGTTTCTATGCAGCTTCATTCTGACCTTGCTGAGCCACCATGTTAAGCAAAGAAAAGATGGTTAAGAACAGCTCAGTGCAACAGGCTGAAACTTGGCTGAATCATAAACTTTTGTCAGGGAAATGCCATTTGGGGCAAAGAGATGAGCCACTCCGCACAGCCACTGTCTTCCTGGCTCCCCAGTCATGCACACAGGATGTTTCCTGAAGCCAGGAAGGAATGGGACACCCTCCCTCTCTCTCTCCCCATGTTTTGGGTCTTGTGGTCTTTGCTCACGGGCGTGGCAAGGGAAGCAGCCCTGTTACATTCCTGTAATATCCTGACACAGAGGGTCCTTCTCCTCTTGAGGTGGAGTGGATGTTGTATTGCCATTATCTAATTTACCAAGGGCATGTCTCCCAGAGCACAGGGCAGACCAGACCCCGAGGTCACCCTTGATTTGGGGGATTTTTTAATGTCTCTGAAGATGCTGTTGCTGACGCAGAGCCCTCCAGGCTCTGCATCACAGCATGTGTGATAGCTCACTGGTGACACCAGTAAAAGTTTCTCCAGGGACAGGAGGGACACCCTTGACTCCCACCCCTGCCCTGGTCCCAGGGACATCACATGAGGGGCAAGTGTTTACCAGCAATTAGCACAGCCTCTCCACACTGAAATCCTGTGATGATACACTGCCAGAAGCTCTAAAGCCCCTGGGGAGTGTCAAAGCAGTAAGCATCCAGCAGTGCTATAACTATGCAAATGCAGCCCACTCCCCATGAGCAGCTACTGTGGACGAATAAGTCTCCCTACACAGGTATCCTGGCACTGTTGGTCTCCATAGACATACCAGCTAACACAAGGTTTCACTGTCCCTTTGAGTAACTGATACTGGTGGGAGCAGAGCAAGGTCTCTCACCGTCTGCCATGAACCACCCAAACCTCAGCTGTAACCCCAAATAGCTAATGTACAACCACAGGCCCTTGAGGAAGCCCTGCAGCATGAAGGCAGCTTCTGACTGGGAGGTCTGCTGATCCTAGACCAAGGCACTGCATCAAGGCAGCTGAGGCTCCACTGGCCTGAAGCAGAGCCAGAGGCAGGTCATGTTATGGTTGAGCACCACCGCAAAAGTTGTGCTGGGGTCCTCCTGCCAGTGATGCCCACACTATGGTGCAAGGAGGCTGGGCTGTGGCTGCTGCCAGGCACGCCAGGAGACCTTTCCACCTGCTGGAGCCCCACCTGGTGGAGACCAGCAAGAAGCAGTGGCTCATCCCAGCTCTCCAATCCTCTGTAGTGCTCACAGGGCAGGGGAATTAGCCCTGCTCTCTACTCCACATCTGGAGACTCTCCTGGTTTCCAGAGCTCATTAGATTTTGGGGAGAAGAAACTTCTGGGAGGCTTTGGACTCATCTTACAGCTCCCATCAGTGAAGGAGGAGACAAAACAACTACATTCCACCCTCTCCAATATAAAGTGGAGCTGCAGGGTATGGTGAAGGCCTGTCAGAATGAGGTCTCTGGGAACGCAGAGCAACACACTATGGAAACCCATAGGGGCAGCAGTGCCAATTCTTGCACTTCAAGGACTGCAGAGCTCCCTGCAGCCAGAGGTGTGCAGGAACCAGAGAAAACACCTCTGCTATCTCTGTGGAAATGCCTTTGCTGCCCAGAAGTCCTGAAGTCATCCCAGGTACTGCACACTCTTACATCCGCTCTTACTCTATTTAACTGGCTTCTTTGGCAGACCGTAAGAAAGGTATGCCTGCAAATCTTATCGTAAACTAAACAAGGGAAAGATAAAGCCATCCTTATCAGCACTTTAACTCACCGTGCCCCGCTTCCTTCTGTGATGAGAGGACAGATAACAGAGCTCTTGCTTATATAGATGGAGTTCACGTGTGAAGCTGGACACGTGTATCCGTAAGGTAGGTTCTGTTGCATGAGTGGACCTGGTAGGGGCAGATGTATCTAGAGGAGGGAGGCTGTTGTTTTGCAGATGCAAGGAATCACCTCCTTCCTCCCTCCCCGCCTTGCTGAGTCCAAGAGAGGTATCTTTACCCAGAGCCATTAATATTGTGAAATAAGGGAAGTTTTCACCCTCTGGGATGACAAGTATGATCTGTGTTTGACATGAAAGGGAAGACTGAGGGATGTCAGAAACCTTTAACTGACTGTAACCTTCTTGATGATGAAGAGTAGATGATGGATGCAGGGAAATGGCTTCTGAGCCATGGGGTCAGCACAGGTAAGTGGCTGACACAGTGATCCTTGCTGTGCTATATAGTGACAGGGCTGCCTGAGGCTCTTCCAAGATGCTCTGCCCTGATTCCTGAGGCACACAGACCAAGACATGTTGTGATATGTAGTGGACATGACCATTTTAGTTGTCTCCTCACTTGTGAGATTCATCCTGATGTGGGTTAATGTCAACTATGCTGGACTGAATATCCTGCTGTGACCTCATCTCACAGCCACAGGTCCTGTCCCCCCATCCTGAAGAGTGTGACATCCTGAGTGCTGACAGTCATAGCTATGACATGACAGCTAAAGAGGGGGAACTTGATATCATGTCCAGGTTAACCAGTCTCTTCTCTGTCCACTGCCAATTACCTTACAATATCCTTTCAGTAAACATTCTTCCACCTCTATGGGAGAAGGGAGGTTGTCTGTTTTGTGCACCCTGGCTTCCCACTTCTCAAATTGGTCTTGTGACACAGGGTCCCCCACATCTGCAGAAAGTCAGGGATGATTTGTAGCAGGCTGTTGCTTATGGATGATGTTTTGAGCCGGGAAGGTCTTCTGGTCCTTAGCAGAAGTGAAGTCATAGCTAAGTCTCAGCAGAAAGAAGTAGGCAAGCAACTGAGGGCTAGAGGCCACCAGAGCTCAGTGAAAAGCCATTCCATCCCATAAGAGCCTGGTCTTGCAGAGATAAGAAAACGTGGCTGATTGATTTGCTAATATTGACTCTAAGCAGTAAATCCTGGAGACTGCAAATACCCACTCCCTCTTCGGACATCATTTCCTGTTCAGAGCTCGTTAGCCCTGATCCTTCCCATTCTGTCTTCACCATTTTAATAAATATCCCTCTAATACTATGGGGGTTGTGACAGACTGGAGCTGTGTATCCAGCTGGGCTCATCAGTACTCCACCACCTGGCCTAACTCTGCTGTTTCACCATGAAATCATATAACTAGAAAGAGTTTAGTGAGGAGAAATCTCGAGAGACCTTGCATTCAATTCCTGCTGAAAACATGGTTAGCTCTGACCAAACTGCTTTGGGCTTTCTCCAAACAAGTGTTGGTCATCTACAAGATGTATGATCACTCCTCAAGGAAAGCAGGTTTCTCCTTAGAATCACAGAATTAACCAGGTTGGAAAAGATCTCCAAGATCATCAAGTCCAACCTTTGATCGTGCTTACTAGACCATGGCACTAACTACCTCATCTAGTGTCACCTTAAAAATCTCCAGCAATGATGACCAACCAACTCCCTGAGCAATTCCTATTCCAATTCCTGATTACTCTCTCTGTGAGAAGTTTCTTCCTAATATCTAATCTAAACCTCCCCTGGCACAGCTTAAGACTGTGCCCTCTTGTCCCACTGCTGGTCTCCTGGGTGAAGAGATAACTCCCGCCTGGCTACAACTTCCTATCAGGTAGTTGTAGAGAGTGATGAGGTCTCCCCTGAGCCTCCTCCTCTCCAGGTTGAACAAACCCAGATCTCTCAGCCTCTCCTCACAGGACTTGTTCTCCAGTCCCTTCACCAGCCTTGTTGCCCTTCTCTGGACCTGCTCCAGCACCTCAATGTCCTTCCTGAATTGAGGGGCCCAGAACTGGACACAGGACTCAAGGTGTGGCCTCACCAGTGCTGAGTACAGGGGAAGAATCACTTCCCTTCCTGCTGGCTACACTATTCCTGATACAGACCAGGATCCCATTGGTCTTCCTGGCCACCTGGGCACACTGCTGGCTCAGGTTCAGCTTCATATCAATCAGAACTCCAAGGTGACTCTGCTCTCCAGCCACTCTGTCCCCAGCCTGCTGTGCTCCATGGGGTTGTTATGGGCAAAGTGTAGGACCCAGCACTTGGCCATGTTAAAACTCATCCCATTGAAATCAGTCCATCCCTCCAGCCTATCCAGGTGCCTCTGCAGAGCCCTCCTGCCTTCCAGCAGACCGACACTCCCCCCCAGCTTGGTATCATATGCAAACTTGCTGATGGTGGACTCAATCTCCTCATCCAGATCATCAGTAAAGATGTTAAACAGGATGGGGCCTAACACGAATCCCTGGGGAACCCTACTGGTGACCGGCCACCAGCTGGATGCAGTCCCATTCACCAGCACTCTCTGGGCACGGCCAGCCAGCCAGCTCTTAACCCAGCAGAGAGTGCTCTTGTCCAAGCTGTGGGCTTCAGCTTTTCCTGGAGAATGTTATAGGAGACAGTGTCAAAGGCTTTGCTGAAATCTAGATAGACACATCCACAGCCTTCCCCTCATCCACCAAGTGGGTCAACCAGTCATAAAAGGAGATCAGGTTGGTCAGACAGGACCTGCCTCTCCTAAACCTGGGCTGGCTTGGTCTGATCACTTGTCCATCCTGTAGGTGCCATGCGATTGCATTCAGGATGATCTGCTCCAATAGCCTTGCTAGGCACTGTGGTCAGGCTGGCAGGCCTGTAGTTTCCCAGACCCTCCTTCCAGCCCTTTTTGTGGATCAGCGTGACATTGGCCAACTTCTGATCATCTGGGACCTCCTCAGAGAGCCAGGACTGTTGGTAAATGATGAAGAGTGGCTTGGAGAGCTCTTTTGTCAGCTGCCTCACCGCCCTAGGATGGATCCCATCTTGCTCCAAAGACTTGTGAGGAGATAAGGGGCTCAGTAGGTCTCTAACTTTCCTCCTGGATTACAGGGGTGCTATTTGGCTCCCCATCCCTGGGTACCAGTTTCAGAGGCCAGTTATCCTGAGGACAACCTGTCTTACTGTTGAAAAATGAAGCAAAGAAGGTATTAAATAGCTCATCTTTTCCCTCATCTTTGGTAACTCTGTTCCACCCCATGTCCAACAAGGAATGAAGGTTAACCTTGCCTCCTCTTTTGCTACTGATGTATTCGTAGAAAGGGGGCAGTCCTGTGGTGTAAAGGAGAGCACTCTGAACTCTGAACCCCAAGATTGTGAGTTCGAGGCTCAGTGGGACTGTCCCCTGGCAATTAAATGCCTCCCTGCCATCCCATCCTGTCAGATCTCAGATGCTCAGCAGTGTCAGCCTTGGTTAGTACCGGGTGCTGTGACAGTCCCGAGGACTTCCCTGTCACTGTCCAAGCTTGCTCAGCCGTGGCAGATGGACCTCAGGACTTAAACGGTGGGGCCAGTTCTGTGCACGCTGTGCCTCACCTAAAAAATCCACTGCACAGGCTGGAAGGGCACACCCACGTGGGGAGAGCCCTTCCCAAATCTGCGTTTGTGAAGTTTGGCCATACATACATTTGTAGAAAGACTTTTTGTTATCTGTAACAGAAGTGGCCAGATTAACTTCAAATTGTGCCTTTGTATCTCTAATTTTCTTTCTGCTTGACCTAACTATATTCCTAAACTCTTCATGAGTAGTCTGCCCTTTTTTCCATAGTTGGTAAGCTATCTTTTTTTCCTGATTCTCTTCAAAATATCCCTGTTCAGCCAGGCTGGTCATCTACCCTGCCAGCTTCCTTTCAGCACACTGGGACAGCCTGCTCCTGCACAGTCAAGACCTACTTTTTGAAGTATGTCCATCCCTCCAGGACCCCTTTGGTTTCAAGGGTTGTTTCCCAGGGTACACTCTGAACCAGTCTTCTGAGTAGGCTGAAATCTGCCCTCCAGAAGTCCAGGGCAGAGGTTTTATTGATGGCCCTCTTTCCATCTCTGAGTATGGAGAACTCCATCATTTCATGGTCACTGTGCCCCAGATGGCCTCCGACCACCACATCTCCCACAAGCCCCTCTCTGTTTGTGAACTAGAAGGTCTCACAGTGTCCCACCCCTGGTGGGTTAATTTCCCAGTTGAAACATGAAATTATCCTCTATACACTCTAGAAATCTGCTGGATTGCTCCTCTCTGCAGTGTTGAGTTCCCAGCAAACATCTGGCAGGTTAAAGTCACCCACAAGAAAAAGGGCTGGCAATCTGGAGATATCCACCAGCAGCCTGTAGAATAACTCATCCCCTTCATCATCCTTGTAGGGTGATCTATAACAGTCTCCCACCAGGATGTCAGCCTTGTTGGCCTTCCCTCTGATTTTGATCCACATGCACTCAACTGTATCATTACTAACCTCAAGTTCTACAGAGTCAAGAGACTCTCTGACATACAGATTCCCCCCTCCACCCTTCCTGCCTTACCTGTCCCTTCTGAAGAGCCTGTAGCCACCCACGGCAGCACTCCAGTTGTGCGAGACATCCCACCTCATCTCTGTGATGGCAACAGTGTCTTAGCTTTCCTGTTGCACGATGGCTTCCAGCTCCTCTTGCTTGTGATCCATACTGTGTGCATTGGTGTACATGCAGTTCACCTGGACTGCTGGTCTCACCCCCAACTTTGGCTCTCCATGCTCAGACTCATCAATTGAGAGTCTGGTTTCAACCCCTTACCCCTTCAAACCTAGTTTAAAGCCATCCTGATGAGCCCTGCCAACTTATGGACTAGAGTTCTCTTGTTCTTCCTAGACAGACAAAGCCCATCTGACTCTAGCAGGCTTGGCACCATGGAATTTGCTCCATGATCAGAAAAACCGAAATTCCACTGGTGGCACCAATCCTTTAGCCACATATTGATGAGTTTTCCTACTCCTCTCCCAATTCATCCCAGCTACCACAGGAACTGAGGCAAACACCACCTGTGCTCCTGTCCCATTAACTAATCGACCCAGAGCCTTGAAGTCTCTTTTGATTACCCTGATACCTCTTTTATTAGTGTCATCACTGACAGCCTGGACTACCAACAGTGGGTAATAGTCAGAGGGTTGGATTAGCCCAGGGAATCTCCTTACTAATATTCCTCACCTTGGACCTTGGGAAGGAAGCAGACTTCCCTGTGAGATGGGTCTGGTTGGCACATAGGGCCCTCAGTTCCCCTCAGAATGGAGTCACTGACTACAACTATCCTTCTTTTTCGTTTTGTACTTGTGGCCGTAATCTGTCTGGTAGATGGGGCACAACCAGGAGATCCTCCAGACAAATCTTCCTCTTGACTGTCCTCTGCCTGACCCTCTGGCTCCAGGGTCTCATCCTGTTCTTTAAGGGCACCCAGGGAGGTGATGGGAGTTGTGATGGGATTCTTTTACTTCTCCAGTCAGGGATCTGTTTCCATTCCCCCCCATCTACTCGGTTTGCTTCATCAGCCTGATGGCAGGAGGGGCAGGGTTTCTCTGTCTCCTGCTGAACTTCTATTGCGGTCAAAAAGGTGCAACTCCACTCATCTATATCCCTTTCACTCTACCTAATACTTCTTAGCCTCTCTACCTCTTCCTTGAGCTCTGTCACTAAGCATGGCAAATAGTATGCAGGCATCTTTTGCACCATCCTCTGGTACTAACACCAGGCTCAGACACTCTGTGCAGCCAGTGACCTGAAGAGCTGCATTCTTTCAGGGGGGGCGTGGGGGGGTGGGGTTGTCTTTCTGGGTTAGCACAGTAAGCAGCAGCAACAGCTTATGTCCCACCAGACTTCCTCTCAGCACAGCTTTAGCTCCTTGTCTCTTACCCCATCATGGTGCACTTCAGAGAAGACTCCAGCTCCATCTTCTCTTTAACCCTGTTTAGGACTGCAGATTAGACTCCATGCTCACCTCTACTCCTTGAGAACAAACCCAATGCCCTCAGCCTGTCCCATGCACCAGCTCCCTGCCTCGATGGCCCCAGCTGAGGTCCAGCATGACAATGTCTTTCTTGTACTGTTGCCCTAATTGGATCCAGTATTCCAGATACGGGCTCATCTGCATAAGGCAGGGGGAACAGCCACTTGCCTAAGCCTCTTCACTGAAATTCAGTCCATTCAGATGCACCTGGGGTTTTAAGCATGACAGCCTGAGGCTTCCACTGGCACAACACAGAAAAGGCAAAGAAACCAGGATAGAGCTTGTGTGATAAACAGTGTGATCTGAGCTTTGTAGCCTTGATAATGACCGTTTTTTCAACCCTCTCTTCCACACACCATCTTCCACAAAATTTGCGAAAGCACCAAAAGGCAGCTTGAGTGCAGTACTAATCATGCATCCCTGGACATGGCTGCCTTTCTGTCCAAACCCTGACCGCAGGCTGAAGGTGCTGCTCCCGCGAGCACTGCGTCCTGTGACAGAACGAGTTGCCGCCCGCCAGGGACCCACCCTGGCCGCTTGGCATTCCCAGCGGTGCTCCTCCCTCCCTCCCCGCTGTCCTTCCCGGCCGGTGCGGCGCTGCTCCCTAGCGGCAGCACCGAATTGTTCGCGTTGGAAAGGACCCTTTCAAAGATCATCTTTGCTCCCTAGAACAGGTTCCTCGGAGCCGCGTCCAGCCTGCCGTTGAACACTTCCAGGGATGGGGCATCTATAGCTTCTCTGAGCAACCTGCACCAATGCCTCACCACCCTGACAGTAAAGAATTTCATCCTAATCTCTAAATCTACCCTTCTTGACTTTAAAGCCATTGGGCCTGTCCTAGGACATACTCTTGTCAAAAGTCCCTGTTCAGCTTTTCTGTAGGCCCTTTTTAGGTGCTGGAAGGTGCTATGAGGTCTCTCCAAATACGTAAAGTCTTCCTGGATGTAATTCTAGCTCCTGTTGTGGAAGAGAGTAGTATATTTTACACCAGCTTAAGTGGGAAGACTTGAAACCATTTTCCCTCATTGCTTCAAGCGGGCCTTTCATTTGCCTTGTCTCTAGAAGGGAAGGGGTGGAGAAAACCTTCATGAACACAAAATACAGATGAAATTACCCAAGAAGGAAAACTTCTTGACATTTTTTAAAACAAATATTTCATGCATAAAGGTCCAAGCCCTGAAGGATCCTCTGCTTCCTCCATGAAAAAGCCACCAATATCAACAATAATACCCAGACAAGGCCTCTCACACCCTGTCAGGGTGGCATTCTCACTTAGGTATTCATTCCGTGTGACTTGAACTGTGTGTAACTTCAGGGCAACCATTGGTCCAAGCCTAACACCGTGGTCAGTCACTCAGGAAGGCAAGCCCATGTTATGTAAATAAGGGCAATTTTAGAGAACATAAGGAGAATTTAAAAAATCCCCAAAACTAAAACAAAAAACAAACCAACCAAACAAAAAAATTTGGGAACCATTGAAAAGCAACACATGTACAGAAATAAACTCAAGTGTACCCAAAGACTGAAAGGAAGAAATCTTCCCGATTGGTATCATGTGCCCCTTGATGAAGAGAAGGAAACCTCTGGCAATATCATGATATGCGTATTGAAGACATCAGGATGCTGGTAACTTGTTCTAAGTCCCCCAACCCCCAGCCTCTGCAGCCAGCAACCTGAGGACACAGGAAGGGTGAACACCAAGAAGCAGGGTTAGATACTGACTTTGTGAGTATGTGTGTGTGCACATATGTGTGTGCATAGCTATCACAGCTCCATTACTGAGATTTCTCTGTATTAATTTGGACTGTAAGACTAGTAATTGAAAATACTATATTGCTAAAACTTTTGCATGTAGTAATGGGGGACCCTACAGTATTACACAGGAAGGGACATAGAAGTTAGGAAGAGAATAAATCCACATTGGCACATCTATGCCTACATCCAGCTGACAGCTGCTTGTACTGGACTATCATCCATTCTACCACATCATTCAATCAAGGGGTATATTTGTGGAGCCAAATACTCTTTTTCCAAAGGCCAGCACTGGGCTGTCACTTACACAGCCCAATTTTTGAATGCTCACAACTAAATAAAGGGCCATTTTGCCCTTGCTCTGGGGATCCTCCACATTCTCAGATGAGATGGCCAGATGTTGATCTGTATTGCAAGATCTTCCAGTGGGCCCACCACCTCCTGTTGCTCCTGTCAATACAAGATTCTCTGTGGCTGCTGCTTTTTGACAAGCCTGCCCCAGATGCAGCATGAAGCATTGGGATAGGGGGGCCAGGGAACCATATTTAATTGTCTGGTTCCAGGGCCAGCACTCCAGTATTAACCAGTGGTGACAGGCTTCATGAGCGCCTTTTCCAAGTGGCAAAGGTCAACATGAGATGCAGATAGTCTTTCCTTGCAAGAGCCAGCACAAGGATGATTGACTCAGAGTGCTTCATGCACCAGGCAAGCTGTGCCTCGATGCCAGACCAAAAGCTCTGGTACTAGCACTGAACAGAAAAGGTCAGAAGCTGCTTCTTAGTCAATTAAGATCTCCTTGGATAGTTCACATGCAGACAACAGCTTTGCAAATTCTTAATTGGCTAGTGAATCCTGGCTTCCTGCCATCAGAGAAAGAAAATGGATAGCAGCGGGCTCCTCTGGGCCAGCCCACAGTTTTTCTTCCCATTTCCTGCATGGCCACATGCAGCCAGATATCCAGCCCTGATTGTACAATGATCCTGCAGACTTCTAGTCATCAGAAGATGCTAGGATATAGCCTCTGTTCCTCTTAGCCCAAGCAATGGGGCCAGAGTACTTCACATTCACTATATTATTGGTTTTTAAATGCCCTGGGGACCATCACATGCACCCTTGTATTCAAATACTGCAGAAGCAGTGCAAGTTCAGAGTCTGGTAGCCCTGAGCTCGGCCTTCCTCCCAGTCTGCCCACACAAGATAGGCTGGATGACTGCTCCACATCCAAAAGTAACTCTCAGAAATAACACCACTCTCCAAGTATAATGGATGCCACCATCTCCCACCTTTTCTTTTTAACTCCGAACATGGAGAAGACATAAATTCAAATAGGAGCAGTTAAGAAATCAGCTTTCCTCTCTAGAAAGAGCCTCCAGCAAATCAGGCTTCAGGCCTACACAAAGATAAGTGTGCAAAGCTGTTCTTTGTGACTACATAGGTCACTGTATCCCCACACACCAGACTCTGAAAAATCAGACCCCCAAAGACCATCACATTAGTTCATATGCAGGTGCTGCACGACTGGGACATCCCCTCTGATCACTAACTCTGGCACTGCAGTTCTAAGCAACAGCTAAAGCCCAACTGCAGCTACACAGACTGACCTCTAACTACAACTCACAAAACTTTGGATTCCCTCCAAGATACTCTCTCCTTGCCAAATGGCAGCTGCCTCCCCTGCCTACTCTTTCTCATAAATTTGATCCACTTCTTTTCACTTCCCAAGGCAGATAAATCATACCTGGGAGTCACAAAGCTATTGAAGAAGAGTTCCCTATCTGCTCTTTGATAACTTGGCAGATTAAACTACCAGTACCCATCTCGTTCACAGCCCTCCAGGCAACCTGAGCTGTTGATGAGGCAGCAGCTGCAGAGTTCACTATCCCTTGAACACCCTTGGGAAGCCAGTCACCACCCTGTCAGCAGAAGGGGCAACATCTCCCATCATCTTAGCCATGTGAAAGCCAGATAACCACCTGAGGTGTGGAGTTGCCCCTGATGCCTGTTATACCCCCCACTAGCTATGGTTGCTGCCTGATGAGTTGTTCCCACAGATGTTGCTGTTGCGTAAGGTTAACCCAGCATCAGCCTCTGGGAACTCCATCTGTGGGAACTCCATCTCTGCATCCAAAAAAACTAATTGGCCTTGGGTGCAGGAGGCAAAACCAAGACTTTCTGGTGCTGTTGCCACAGGACAGACAACATAATGTTGTCACCAGCGGTAATATCTTCTCTAGCTAGGCTGGGTCTATGGTGGAGCAATCCAAGAGTAATCAATGTCAAGCACGATCCCCTTGCCCACCTCTCAGCTTCTGTTCCTCCTCTCACAGGTAGTAACCTTCCCTATCTGCCCTTTGTAGCGGAGCTACCGGCTGGATGGAGCTTCATGTATGTTTGGGGCATGCTTATGGCCTGACAGGAGATCTTGAAAGCAGACTCAGGTGGTGGCAGAAATTTGATAAGCAACCTCCGGCTTGGCCTTGCTGCCCCCTTCCTCACTCTGATGCGTTCAGCAACCCAGCGGATCAAAAAAAGGCCAGGTAAAACAAACAGAGCAAAATGGAAAGAGGAGCACATGACATGCATCTTCCTCTGTATCCCTCCTGGTCTCAGGAGTAGAGGGAAGGCTTGAAAAACTCAAGACACTTCATTGCAAACAACAGAAAGATTTATTTCCATTTCAAGAGAAGTAGAAGAGTAAATACAAAAAAATCTCAAATACAGAATATAATATTCTCTTTGGCTGTACAATCCACCTATTTTTCAAAGTCTGCTCAGGGCCTGACTGTGCCAGAACTCCGGCAGAATAGCAATCAAGAGGCTCCACCCTTTGAGGACAGAGTACTTTCAAGGCTCTTCTTTCTTCTCATCAGTCCTCACACTTCAGAGTTTCCTACAGATTTACAATCGAAATTTATTGGACTCTTCTCCCAGAAATCAAAAGACTAATTTGAAACTTAGACTAACTCTGCTAAAAGGAAGACCCTCAGATACTTACAATAAAACTTCCAGAAATCAAAATTTTTCCTTATTCTTGATGGTGCTTGAAAATTACAAACAAAGTGCCAGCTAAAAATACACTGACATAAAATGTTTAACATATCCCCATGGCACAAGCATGCATTGAGATCCAATTGTCTGACATATCCCCTTGGCATATCCCCATATTCTCACAGAGAGACCCAACCCCATGGCTCCCCAAGGCACAATGAGCTCACCTTCCTCTGGCCGTCTCATGACACACACAGGCACAAGCACAAGCACAGGGTCAGCACATCCCACTGCTGCAAGGCAGAGCCCAGACAGACCCCACAGCGCAATGTTCAGTGCATCTTTTTTTATCTGAGCCTACACAACAGCTCAGGCAGGTTGCAATAGCCACAAAACCACAGCAGTGCTGGTGGGAAGGGATCTCTGGAGTCTTCAGGCCTGCTGCAAGCAGAATGACACATTGCCAGCACTAGCAAAAGGGAGGTATACCTTTGTTTTTGCCCTGAAAACCTCAAAGCACAGACCCCACACAGATGCAGAGTCCCTTGAATAGTCCATGCGGCTCTTCATGGTTCTGCCCACAGTTTCCAGCTGTTTGTGACAGAAGTTTAAGCATTTTTTGCCATGCCTCAGGTTCTTAATGCAACAAGCTCATCACTGCACCTGGTGCAAAAAGTATACCTTCTAGGTATGCCTGGTTTCCTTAGCTTGTAGGTATAAAAGATCTCCAGAAAAACAAGAAAAAGCATCTAGACCTTATCTGCAAATGACACACAACTGAACCTACCCAATCTGTGCATTCTCAGTCATCAAGGTCTATCAGGCATGTTCTCCAGACATGGAGTTGACCCCTGAACTGGCTACAGATGCTATCTGAGGTCAGGAAGCAGCTTACACAAGACCTGTATCAACACTGGTGACCTTTTATTTACACTGCACTTTAGACTAGTACCAGGGCTGGAACAGAGAACAAAACCAGGTTGAAGTAAAGGGGAACAAGGGCCAGAAGACCTCTAGGCTCAAGAAAATTATCTGATCCATGTTGATAACTGCTTCTACAGAAAGAAAACATAAGAAGACAGGACAGTTCTTTTCTCAGCTACACCCAAACAAACAAGAGATCAGCATGACTTGTGAGAAAAGGGACACAGTCCAGTCTTTGCAGGCAATGAAAGCAGAGAGGCAGCAGGCAGCTGTCAAAAAAACTAGGAGCTGGCACAGCTAGGTATACTGCTCCTCTTCCAGATGGTGAAGGGAGATGTGAGAGAAACTAGTATGGCTGCTGAGAAGACCTGCCCTAGGACGAGACAGACAAGCTGCAGACAAGACTGCTTGCTCTCTCCAGCAGCTTCTGGACACGCCAGGACCAGGAAGGACACTGAAAGGTGCAACACAGCTCTTTAAAAGGAAAAGGAAAAACCTGATTTACCTCACCACGCCAAAGATTTGAATGGTGCCTGCACTTGTCCGTGTCCCCCCACTGGTGGCAATACAACCTCCCCAGCTCCATGGACAGCAGTCTCCTGTGGTACCACAAACAGCTATAGTGGACAAGGGGCAGTGCTATCAGGCCAGCCTCCCATCCCATGAGGTGGCTCACCCACCACATGTCATCCTTAGTGCTCTGAGGCCTTGAATACAAAACTCATCTCCTACCTCAGAGCCACATGGAAGGCAGACATACAACTTCTCCTGTCTACCTACTGCAAAGGGCTTAAGACTTCTCCATGCCAAATTGTGCCATGGGAACACCCAACAGCCTTCTTGCTCCACTCCATTTCCTCTCTCATTTCCCGCCTGGATATGTTGACCATAGCACCCGAAGAAGCTAAGGAAGTTGCCTCTACACAAACTTCATCCTGCTGAGGACCTCATCTGAAAAATGCCCTGTGGAGCAGAAGGTACAGGTGTCTTAATGGGATCATGAGCTCTGTGCATCAGTGCCCAGCAGCAGGACAAGAGAGCAGACATGAAATGAGACTAGAGAAGTGCTGAATGGATGAATACAAGGAGAAACCTTTTCTCCATAAGGACAGTGCAGCTGCCCAAAGAGACTGCTGTGTCTCCATTCTTGGAGGTGATCAGGACTCAACTAGACAGGCCGAAGTAACCTGGTTTGACTCCTAGCTGACCCTGATTTGAGTACAAGGTTGGAACAGAAATTTCACAAGGTCACTTTTAACATGAATTATGCCTAAGTTATGCATAATAACTTATAACATAAGTATATATCCTTCTCTGGTAAATGAGACCCTCTTGTATGTGCACCCTCTCTGTTCTTCCAAAACTCCTGCTGAGACTCTGGCTGCACTTTCTCCCTTCCTCTCCCCATGCAAGGCCCCATCATACTGCAGGACGTTCTCACAAACCTGGTTCCAGTGCTGGTTACACTGGCTCCCCACCTCCACAGTAAAAAGGAGCTGTATAAGCAGACCTCGACAACAGGGCTATATCGGCTCCCTCTACAGCCACAGCCCCAGGCAGAGCCCTGCTCCAAGCCACTGCTCCAGGCCCCTTCCAGGGGTGGTGGAGTCTGTTGGCAGGGCTTTGCTTGAGTTTCACCATGGATATATTTTCAAGCCTTTGCCTTGTACAGACGTTCGTTAGTTTTTCCTTCTCCATGTTTTCTTGTGGTCTCTTTTTCATGCTAGGAAAGCTTGAAAGTAGAGCAATTGAAGAAGAAAAGGCATCATGTCCTGCATCTTGTCTTTCAGGAAAGAAAGTTTTCCCCCACTGATGGCGATTTCTCTAGGCTACAGATAGAGCTAGGCTGACATTAGGATCAAAGAAGCTTAAGATGCAAGTACATCCATAGATTTCAGAATCAAGTCTCCACTTAAAGCACATCTAAATTCAATGCTGGATCCAACTCTGGAAACAGATCAGGCTCTGCCCAACCAAGTTGAAAAGCCCTCCAAGGGCAAAAGTCCCACAGCCTCACTGTGTCCCTCTTTCTGGAGCTGGGCATGCTCATGGTAAAAATTTTTATAGTTCCAATCTCACCACTCTCCCAGCCCTGCAGCACAGAGCACGACCCCTGGAGGGATCTGACTTGCGGTGTTTGCCTGGAACCCCAGCATCCAAATCTTTTCCAGTCCTGGCCACCTTCCTGGTACAAAGCCTACCACTAAAACCCAACATCCCTGTGCAAAAGCAGGGACATGCCACCACATTAGTGTCATGCATCCCACTTTTACAGATTTGCTTGCACGAGGCCGGGGAATGCTTCCTTCTGCCTCCCATCTCACCCACACCGACAGATGTTTTGTTCTGTAAATAAAATCAACAGCAGAGATATTTTCAAAAATGAGATCTTCTCAGGTAGACCAGGCGGGGCCCTGGAGGACGTGCCGAGATGGTGGGAGCCTGGCAGGAAGCTTTGAGCACCTGCCCCAGAAAAGGCTGTAGAAGAAGAATGGACTGTTTGCCCTATCCAGGGCTTGGGAGTCCCTAGGGTTTTGTTCCGGCGAGGGCAGACAGGGCTGGGCCCGGCACCCCAGGTCCCCACAGCTGACTGCAACACTCCTTGCCAGGAGGTCCGGGCAGATGGCATTTTCCCGGGGTCCAGTGGCATCAGTCGAGACATGCAGCCTGCCTTCTCCCGGGTTCCGCTCCGCGCTGTCAGGCCTCTCCTGGGATGGGTCAGAGCGCCGGGACGAACCTGTCGGGGCCACCAGGGTAGGTGCCGTGCCGGGGCCCGGGCCCGGCGGTGCCCAGGTGCCCTGCGGCGCCGTAGGCGTGGGGCAGCGGCGGGTATGGCACGGGAGAGCGGCGGCCGTAGACCCCGGCGGGGGCGGGCGGCGAGGCGGGCAGCACGATGCGCCCCGACGGTGCGTACAGCGGTCCGTGACCTGCTGGCGCGTAGGGCCCGGGTGCGGTGGGCAGGGTGGCGTAGGCATGGGGCAAGGTGGCGGAGGCGCAGCCCTGCGTGGGGAAGGCGGCGGCGAAGGCGCAGGAGGCGGCGGGAGCGGGGGGCATGTCGGCGGGGGGCGGCGGCGCGGGCAGAGGGACGAGGCGGCAGGACGCGTCGGGGCCCTCGGCGAGGAAAGCCGGGTAGGTGGAGAGATCGCTCCGCTTGAAGCGCTTTCTCCGGCGGAGGAAGGACCCGCTCTCGAACATATCGCGGGCGTGGGGGTCCAGCGTCCAGTAGTTGCCCTTGCCAGGGCGGCCAGGCTCCCGTGGTACCTTGACGAAGCAGTCATTGAGAGTGAGGTTGTGGCGGATACTGTTCTGCCACTTGCGGGGGCTGTCGCGGTAGAAGGGGAAGCGCTCGGTGATAAAGCGGTAGATGCCGCCCAGTGTCAGTCGCCGCTCGGGCGCCTGCCCGATGGCCATGGCGATGAGGGCGATGTAGCTGTACGGTGGCTTGCCCCGCTCCGCCGGATGCTTGCGCCGCCGCCGCCCTCCCCGCGACCCCGCGGTCGCCGCCGCCGCCTCCTCTCCCGGCGGGGGTGGCGGCGGGGGCCCCGGCGGCAGCCGGCACTCGGCGGTCATGCAGCCGTCGGGGCGGCCCCCTAATGGAACGGACTGAGCTGAGCTGAGCCGGACCGGGCCGGGCCGAGGAGACGAAGCGCAGCGCCGCAGCGGCTTTTATGCGGCGGTGTCCGGCGGCTCCGCTCCCGGGAGGCCGGCACTCCCCCTGCTACGCCCCGCCGCCCGGGAGGCGCGGGCAGGGCCGGGCGTGCCGCCGCTGCCGCCGCGGGTACGGGCAGCGCCCTGCCCTGCACCCCCCGCTCGCCTCCCTCCGCTGGTCCCCGTCCCCAGCGCCGTCGGTGCGCCGCTGTCTCCCCGCCGTCGGGAGCGCACAGCTCCGGGGACCGGCGCGCACCGACCGGGGGCATATCCGCGGTCCCGCTGCAGGTGTCTGGGCTCGGGCATTTTCCTCGCCTCTTCGCAGGACCCGTCGTCGTCTGGGCCGGCTCGGCTGGCGGCCCGCGGAGACAGCTGAGGTGTGGTGAGCGGCCGCCGCTGTCGAAGGAGATGCTGCCGGTCTGTGTGGCGGGGCAGTCGGCGCCGGGCAGTGTCGCCCGGCAGTGTCGCCCAGGGAGCCCCACGCTCCCTTGTGGAAATCAAGCGGTCGAAACAAAATCAATGTGGAAAAAACCCTCACGGTGTCAGATCTACGTGGGGAGAGATAGTAAGTGTGGCCTTAGGTAGCCTGGGTTGCCTGCAGAGCTGCTATGTAGAATGCACTGAGGCTGGGGTCCTCACTTCTGGTCCCCAGCAATGACTCTGTACAGGGCTGGGCTCCCGCGTACCTAGCTTACCCCAGATCTGATCTGCTTGTCCCTAATCCTTGTGCCACAGGACGTCACACATACATGATCCAAACAGAAAGGATGCCAGGCTCTCCATGACCTGCTGGTGGGACATACTTACCTGCCAGTTCCCTCGTGTTTTATCAGGTACTTGGGGCCGAGGGTCAGACCCCAGCTGAGTGCCCTAGCTGGTGAGGAATGCTTCCCAGGACTTGAACCCCTGTGGCACAGACCCACAGGCCTGGGGACAGCACAGGCTCCTCACCTGTTGTCATGGTGATCCTTGCAAGCCAGAATATAAAGGGGATGGCAGGAGGTCTTAAGAGTGGGATGGAATGTGTATGCAGGTGTGCACAGGGATGTGTGTGCATGGAAGGTTGAGCATGCACAGGTACATGGCCAGTACAGTGGCACTGGTGGGGGGGATTTAGGATGTGAACGAGAGTTCATAGGTGTGAATTGACAGGCAAGTGTGTGTAGAAACAAATGCCAGCACAGACAGATGTGTGGCTGGACCTGAGGCTCGCATGTGGACACACAGGCAGAAATTAATGTGGGCAGGTATGTGTGTGCAGAGATGGTTGTGCATAGGTGCGCAGGTGCTGTGCATGGTTGTACAGCTGATCCAGCCCATGTCTCCAGTGAGTTCTTCCAGAATTCAGGGCACCAGTGCACTCCTAAATCCACCTCTATGGGAAAAGCTTTCCCAACGCCCTCATGGGTGTGCCACATATGATGTTTAAGGGAGCAAGGGAAGGTGGGAGATGTTCATCCTAGTGAAACGCAGCTCTGTTGGAGGTTTCCAACAAAGCTCTGCTTGGACTAAAATCAGTGTGTGTATGAGGATCCATTTCAAGGCAGCAAACAAACCCCAGCTCTGGTTTCTAGCTAAATAAGAGAACCCAGTGTCACTGGCCGCCTCCTTTTTTGTGCAGCTTCCCAGCAATCTGAGAGGTAGCAAAATAGACTATGGAGCTAGCAGAATAAACCATGAAGTGGCACTTGCTGAGGATCCACATGTGCAGTCCCAGTATCTGGATGCAGATATGTGGCAGTATTTTAAACTACATGCTTTCACAGTTTGTGCCAAAAGAAAAATCAACCTTCTGTACTGACACCCATGTTTTTGAAGTACGCAGAAGACTGGGGTCATGTTACCCTGTAGGAACCAAAAATCCGACTCTGTCTGAGTGACCGAAGAGTAGTGAAGCTGCCTCACCAGCAATGCTCTGCCTTCAGACTCATGGGAAGCTGTAACTGCGAATGGATCTCCTGCCAAACGTTCCAAAAGGCAGTGCAGTGGTTCAGTCACCTCTGGGCTGCGTCTCTCTGTGCCATGCCAATTCCGTGCCTCCAGAGGGCAAAGTCAGATCGTGCTTCGCTTTGCACTTTTAGAAGATGGGGAATGAAAGAAGTGTGTGCTGAGGAGGTATGGTGTGCTAAACAGCTGCTTTTGCCCTCCCTGCTGGTGATGAAAATTCTTTTCCAAGTAAGCATGTTCCTTGGCAGGGCACAAAGTGGAGTGAAATGGATACCCAAACAGCATGTGCTGGCTCTTGTCCCTTCGCATTTCCTCATGAAGCAGCTTAAATTGTGGTAGCAGTATTTGTGGGTGAAGTGGGAGTTGTATAACATGGAGGCCTGGAGACTATCCTCAATCTGACATTATCATAAGCCTATTTAAGAACGTTTTCAACTCTCCACTCTGGGAGCAGAAGCATGTCCCATTTTAAGCACTGGTGACTCTTTTGAGTACCAGTTCCCATGGGGAGGGAACTATGGAGTACACAAAACTCACCCAAGTGGATCTTAAACTGCAGAGCTCCTCCATCTATAAGTCAAGTGGTGCCTGTTGCTGGAGCAGAACAGTTGGTGCTTTTCATGTTTGTGAAACATCGTTTTCTTTTTTTGATTCAGCCGTGCTGGAGGAGGGACAAACATAAGTAACATGGGAAATGCCATGCATTGATTAAACCTTTGGAGTTCATAGTGCAATAGAAAATGTATGATATCTCCATACCCATACAAAAGCTATAGCTTGAACTTTCTTTTGGTCTCTGGGACAAAGGTTTACAGTCCGCTTTTCTTCAGTTTGAAATTCCTAGCTCAGATCCTGCCAATACTGAGATCTGCAGCCTTCAACCAAGCAAAGTGCTCACTGATTTTGACATCACTGCACTTGCAGAGTGTATACCCTGCACAAGGGCACTGCGCCTTGCCTCCCAAAAATGGAGTAATCTGATAGGTGCCAGAAAATTACTCCAACCAAAATGCCATCTGCTTGCATCTCCAAAAGCAATTTCCACCCATGGAAAAAAGTCCAGTGCTTTAGGCTTCTTTCCCCACTCAGTTGCTTTCATGTTACAAACCACACCATTGAGATCCCTCAAGAGTAAACTGCTGGGAAGCCCTGGCCTTCATTAGCCCTGTGACCTGAGCAGCTTCTCCTACTTCAACCATATCACAGGAAGCAGACATTAAATGTGTGGAGAGCCCCTTCCTGTGCAGCATATTCGTAGTTTTGGTTCCACCATCAGAATTCCTCTCGTCCTTGAGGGGAGAAAATGTTTTGCCTCTGTATCCCAGGAACAGCAAGGCTGTATTTAACGTGCTCCAAGTCAAGGGACCAGTGGAGTCAAAATCCCAGATCATAGTGGCTGAATGAAAACCAAGTGAGAGCGCACAGCCATGGCACAGCCTGCATTCCAAGCTCAGATGCCTCTGTTAATGGGGTGGCAAGTTTGAGTTTTTTATTGGCTCTGTGTTTGTGCAAGGACTTTGCTGTGAGAAGTGTAGAGAGCATCACAGCCAGACACTTCATGACTCATTGTGGCAAAATGCCCTACCTGCAGCTCTGAGAGGGAACCATAAGCCTGAGCCTTTACAATTAGACAGGTGACATCCTTCCTTGCTTTTCAGATCACATTCCACAAAGAAATTACCAAAATAACTGAGCTTAAGATGTTTTGCACCTGACTGGAGTTAATGGGAGACAAAAACAGGGAGCTGATTGCATGGATTTTGGAAACATTTTATAGCCAGATTGTGGCATGGGGACCATGGTGAAACCTCTGAGGGGGGACTGATGTGCAGCTACACATGGAGTATGGCCATATGGCAGAAGAGAGGCTGGAAAGCACCATAGTAATGGGATGTGTCCATTACATATTTTCATGAGCTGTTCCTGTGCCTTGCCTGGTGGGAGCAAGGTTTCACTCTGCCTCAGTGGCCTGGTTGTTTGTCACCAGTCCTGTTTTTCCAAATAAGTGCACCTTCTCATGCTCTGGTTGAATTTTCTGTGTGAACTTGGGGCTGCAGGGAAGAAAGAATTGCTTGCTAAGAGAATCACATGGATGTAACCAGGTTCATGAGGGAGGCTTGCATTAGCTGTTGTGGCCATTCTTCTAGAGAAAAAAACATTATTGTGGTTTTAAAACAGGCTATGAGTCAGGCCAGGGTTCGGGGCAAGAGGCCTGGGAAGCCTTAGCCTCCATCCAGCATGGTTCCACCCGGGTAGGCCACCAAGCATGCTTGCTCATGGAGGGCAAACACGACCTGCAGAGAGTGAGCTTCAACACGTGCAGGTGCAGGTGGGCAGGGCAGGCTCTCTCAGAGCAGAACATCACCTCTAACCATGCCCCTGGGACCCTGCCCCAGGAGGGGCAATATGGTGTGAGTATAATGGCAAAAGGATTGGCAAGGGGGATGTGCATGGTTTCTGCTGTGGGGTGATGATAGCACTGAAGTGGACAGAGTGACTGACACAAGAAGAGGCAGAGCCTCATCCTAGAGGAAGCACCAGAAATGGGAACACTGGACTGCTAGAAAGCTTACAAAGCCCAGCAAAGAAAACATGCCGCTGAGGTGGGATAATCCTGTGTGTCTGTCCCAGCTAGGAAGTGGCTGGAAAAGTGAGGCCCTGCTGCAGAGGATCGGGGGAACACTGTGCATGGGGCTGAGTGTGGGCCAGGAGTGACTGTGCTGCAAATGAGGTACACTCCGTGATGGGCTTCAAGAGGCACAGCTTGTCTGGCAAACCTGGGTCTGTGCCAACACTGCCTAAATAGGTAAATATGCAAACTTGTAGTGCACACTGGCAATGAGAGGCTCCTTTAGTTAAGACATGGAGCTACAAAACAAAGCAATAGAAAACACCACATGTGATGTAGGCAGCAAGGAACAGACACATTCTTGGTGGAAGCTGTGTGGATCCAGCCTGAGCTGGATGGGCCATGACACATTCACTTGTCCTCCTGATGAAGCAGATTTTAGTTTCCAAGAGAATAATCTGCTCATTCTTGCCTTTACACCACCAAGAAATCACTGGGAGTAGTGGAGATCTGTCAGATGCTTTAAAAAGGAGGAGCTGGCTTTTTCTGGAAATATGCAAAGCAGAGTCAGCCTTTCTATGTAAGCTCAAAATCACTTGGGATGGAGTTTTTGGTTTGGCGGTTTTTGGTTGTTGGGTTTTGTTGGTTTTTTTGTTGGTTTGGGGGGGGGGGGG
>JAWWEV010000095.1:25205491-25215508 GCA_035583235.1 Hafferia zeledoni
ATCTATCTATCTATCTATCTATCTATCTATCTATCTATCTATCTATCTATCTATCTATCTATCTATCTAATCTTTACTCATACCCTGATTCAGGCTTGTTCTTTTACATGTAGCACAGCTGACATCTGCAAAAAACAACTTTCTAACCCAAGGTCAGACTGTGAGCTGTCCCACCTGTGGAAGCAGGTATTTTAGGCCTTGAACTTCAGCTGCATGTCCCTGAGAGTCCATCAGGCTAAGCTGGAAGTGGGAGAGGTGGCTGTGAAGGGCAAACCATTTTCCCTGCAGCCTGCACTGGTCCTGTCGGAGCTTCACAGGAAGGAGCATAACCCCACGGTGTTCCACAGAGTTCCAGTCACCATCCCCTGAGCATTACAAGCAGGCCAAAGGAAGCTGCATTCAGCAGGAGTAACTTTGCAGTGATCTGGGTGGAGGACACAGCTGCACTGTGATAAGCATGCTTATAATATTGAGTGTGAGAACTGAAAGCAGTGCATTAGATTAAAACCACCCCAGCTAGTGAACTTGTGAGCAGTCAGTGCTCTGCCATGAGCATAAGAGTCAACAGGTTCGGTGAAATTTCAAAAACTGATACCAAATGTTTCTCTGTCTTAGCAATTCAATGTATTTCATTCCTCCGATATTAAGTTGTACTGACATATTTCAGAGCATCACAGAGGGAGCCTGTTATCATTTTGCTGAAATGATAATGTGAATTCATACATGATATGACTACCATACTGTTGGCATGGCTGGAGCAGCCCTTGTGAGAGATCTGGCCCCCAGATTTTGCAGCATTGCTCGACTGTCATTGTCTGTAGCTGGTACCTGTACTGGAAAGCCCCAGAACATGGCACTTCTGTGGACAAACAGCCATTTACCTGAGCCAGACAGGTGTCCGTGCAGCTGATCAGTACTTGGAGCCAGAGCACCATGACCTCAGTAGCCAGTGCTTATTGAAGAAAGATATTCAAGGGCAAGGAAAAAAAAGAAGCTAAACTAATAAAGGAGAGAGTGGGACACGTAACAGAAAAGTAGCATGCTTTATTTACACATTGGTCCAGTACTGACATGGAGAGTCTGAGGTCTCAGACAAAGATGCTGCCCAAGTAACACGATGAAATCCTGCCTTTAAATATCATCCTCTAACCTGACCAGAGTCCAGAGGGCCATCACCAGCTGACCACAAGGTCGTGTGCTGTCCACACTTCCGCTGCCTAATGCTGTCAGTGGCAAACAGTATCTCTTTCCCCTGTAGGCTCGTGCTGTTCTCTCTTCCAGTCTGACACTGGAAAGGACACAGGCCATCGTTGAAGAGACCAATTCTAGTCAGCTCTGACTGACGGTGCAGCCATA
The DNA here is from genome assembly GCA_035583235.1 of Hafferia zeledoni. Lineage (NCBI taxonomy): Eukaryota > Metazoa > Chordata > Aves > Passeriformes > Thamnophilidae > Hafferia > Hafferia zeledoni. Next base: position 25,206,848 of record JAWWEV010000095.1, read on the forward strand.
TGAGCATTAAAATATCATCAGAAGAGCATTTGTCTTCTCAATGTGTGAGCAGTTCCTGTGTACATATCAGGCACGGAGGCAGACATCGCAGATTGGAGACAGACCACTGCAAGGCCACAGAGGGGGTCAGTAGGCCTCCGGTAGAGGAGAGATGGAGGAAATCAGGCTTTCTTAGCTCAGCAAAGAGACATGTCAGAGAAGCCCTAACTGCAGGTATCCACTCACAGGCAGTTACCAACCTCCTCTCAGAAGTTACCAGAGACGTCTTAAAAAGTCTTCTTTTGTGCCTTGTCATAAGGGACAAAAGGGACACATTGCAGAAATCCTGTTTGCTTGCACATAAGGAAAAAACCAACAGTGGTGCAGCCATGGCACAGGGCCAGAAGAGGTGGTGGGATGTCCACTGCTGGATGTGTTCAAAACTTAGCTGGACAAGGCCCTGACCAATCTGACCCTGCTTTGAAGGCAGTTGAGCTTAGAGTGGGGGGTGGGAGTGAAGACCTTCAGCTGTGTCTCCCCACGTGAAAGTTTCCGTGACTCTGTGTGCACAGCCTGCAGCTTCCAGTCATGTGCTAATCATACTTTAAAAAATAATTTCTCAGTAGTCCTGAGGATTATTTATGTGACCCTTAGGCTAACTCACGTGAGTACCAAGTACAGGACTTGCTCTTAATTGAAGAGTTAGACATAAGTCAGCAGCCCAGTGGGATTAATGCGTCTGCAACAGAGTCTGGCAAATAAGCATGTGAGCTTTCCATCCATTCCTTTCAGATATTGGTCTGCATTTGCTGCAACATTGTGTAGCTAAGTAGAATTATTTGAATAGGCAATTTCCCATGTGTTTCTGGTAGGAAGGAAGGTCAGGTCTACTTTCAGAGTGTGTTTCAGTTTTGTTTCCTATCTGTCAAGTTAGAGAAGTGCTAAAAATCAAATTTTACATCATGGACCTCCTGCTGTTCTCTGTTATCAAAATGTTTGGAGGCACACAGAAGAATGCCTAGTTCACCTTTACCATAGGACTTGGTGCTTTGTGATTTCATGGGAGTGGGCCTTCTCAGCACCTCTGTAACCAGTTGATCTGCCTCAGCTATTATGAACCAGGAAAGCCACTCTAATTTTAAGAAGCTGGTTTCACTCACTCATTCACTCAAAGATTTTTCTCTACCCCCTCTCACATATGTGTTCATAGGTACCAAGAGATGTATATCCAAGCAATCTGGCCAGGATCACTTGGGATAACACAGTGGATGAGGGACATGACATATCAAGTTCTTGGTGAGACTTTTGTAGCCTCTCTTGGTTGGTGATGATAAATTCGTTTTGAGGCAGGTCTTGTACACTCTCTAGGATACAGGGGTTGCTACAGATCCTAGTTTTGCTTCAGCACTCTGCTTCCTTTTGCATCATTTCTCCTGGGTTTGGGTGTCATGAGGTATCAGAAAGAGGCAAGGCAAAGGTCTGGGACCTTGATGCCATTCTCTTGTTGTCAGAGCATATGGTCTCCTGCATATGGTCTAATACACCATGTGTGTGGGATGGTTCCATTTCTGTTCTCTCAAAACTTCTCTTGAACTGAATGCCCCAAAAGTGAACTTAATTCTGGATGCTGCCTGATTGATGCCATGTAACAGTGGAGAGGCCCTTCCCTCCACCGGCTTTTATGGACCTCAGCCACTGAGGTCCCCAGGCTGCTAGCTGGTGTTCCTTGCTGACCAGCAGTGCTTCTCTCCAGACCATGGGACTCATTCTCCACAGTGCTGGACTCCTTCCAGCCAGGGCAGGACACATCCTTTGCTCAGGCTGTGCTCCAGGAGGTTCATGGCATCTCATTTCTGCCGCTGCTAAGGTCCCTCTGAAGAACTGTGTTCCCCTCCACCTTCTCCGCCAGTGTGGAAGTATCCCCAGAGCCCTACATACCCTCTTCTAGGTTGTTGATAAAGATGTTAAAAAAAGTTGGCCCGGGACAAAACCCTGAGAAATGGCACCTCTAACTGTCTGCCCGTTACTGTTTGACTCATGGACCTCTATTCTTGAATGTGGTCACCCATCCAGTTTTCCAATCACTTAGCAGTTCACCTATGAAATCCATATTTGCATCAGTTTTGCTGCAAAAGTAATGATCAAAAACTCAAAAATAACTCTTGCAAAAAGATGTCCATTCCTAAAACATCATCATTTGCAGACAAAAACTTCTCATTTTTATCAGTTTGATCCTTTGGTGTTGGCCCAGCCTGGGAATCAGCATGTCAGTATTATGTCTCCTGCTCTGAATACCCTGTTATTCTAACAAAGAGCACCCACTTGTCATTTCATACTGGCAGCAGCAAAAAGCTTTTGTCATATGCAAAACCTAGCAGGGAAATCCATCTTTTGTAAGCTCCTAGAATTAGAAAGTTAAGGTACTGTCAACCAGACAATAAAACAGATATAATGAAGGGCATGGACTGACAGTGCTTTGTAAACATAGTTTTACTAATCAGAAAAAAAGGGAGCATTTATGCTTTTATTATCTTGGGACAAAAAGTGAGCTACTGGAAGGAGTTACAGGCAGCAAAGAATCATGGCTTTATCTGCAGGTTGGGTGTGCTTTAATCTGACGTCCTGACAAAGCTGTCTGGTAATACCTAGAGTATGTCTGCCAAAGCTCTAGAGTCAAAGCAGAGTCTACCTGTCACTCCATAAGGGCCCAGATGAATAGCAGGACGCTAATCCCTCGGGCACCACTTAGCCTGATGCGCATCTGGCTACCATAGGAGGGAGCAGATGATGCTTCCTTTCTGATTACTAAAGGTGTGGAGCTCCCACACACAGAATAAAACACACAGCTGCTCACTGCTTGGGGTTAGTTAAAGCTTTCTGATAATGGAAAGTAATGTGCTTAAAATTCCAGGGCACTTGTAGAACTAAACAGAACTAAAACTGACTCATCTTTCTCAGGATGACCCCATACTCCACGCATTTCAAAGTTTGTTTTGCTAAGAGGAAGGTGGGAAGTTCAGACATTGTTTCTCTGCTTCCCTAGAAGTTTAACTGTTGCTTAGGAAAAAGCATTACACTGACAAATACATGCGTAGCTCATATAACTAGTGAACACTGTAAGTTATTAGATATGAACCAAAAAATGCCTTTTCCAAGTGAGATACGTGAAAATTTTGCTTTTTACTTTACAGGAAATGTATCTAGAATTTTTCTTAGACCACAATAAAATTTAAGAGTAGATGTTACCTCTGTGCCTAATCCTTTGTGTAGGTCATCGTCGTGTTCATACCGATGCTTAGTGAGCAGGGGACCCTCTCAATCAGCATTTCAAAGAATCCTTCACAGAAGTTCCCGGCAACACCCAGCACCACCTTCCTCCTGAAAGGATCCTTCAACTGGGCTTTTTCTACCAGTTTGTCACTTCAGTCACCTTTATTTCCTGAAGTAGCTGTGAACACTGTGTGAACTACCTGAATAACTAGGAATCTGTGCTGGTAGCTAAAGGCTGTGGATTTTATCTATTTTAAAAAGACAAACTTTTAATCATATCTTAGAAAGACTCTGTTGCAAACTAAACAACATGTCTATGAGCTTTCTGAGTTACGTGGCCATAGATACAGTATCATCCTACCGTTCTCACAGCTGAGACCAGATACACATTTTAATTTTGAGAAAGTGTTCACAGAGGGATAAATTGAAACAATTGGCTCAGTCACTATATGGGTACAATAGATTTCAAACCCACTAGATAGCAACAGGGAGGCTTTCCTGCAGTTGCCCTCAGAAGCAAAAAAAAAAGTCATTTTAACATAGAGTCAAGTTTTGATCTCTGCTTCTTCCACTTCCTGGAATGGCAGGACCTGGATATCTTTGGGTCATTTACTTATTGTCTTGTACAGGACAGATGGGAAGAGGTGTCTTTCTGGAGTGCTCAGGCACATATTTTAAATTGAGTCCTTTTTACTACCAAATCAATTAAGTGTATATGCTATTACAGTGCAAAGCATTTCAGTGAAAAGGATGAGGAAGGAACATGGCACCTGCCATCAGGATGAGCCTCCCTGACTTGCTCTACTTCCTACCCAACCCCACATCTCAGGTATACAAAAATTTTGTATTCTGATTTTGGGGCTACAGATTTGAGCTCTGCTGGTTCTGAAGGTGTGAGAGGTGTAAAGCTAAGGGTTGTCTGTAGGACACAGACCTTTAGCAGCTTATCCCTACTAAACCAAAAGACCTCTCTATTGAATACTTACTTAGTAGATCAGTGACAGCAAGTTACAAAAGCTTTACTGGTCAGAGGCACATTTCAAACTCCACCCTGAAAACAGACGCATGCTACATTGTCATTTACATGCAGGAATATACCCAGTTTAGCAAGGAGCTGCCATATCCTGCCCCAGCTGCAGCTTTCAAAGTGATTTAAGGTGGAGGTCATGTGGACTGACTGATGTTGAATCTCCAGGTAATAACTGCCCTGCTGATGACAAACGATGTCAGCATCTAAAGGCTGTGAGGGCAGCCTGTCGGCCAGTAGGGAAAAAACTGCCTACCAGATTCACTGCTACTCAGTCCTCCAGGAACAAGAGGAAACCCAGCTTCTTCACCTGGACAGAGCTGCAGTTGCAAATGTAGGCGCCCATCAGCTACAAAGCAGATATGTTTTGTTCTTGTCTGCCAGGACCCAGCCAACATCCTTTGTATCACAGCTGGATTAAACTTTGACTAGTTTCTGTCTTCTAGGCCCCAGGCTCACCCCTGTGCAGGGAAGAGCACTGAACTGTCCTGCCTGTGTTTGGAGCCACAAGAGAGCTTGGCACTGCAGGTAGTACCAGGAGACAGTGCTGAAACACGGAGGAGAAGTGGGAAGGTAAGGGTAGTGGGGGAGAGGTGGTAGCAAGCGTAGGGCTGCTTCACCTTAACTTCCTGTGCTGGCAAGCTCCCTCTAACAGGGATCCCTCAGATCCCCACAGCAAGGAGGGATGTGACAAGTTGTTCAGATATTGCAGATCAGTGTCTGCACTTGACTGTGATAACTTTACATTAAGCTGTCACATTCAACAGGTTTCATGATTGTAATAGAAATATGTCTTTTGCTTATCTCTGGAAGCATTCCTCCTCCCTTCACCCCGCCCTCCCCTGCATTTGAAAGATTTAGCTTTCAAGTTCACATCTATCAGTACAAAAAATAGCAGGACATGTCCTATCACGTCTTGAACACCCTAAGCCAAAAACTAAGAGAGCTGCACCCTTTCCCCCTTATTTAAATTCTATCTTTTATATGCACTTAAAATGTGCACATAAAGATTTATCACACCCAAACCATTTCCGAAGCAATGAGCAGTCACATTAACTATTAGAATTTTGAAGGACTGTAATTCCAGGGTAATTTTACCACTCCCTCTGACAGTCTTTTGTAGTTGTGATACTATATGTGTCTTATAAACAAAACAGCTCAGAATATATCAATCACATCAACACAAGAGAGGATTACTTAGGAAGGCACTAAGAATTTGCTCTGCACTCCTGGTGAGTCCAAAATAGCAGGTCGCCCATTTTACTCTATAATAGGATTAACACTGATGGAAAAAGTGTTAGGACTTTTCTGGTGTTCATGTAAGTCAATTCTCCTATTAAATTAGACATGCATAAAATAACAGGTACTTCAGTTAGATAAGTATTTTAAAAAGCCCACAACAATACCTTGGAGTATTATCATCAGACCACTATGGCAGAAAGGCATGAGAAAAGATACTTTTTGACTCTGCAGCCTATATAATCTTTGGGATAAGGCCTTGTGGCTTTTCATGGTGATCTGGAAAGTCTGAACAGGAGCAAGGTTTTTACTTGAATGCAAGAAAATATATATCAACTCTAATACTGGAGAGCTCAGCAGGATCACTTCCAATCACCTCTGGGAATATGCCAACTTGTTTTGTAGTACACAGAACTTGGTCAGCAAGCAACTTACAGGAGCACCTTCTGGTTTTGGAGTGTTGAGTCAAATCTCTCAGCTATTTCTGTTAGAAAAGAAATTGGTTTTTGCATTTAAAAAAATCTTTATGGCAGATAAGGCTGTATGAGAGTCTTGATCCTTTTTCTTTTGTTGCTTTTTAGTTTTGCTCATGGTAACTACATCTCACTTCTCAGAGACAGATGAATCTTCTGGAACCATGTTTCTTCCTTGCCTTGTACTGCTGCAGAAACAGGAGCTAATGAAGCAAAAGCTGTATCAGAAGTCAAGACTCCCATTGCAAGGTTGTTTTAACTTCTTCCAACAAGCAATTTGTCACAATGTAACGAAGTAGAAAGACCATCTTTCCTACACATAGATTAAAGAAGTAGCTATGTCTCTGTAAAGCTTGTGTCATGAACAAAAGCCTTGATGCTGCTGCAGCATCTGATGTTTTAAGAGAGGGCTGACCATGCAACTGCCTGGGCAGTTCCACAGCTGCAGGTACTATTCCTCTGAGGAAGGCAAGCCCACCTGAAAGCTGGGAGCAGACTCCAGTGTACTGCACCATTGTGCCTATTAAGAGTCAATCAGACTTGACTACATACATAAAAAAGTGTATCCCATACTACTAAGCTAAAACCAGTGGGAAACAGAAAAATGTAGGTGCAGCTATTTCTTCCCCACAACCTTTCCTAATTAAGTCTAAAAATGTCTGTAAGGCAAGCCCTGCCCCATGTTTTTGAAACCAGTCCCTACATGTGTTTGTCAAAAGTACTTCTATCATGTTGTTCTGTAAATAAAAGCCACTTAGAAATTGCAAGAACATAGAGTGAAACAATGTAAATATTAAATAATCCAAAGTCTTTAAGAAATATTTCTAAACACAGGGAGAGTGGCAGGCACAGAGCATTTCTAAAAACCAGTATTGATGTGTAAGTGTAGGACAGAATACCTGAACTGGGCAAGGAATATGGCATTGTGCAGCCTGAGGTTTGCACAGGATTCTCAGAATTCATACAGTAAACAAGAGCTCTGAGCCTGTCTCACGTTACTGTATATGAGCATCCTCCACTGTCTCCGGGTCCCCTAGACAGCTTCCAGCAGCAGAAGACACACAATGTGAAGATGTGCCATCACTTTCTTTTCTGCACAGCTTCTAGACCCAGCAACAAAAGATGAGGTCAGCACTTCTTAAAGGCTGTCTAGCATAAAGTGAATCCAAACCTTGCAGAGAGTGACTGTGCCCCTCTGCTCAGCACATCTGGAGTTTTCAGATGAGTTTTGGATTTCCCAAGACATCAGAGATGCTGATAAACTGAAGAGTTCAAACACAGAATCACAAAGATGTCCTGGAGATGGGAAGCAGAGGAAAGTGGTCTTCTTCTGTGTGCAGAAGACAAGGCTGTGGTGGAATCTATTTGCAGTCAGCCATTGCCTGTTTGAGCAAAAGGCACCTCTTCTCTGAGGTGCATGAGGAAACAGCGAGACAACAGGCATGGATTGCAAACAGGGAAATTCTGCTTGGGTATACAGAAAAAATTCCTTTCCATCATTAGTGCAGAAAAGGGCCAAATAAGAGGTGATATTCCAGACTCACCAGGACAGGGCAAGATATTCCAGACTCAACAGAGCAGGGCAAGATATTCCAGACTCGACAGGGCAACCTGGCCTAGATGTGGTGAGCTCCGCTTTGAGCAAACGGTTGGACTGGAGGTCTCTGTATGTTCCTCTTCTAATTTATATTTTTCTGTGGGTTTTATGACCCTCAGGTGTGGATTTTACATTTACTGATTTGGGGATGTAGGTACGCTTTCAACATTTCTGAACTTCATAGCCTTTGGAGTAACTAACCAGGGGTCTGAGCGTCCCTTGTGAGCCACCTGTCACTCAGCCACCATCACTGTTTGCCGTGAGACTTTCAGAAACAGAACATAAAGAGCAATTCTGGACATGAGATAAATGTTTAAAAGACCTCACCTCACTCCTTCCACTGACAGCCCTAAAAAAACCTAAGCTGTTTGCCCAACTCTATTTTTTTGTTAGCTCCACCTTCTACCTTCTGACTACCTTCTGTGGTGGCCCTCTGCATCTTGGTCTGCCACCAAACCCAGAAGAGCCTATCCTGAGACTCCCTGGCAGCAGGCTCAGCCAAGACAGGGACACAGAACCTGGCACTGCCTCCTTCCCTGGTGCCACCCATCCCAGATGTTCAGCAGTGGAGCAGCATGGAGATGCAGCATGGTGGTATGGGGCTGTGCCATCCCTCCAAACCCCCTCTGCAGTGCCCCTCATTGTGGGGTGGCTGATAATGAATGCAAGCTGTGCCCAGGGAGCAATACTGTCCAGGAGAGAGGAGCTACTGCTGGAGAAACCTTACCTCTCTTTGTGGTCCATGCCTTTGTGGTCCATGCCTTCACCCAGACCTTACCCTTTCCCTTCCTTCAACTCCAGGGACACATTTTTGTGCCCTGCTGTAGCCTATGCTCTTTTCAAAGAAAAGCAGCCACTCATCCTTTGGCTTGTTATGTTTGTTATCCACTTAGCAACAGCACTGAAAGGTGAAGGGGGACCAAAACAAAAGTCTGGAAGGGAGCTATACCTCTTCCACTTATTTGTAAGTTCTTTTCAACTAAAACATCAGGCATATGTACGTCTCACTCCTCCTTGTTTAACACGAAGTAAAGATTTTGAATAAGCCTGTAGAACAAAGTGCAGGAAGCTTGGGG
>JAWWEV010000095.1:25232662-25281761 GCA_035583235.1 Hafferia zeledoni
GGCGGCGGCGCGCGCGCGCGGGCCCTCCCCAATGTCGTGGACACGGGAGGGGGATTCTTCCTGGAGCAGGAGGAGGAGGGCGAGCAGAAGGAAGAGCGCGGCGCCAGCGAGAGGATCGTGCACCCACCCGGTAATAAAAAAAAAAAGCCTCCAGGGAGCGGCGGGCGCTTGGCGGGGAGGAGGCGGCGCCACCACCGCGTGCGCGGGGCTGGCGGGGGAGGGCAGGAAGGCGCGGGGGCGACAGTGAGCCGGCCCCGGCCGGGCCAGCAGGGGGGGATGGCTGGTTGGGCGCCTTTTTTTTTTTTTTTTCCCGGGCTTTTTTTATCCTCCTTTCTTACCGTCTTTTTCTTTCTTTTTTTTTCCTCCTTTCATTTTTTCCCCACCTTCCCCCTCCCCCCGCCACGTTTTTCTGGATGTGCTCGATTAGTGGCGCGTCCGATTCTTTTCAGCATTAGATCGGCTATAGCACATGCTCGGTAATTAAAAATGAAGAATTTTAAGCCACCGAAGTGGGACACAGCCAGTGCCCTTGGGTATAGCACATTTTAATTTTTTTTTCCGCCTGATAAACGTTATTTCCAATATTTATTTCGGGAAATTAGAATATTAAGACCGACATTAAAGCTGCGCGGCTTCGTCGGTTCTGGGAATTTTGGGGTTGATGTGGTTTGTGCCAAGACCGGCGCGCTGCTGCAGTGCCAGCTTTTATCGTTATAAAACGTGCTGGCGCCAAGTTACTGATCATTCGGTGGAGAATTTCAGCACATTGCCTTGCGATATTGTCTCCACCCAGAAAAGCAAATGGAGAAGTAAGGATCCCAAAATAGATGCACTTTCTTCCCTGGGATTGTCTTTGTCTTGCTTTGTTCTGCTTGAATCAGCTGCGGGGCTGTTGGTGCAGTGTATCTCTTTGTTAGAAATCAGCACTAGATTTCATTAACAGTGTAAACAATTAACAGCCGTACTTCTTTTGATGGGCTAATGTTTAACAATAAATTAAAGTAGATCTGGGGTGTCTTTGCACGGGGGATATTTTTTGCTGTGTAATTCATAACGTCATTGTCTTAATAAAATGTCTTCGTGTTCGTGGGAGCACTGCCTTAAATGATGGAATGTGATGTAAGAGTATGAAATGACTGAAGTACTGAGCATCCGGCTGTCGCTAGTAGGACGGAATTTACATAAAATGTCGACTTTGCTGGATCGGTTCTGCTATAAATGCAAAGGCAATTAAAATGTATGGCGCTGCATGTCAACCATTAATCTTCTGCTTCAGGTGGTCTTAAAATTCCACAGCATTGCCTCGCTTTCAGATCTCAAAACTGTATAGAAATTTTAATTTTTTGCTAGAATTCCAGTGTTACTCTTCAAGGAATGTTCCTTGTAGCTGTTTCCTGAATCGGTGTTTCTTGGTGTCCCATGGAACGTAAAGCAGACGGTGATGACGCTGGAGGTGATCCGCCCGTTGAGGATGCGCCCAGAAGCAATGGCTGGTGCTGAGATGAGTCTGGGCTTGGAGCAGTGCTGAGAGGGCTTGGGGAGAGGATTGTAGTGGAGCTCCATCCCCATTCCACTCCTAGCAGCTCTCTGGCCATCCACCTCCGTTTGTGCCAGCTGGAACAGACAAGAACCTTGCCAACTGCCCCAGGCCTCGACTGAGCGCATTTAGGGAGAGGCAGGTGTGGCTGAGCCAGGATAAAAACTGGAGCCGCGCTGAGAGAACTCTGATGCCAGCACAGCTCCTGTAGTTTCCTGCTCTAGCCACCCTGTTAAAAATGCATCCCCTTCTCTGCTTCCTCCCGTTCCTGCTCCTATGTTCTCTATAAATCAGGACATATTTTGGGAGGGGCAGAAGAGAGGAAGTAGGAGTAGGGGAGAATAAAGCACTTGGTGGGGAAACAAGAATTTTTTTTAAATGGTTGTTAAATGTGTGCATTTGAATGTTTAAATCAAGTACTTAAAATTGAACTTTCCAACAAAAACAGAAATACACTGGCAGAGATGGGATTGTATAGTATGGAATTTGTACTGTATCATTCTGGAAAACTTAAAAAGTGAAACTAGTTTGTAATGTGCTATAATGTGAATTTTAGTAAAATTGCCTGTAATACCAATTCTAGATGCTTGTTTTTATCATTATAGTCCCTTTAAAAAATATTTTTTTCCATTAGCGCCCGTACTAGAATTTGACTATCTCATCTGTGGAGACTGTGGCAAAGAATTCATGGACTCCTACCTTATGCAGCACTTTGATTGGGCAACATGTGATAATTGCAGGTATTACAAATAATCAAGAGAGGGAAGCACTATTTTACATAACAATTGCTGGCTATAATTCCATGAGTTGCAGCCATTCTGTTTAAAAAGTTACTGAATAGACACTTTCAGTAACTTGAAGTAAATGTAAGTTGGCTGATATCCTGCGTATTTCCATTATGGAATTGAATCAGCAATATTCTTGTAAGCCTGTCTCAGGATAGAGGACATCAGTGGGCTTACCTATGACATGAGAATATCTGTGTATTTGTCAGAGTAAAAGTTGGTCTGGCTGCAGACTAGAACCAGTTGAAAACCTGATGGGACACAAATGCCTGCTCTCTGAAGTAAAATGGGGGTTTAGGAGCATGTTTCTGGTCCCAGTGATTTGACCTGAGTGGTGCTGGTGCTTTGTCAGCACGAGCGGACTGGGAGCTCAGCAGCCAAAGGGCAGAGCCCCTGCAGGGGTTACTGTTGGCCTGCGGGGTAAGCAGAAGTTGCGACCTTGAGCGGAAGGCAGTTTCTGCCCTTTAACACAGAAAACCAAAGGCCATCAAGATAACCAGGGCAATGAAACCAACTGCAGCAACCAGCCACCCATGTGTGTAAGAGTGAATTGGTGAATGAAAAAAAAATTGCAGCTGGGAGTTGGTTGTGGGAGCCGACACATTTACTGCAGGGCGTGGTTGGGTGTGTGCACGTGGTGTGGGCAGTTCACAGGCGTTAGAGGCGAAGTGCTGTCTCTTGGAGGCTACAGTATAAAGGACAGAATTTAAAACCTTGGGAGTAGTTTTCCTTCTGAGTTCTTGCAGCTGAATGCTAGAGAATCCTTGGTGCATTAGCTGTTACTGCCAACTTTGAAATTGGTAAAACTGCATTTGCAGGAGTACTTCCTTGATGAGCATTGTTAGCGCTTAGTGTTTGCCAGTTTGTCCCGGCTCAAGCAATTCAAGTTGCACTTCAGTCAGGATTGCGTAAATGTAATTTTTTCCATTAACTCAAATGCTGCTGTGGTTACACAGTTTTTCATTATCTGTCTGTTTAAAAGCTACAATCCTAAGGTTTTTCTGTTATGATTCCTCTGCTTGCCACCTTGCGTTATAGAGACAAGTGCTCTGTTGCAAATCAGTTTCTGGGATCTAGAAGCATATGGAGTGTGTGTATTCCCAAGTGATCTGTCCTGACTCACGTTACACATTCTTTTTCTCTTGACCATGTGTCAGGCTTATACTTTGTCCTCTTGGATTATGTCTGGGTTAGGTGAATACTTAGAATTACTCATACTCATTTTAAGTTTCAGTCACTCCCCCTTGTAAGAAAGTGGAAGCACCTTTGTAGAAGAGCAGGTTTCTTGGCCTGTGTATGCTCAAACGGGAGAATTTTTAAACTTTTAATTTCAGTAGATCTAGCCTGGAGTTTAGGTAGATTGTTGGAATCCAATGATATTTGCATGCATGAAAAACAGGGAATTAAGGCTACCTGTATTTCAGGAATGTTAAAAGAGATGGGGACTTAGATGTTAAAAACCTGTGGTTTTAGGGTGTAGCTTTCTCATAATTATTTTACATCTTACAGAGATGTTGAAGATAAACATAAGCTTATAACAAGGACAGAAGCAAAAGAAGAGTATCTCCTTAAAGACTGTGACCTAGACCAGAGGGAACCAGTGCTCAGATTCATTGTGAAGAAAAACCCTCATAATTCACGATGGGGTGAAATGAAACTTTATTTAAAGCTGCAGGTATAGAAACTTAACTGTATTTCAGACCTCTTTTTGTTTTGTACAACTTTAGTAGCCAAAATGGTGTCACTACTTGAATGTTTTGTGAAAGCTGTGTTATGCATAGCTTGTTACAGTTGGATCGTGGTGGTCCAAATTTGTGAAAATGTCTGAGCATTTTGAAAACACTGATGTAGCACAGCTTCAGTGGGTTGCACAGTAACAAGTCATGAACCACATAGCCCTTCTGTGCTACTCTGAAATGTGTGGCCTTTTGTAGCTGCGTTCACAGATCTGTCTTCAGAGGAAGCAGGAAGGGCAAGTGGATTTCCAAGGCTCTTACATTTCTGGTTTGCTGCTTTTATAGGAATGCTATTGCTTTTGTGAAATACATGTGGAAGTAAAGCTGAGTTTAACTCTTCCTAAATTACATTCAGCTGATACTAAAAGCCGGTGTTGTCTCTTCCTGTGGAAGGAGTGTGGTGTTTTGTGGGTCAAGCAGAGGCAGAGGGAGATTGAATGAGCTTATATATATTCAGGGAAAAATTAAATTTGTGAGTTAGAATAGTTTACTTTTATCATTTCAGGGAAAAAAAAAAGGCATTTATGTCCATCCTGTAGGTAATCAAGCGTTCACTTGAAGTGTGGGGTAGCGAAGAAGCATTGCAAGAAGCAAAGGAGCTCCGCCGGGACAGCAGAGAGAAGATGAAACAGAAGAAGTTTGATAAGAAGGTTAAAGGTAAAGGGTTAAACTTACATACTCAGTACCTGAGGTTCAGTCCCGTTCTGTTTGTGTCTGCATTTGATTAAGGTACTGAGAAAGTATTCAGTGTGGCAAAATTCAGGTTTTCAAGAACTGGGGATCAGAGTGGAGTAGTCTGGTCTGACCTCATGGCTGATTGTTCTGGGTAGAGGGTTGGACTGTAGGACTGAGGTCCCTTCAAACCTAAACTACTCTTGTCCTGTGGATGTGATGTGACAGAAATCAGTTACGATGGTTCCTTATGGTATTCTTTTAACTTTTTGGGATGATCCAGAATGTGCCATGGATTGTTACTGTTACTTTTGACTTGTGGAGGACATGGATTTTTGTGGCAGTGGGTTATAATTCTGTCATAGATAGGCCCTTGGGTGGAGTGACCGTAAATGAGGGTAGAAAACGCCTTTCCCCAGCGTCCGTCACAGCACTCTTTACTGCCCTTTTATCCTGGGATGTTTTTCCTGAGAAGTCAGTATTTATGAGAGTATCTGATGGGTTGAACTTTCTGTGCTACCTGTAGCATCCCCACTTTGCTTTGGCTTGGCACTGAGGGGCAGTCAGCTCCAGCTGGGTGTGCTGGCCCTGTGTGGAGGCACAACTTGAGACTGTACAAATTACCCCTCTGGGCCGTTGGTGTTTGTGCACAGAAGGACTGGCAGCAGCTGCAGCCAAGGTGCCAGAGTTCAGTGCAAGTACAGCCCTTAATGGGACGAAGTTTGCAGCCTGAATGGCTGGGCTCGAAATGTGACCACGCTGTGCTCTTCAGTATGCTTGCCACCCGCTTGCAACATCCGGGAAATGTCTTGGGCTCTGCTGCCAGCCTGTGTGCTCAGGAGAACCCAGGGATTTCACTGCAGATGCTGCAGAGGCAACTCATATTATTGGGCATAAAGCTTAGAGAATGCCAAGTCATTTGGGAGGCTTACTGTGACCTGAATGAAAATGACTCTTTCTTGGTCATGTAAAATAAATGAGGTGTTCTATAAAAACTTTTCCTTTGCATTTCACCAACCCCTTTTGGACACCTTTGAATGGCTTTGTGTAAAAAGGCAGTGAGCAACATGTCTTTAGTCCAGATGGAAAAGCTTTGCCTGTGAGATCCCATGGTGGTGTAGTTCTTTTTAACCTTTAAAAGAGGCAAACAAGGTGAGGATTGCAAGGCGAGTCAGAGCTTGTTCTTGCAAGAGCAGATGCTTGCCGAAAATCTATGGGAGGCAGGCAGCAAGCATTTTGTCATCTGTAGACTTCAGGCAGGTGGTTAAAGCCTGAGTTTTGTTAAACATTACTTAGGATTTATTAAAATCTTAATATTTTTCTTGTATATCTCACCAGAACTCCGCCGTGCTGTGAGGAGTAGTTTGTGGAAGAAAGAAACCAGAATCCATGAACATGAGTATGGACCAGAAGAAAACACTGATGAAGATACATATAAAAAGACATGCACTGTATGTGGCCATGAATTAATTTATGAGAAGATGTAGCATTAATCTGGGTTGGTTTGTTTTTAATTTTGTTTTGTGTTTAGTGGTATTTTTTATTAAAGTCAAATAAATGCTAATTATGAACAAGCTGTTGCCAACGTCTGAAGAGTTACATCTTTCAGTTGTAAGAAGCTCATATAGAGCAGTAAGCTGTAGTTTTTAAACTCTGTTTTAGGCTAGACTATAACAGATTTGCAACAGTTAAAAGATTTGTATCTTCTGGCCAAAAGGTAAGTTTGTATTGTTGTACTTGATATATTGATAAAAGGAAGGTGAACTTTGCCACTGCTGGTCTGCCTCTGTCAGAGGAGAAAGGCTCTGTGCTCCGTGTGTTGTCCTGACTGGTTTTCAGTTACTAGTCAGCGGTGGGCAGAGGGGGAGTGAGCTGATAAAGCAGCACTTTCAGTGGCTGGAGACCATTTGAGTCATGTTCTCCTTTGGCTGAGATACACAGCTTCATAAAGGAGCATTCTCAAACGGAAAGCTGCCTGCTCCTGAGGAGGTTCTTGCACATGTCTGTCATTTCTCACAGGGGAGGGTCCTGGAGTGTGTTGTCTTTTTTTTTTTTTCCCCCTCCAACTTCTAGACCAGAGACTAAGGCAAGGATAAATACCTGTCACTGGGGACAAGGAGGAAAGTACCATTCCAAGGCAGAGCTCTCTGAGTACACGTGCATGGTGTTTGCTTTCAGCAGAGGGTGGATTTACTTCCAGGTTCAAATTTCAAATCCTCATTGTTGCAGTGATTGGGGAGTGCATGTGGAAATGGCTGAAGGGAAGGAGCATGTTACAAGTAGTGGCTCTGCATTTCTTCACTATTGTAAATATGGTGGATCTCTAAGAAGTCTCTGGAGCCTGTGCTGGTGGCAGATGTGATGGTCAAAGGCCATCTTGGGCACACTGACCATGAAATGATAGTTTTTGATTCTTGGTGAGATAAGGAAGGGGGTCAACAAAGCCTCCCTACCTAAGACTTTCAGAGAGTTCACTGTGGCCTGTTCAGGACATTGCTTCAGAGGCCCTTGGGAAACAGTTCTTAAAAACAAAGAGGGCCAGGAAGACTGGACATGTCTTGAGAAGGAAATCTTAAAGGCACCAGGAGCAGGCTGTCCCTAAGTGCCAAAAGATGAGTCTTTGTGGAAGAAAACCAGCCTGGGTGAACAGGGAGCTTTCTCTGAACTTGTGAGAAATAAAAGTTTATGACCTCGAGAAGGGGCAGACAACTCAGGAAGAGTACAAGGATGTTGTTGGGCCAGGTGAGAGAAAATTAGAAAGGCAAAAGCTCTGCTAAAACTCAAATTTGGGCACATATAAACTGTTTTTATGAATACATTAACAACAAAAGGAGGACCAAGGAAAATACACTTTACTGAGTGCAGGAGGGAACATTGTCACCAAGGATGAGGAAATGACTGAGGTACTTAATGCCTTCTTTGCCTCAGCCTAAAGACAAAGACCAGTTATCCTCAGGGCCACCAGCCCCCTGAGCTGATGGACAGGGATGGGGAATGCAACAGACCCCCTGCAATCCAGAAGGAAGTAGGGATCTGCTGAGTCACTTACGACACTCATAACTCTGGAACCAGATGGGATTCACCTCAGGGTATTGAAGGAGCTGGTGGAAGAGCTTGTCAAACAGCTTTATCCTCAGTCCTAGCTGACCAGGCAGGTGCCAGACAACTAGAGGTTGGTCAGTGTGACAACTATCCACAAGAAGGGGTGGAAGGATCCAGGGCATTACAGGCCTGTCAGCCTGACCTCAGTGCCTGACAAGGTTCTGGAACAGACCATCTTGAGTCTGACCACATGGCACATGCAGGACAACCAGGTGTTAGGAAAGGCAGGTCCTGCCTGACCAACCTGATCTCCGTTTACACCAGGGAACCCTCTTAGTGGATGAGGGCAAGGCTGTGAATGCTGTCCATCTGGACTCCAGTAAAGCACTTGATACTGTCTCCCACAGCATTATCCTGGAAAAGCTGCTAGCCCACAGCCTGGACAGGTGCCCTCTCCACTGGATTAAAAACTGATTGGATATCCAGGCCCAGAGAGTGGTGGTGAAGGGTGTTGTGCAGAGTTGAAATCTCATCAGTGGTGGGGCTCGCCAGGGATCATACCTGTTTAGTATCTTTATTGATGATCTGGATGAGGGGATTGGGTGCACCCTCAGTAAGTTTACAGACAACACTAAGTTGGGTGGGAGGAAGGCTGGGATCTGGACAGGCTGAATGGATGGGCCAAGGCCAATGATATGAGGTTCATCAAGGCCAAATGTCAGGACCTGCTCTCTGGTCACAACCACCCCATGCAGCACTACCGGCTGGGGGAAGAGTGGCTGGAAAACTGCCCAGTGGAAAAGGACCTGGGGGTCCAGACTGGAAGCTGAACAAGAGCCAGCAGTGTGCCCAGGTGGCCAAGAAAGCCAATGGGATCTTGGCTTTTATAAGCAAGTGTGGCCAGCAGGATCAGGGCAGGGCTTGTGCCTCTGTCCTCAGCACTGGTGAGGCCTCACCTTGAGTTCTGTGTCCTGTTCTGGACTCCTCAGTTCAGCGAAGACACCAAGATGCTGGAGTGAGTCCAGAGGAGAGCAATGGAGCTCAGGAAGGGTCTAGGGAGGAAGTTCTATGAGGAGCAGCTGAAGAAGCTGGGGTTGTTTAGCCTGGAGAAGAGGAGGCTCAGGGGAGACCTTATCTGTTTGTAGAACTCCCTGAAAGGAGGTTGTAGCCAGGTGGGGGTTGGTCTCTTGTTCTGGGCAACCAGTGACAGATTGAGTGGACACAGCCACAGGCTGCATCAGGTGAGGTTTAGTTTGGACATCAGGAGGCATTTCTTCACAGAAGGAGTTGTTAAATATTGGAACAGGCTGCCCAGGGAGGTGGGAGTCGCTGCCCAGGGAGGTGGGAGTCACTGCCCCTGCAGCTATTTAAGAAAAGACTGGACATGGCATTCAGTGCCATGGTCTAGTTAACAAGCTGGTGGTTGATCATAGGTTGGACTTGATGACCTCACAGGTCTTTTCCAACCTAATTGATTCTGTGATTTTGTTAGAGGAGGAGACAAGGTGTCTAGAAAGGACAGATGATTCCAGTAAAAGATCTTCACTTCTACAATGCTTTGTTTGCAGCCCCCCAATAATCTGTCTTCCCACTAAGCACAGAAGGACTTGGGGCCTTGTAAAGGCCTAGGAAAGAGGCACACGAGGTTGGGTGAAGGGCAGAAGGCAGGTCCCAGTGAGGTTTTTGGAGGTAGTCCTCCATGTCATGGTTTCATGACCTAGTGTTGTCTTGAGTCCCCAAACTCCTCTCCAGGGCAGCTGGAAGGTGTGCACTAACTACTGAATCATCTGTGGCCACCCTGCAGCGGACCCCCCAACAGCAATCACCACCAGTCTGTACCTTCCTGACCTCCTGCAGCAGTACCTCCCCCTGGCAGAGGACAGAAGGTGGCAAGAAAGAGGGAGAAATGTGCACATCAGCAGTTCCTTGCACCTAGCAACACATAGCTGCACAGGTGGGGAAGCGTGTTAGACCAGCAGCAGCACAAGGAAAAGGCTTGTGCGTTAGTCAGGGTACCAGCACAAGTGCTAGGAGGCAAAACTGCTCCACACCCCTCTGCATTTAACACCACCAAAACCCAGCATGACTGCTTTGTTTCAGTGGCCCCCAAAAGAGACAGGACACACACTCGCAGCAGCAACTTCCTTTGCCTTCATTTATTTTCGTCTCGTGCATTTTTTCCAACCACACCACATTTCTACAGCGTCTTTATGCTACCCGCCACCACATGCTTTAGGCAGTTCCAAGTTTCTCCAGTTAGCTGCAGGTATCACTGCGTAAACATCTTCTCTTTCCTATAAATCCAATCAGTTTCCTAGTCAAGTCAGATGTACACCATTAGACCTTCAAGGAGGTGAAGGTGTCCAACAGACTCAAGAAATGTAATCAAAACTCATGCTCAAAGCTTGGCAGGACTGGAAGTTAAAAATCAATTTCAAAAGCCATTCCTATTTGGTTTTCTAACATAGGATTACACTCAAGCATTTGCAACTGTATCCCCAGCATCAGTACTTGTCAAGGCTCAAAGAAAGTTACAGGTTTGCAAGTTCTAACTGCATTACCAGTTTAACAGAAATCACATTTATAGTCCGAACCCCCACCATGAGTTAATATCAGACATTGACCCAAGCCAGTGAAAAAACTATTGAACTCCAATTAAAACCTCTAAAATATTAAATGTTTCTTAAAAAAAAAACAACCAACAAAAACTCCTATTTGATTACTCAAGAACATTAAGAGAAAGATCTGAAGCACAAGTCCGTGCATGACTGACAGAACTCTTGCATAAAGCAAATTTACAACAAATAACAGTACACTCTGAAAGAATGGGGGGATCAGTCAAGTCTGAAAGGGCAAGCAGAAAAAGCGTAAGTAACAGATCTAACTCTAAGAGGATATATTGGATTGTTACAGGCCACACACAAACTTAGGTCAACAGTCCAAGTAGAAATTTCTGGGTATTACCGTCCTCACTTCATCAGGAGGTCACTGGTCAACGTACAGATGAAATGCATTTCTAGGCATAATACTTGAAAAAATAATTTGTACAGGAACAAAATTACTCAAAGCATGTTAATTTTCTAAGCTAAAACTAAATAGCACTGGGTATGAAATTCTTCTAAACATTCATCTGCAAAATGAAGAGACCAAGAACAGCTTGGAAACAACACTGCGCGCTGACAGACCTCAGCGCCTAAGGCGGTGTCTCTGCCATTCACCACTGACACAGACCCCTCTGGTTTGGCCTTTGGGTGGGTACGTAATGTTACCTGCATAACTCAAAACCAAGGCTACTCAATTTTCAGGTTGTGTTCTCCCAGTCTGTCTCCTGTGACGTATCACTTAACATTACAATGTTTTCTCAAGACATGGGAGCGACATGCTTTTGTCATATGTTAAAGCAAGGGAAGCACAGCAGACATAGCCACTGCAAAGCAGTTGTTGCCAAGCCAGACGAGGTGGGAGCACCTGGTTCATGCACTGCCACTAACTGGAAAGATTTCTGACATCCCTGCAGGCCTGCAGGTCCAGCCCAGTGCAAATGTGACAGGTCATTTAGTTACTGACTGAAACAAAAACCAAGCTCAAACACTGCCCTGTCCTCTTCCTGGCGTCTGGGGCTGGAGCTCCCAAAATCCAGGCAAGGCTTGCAGTATGGAAATCAAAAGTTTGTTCTACTCCATCTCTTGCTTACCGTCTCTGTTCATCAGTGAAGAATGCTGCCAGGAGCAGTTAATTATTTTTTGACCACATGTAAAAAAGATTGCATGTTTCAGAAGTGGTCCATGAAGGTTCACTACTGACTGTTATAGATACTGTAATAAGACACTAGACAATACATTTTAAAAACATATTTCAATTGTATTATATGTTCTTTCAAACTGAAAATCTATCTGGCTTCATAATAAACAAATTCATACACTCTAAGCTCCTTTGAAAATGTATTTCATATGCCCAGTGTTAAGACATTTTCCTATGCCATACTAGAGAACTTGCCACACAGCTGACTGAGAAGATGCATCCCCTTTCATACTGACAAAACACTATGAACTGTTCTTCATTTCTGCAATTCTTTTGATTTAAAGGACAGGCAGAGGTAAAAAATTCTATTGTTTGGCGTTTTTTTGTTGTTGTTCTGAGTATAGGATTTTTTGGAGGGGAGGGAGGGGTTGTGCCTGATTTTTATTTTTGTATAGGCAAGAAGGGAGAAACAAAATCACTATCATGAAGCGAAGAGTCAAACTAAATTAAAAGACAGCAAAAAGAATTAATACTTTACTTCACAAATATCCCCTATAGACCATATCTTTTAAGGCTTACGATGCTTACACAGTTTGTTGTTTGTTTAGAGTACTCTATTGTTTTATATAGGAGCACATGAAAGCCAGTTTTACTCAAAAAATTCTTTCATCCCCATGTTAAGTTTTGCCATTAAAAAAAAATTAAATTCACTGAAGTCCTGCAGACAAGACTCTGTCCATGAACAATCCCTCAGGCCTGCAGAGCACAGAACTGCTGAAACACAGCCAGTATATGGTGGTCCAGTTCAGCTGTAAACAGGAGGTTCTCTAGGGTCACCATGTACTGCTGGATTATCTGGTGGTGCTGGTAGATAAAAAACAAAACACACATCTTTACTGCTTATATTGATACAAGAAGAGTCAGAGAAGTCAAGACATTTAAGAATCACAAGCCAAATGTTTTTATCCAAACCATTTAGCACATCGTATTTCCACAACAGAGCCACTACTAACTGCGAGAACAAAGCCTGTGCTGAAATCAGCTTGAGAAGCGCTGTGCTCCCTGCAACTCCTGGATTCTGAGTCGTGTGCAGGACACACTGTCATTGCACAGGTATCTCAGAAGAATCACAGCATTTCCTTTCCTCTGAGGACATATCTACTAGCAGAGAAAGGTTTATCCCAAAGGAGGATTACACCACTCCTCCCATTCTTCAATGTATCTTGTGCTCGCACAGGTATAACTTCCTGTATCTACTCACTTTCATCCAGCCACCTGTGTGTGTTAACTGATTAATACAAAGTCAACCACTCAAAAATTTTTTTTAATAAATGTTTGCACACCTTATTAAAAGGAATCCTGCAACAGTTTAATTCCATTCATTTTAAATACATCTATTTTAGCATTCTTGTTTGTTCACAACTTTGCCCTTACTATAAACACACAGTTAAGTGCAAATCAGAAAAACTCATAATCACACCTTGAAATATTTTTGCATTGTCCTTACAGTGAGGAAATTAGTCAAGGATCAGCCGCTCCACCAGGCTGCGGTGGGGCTTGGCCAGAGCCGAGTTAAGACCGGGCCGCACACGAGCCTTCAGAGAAGACGTGCTGCTGCCACCTATTGCTATTCCAGTGAAGCGCTCCACTCTCCCATCCACGAAGTTCTCCCATCCTGCACGGCCCTGACAACAAGCCTTCCAAAGTGACAAACAAGACTTACCTGCAGGAAGATCTGCTGCAACCTCTCTATACAGCTCTTATACCAAGGTGTAAATACATCAATTCCACCAGTCTCACAGCGCACTAGGTGCTCCGTTAACAACATAATGAAACGCTGCAGTAGAGGGAAAAACCGACAAACATACTCAGTCTCATCAACTGAAACCAGAATCCTAACCTCAGGTAAAAGGACCTGGGTGCCAGACACTTTGAACACCAACGTTAGAGTAATTATTCTGCTTGGCCAAGACAATTCAATACTGAAATAAAATTCAGTTACTTTCTGGTTGTTCAGAAAACAATGTTAACAGAATTCCTCTATTCCTAAGCACTGCTCAGGAGCAGTCTTTGCAAAGGAATGATATGAGTGGATTCTAACCCATAGCAAACCCATCAACCCCTTCTTATATTCTTTTATTCCAAGAAGATGCTTCAGATAAAAGTGATGCTGAAAGCTTATCCAGTAACTTCAAAACATAAAGTAAGCAGAGACTTTGCCCATCATTACCTGAAATATAACAAGGAAGAGATTCTTCTGCTCGCTCTGGGCTGACTCTACCTTTTCCTGCAAGCGCTCTATCTGCTCTTCTAGTGGTCCATCTTCCCGGTCGGTGCTTCGGTCATCGTCATCATCGTCATCATCACTGTCTCGCTGCAAGTGACAACAACACAGGATCAACCAGACCAACCAGTAATCTGACTACCTGTAGACACAGTTAATGACCTCCGCTTCCACATGTGAAAAGGTCTGCAGAGCAACTGAAGAGCAGCACATAACTCAGGATAGAAATTTGGAACGAAAATGCCAATATGGGAAAGCTGTGGAAAAAAAATTACAAAAAACCCCAAGACTTCAAAGAAAGTACAGCAAAGTTAAATATTTATCTTAAAGAATTAAGGAGTGTTCCTCTAGGAAGGCAACATGGCTGACAGCCCAGCTCAGGTGCCTTTACACCAGTGCATGCAGTATGGGCAACTAATAGTGGAGGTGGAAGCCATTGTGCTGCTGGGAAGTTATGTCCTAATTGCCACTGCTGAGACTTGGTGAGATGAATTCCATGACTGCAGTGTGACTATCAATGGCTACAAGCTGGTTAGAAGAGACAGGGGAAGAAGGAAAAGCAGAGGTACTGCCCTCTGTGTCAAGACTGGATTGAGTGTGATGACCTGTTTTTGAAGAACAGCCACAAGCCAAGCTGAGAGGCTGTGGGTGAGAAACAGAGACTGAGGCAACAAAGGGAACCTTTTGGTTGGTGTCTACGACAGGTCCCTGCTCAAGAAGAGCCTGTTGAAGCCATCTTGCTCCAGCTGTAGGAGGCATCACAGTCACAGGCTCCTTTCCTGCTGAGGGACTTCAACCACCTCCACATAGGCTGGAAAAGTAGCTGCAGGCAAACCCTGAGATCCCTGGAATGCATTGAAGGATAACTTCCTGATTCAGGTAATAGCCCTGCTGGAAGGGATGTTTTACTGGATTGGTTGGTTACCAACCAAAGTGAGCTAATCAGAAACATCAAGATCAGAGGCAGCCTGGGCTGCAGCAACCATGTATTGGAGGAGTTTGCAGTTCTGAGAGACATGGGTCAATGAAGGAGTAAAATTAGGCCTCTGAACTTTAGAAAGGCAAACCTCAGCTCTCCAAGGAGATAGTGAGATCCTCTGGGAGACTCCTGCCCTCAGGGACAAGGGAGCAGAACAGAGTTGGCAGATCTCCATGGGGAGCATGAGCTAGTGATTTTTAGGGCTAAGAAATCACCAAGGAAGGCAGGAGACCAGCATGGCTGAGTAGAGACCTGCTGGTGATACTAAAAGGAATTAAGTAAATGCACAAACTGGAAACAAGGACAGGTAACCTGGGAAGAGTATAGAGACAAAGTTTGGTTGTGTAGCGATGGG
This sequence comes from Hafferia zeledoni, assembly GCA_035583235.1. Taxonomy (NCBI): domain Eukaryota; kingdom Metazoa; phylum Chordata; class Aves; order Passeriformes; family Thamnophilidae; genus Hafferia; species Hafferia zeledoni. The sequence continues at coordinate 25,247,794 of JAWWEV010000095.1, forward strand.
GTGAGGAAGGCCAAGGCAAACCTGGAATTGAACGTGGCAAAGGACACAAAGAATGCAGCAAGGGCTTCTACAGGTACATTTACCAGAAAAGGAAAGTCAAAGGAGATGTGTGTCTCCGATAAACAATGCTGGTAAACTGCTAACTATGGACAAGAAGACAGATTGAGGTCCTCAAGATTTTTGCCACAGTCTTCAATGGCTACATCTCCCCACACTTGTCAAATAGATCTTCAGCAGGATGGGGACAGAGGGAGCAAAGTCCTTCCGACTCTACTTAAAGACTAAGTTCATGACCACCTGAAGAATGTGTATGTACAAAGTCTATGGGACTCAAAGAGATGCATCCCAGAGTCCCAAGGGAATTGGCTGATGTAATTCCCAAGCCACTCTCCATTATATTTGAAAGTTATGGCAGTCAGGTAAAGTCCCAGGTGACTGGAAAAGGGGATGCACTGTACCCAACTTTATAAGGTGTAAAAAGGAGGACCCTGGGAACTACTGACCTGTCAGCCTCACCTCTGTGCCTGAGAAAATCATGGAACAGATCCTCCCAGAAGCTATGCTAAGGCAGAGAGAGGACAGGGAGGGAGGGAATATGGGACACCCAGCACCATTTCACCAAGCGTAAATCCTGCCTGACCAGCCTAGTGACCTCCTATGATGGAGTGACAGCATCAGTGAACAAGAGAAGGGCTACAGATATGATTTATCTGGATTTCTGTAGTCTTTGACACAGTCCCCAAAACCATCCTTCTTCCTAAACTGGAGAGAGATGACTTAGTTAGTGGACTGTTAGATGGACAAGAAATTGGTTGTCACATCCAGAGGGCAGTGGTCAACAGCTCAGAGTCCCCATGGACATCAGTGACAAGTGCTGTCCCTCAGGGGTCCATATTGGCACCAGTCTTATTTAATATCTTCATTAATGACATAGACAAAGGAATCGGGTGCACTCGCTGCAAGTTTGCAGATGTCACAAAACTGAGTGGTGCAGTTGACACAGCTGAAGGATGGGATGCCATCCAGATGGACCTGGACAAGCACACAAGTGGGCCTATGGGAAGCTCATGAGGTTTAATAACATCAAGATGCTGCACTTGGGTTGTGGCAGCTGTCTGCATCAATACAGGCCAAGGGATGAACAGATCAAGAGAAGCCCTGCCAAGAAGGACTTGGGGATACTGGTGGACAAGAGGCTGGACATGACCCAGCAATGTGCACTTGCAGCCCAGAAAACCAACTGTGTCCTGGGCTGCATCAAAAGCAGCGTGGTCAGCAGGGCAAGGGAGGGGATTCTGCTCCCCTGCTCTGGTGTTACCCCACCTGGAATACTCTGGGGTCCAGTTGTGGGGTCCTCAGCACAGGAAGGACATCAACCTGCTGGAGGAGATCACAGGAAGGAAATCAACTTGGCCAGAGGAGCAGAAGAAGGATGGAGCACCTCTCTTATGAGAAAAAGCTGAGAGCATTGGGACTGTTCAGCCTGGAGCAAAAAGGCTCTGTAATGACCTAATGGCAGCCTTCCATATCTGAAAGGAGCCTACACAAGAGCTGTAGTGGGACTTATTCCAAGGGCATGGACAAGGGGAAATGGCTTCAAACTGAAAGACAATAGGTGTACATTAGATATAAGGAAGAAATTCTTTACTGTGAGGATGGTGAGGCACTGGAACAGGTTGCCCAGAGAAGGTTCCATCCCTGTGCATGTTCAAGGCCAGGCTAAGACAGGGCTCTGAGCAACCTGGTCTAGTGGAAGGTGTTGCTGCCCATGGCAGGGAGGTTGGAACCAGATGATCTTTAAGACCCTTCCCACCCAGGCTATTCTGTGATTACATGATTTAGTTAAGGGAAACACAGTGAAAGGTAATACCCCTTCTAACTTTACCAGGTAATGAAGAGCTTTTTTAAAAATACGGCATAGATGCTTTCAAATTGCATCTACTGCAGCAGGGCAGGTAATCCATTGATCAAAGAGTTCTGATATCTCAGGGCTTCGAAAAAGAAAGCACTTTGTGCACGAACTCTAATGAATCCAGCTGGTTAGCACAAAAGGAAGGCTAAAGCCTTGTCACCACAGTTGTTAAAGAGGAGACTCCCTATATACATGATCAAAAAGTCTACTCTCAGACTAGAAAGGGTCAGCAGGGACCCACTTGGATACTACTCCGTGATTTACTAACTAGGAACATGGCATGCTCTCACTGTGTCAAAACCAAAACAACAAACACCACTCCCAACAAAATATACTTAAATACCAGCCTTGGAGGCTCAGGTAATTAAGTCTTATACAAGACTACAATGCATATAGGAGAAAAGGCAGAATCTGACAGATTACTGTAAATTCAAACACAGTTTCATATGCTTGTTTCTATGCAAAAACATCCATAAATTAACAGCTCAAAACTGCAAATATTTGTAAAAGCAGCATGTGTAACTTGTGACAAATATAGGCCTGTATGTTAACTCACCTATGGCACAGGAAATGAAGCTCACAATCACAAGATAGGTATATCTCCAAATCACTGCAGAAAATGAGAATGACTTACCATAGCAGGTGAGAATTTAATTTTATTCTGTCTATGGGAACTTGCCTTTTCCCCATCTACAAAGGTTTTCTGAACTCTAAACATTAAAGGACCAACAACACCAAAGAGAAAGCACGTAAGCCATGGACTCATTCCACAGAAAGGCAATCCACTTCATGCTGGAGACATCAGAACTTGGCAGCTTACTTCCTCTAAAAGGAATGGTCATGCAGCAGAGCAACAGCCTGCAGAACTATTCACTGTTGCATACAAATGGTTCTTCTGGCACAATACTCATTAAAAGAACTAAGTAATATAGAGCTGCAGCAAGAGACAAGTACAGAAATTAAAACACTGGTATATTTAGAGTTGCCAGAGCAGCTCTTTGCTCACAGTAAGATCAATGACTGCACTTAGGTCTTCAATAATCATGGCTATTTATTAACTGCTCATCAATGTAGACTGAGGATGCAAGCAGCTAGGATGGCTGTTGCTGTGAGTGGAGGAAACAAGACGAAGGGGCTGGGATGAACTGACACTGAGAAACTGTAAGTTAATAGCAATCTCTCAACAGAAGCTTTGGCACAAATGACTAACTGAGCAGGCTTCTTCAGCAGTCTCTGTCGCATTTTGACATTAACCTCATTCAAAATTTTGGAGCTAGCTGAGGGTTTTATGAAAGTCACAGACCTCAAAGAAACACAGAAATTCTCTCTTGCTTTCCACAACTCAGCATATTTATAAACTTAATTATGTCATGACTAAGTACTGCGTTCAGCCAAGCTTCCTTGGGCCCCATCTCTTGCAGCTGTTACAGAAGACACTCACTCACCCCATTTTACTGTCCCACTTGGAACAATAGAACACAACAGCAGCTGCTTCCTAATCAGTTTACTGTATATAGTAATGCAAGATCATGCAACTGTATCAGAAAAAGCTGAAAGAAGGAAGTGACATGCCAGTGTCAGAATCCAGCAGCATCCATCAGAAGAACAGTAACAGCCAACTTCTCAATCGCAAATAGCTGTTTCTGTGCACTTCTGCATGGAAGCCACAAGAGCACTCTTTAAACAGAACTTACCGTAAATAATTTGTAACTGTTCTTATTGTTATCCAGTAAGATAATTGGAATGCAGGTTAGAAGGCAAGTGGAAGATACACTTATATTGGAAAATAAACTTGTAAGAGAGAGCTTGAACAGAGCAAATACATATGAACTCCCTTTAAAGATTTTACTAAATTCTTATGTTACAGCTGCCATTAGAAAGGTGGACTGAGAATATGCACCTGATTTTTGATATCTCAGAGCTACAGATGACCACATGTCTGCAGGCATGCTTCCTGATGAACCACATTTATTCAGTCCTTCCCAAAACCAATGGTGTGTCTGTCTGCCTGCAAGCAGGTTTCTATAACTTAGTTTAAAATAATTAAAATTTGCAAACAAATTACTCACTCTTTTGTGCTGCCTGGCCAATCTTGCCTTAGTCTCCTCCAGTTCTTTGTGAATCTTCAGAACATGCTTATTCATCTTACGAATTGTGGAATGTAAGATCTCCCAGATATAAAACCTAAGAAAGACACAAAGCTCAAAACACTACACTAAACATTACTCCAAGACAGAAAACTAAATATTAGTTTCTTACAGTAAAATGCAACTGGAAGAATTTAAAAAACTTAGTATAATTTAAGGCATCTATCGGAGTGAACAAACACTCAGCATACTTGTAATGCAAGAAAACTTAACAAGCAGTTCTTTCCAAGTATTTGCAGTACACTTCAAAACCAGAATTTTATTTCATACACACACTGCAAGACTATCAGCACCAAACTGACTCTTCAGATCAAAGTTCTCCCATTCTCAATATGCAATGTGTCAGTGGTGGTACAAGGCACACCACTGAGCTCAGCCAAAGACCAGGACCACACCAAGGCAGCACCTATGTAACCACACACCAACAGGCTTTGTTTAGAAGTAGCACCAGTGCTGTTCTACTTTGGCAGGCTTAGATACCACTTGCAAAACGACAAGATAGCAACAATCTTGTGCTGTCACGTAAACATTCATCTCCCAACTCAGAAGGAAAAACATTAAAATACGTACTTTGTAGAAATAGCAAAAGCTTAATTGTACCTTCTTCCATTACTGAGTTTTCATAGATTAAATGATGTACTGGCAACTTAAAATGGTAAGTCAGAGACAAGTAACAACCCAAATCAAATGCTTGTTACCTAGTAAAATCATGTGCAAGCTCTGAAGAAAAGATCCAGTTTGCTACTGCAGCACAGTCGACAATCTGTGTTCGAATCATCTTGTCCACAAGCACAGCAATCATCTGTATTTTGTGAAAGACAATACACACACAATCTGTACAATATTCCAGCCTCAGATAAAACCAGAGATGCTTTGATGCAACTCTACATCAATGGTATCAGTGGGTAATTTCAAATACTTTAGGAAGCTGGGTAGTCTAGCCTAAACCATTTGAAATGAGGGGATCTATACCAATTATGTAAAGCATTGTTATTTTGTTAACAGCCTTACCTACTTACCTTAACAACCTTACCTAGCATTAAGGTACACACTCCCATAACAAAAGCAAAAAAATCAAGAACCGAGTTGTAACTGAGGCCTAGCATTTGGCATCAAAGTACTCAAACCAGAGCATATATACCTGTCAGATCAGCATAATGAAGGAGCCACTATCCCTGAACTACGACAGCCTTCAAACATGACAGTAAGCTTTCCTCTGTGGGTCCTATGCACTTCACAACAGAGCCAGCGTCGTGTAGTCAGTGGAAGGGCTTACTTGCTACAGGCACTGCCATGATTCTGAAGCCGTTGCAAGCAATACACCAGGCAACTGCAGAGGACAGTTACTGACTACAGAAGTTGCAAGATGTTCAGAAAAAAAGGTTTATCTTAACTGCTTGGGTGATTCAATGTCACAGTATCTAAGAATTGCAGCCTGCACTGTATTTATCCTTACACCCACCCATTGTCAAATAAGGAAGTGTAACAAAGCTCCTTTTTAAGGAAGGAAAATTAAAATAACTGAATTAATCATACAGAGGACTCAGCACTCAACTTTCAAGTCCCAGGACAGCATCCTATGCTCTATTTGTCTTTCTGTATTGACAGGAAGAATGTCTGGTTACTTAGCCTGATCTTCCACGAAACACACATCTAGGATTTTGAGAAAATATTTAATTTCAATGTTAAAATTTCTCTTTATGAAGTCATCACCACAAACTTGCTTATAAGTCTGAGGATTACTGACTCCTGTTGTTAAATCCCCAGCTGCAGCACAGCTGCATCAGTGCTCCATGCCTTGCAAGTACTGCTGGTAATCTGAAACAATTCAAAGGACATTCTTATAGACATGGGAGTAGGGAGAGCAGCCTAAAAAAAAGACTCAGCCTGCTGCCAAGTCACCATTCCTTCTGTGTGGACAGGGAGGTTGTGGACTCAGGAATAAAAAAAAAGGGAAGAGCTTGATAGGAGCAAAACACTGAACTGCAATAAATGAAAGAGAAGAAAATTTAACTTCCATGGTCAAGTAAAACAGCAGTCTTTCCTTACTTTTGCACTTGACATTTTTGAAGTAATCTCAATTTACTCATAAAAGTCTGACATGACTATTTAGTGTGGGTTTGAAACACCCATCTCTGGTCACACTGCAACACAAAGGAATGAAGAGGATGCAGATACTAGACTGCAGCAATGAAGTTTGTTCTGATCCACTTGAATGGCAGTAAAAAGCAGGTCAGACTGTAAATGTCACATTTTCAAGGTCACTAAACTGCATAGTAAGTTAAATATATGAAAAAAAAAAACCCAAACACCTCCTTTTTTGATGTTTTTAAGAGGTAGCAGCTTGCATGGGGTTATCTCCTAGGTGCTTGTTTTTCCCACTAGGGAATGGCCCACAGGTCTAGTAGCAGATGCAAGGATTACCCCTGGTTCTCAGTAGCATGGGTTCTTAAAGGATGGCCTGTGCAGATGCAAGGTACTTACCAGCACTGACGTGGAACACACACCAGTAACGAAGACACGAAATAACTAATGCAGGCAAACTCAGCCCGAGTTTTTTATTTATTTCTATTTATAGAAAAATGACAGCTGAGGGAGAAAGCAACTGCTGTGAAGAAACTGAACAGTTTAAACAAGCAAGGCTTTTTTTGTAGGTCTTTCAGGGTGTTATTTCCTCTGGCTCAAGAATGAACATAATCACAGCACTGTCAGACTGATATGTTCTGAACAGCCACTACTGCAGCTCTGTTCACCCAGTCCACACACAACAGTGACTCCAGCATGAGCTTTCTGTAATAACTGGATGGCTTTCACCAGCAACTGCATTAAAAAAACACCTCCACAACACAGAGCTAAAACCCCTAATAATCCACATTTCTGGGAATCTTATTTCAATTTACATATGTATGCTGTTTTTCAATTTTGAACAAAACGATGATTTTGGCAAACGTTAGTCTTACGTATAACAAACAGCATAGTAGGAATAGGAATCTGAGTAATAATGAAGCCTTTGCCCTCTCAAACAGAACTCTTGTGGAAGACACAACATCAACAGATAGTATATATTTTACATTCAGCCTTCATTTTAGGCACTAATAATAACATCAAATACAATCTGAACTTTACTTAAGATTACAATAGACGAGTTATTTTTAAAGGACATACAGCAAACCATATTTTTTGAATTTACATATGACCTCTGTGCGTTGAAACACACAAAAATACTTGACATTACAGCCTCTTACCTGTGGATGATTCTTCCAAACCTCATATACGACCCTCAGAACATGGAGTTTCCCCTCATCACTTTCAGCAAGTGTTTTGAAGACTTCATGAAACCTTTTAACAGATATAAGTAGTCAGTGTAGGGGCTGGGATCAGGTCAGATGAGCTGCAAAGGCAAGATGCTTAGACTGGCTAAAAGAAAATTTCGTGACCATCTGCATCATTTCCTGGACAACTGTTCCCTGGAAAACATAACCATCCTGAGCTAAAATGGACTACAAACACATTCCATCTCCTAAAAGCAACTTACATCTTAGTGGTGAATCTACTTCCCGAAGCTGGGCTATGTTTCTCATACTCTTAAAAGCAGGAGGCACTTTCATGCTTCATGTGCTTATCTATACACAGCTGGAGCAAAATTTTCTGCCTTCTAAGCCTTAGACCTTCCTCTTGACATTGTGTTTCCATAACTTTAGACGCTTATCCTAAGTGCCTCTTTTTGAAGGAATTGCTGCTAAAAGCCTCTGTTATACCAGTCAGGCCAACTGCTTCACAATGTACACAGGCCAGCTTATTCTAATGAAATTACAGAGAGTAAGAGGCTCTTTTTGATCTTATGGCTGCACTGCTGGTGTGCAGCAGTGAAAATACCATTGGTCTAAGTATTCTTAACAGCCTGCCTCCTGCACTCTAACTGCAGGTTACTACCTGCAGCTTGTTATCAACATGGCCTCTGTAGAGCTCCCAGATGCATGTTTTTGTAACAGCTTTAAGTATCTTTAGGGACAGATAACTCATTAAGATGCACGTGACTACCTTTCACATAACACAAACACCTGAAAGCAACTCCAAAACACACAGGATTAAAAATGTCATTTTATCTGATTTTTCTAAAAATGATGCAGTGAATTTTTTACAAATTCTTTATAAGTTCCAGCATATCTTTAAGGGATGAACTCCAAAGTGTTTTAGGATGGATTTCATTCAGCTTTGGTAGACAGAAGAAGCTGACAGCACGCTGTTTTAAAGTTTCATGGTTGTTTTACCTTGGTTTTTATAAAGATGTAACTGTCCTTGAGTCATAGTCATAATATATTACAATGGCAGTTCCCCAGTCATTCAAACGTAAGGAGAATCCCTTGTTCCTCACCATAATCAGCAAATTAGTAATTCTAAAACAAAGTAATTTTCCAAACCTGTCTCATTTGTTTGATTTACATCACATGGCTGTAATGTTTAAGTTTCTGTTACTATCATTCACATAAATACAATGTAGCATTTATATCACCCTTCCTTCAGTAAACAGTGTCATTAGTTCTCCTAATCATACAGCATTGTAGAGCACCTAAAATACTGTTAAAACCTGTAGTTCACTTCTCTTATCATGCATTTCACTGTCAGAACTAAACTAAACTGTAAGCCTCAAAATAACAAACATATTACACTTACTTTGCCAGGGCACTGAAGGAATGGCTGAAAGACTTGGCAGCTAGATGGAGCAGAGTCTGAACAAAGACTTCTATTTTCAGAGGGTTGAAAGAAAATCCTTCACCTGCAAGTTATTTAAAGTTAAAACTAGGAAGTACTTCAAGTAAAGCACATAAGCTACTCATAAAACTGTAGATATACCTTATGGTTTTAGCTCATTTCACAGAAGAGTTCCAACAACAGGGTTTTTCAGGACTGAGCAGGGAGCAAGTAAAGACTCCTCCCAAAAGTCCATGTTTTAAGGCTCCAATTTCATCATGGAGAAAATGTGCAGAAAGAATTCTGGTAAGTGAAGAAGCTACCAGAGACATAGTCTCTCTACCAACATGTACCAGCACTGATGAACTGCAGCAGAGAAAGTCAACAGAGGAAACTGCAGTCGTGCACCAAGATGAAGGACTGGAAGACCGTAAAGAAGGAGGCATGGATGAGGAAAGAGGAAAGGAAGGATTACTAACATATAGAGGCTGACCATTTTGGATATAGGAGAAGGGTCCAGCAAGCATCTATAGCAAATATGAGTATTAGGATGAATGGTGTGAAGTCCTGTCCTGCACCTGCAGCTACCTGCAGCTGAAAACAGGCGGGAGGGAGTGCACTAATTGGTGCATAATGCCCAAAGCAAATCAGTAAACATGACAGTGGATCCCAGGGCAAAAAAACCCTCAACAGATGGTTGCTGCTCTCTGTCTGCATGACAGAGCACTTGCAAATATTACAGAAACAATGAAGTAGTCCCCATTGTTTAGATTACTTCTAACTCTCTCTCTCACACTCCTAATTCCATACAACACACAGGCTTTAGGAATCAATGCTGCCTGTGGCTGCAAAGCTAAGGAGAACATGACAAGAAGTCCACTCTGAGTTTTCATCTGAGGAAGATGACAGCAGCAGTCTGGCTGTCCTATCTGCTGTGGAACAGCACTGAGGGGAGGGAAGCTGTCAGGGCGGAAGCAATGAATTTCAGGGGTGGGGATGACAGCATGAACTGCCCACTGCAGCTGAAGGCAAAGGGAATGTTGAATTCTTTCTTTCCATCAATACTTGCAAGAAAACATAGATCAAGAGCCAGGTTACTTCTGTCAGGTTAGGAAAAACAGGCCTAACTCCACAAATAAGATGTTTACAAAAAACCCTAACAATGGTGTATTATTTCTATTTACTGTTAAACTGAAACCCAATTACTAGAAGGAAAAGCATACAGTTCTGTTAACCTCCACACTCAAAGCTTCAAAGCATGGCAGATCAATCTACACACAGGATAAAGTACAGCTTGCCAGAGCCTAACAGAATGTATCTTACCATCATCATCATCCTGGTTTGGATTAGGCACATCTTTTAAGATACTGAAGATTTCATCATTGCTGGCTTTATTTTTAATTGCAATTGTTAAACAGAGTGCCACAGTATATCCAGGAAGAGACCCTGAACAAAAACAAAGAGGTCAAAAATATGCCAAGGCAAGTAAGTGAGTATTTTTAACATCAGTTTGCCTCTCAGAGAAACCAGTACACTTCTCAGACACATCTAAAACTAGCTGTTTCCAGTATCATTGTCCACATCAATATTCCACAAAATTGCTCAACATGTTTTCTGGTCTTCCCAGAAAATCAAAACGTTGAGTAGGACCCTTAGAGCTGAGGTCAGGTCACCACTTTCCTGACTAAAGCTCTACTTCAGTTTCAACTAGTTTTCCTTGGTTTTCATTGTACCTGTGATGATACTTTTATGCTTAGGATTGTATATAAAAGGAATAATAAGGTATCTCTCAATCTTTATGTTGCCTGCTCCCTCTGCATGCTTCATTAAATTAAATTTATTGGTAAAATATTCTACTGCTTCATGAAGTTCAAAAAATAAACTCTGATTATTACTCCATATGCTGCCTTTGCCACAGCAGTGTGGCCAAACAGAGGAAATGGATGAATTGTCCAATTTTAGACTTCTGCCAAACAATACTGCACACAACATGATATACCACCTCAGCAACATGGTATTTCTTTTCTTCCTAAGTAACAGAGAGGATTTTATTACAGAGATCCAGGCTTAATATGCATTAATTGCTCATGTGAAGCATATTTATCCATATGAAAATTATGCATATTTATTTGAACTGTATTCTTCTTTATGAAGACAACTGATATTACAGTTAATTTCATGTGTTCTCTTGTTCTGAAACACTTCTTTAACTTAAGCACTAGTAACTTTAATACTTACTATTACTTTCATCTCCATATTTGTAAATGCACACTGGATTAGCAGGACTGAGGACAGAAAAACTTGCAGGAACAATGTCTATTATTCGCTGATGATAGGAGAGTCTGGAAACAACAAGTTTCATAGCAGTAGAATTAAAATGAGAATAACACCACTGCATATTTTAATGTGACTGCTTTATAACCATTTTCCTGCATTTCATTTCCACAGAACAAGAGTCAGGATGCTTGTACAACAGAATGGTAGTTTTTGCTGAATCCTACAAGCTAAGTAAACCAAACTTACTAGACTAGAAGATGCCTTCTATTTGAATACCCTGATGCTCGAGTTTCATCTTTATACAATTAATTTGCCTTGTGAAAAGGCTGCCTCATAGTAAGTTTTAGCAAAAGCCTATGATGCACTGTAGAAAACTAGGAAGATGTTGTTATTCAAAGCAGAAAAAATATTAAACTGGATGTCTTCGTTTTGCTTTCCAGCTTCATTTCATTTCCACAAAGGTGTTATTTGCTACTAGAGTTTTTAGTGAAATGGAAGAGCATCACAGAAAAATTGCATTAAATTTTGCAGCACAATACTTTCGTATTTCCTAGATAGGATTCACCCAAAATCAGGTTAATGTTTTCATGTAGGATGCTGAATAATACACGCATTCAGAACGTTCTGCTCTTTCTTATATCCCCCATCTCAATTATTTTAAGTCCAGAGACTGATTAGGTAGTCTTGTTGTTGGGTTTGGAGATTTGGTTTGGATGGATGGTTGTTTGTTTAAGAAAAATGAACATCAGAGGCACCTAGAAGAACCAACATTAGAGACCCAGGTTCTGGTACAATTAATGGTTAGTTCCCTCCATTTCTGTGAATGCTGAATGCTTTCCAGGAATACAGCCTAAACTCTACTTCTTTTCCATGCCTATGGTGAAGGATGCCCTTTTTAACTACAGGTGTGCATAGGCAGCTCACTACCACCTGCACCACTGTTTCTTCCTCTCTCTTTAAAACAGTGTCCTGCAGCAGTTAAACCAGATTAAAAATCATATAAACAACAGACTCATCTCTTAACTGACACTGAATTGTTAAGAGATGTGCCTAAGACAGGAGTCAAGTTAAAAGGACTCTTACAGTATCAAGATGAAACTGTGCCTTGAATGCAACTATCAAAAGATCTTACTTACCGCATGCACTTTTCCAAAACCTCTCTCACAAATTTGGGTTTGGGTTTTTCAAGGTCCTGAGTAAGACAATCTGACCTATCAAAGGACAGAATGAGATGGCTTTTAGTAAAAGAATTTGTGTTTTTGTCTCCTTCTGGCTTGGTCTAATAGGTACAAAACAATCACAGTCTAAAGCCAACTGGAGCATTTGACACAAGAGTGCAGGCAATTTTAAGCCACTGAGGTAAGTTAATCACTACTTCCTTACTGGCAATTAGCATTCTTGGAATCTCATCTCTGTGTGATGTATTTTCAAGTAACTTCCCTTCCCCTGCCAGACTAAAAATAATTTGTGGCTACAGTTAGCTGACTTTCCCTTTGCTTAGGAAAGAAACCTTGTGTGATTTCATGGTCTCTTCCTCCCTCACTGGAATTTTTGAACTTCTGGATGATTTCAAATGCAATCAGAAAAAAAAAAAAGCCCCAAATACAGTCACTTGCAAGATCTGTAAAAAATAGCACCTTGTGAGAGACAGCCACATAAGCACTGCCATCAAGAAACATCCAGGTGAACTAAAATGAGCCCTTTGAAGACTGCTGCTTGGTCAGTCAACATGGATGTAATCACAGGATGGCCATCAAACACTTAACTCCACATGAGGACAATATGAGAAACTTAAATAAAGCCACAAAATATTAGAAGAAGGGTTGCACCCCTCTCTACATGGACTCTTGGACAGATCACCTACAAAAAGCATGGAGCAGGCTGTGGAAACTTAACCTCAAGCTGATCTCCCTTGCTACATGGGTGCCTGGAATGTTAAGCTCAGGGAACCTATAGTTAGACACAGATGGAGTCCAGGGAACTCCTGCTAGAGACCCAACTTCAAAACACAGCATGGTAAAAATGGATGGCAGGGCAAGCTCTGATAGAACTTCAGGCACTAGGATTTGGCAGATGGGAAACAGACCATAAGGTCTCAAGGATAAAGGTTATAATGAAAGGTTTAGGGTAGGACAGAGAGCAAGATTACGGAATGAATACAGGATAGAGAGTCAGCACAAACCACTTAAAGGAAATCAAGGAGTCATTTCGAAAAGTTTGCAAACAACTGACTGAGAGTGCAGGATAAATTATTTCTGCTTCCCTCTTTAAGGAATGGCTACACTGGCTTGAGATTTATCACATGTTCACTAGGGACAATACAGTGACTAAAGAGATTATCAAGATAATCTACCACTGAGTGCTGGTGAACAGATTAAGAATGATCTCTGAAGACCTAGAGGAAGGCAATTAACAGGGCCACTATGCTCTTATTTTTCCTGCATATGTTTAAAATTTTAAGGTTTTTGCAGTATCAGGTTTAAATCAAAAGGAGAAAAACTTACCAGTCATTTCACTCCCACAAGGTCTTAATTTACTACCAGAGTTTTCAGTGAAATGGAAGAGTCCCACAGAAAATGGCACTCATTTTGCAGCCCAGTTCTTTTATACAGCTCCTATATGGAATTCACCCAATGGAGGATGCCAGATAGTATATACTTTCAGAACATTTTGCTCTTTCTCTGTCCTGTATCCCCCTTCTCAGTTTTTAGCATAATTTATGGTCAATTCCCTACATTTCTGTGAATGCTGAATACCTTCCAAGGATATAGCCTACACTCTATTTCATTCCATACCCATGGCAAAGCATGTCTTTTGTCACTACAGGTGTGCATATCACCTGCAATACCAGGTTTGAATCAAAAGAAGAGGAACTTACCAATCTTCCCAGCTCCAACGAAACTGAAAGTTGCTCAAATGGTGAGAAAACCAGTTTATAAATCTTTATTAAAAGAAAAAGAAATCTCCATTAAATGTCAGAAATGCAGGAAAACTTTCAGTTGAGCTTTTCCTGTAAACACATTCTACTTTCCAAAGGCAAACCTAAACTCTTTAAGCTGCTAAAGCATTAAACAGGCATTTGACAGAAACAAAAGACTAAGCTTTTACAAAACAGACAGCCTGCCACGTTCTGCCATTTCACTTAAAGAGGTAACATATTAAACTAGCCATTAAAATGTAAACTTAGTGTGAATACGCAACTTTCACATTTTTTATTAGTCCATTAACTGCCTTCCTACACAATGCAGATGTCATTGAAAGGGTAAAATCACAACCATTCTCCTCCTCTGGGTGGTACACACACCATTAACTCCACTTCCAAGTCTCCCCCCAGACCACTAGGGAGCAGGCACAGTGCCAGGTAACAGTGTACTATACAGCTGTGGACAGCTCTGGACACAGAAAACTTGTCACCCATTCGAACTGCCCTGTGTTGACAGCTAGACCTCCAGAGGGGTGTTCCCAGAGAGGAGAAGCAAGGTGTCAATCCTCCAACTCTTCTTTAGACTGCTCTAAGCTAGAGACCACAAAACATTTTGAATGGCATCAAGCAGTTCTAACAAGGGTTTCTGACTACTTTTTCCACAGCCTCTTCAATTCGGTTCTACACTGGACACTGAGAAATGATTTTCATCCTTTACAAAACACATTTACCTGTCCACACATGTTGTATTCATTGTATCCAAGCGCATGTAGAGCATTTCTGTGGCTTGTGCCAGCTTTAAGTTTCTTATTAAGGTTTACAGAAAAGCACTAGGTAAGTCAGATGCAGATGTTACTCCTTTCATGTTTTTATCAACCTTTTGCACTCAAAGTTCCCTAAATCTACTCCAAAATTAGGTAAATCCACAGTGGGAAAATGGAGAATATTGTGCCTTCCACCCTCTAATCCCAGTCTGTTTTTCTTCCATCATTGCAACAAGACTGTTGGCTTCTTCCACAGAAAGACAGAATTCCCATCATGTAACAAGCAAAACTGCACTAACACGAACACACACCAATGGCCTAATGGAGTGCTTCTGCAACCTCACCCACAGTCTGGCTTCCCAGGCACCTGCTTATCCACAAGCAACCTCTGATCATCACTGAAGGCTTCAGAAAGTATGTCTACACTGATCCTATCCAATAAGGCCTTCATCTTTCTAAGAGTTTTTATTAACATAAAAAACTTCATGTACCCAATTCTAGGAAGAGACTTGGTTCTACTCATTGAGATCAAGTGATTTTCAAAGTGGGTGGTATCATGAAATCAAATGAAAATTTGGGCTTGATATTACCAGTAGGTAGACATCTGCTGACTGTGCTCCATTCTCAGTCTATAGCTTGATCTAAACCACAATTCTGATGGTCAGAATTAGCTGGGAGCCATGCTTCTTTTCTCAGCATTTAGCCATCCTGTCTGACCTGATAGTTGACCTTTTGAATGCTCCCAGTGTGAGCGCCGAGTGGGAACTCAGGCAAGTTCCTTTAAATCACCTGCTACACTTGCTACTAAAAAGAAAGTAGGAGCACTCACACAGCTGCTAGAACAAAAGATAAAGTCACTTCCTTTCCTTCTCAGCCATTAACGTGTCTATGACTGTGCCACAAAGTGTCCAAACCTAAATGGGCTGCAGTGATAAACCGCAACATTGTATTTTATCCTCTTATTAAGACTCCACTTTTGGGGAAGGTTAGAGGAAGTACCAGCACATTGCCCAGAATGCTGAAAAGATTTGCCCACTTGGCTGATCTAGATCTCTGCTAAGTGGGCTGTGTTATTCTACCAATCATGCAAGTGTTACAGGCAAAACTTCATGCAGCTGCTGCAAAATATTAATACTGACAGTATTTACTGCTATCCCATCAGTTATGGAACAACCAAAATAAAGGCTGCATTTCATGAACGCTCTTTAGCAGCGCAGAAAGGATACAACTTGTGGTAAAGAGCCAGGCTGAAGTTTGCACAGTTCAATCAGGAGTGTTGTGTACATGACTTCAATGTGTGGCGGAGATGGAAGTTGAAACAATTCTGCAAATATTACCTGTAGGAGAGGAAATCACATAATCAGAGCACAGTTCAACGTGACCTGCACAACTCTTAGTTTCACAATAGCGCCCACCAATCTTAAACAATTACCTATCCCAAAAGACCCATACTGTTCTGTCAAACGCATGCTTGGGGAAAAGAGGGAGAACCACGCAAGAGGCAGTGGTAACCCTACACTGTACTAATAAAGTCCACTATAAGTGTCCCTGTCATTTCATACTAATACAACATCAACATTATGCATCTATTATGCCCAACAAATAGAGCACATAACTGTAGAAATGGGTATAGTTATAATATGAACTACTGCTATGATACCACGTGATCTGAGAAATGCAAAATAATTGGATCCTGTTCAATAATAAATATAAATATTGAATATATTAAAGGAAGCCTAAGCATTTAGTATGAAAGACTATTTTCATTAAAATTACAGATATTTTCCATCATGTCCTCTTTTCTCCTACACAAGACCTTATATAAATAAAGGCACATCTTTAAACTGCAAATACAACCAATATTTCAAACAACAAAAATATATGCTCAATACTCTTTGGCAGAAGATCCTTCTAAGAAAGTCACAATAATCCCGCAGTCAGCATCTTTGTTTTTATTTTAGAGTCTGCCTATAAGAACAGCATGTCAAGCCTTGAGGGCTACAAAAAAAATCATTGGTACAAATCCACGTCTGAGTTTGTGTTTATTTTGCATTGCATTCTCTACTAAATTTAAATAACATCAAAGGAATCAGGAATCTTTGATTCATTATGGTTGATCAGTTTCTTCTTTAAACTTCTGAATAAAGAAATAAGCTTCAGAAAAATCTTACTTTTGTAAGGAAGTCAACATCCATTTATAGACTCCAAAAACAGCACAGGAAAACACATTGACTAGAACTTGTTTATTCTAAGAAAGGACTTGAAAGAATAAAAAGACTGTAAGATACTGGGGAACCCTTCTGTGTTGCCATAATTTGGGCACACTGTTTAGACAGATACGACAAAAAGGTAGGGACAACTCCATTAGACAGAAAATGGCTCCATTTCTCAAGATAGGAAATAACAACTGGATGATCATTTGCTTTTTGTTTGAGATACTGCATAAAATTGTATTTCTGATACTCATCACAGGTTCATTACCAAATATTCAGTTCAAGTATTTCAATCTGTCATACCATATTTTGTGAAGATTACAAGGCCACAACAATGATCAGGACACTGCTGCTCTGAATGTCTGAACTGTGTACAAAAAACTGCAGGAGGGCAACAAGGCACATTAGTCCAACAAGCCAGTGAGGCTGCCCAGACATCCTCTGTTATCAGCTACCAGAAATACCCATATGTGTGTCTGGAAGAAGCTACTGAGAGAAAGGTGTCACATTTCAGTGTTTCACATGGGTTCCATGGAGAAGGGAGCATCCTGTGCTTAAGGAAGTGCAAAGTGGAGCCTTGAAGATCTCAAAGGTGGGCATACTTGGAAGGGTACTGACAACTCATTTCAGGTTAAACTGATTTCTGCCTAACTGTTACGGTTCTGAACTTCAAATAACATTTTCCTTTATTTGTTAGGCTACATTATTGCTACAGTTCTCTGACTTACTGAGAAAGTCAGTGAAATTTCACGGATTAAACTGTTGTTGAAAGCAACTTACCACCAACATGACCGTTGGTGAGAAATTGTAAGAGATCTTACAAGGGAGTTGTGGTAAGCAGAATCAATGAAGCATTAAAAAAAAAAAAGCTACGTAACCATGCTTATCCTTAAAAACTCTAGATTTTCATTAAAAGTAAAGTCAGACAAATAATAAAGTGAATATTGTGAAGTAACTCAAAACTGCAAGAAAAAAGGAAACCATTGGTGTTAGTCAGAGAATCACTGGTGTTAGTCAGAGAATCTTGCATTTCTTTCCAGGAATTTTATCACTTTTTATGGCACTTCAAGATACTGGAGGTAAAGTCAGTGAATATACTTCAACATTAAGGCAGAAAATTAGTCCTAACTTTCATATTCCTCTGTTCGGAATTCAGAGTAGAGAAAGAACAAGGTGACCAAACCTCGTGCAACCTCACAGCCATATGAATATTTGGCATTTTTGTGCCAAGAGGAATTCTCGATCCTATTTCTATTAAGATAGATCTTCAACATAAGATTATTCCTTGTCAAAATTATCTCTGAAATTCCTACTTAGAAACCCCTTACGTGACAAGTTGCTATTACCGAAATGTGCCAATCCCTTGTGACTTTTCTTGAAAATCAAGGAAATTTCATACCATTCTGCAACTTGAAAACAAACTTTCCGAAGAAGGCAGCAAAAGAAAACCTACACTGCTCTTCTGGCAGACATTACAGTTATCCAGAATTCTCTAATATGGAGAATGTCCCAGAAAAAACACACTGTTATTTCACCGCAAGTTCCTTTCAGCACTAGCACAACAAAATAACTTAGAAGATCTAAACATAAAATTCATGAATGGCAGGACTCTAACTGGAGATCATCTAGTCAAAAGACCCCTACAAAAGGCAGAGTCACCTAGAGCAGGTTGCTTAGGGTTGTGTGCTGTTAGGTTTTGAATTTCTCCAAGGATACAGATTCCACCAGTTCTCTGGGCAAATTCTTTCAGTGCTCAATCACCTTTGAATTAGATTTTTCTTATACTTAAATGGAGTTTTTTATATTTCAATTTGTGCACATTACTTCTTGTATTTTCATTCAAAACTTTGTCAAACTAAAAGTGACTGAAATGGAGCCATCTCTTAGACTGTGTGATACATTAGAAGCATCATATGTAACATTTTGAGAAATGCCACAACCTGGATTACCTGTGCATTAAATATTGGTACTTGATCAAAGCTCCAATGCACCAAGTTAAAATGATAACAAAACAGCAGGACAACCCACTGATTTAAAACATGTTTGAATTCAACAAGGTTGATTCCCAAATTAGTATGTAATTTAACGGATCTATAACGGAATTAACTGGGACATGTTACTTATACAATAATGGAGATATGAAGAGGTGATCTATAAAATCCTCACCTCCACTATGTGGTAGTTCAAGGGGATTTTATTATTTCCTGGATAGCTCAACAGCTGTGCAGCACTGCAAAACACAAATACATTTAACTCAAACATAACACACCAAATGTGACATAAAGATCAAATAACACAATTACAGAAAATGCTTAATTCTGGGCAAGAGTTCCCACAAAACCAGCACCAAACACATCAATAATGCTTCCAAAGTCTGTTCATCAATCCACAGAGCACTTCAAAGAGGAAACAGCACAAGAACACACTGGCATTGCCTGAACTATGATCTATAACAATGTACTTTATGTAGTAGCTACATTGCTTTGCTTAAAAAAGGCACTGTGATCTGCAGTTCTGGTGCACACATAAGAAAAGGGAAAAAAAACCCTACCCCAAACAATTAAATGTTCAGAATTACCTGAAAGCACAATAAGCTAATGGGTTATGTAAGAAACTCTCATGTTTCAAATGCTTCCTCTTTTAATCAGGTTGTTCCCATCTATCATTAGTGCAAAGCAAACAACTAACCTCTCTGGTAGTCCCAGTCTTTTACTGTGCTCTGATAATTAACAAAGACTATCCCAGTAACTGCAACAACACCGAGTTTCCAGTTTCTGATGAATCAATACTGCAACCAAAAAACTTCATCACATGCCATCACCAAACCCCACATTTCTGCCCATTTTTTCACATATTGTATATAGGTTGGTAGTTTTCATAGGGAAGCATGACACCTGTGGTAAACCACCTCAGTTGTCAATTACCCCCATCAAACATTGCTTAGGTAGAAATGAAGGAAAGTGCCTTGACTGCCTTCTTGCACAGCTGAATTGAAACTAAGAAATCTACTGGCCCTGCCCACTCTGGCTCCCCAGAGTGAGCTCAATTATCTCTACCATGTAATTCCCAGAAGGAAATGCAGCAAGGAGACATCCATAAACACCAGGGTGACATCAGCTGCAGATGAATAAGCTCAAGGCTCACTGCCCCAACAAATCAGCCTCCTCAAAATTCCAGGAAAAATATCCCAGGAAGAATAAGGTGTATTTGAATACCTTTTGCAGCACATTCTGGATTATCAAGGGATTCCCTTCCCAGAAGGCCACTGTCTCCCTGGATCATACAGACTCTGTTACTGAATATTACAGACACACAGTAGCCCTGGCAGCAGTTTTAATACAGCTAAATGTAGTAAATCAGCTTTTGCCAAATACTTCAGGAAACACTCAATCTCAAGCTCTTGCCTAACCAGTGCAGGACTCTACACATCCCCGCCTGGCACCAAAATCATGGCAGCATTGAAAAAGTGCCAAAGCCCCGTAGTGCTTCTCCTACCAAGTCTTTCTCTCTTTCCAGTGGGATTTGATGATGCAGTGAAGGTTCTCTTCTATCACAAATCTTTCAACGGAGTGGCTACCAGGCATGACAGGACCCTAGTAAGAAAGAATGAATATTCATGAACATCAGTGCTAGTTTAGTGAAACAACATGTAGCTATCCTAGATACATTCACATGTGGAAAAAAGTGGTCCAACTTCCACAAAAACAGCGAGGTCTCAGCTGTCCTTTATCCTTCAAGATTGAAAATCTGATGTAACACTGTTCCACACAAACCTCTGACTCATGTTTAAAACAAAATGAATACTAGGACTCATTACGAGAAGATATAGGAACACAATAAGAGAACATGACTCTAAGCTCATAGAGCATCTGCTTCTTCCCTTGCTTTACGGAGCCATTGGGCAAGCTACCACAGAGTCTGGAAAGAAAAACACAGTTGAGCTAGAATATAACAAAGAAATAAAGACATAGTGTGGAAAGAATATACACTCATGTATTCTTTCATGTTCATTGCGAAAAACAGAGGCCAAGAAATGAAGGTAAAAGGCAGCAGGCTTAAAGGAAATAGAGGTATAAAAGCATTTGGAAAAGCAGTATATATTCTTTTCCTGCACTCCTTTGTTCCACAATATGCATCAACAAATTCTGACAGATGATAAACATTGCAATAAATACCTTGCCTGACCCCAGTCATCAACATTTTGGAAGCAAAGTCTAACTCTGTGAATGCAGTTTTACTAGAGACATTACAGAATTCAGTCAACATTGTCATTCTAAGCATCATAACATCTAAATTCTGCTCCCCACAAACTTGCTTTTCACAGCAACTTGGTCACTTAGTTCATTTCTTCAGAAGCACCAAAGCAAAACCATCTTCAAATCTCTCGCTATTATCCTGGGAGAGGGGACATCACATTTTGAACAATATCACCCCAACAATCTAACTGTGAAATCCATCTGCCATCTCCCACAGCCATCACATACCTCAGGGTCATCTGTGTAGTCAAACATCCTAAAAATAACCCTTGGCATAGGGTATACTGAATCTTCAGTGTGAGGTGGAGGAGTGAATGGAGGCAGATTGTGTTGCAGTGCTTCACAAAGAACGCTGTCAAAAGCCAAGTAGGGCCTCAGAATGTGTCGCTCCTGCCAACGGTCTTTCTTCAGCTTCTGAATCTGAGACCAAAGGCAGTCTAAATACTGAAGGAAAAGGGTGAGAAACATCAGACACGCTGAACTTCATAACAAAAATGTAGTTCCCTGAACTATAGAAAATGTATTTCTGAAACTCCATTCTGAAAAAAACAGTTTCTTAAACTGCTGCTTCAGTAACCAACAAATAATTTAAGAACTCTAAATACTAGAGCTGCTCCCAATTCTGCACAATATCGTGTTCAGTAAAATTTAACTGCTGGCAGTTTTTTAAACACCAACAAGCAGCTCAGAAGACCCAGCGGAACTACAGCAGTGAACATCATATCAGTCACTGCTCTTCAGTGGTATTAAAACAGACATAATATCAACATTAAAACTCTAAAGACATTCTGTAGGATTGCCATGCTGGTCTCAGAGCAATCACAACTACCAGCTACTGTATATTCAACATATATACAATACTATCAAATATTAAATACCTTTGCCACGGTTTTCAACGCCATTTTGAGTCCCAGCATTCTCACACAGATGGCACAGACAGCTGAGCAACTGGCAATAAATAGCCTTACTTTGTTTAATTACCCCAAGAACTCTGGAAGCCTGTAGGCTTACTGAATGCAAGTTTCAAATTATAACTTTTTCAGGAAATGTTTTTACATGCAAGTGCTTTGTCATTTACTAAAATTATCACACTACAAGACATGAACAGAACTGGTAACAATTAGCACCTGAACTGAACAGTCATGTCTGCAAGAACCCGGAGTAATACATGGCCTCAAACGCAGTCAGCTAATCTCTCCTACACCGAACTACATCAGGAAATTCAGGTATTGGGTAGGCAGAATACTCGGGCAGACAAATCAATCATCCCTCCAAATCACGATTAACAAGATAATTGCTAAGGCTGTGATTTAATCAGAACACAAAGTAAGAAGGCCATGCTCCAAAATACGCCAGAAAATCAATTTAGATCCCTCTTTTCAGTATTTGCCCTGGAAGTTAGGGGAAAGTAAAAATCTCAGGAATATCCAAAAAAGGTAAATCCCACACTAAACTAGCCAGATGCCACAAAGTCCTCTCCATATTTTTGGCTTGGTTTTGGAAGATGGCATGGTAACTGCTGCATACAGTTTCTACATATTTGTTTAGCACTTCCTAAAGTTGAGAAGGCAAAGCCATTACAAAAGTTTCTTTCTGGCAGAGGGAAAAGATTTAGGGACAAGTAAGGAATTACAGTCCACTTCACACTAAAGTCTTTTAACACGGATGTCCTGCAACCTGCAGGTCCAAAATAAACACTACAATCTACAACCATTCCTCACTTCGTAGTATCACTCAAGGGCCTGTCAGCACACATGAAAACACTTCATGCTCCCCAAGCCTGGTATTTTGGACCAATAGTTGCAAAAGAATTCCCCACAGACAGCTAGCTAGTTGGTATTAACAACATCCAGCAGACAATTCAAAGCATTCATACTTTCAAAGGTGCCTTTTAATTTTGTGATAAAGCAACATCTTAGTACAAAATCATTTCCCAAACTTTCTGAAAGAATGCATGTAAAGCCCGATCACCTCTTCTTGCGGATGTGGTTTATCAGCTGTCCACACCTGTAGCATGGGTACATGAATCTTCTGGCGGCGTCTGTTTAAGAGGAAAGAAAACCTGACCTTTAACAGACTAATCAAGGGCAGCAATTTTGTTTTTTCTTGGGAATGTACTACTATTTGCTGTCTTCAGCTGATGAAATCTACAGTACATAAAAAACAGGTTTTTGATTACTTAAAATGTCTCTATTATTACATCTTGACAACAACGTGAAACACCTGGACAGAAACCAGTGACACTTGTTAGCGTTAATGAAGCAATCGATCAGTTCACAGCACACTTACAACTCCAGTTGCCTCAGCATGAGAGAACAAGACCTACAACATACCATAGAATTACATATGACAGTAAAATTTTTCAAATTCAAAAATCTCTCCACCTAAATGTATTTTCAGAGCTTTTTTCCCTCCCCACAGAAGGGTTCAGACCTAAGGCTTTAGAATACTTTTAAGTGAGTAATTATCAAAGCTACTAATTCATACTTAATTCATACATCAATAAGAGTGTTTCTAAGGGGTTACAACTTACTTCAAATAACTTTCCGTCTGAGACAAGAGACGATCCATTTCAGCATCCTTTTTCTCATACAACTCCTTTCCCACCCAAGGCAAAGACGACAAAAATGCAAACATATACCAGTCACATCGAACCTACAGGAAGGTAATACACCAAAATCTAAGTATATAAGTCAGCTCCAACACATTTTGTACATGTGTGCATTTTAATTTAAAACATCAGCAAATTGTCTGGGGGGGATGTAAAGACAAGCAGTTACAGATTGAATTGGCAAGGCATTAAAAAAAAGATTTATGCTTGAAACATCTCATTTTTTGCTTGAACTGTGACGAGCAGACTTAAAAAATGGTATAATTTTTCAAAGTCCTGGAGATTATGAGCACAGCAGAGAAGCCAGGCAATGTGCAACTGTCAAAGTAAAGTAAAACAAATTCATGTTGGCCACTTCACCATAAAGGACCATACTGTCTTACTGTATGCATGGATTTCCCAATTGCCATGGGCTCTTTTCACTAATGTTTAGCAGTTTAGTTTGCTCTCTCTAAAACCCTCTTGTTCTATGCATAAGTACAGAAGGAACGCTACAGATAAACTATGAAAACAGACCCAGGGAGCCCACTGATCTTTTGCTTACTTGAGGTACATCCTCCTCCTGTGTCACACTCACAAAGTTCTCAAACATAGCTACCATTGAAGGTGCAGCAATTACATGACAATTCACAAGATCAGACAAAAAGCGAACCTAAAAAAAGAAAAAAAATTGTTTTAAATGAATACTTTTTAATACTTTAATACTTCAATACTTTTCAAACTGGCTGCACAAGAACAAATAAACATTACTAAAATTATTAAAAACCCCCATCAAAAGAAGTATAATATTCATTCAGTACTACAAAGACTGAAGTTCTGCCCACTGTAGAGAACCCACCTTTCAAAGCTCTAAAACATATATTGTAAGATCTACCTAAAATATTTTTCATTATAATGTCTGTAATCTGTTCCACTGCCACAACAGTGCAAGGATAATGTTCTGAACTAAAGAGTGATGGGAAACACCAGTATGCTTTCGAAGATATTCAAACTGATAGTACAGAACAAAACCCTTGTAACTCTTTCTGCTCTATACAGTATCAGATCACCAAATAACAGAAATTCTAGCAATTAGGTCTTATTAGCAAAAGTGAACAGCAGTCTCTTGACTAGAGTCTTAATTTTCCCCAGTGGGGTTTAGAGGAAGTTGGGAGCTTGGCAGTGGCCTTCTAAATCAGACACTGCTGGAGTTCTAATACCTTTTTAGCAGGCAATATCTGTAAGCAGCAAGAACGGAGCAAATGGTTTCAAAGATAGGTAGCACTTAAACCTCCTTTATCTTCATCCCTCACTAGCAGAATTAAATCAGCCATCAAAAATAGCTTTCAAGAATCAGATTGTTCATGTTCTTTTTAATTTTTTTCCAAAGGAGGCACAAGACTGTCATATACCTCTGAACACAACAGAAGCACAATGACCTTCATTTATCTTTTACATTTGACTGTAGCACACACAGGGAGAAGTACCTCTGTTTACCACATTTAATTTTTCATTGCAAAAAATATACAGTTGCAAGTAAATTTGCAACTGTATAATATGATTCCTCTCTCCCAAGGAAGGAAATACTTCTCACACAACACATATTTCCTCCTGGAATGTTTACAGTGCACTGCACATTGATGGCAAAAGAGGCTGTAACATACACTGCAAGGCCCAGCTCTTCTGGAACACAATGGTAAAAGAAGGAAAAGGATGAGAAATGTTAAAGAAATAACAAAAAATCTCCACTTACTAAATGCACAGCTTCATTATACATATTTACTTTCAGGCATTCTTTAAGCTGACGAATCATGGCTTCTACAAATTCCCCACCAAAATTGTAGTTCCTGGCATTCAGCAACCCAACCAATGTCGTGTAAACAGTAAGCTTTTCTGGTAACAGACGTGCACTGACACAGGGAAAGAAAGACTGTTAGTTGTTTATTCATAGCACCTTAAAATCTGCTCTTTTAGGCAAATAACAAAAGACCACTAGCATGATCTTAACAGTTTTATCTCATACTTTACAAATCATCTTTTTTAACCACAGCCCCTTATAGAAACACAGGAGCCACTTTCAAGTACATTTAAGGTATTTACTTTTTACTTATACGTAATTGCTGAGTATTTCAGATGGTTGGCCAAATAATACAAGTGATGGAATTTATGCAAGGATGTAAGATGTTGTTTCAAGTTTACAATTTAGAAATAATGTTATTACACAGCATGGGGAAGGCCAGGTACTGCTGCAAATAATTAATTTTCCTTAACCATTTCTGTATGCATGTAAGCTAACTCTGTACATTCAGAAATGTCTTACTGCTACAGAGAAGGAAAAAAAAAGGCACTATTCCCCTTTCATCAAAAAAATATTGCTACAAAATAAGTACCTGCAAAACCATAGCATAGGCTATACAGTCTCCACAACACCCTTCTTTCACACTTGTCTTACCTACCTTAGACCCTGCACAACCCCTCCCTCAGACACCACCCAATGACTCTGACAGGGCATCTCTGCTCCTGCTCTTTGCAAGGGAGAGGAAGTAGAGCTGACAGCCAGCAGAGAGTCTGCTTTCTGGTCCTCACATTCCCAACTCCTCTCCTCTAGCAAATGGGCTTACAAAGGCACAAACACACTGCTGCCAGAGGAGAAAGCAGTAAGAAAAGATAGTAAGAGTCAATAAGCATTAGCAGCCAGTAGCTTTGGTGGTCTTAAGCATTTCATTTGGAAATAGGATACTGCCCAGCATTGCTGTGTTCCCACAGCTACTGAAGAGCAGCTCTGAAGTTTCTTCTATCTGCTTTGAGCCTTGTACACATTTCAAGTTCAAGTAATGTAAAAGATGAATTTTCCTTGAATTACACATACTACATAATGAGCTTATTCCTCTATTTCTTTCATTTGTAACAAGACAAATGGCATGCAACGACAGCAATAAGGAATTGAAGCTGCTCTTGGCATTTAAATTACTCTAAATACATAAATTTATGCACAAGAAAACGCCTCCCATGTTCCCAGAGCTACTCCATACGTACACAGTGCACAATATTCTTAGTATCTTGCTTTTGTAATTGGGCAGATCAGCTTCCAAAACACCAGCTAGGCCCTCCAAGTTGCTCTCCAAAGATGAATTACTCTAAAATATATGAAAAAAGTTTCATCATCAACCAAGCAATACAAACCAGCCTGACTCTCATGTGTAAGACAATGAAGCTGGACAAGAACATCCTTTTATGTCACCTATTTTTTTCAGAGCAACAATCTGGGTTCATTAGCAGTGATGAATCGCTCTCAGTTGCCTGAGAGAAGGAGCAGCTACTCCTCAGAAGAGCTGTACTTCACTGCCAACCTCCCCCCCAGGAACTCCAGTGCTCCCCAGGGATGCACGATGACACCATCTCAGGGGCATCCCGGTAAGGCAGTCGAGCCTTGATTAACAACAGTTGCACCTTCCTTTTCACTGCACCGTCATCTTCTGTCCTTTCATCCCTCCTCCTCCCCTAGCCCCAAATTCTGTCAAGACTAGAAACTTGTGCTCCAAGTTTTATTCCTACCCATCCCTGGCGGAGCGGAACCACCAGCATCTGCAGCGCACAGCAGTAACTATTTGCTGGCTCTTTATCACTGCCTGGGCAACACCACGCTACGATTTAAGCACTCGCTCACCACAGCACGTGGCTTTGCGAAAACTGACAACTTTCCACGTATCTCACAAAACAAGTATTTTCTTTTCGGGGGCCACGGCAGCAGAGCCGCTACCACACGGCTCGGGGAAGGGGAGAGCGCGGCAGGGCACAAGGTTCGCCTCTCCCGAGCCCGCCTACCTTCTCTCCCACCCTGCAGATGAGCGACTCGAGCCTCTCCTCGATCTCCGACGGCTCGGACGTCCTCCGCCTCTTGTGGGGCTGCCCTGCTCCAAGGACACACGGAGCACACACAGCGTTACCAGAGAAACCCCCGCTCCCGCATCCCGCCCAGCCCCAGCCCTCCCTCCCGGCCGCGCCGCCACGTCGGGGGATGAGGGGTGGGGGACCCACCATCGCTGTCGTCGCTGTGTCGCCGTCGCGACATGGCGGGGAGCAGTGGCCGGGGGGAGCGCTGGGAAGCGGGAGGAGGCGGCGAGAGGCGGCGGGAAGCGGCGGGAGGGAAGGGCCGGAGCGCCTGGCGCGGTTATTGAGCAGCGATCGCGCCCCGCCCGCAGTAGACCGGCTTCCGGGGCGGGCGCGGCCCCGCGGCCCCTTCCCGGCACCGCCCGAGCGCTTCCGGGGCAGGGCGGAGCGGGAGAGCGGGCGCTTCCCGGCGGCGCGGCGGAGATGGTGCCGGCCGAGGCCGGCGAGCCCGGCAGGAAGCAGCGCGCCCTCGCCCGCAGGAAGGTGGGTCGGTGCCGGGAAGGGGCCGCACCGGCCTCGGGCGGGGGGGGACGCGGTAACCTCGGTAACGCGCGCCCTTGCGCTGCCTTCCAGGCCTTCTCCTTGTTCGTCAAAGCCAAGGAGGTGCCGGCCGCGTCCCGGTGTCCCGGCGGCGGAGAGGGCGTGCGGTGGCGCTGCTGCCGGCAGGCGTTCGAGGAGCTGCCCGGCATCCACAGGCACGTGGCTCTGCACCACGCCGGAGACCTGGGCTGGCAGGACGGGCTGGAAGCGCGGCAGGAGCGGCTGGAAGCGCGGCCGGCACAGCCCGCGGGCAGTCCCGACCAGCCGAGCGGACACGCCGGAGGCAGCCCCGAGCTGTCCTGGGCGCTCCCCGACACCAGCCACATCAGCCACGAGGATCTGACAAGGTAAGGAAGCCCCTCACCAGCTCGCAGGCCCGGGGAGGGCATGTTGGGCTGCTCATGCTTTACGTGGTCATCGGCCAGTGATATTCTTTATGAAATTCAGTCAAGCGATGCTTTTAAAGTAGGTAGTCTTCCCCCATATTCGTTTAGCTCTAACAAGTATTTGGATATGTTTTATATAAAGAGGTAGATGCTCTGCGGTTTTTCGTGATGGTAGTGCCATCCACGTGGGATACTCTCAGAGCCCTGTCATCCCACGTTGTTACAGCTGACCTATACAGGTGTTGCTGGACAGCTTGGATCTGTAAGTAAGAAAGGACCATAACGAAAAGAGCAGAACATGTTCCTTTTCTCTGCTCATTCAGATACCTTAGGAGCTTAATTGTGAAGTAGGTTCACAAGAATGTTCCTGACTGTAAGAGAGTTTG
This sequence comes from Hafferia zeledoni, assembly GCA_035583235.1. NCBI lineage: Eukaryota > Metazoa > Chordata > Aves > Passeriformes > Thamnophilidae > Hafferia > Hafferia zeledoni. The sequence goes on from JAWWEV010000095.1 coordinate 25,276,771, forward strand.
GCTTGTGCTGCACAGAGTGCAGGCACACACAGTCTCACTAAAAGTTTAGGCATTTTAAATTTAGATAGCTGAAGCATTTGTATTCTCAAGTGCCAGCTTGGTGAATTCAGCATTTAATAGAACACTTGGTGTACGTAAAAATCAGCAATTCCTGTGCCTTCTGTACTGAGAGAGCACAGAGTAGGCCACTGGTAGAGATGTCCTATGCAGCATAGGTAAGTTCAATTTGTATCCCATCCCAAGAACCAGGAAGTGCAAGAGCTTTTATTAGGTAATGTTTCTTCTCTTTGAAATAAGCCAATCCCTCCAAAGTTTGTTTGTTTGTTTCTCTGTGAAACTGCCAGAAGAAAATTGTTTGCTTTTTGACTAGTTACTGCTGATAGTATATTTTTGTTCTTTCAACTCCTAACACTCTTTTTCTGTTTGTTCATCTTTACCATGCTATGGGCAGCAAGGTGGGAGAAGTACTTCTGTATTACTGTTACTGTGAGGTGAAGGATCCAGAGAAACTCTGTGCTTGGCAAAAGGCTCTGTGCCAGCATCTACATCTTACTGGCAAGGTAAGGTTTTTAGCAATGGGTGTATTCTTAAGGAAAAAAGCCCATCTTTGCTTTGTGCAGGACAATGGGGCATGTGGAGAGTCAGGTTTTTCCACCAGGTACTAGTCTATTATGACCCCATTAAGAGAAGTACTGAAATTCCATAAGGTATCTTTTAGAATTCTGTTTAAGAGCTAATGCTACAAACAAAAACCCCCATACAGATAATGTTATATCCTTTTTGGTGCTGGGAGCCCTGGGATGTGCAGCATCGAGCAAGCCTCTGATCCACACACAGCACACAGGGCAGGCCCTGTTCTTGCAAGGGTTACCACATATCCATCATTTGAACCATTACACGTGGAAGCAGAAGAACAAGTATTTTTATCATTCCTGCTGTCAAACAGAAAGAGGATATTCATGTGAGAACTTCTGATGCACTTTTAGATAAAGGCAGGGAAGCAAAAAGGCATAAATCACTGGTGTCAATGGGCAGCTGCATTACTGGCCTGGGTTTTATCCTGCAGGTAAAGAATACTGCAGCACAACGCAGCCAGAGAGCCAAGCCAGTGTGGGGCTGGGCTTGCTCTGCTTCATGGATCCATGTATCCAGACCCCTCAGGATACATGCCATAGGATAGCAGTCTTTCCTGCATGGTCTTTGTTCTCTTAATTCCTGGCAGGCTAAAGGAGGTGAGTTGCTTACCTAGCTGGCCTCTTGAGGCTGTGGGCAAAGGTGAATTTCAGCCTCATGAAGCTGACGTTCCCAAGCTGTCTGTGGGAAGAAGGAGGACTACTCAGAGCAGGAGACTCCTTTTGTCTTTGTCTTTGACTTATCTTCCTAAGTAACTTCTTCCTTGCCCTGTTGCAGGAAGTGTGGGGGTGAAATGTCCTGAAGCATTCTCTTCTTTTTTCTGCTCAACACTCTTGCCTGGTGGTTGCTATTTTTCTCAGATTTCTTTTTTTTTTTCAACTCATCTCTGAGACAGGTACAGCACTTACCTTCTTGGCCAGTTGGATTTCTCCTTGCCTCTTATATTCGACCTTCCTCCCCTTCCCCCCATCCGCCACTTCAGAGCTTTTGTTCATTTGTCATTGCTGGAGATAAAATGACTCATCCTGAAGTTTAATACTAGATAGGATATTATGTGCATTCACATTTTCCTTTTAGCTGTGTGAGTCATGGGGCACAAGCCTATTGTTCTTCCTGAGACAGACTTCCAGTGGGAATTTTAATGCTGACTGCAGGATTTGCAGACAGAAATTTCTCTTTAGACAGCATTTCTGTTTACTGTACAGACTTTTCTAATTGTCTTGATACAATTCTTCTGAACTGGCTCAGAAGTGATTACTGGGGTTTTTTTCCTGTTTAGTATCTTCTTTTTGTTCAACTTCAGTATAACCATATTTTCCTTCCTTATTCAGTAGTCTCTTTCCTAAACATAGTCTTGTGCCTGCCTTTTTTATCCAGTCATATTTTGCTAATTTCACTGTAATCTGTTTTGCTGTCACTGAGGCTCAGCCCCAGCTTCTCCTCTTGCCTTCTAGATACGAGTTGCTTCAGAAGGGATTAATGGGACAGTTGGTGGAAGCAAGGTAGCTACAAGTCTCTACATTGAAGTTATGCTTTCCCAGCCTCTGTTCAAAAACATTTTGTGTCAAGAGGATTTCAAGGTATGAAAAAATAATTTCTACGCAGACATTGTTAATGCAGGAAAATTAATTTTTAAGAAATAAGCACATTCCTTCTTGACACTGTATTACATCTGCTGTATCAGTTCTGCTCTCCCAGCACTGGGCCAATGGTTCTTAACCATTTCTTGTTTAGATACCTTTGCTGTCCTTTACTAGTTATCATGAGCAGTGACAGCAGTTGCTACAAGCTTTGGCAGCTACAGGTGCAGCTGCAAAGCCCCCTGTATATGTGAATGAGGGAGAGTGCTTCAGTCCCACCATGCCTCAACAAGCATTTACTCCAGCCTGAGTAGGTGCCACAACATACACTTAGCCCAGGAAAGTATTTCCACACTGTCCTCCTCACCCTGATTTGAGATCCTTGACTGGAAGCCTGGCTGGTTTAGGTTCATGCAGTCTTTGGTGTCTGCAATTCCGTGAACTGGGTAACTTCTATAGAAAACACCCAGGCAGAGTCAAGAGGTTTCTTCATTCTCCACTTAGTGTCTGTCGGGAGGCAGAGATGCTGACTTCTGCTTGAGCTCACCATATGGGCTGATTGCTGTCCTCAGATAGTGAAGGCTGGTGCACTCCATGGCATTCTGGTAGCCTTTGGCTGCCCCAGCACTGTAGGTACTGGGTTTTCTGTGAGGAAGGAAGGCTGTTGCTAAAGCAGCAGCTCTTCTCCACACAGTTTTATTTGCAGGGAGAGCTATTTTTTTTTTTCATAAGCAACAAGACAAAAGGAGTTAGTGAAACTTGTGAAACCCAAATTCCATGTAGAGCTGCAGTGATGATTCAGTCTTAGTTTTTTAACTGTCTGTTGTGCTTGGCTGAATTTCAAGGGGAATTGTATTAGTTACAGCTGTATGTAGATGGAAAAACAAAACAGATGAGATTTTACTCTGACCTTCAACCTCTGGGCATCAACATTCATGCATTAGTATGTTACAGTATTTGCTATATCTTCCTAAACCTCAGGATTTAAAGAGTGGATTCCAGCAGGAGATAGATTTCTTTTCCTCAGCCACCAAGATATTTTCATATTCTAGTGACCTGTAGAAATTAAAGTGGATAATTTTAATCTTGACACCTGGCAAATCTGGGTGAACTGTTTTTGTGTTTGATTTCCTAGAGTAGTACAGGTGGAGCTAACTGTTTCCCTGACCTTCGAGTTGGAGTATTCAAAGAAATTGTACCTATGGGCATTGATCCAAAGATAGTGTCTTACAAAGAAACTGGTAAGTTTATTTGATGAAAAATAAAGCCTCTCACCCAAGTGAAAAATAAGCGAGGAATAAAGGAATAAGGTACCTTCATCAAAAATATTTTGCTCTGCACAATGGCCAGGACACAGGAGAAACAGATGCAGAAACTGATTTCTGACTGGTAGTCAAAAGCTACTAATGCAGGGAATTTACTTGCCCAGGTTTTAGTTTGCTAAGTGTTTAGCTGTCTCACAAAGCTTCAGAATTAGCTTCCCATTTTGTGGGAAACAGTTCAGATGACATCAGGCAGTTACTTCCTGTAGGGTAGGGGCATACCTTGTGCTTTTGTCAGGGTTTGGAGTCACTGAACACATGCTACAGGCAGATGTAAGATGAAACTATGTATGATTGTTAGGAAAGACATTTATATGCATTAAAGTATTCATATCTGTTCTAAATACTCTAGGTGCTTGAGACTGCTCAGAAAATAAATCATATAAAGAGCTTTTCTAAGGGTCCTTGTGAAGTTTACAGTTGAGTATATACCTATTCCTGTGCTGGGGACTGCTGACTTGGCTCTACTTGTTTTAAAGCCATGCTCCTGCCTTTTGCACTGAAGCAGAGCCAAGTTCTGCATGAGATTGATGGCACTCCCCTAAAATAGCCTGCATTTGTTTTGTGGTAACTGTAGCTGCTTAGTATGGATTATGCCTGATAAGCTGTCCTTGGATATGCATTTGCTATGATGATGCTTACATGGGTGGTAAGCAGGAGCACAGTGAATGGCAACTCAGAGAGCAGTTTGGGCCTTTTTTTTCACCAAGAGGTTTACTGGTGCCAGACTTCTACAGCATCTTTTTGTGTTTTTGGAAGAGGACTGTTTTTTGTCCCCATTTTCTTATAGTCTGTGAGTTGTGTGTTTGGGTATCTCTTCTTTTTGACTTTTTCCTTCTATTTTACAGCATTTTAAGTAGATTGTTCCTATTACTCTAGCAGGTTGCTTATAGGGCTATTTTTAAGTAAGGTAAAGGATTTTGCTGGGGGAATTGTTTTGGTTTTCAGTATGTTGGGAATCCCAAGTCCTGAGCAACCTGAAAGCTGAGAAACTTTCTGGAAATTGAAGTTGTACTGAAAGTAATACACACGTACAGAAATGTTCTGGTTTTATTGAGAAGAGTTTAATTTAAAAAATTGCATTTCTGTATGCTTCTGCACCTCCAAATGTAATGACAGATGAGCGTAGAGAAGTGAAACCTTTTTCATACTTTCTTTTAAATTTTAAGAGGTGCCAGGGGATGTAACAAAAGACCACAGAGACAGGCTTCTGCTGCTTCTTTTGACACGTGGGACAGTGTTGTGTTTTCTTTCATTTGCCATTAGAAAGCCAAACATGGATAAACTTGGCTGTTTGAGTTGGGATGAAAAGGCTGTGAACAATCACAAAAAATTTTTTGTGTGGAAATCTGAGGAGAATCTGGATCCATGAGATGATGCATAACATGATTTTGTAGTTCTGCTTCTCACTTATCCGTTCCCCCTCCCTTTTTTTTTGTTTTGTTAAAGGAATCCA
>JAWWEV010000095.1:25281771-25308218 GCA_035583235.1 Hafferia zeledoni
TTATCCCCTCAGGAATTTCATAAAGAAGTAGAACAGTATTTATCTCAGGCCAGTCAAGGACAAAGCGATACCATCTTGCTGGACTGTAGGAACTTCTATGAAAGTAAAATAGTAAGTGTTGTTGGCTTGCATCTTGCTGGGGTGAAGCATTGACTATTCTGAGGTTGTAACCTTACTAGAAGAAGAGAATCCATATTCTGGATTGACTGTGCTGTGTACAAAGTGCAATAGTGATTATTAGACACAAGCACTAGAGCACTTGCTCAGCAACTCAGCATAGAGTCTGCCTGGCTAAGTGCTTATACAGGTTGGGGCAGGAAGAACATGAAAGTGGTCCATGCAACATTAGCAGGGAATGTTTGAAGTAAAAGTAGCATAATTTGTAAGGGTGTTTTTCAGCATTTTTTGCCTTGTCCCATATGCCAAAAAAACCAGTGGCATCCTGCTGTCGCAACCACCACTCCTCTTGTGTTGTGGTTTGTCCTCTCTCTGATGGTACAGTTCTGCTTAGCTCTCTTACGTTTGGATGACAAGACATGCTGTGTCCAGAATCCTCCTACAGTTTTTAACATATGTTTTGATGCATAAATGCAGCTGAGGAGCTGCCTAAAACAGCTGCAGTGAGCTGAGTGTTTTGGCCCAAAGGTTTGTTACTTCCTCTGTTTTGAAACGCAGACCTTACCAGTAATATGTTTGTAACCAGTTGCATGGCCATCTGTTGTTATTGCAGGGACAGTTCCAGGGCTGTCTGGCTCCAGATATCAGGAAGTTCAGCTACTTTCCTAGCTACATAGATGAAAACCTGGAGGTTTTTAAAGACAAGCGTGTTCTGATGTACTGCACAGGAGGGATTCGTTGTGAAAGAGGCTCTGCTTACCTAAGGAGCAAGGTAAGATGTTGTTCTGAGGGTGCAGGAGTTGGGGAGTTGAGATTGCTTTAAGGGCACTGGTCTTTTGTTTTGCTGGTAAATTTTTACTGTGCACGAATTCCTTAATGTGCAGGTGTGGAAATAAATGCCTCTAATATGTGCTTATCTCGCATTGTCTGTCAAGGATGTGGATAGTTTAATGCAACTCAGTGTGATCTGTGTGGACTAGTGTCACAGCAGTGACTGCTCTGTGAAAATAACTATATAGCCCATTTGTTGATAAGAGGTATTTTTAAGTCCACTGTAGGAGTGTTTTAGGAGGGCTTGAGAACATTCTGCAGTGTTTCCACAGATTCTGTCTAGGTTATGCTCTGTGGTCATTACTGCACAGCTTGAGCATCTCAGAGTGATGAAATCAGCCAGTCAGTGCTTTCCCAGTGTTTGTGAAATTACATCCAGCACCCTGCATTGTCCTAATTGTGCTTTTCATCACACCCTTCTGGATCCTTCCTTCGAGGATCAAGGGAACAGAACATGTAGTTGTTCTCCAGAGATGTAAACCTTGTTTGTTTTTTCTCTGCTGCATCAATGTAAACCCTAAGAAATTCTGCTTCTGCTGACAGGTAACTACATAAAACCAGAATAAGCAGCAGTTCATGGAGGTTCAAAAGCATTTTATTTGTGATTCAGCAAATCTCCCTCAGGTGGGGAGGTTACCAGCTTCTTTTGACTGTAACATTAAATGCACAATTGGGTTCGTGTCAACAAACAGCATTCTGGAGCTGGCTAGTAGTCCCTTGTGGCACTGCCCAGAGTTGTGAGTGCACATGGTGCCTTCTGATGATCACTGAGAAGCTGCTGCTTTTCATTGACCCCTGGCATTTACATTTGCTTTGGCAACTCTGGCACACCACCACTGCTGCAGTCTCCTTCAGCTTTTCTGCTCATATGCTTTAAACAGGCAGTGTGCAGAGAGGTTTACCAGCTAAAAGGTGGAATTCACAAGTACCTGGAAGAGTTTCCAGATGGATTCTACAGGGGGAAGCTGTTTGTATTTGATGATCGTTACGCCATTTGTTCCAATGAAGATATCATCTCAGGTAGGACTAGTTAATGTAAGTGCAGAAGGCTGGGAAGCTATTGCAATCATTTCCAGAGATAAGCAGTATAAGGACAGCCAAACTAGTCTATGTAGTTCTTCCTCATACTTGGTTTGATCATTTACTGCTATTATTTTTCATGATGACTATCAACTCTATGGCTGTAACACATAGAACAGAAGTGAGAGAAAAAGGAGTCACTAAAAAGAGTTTGCTAAAATTGGAGCAGTAAAAGCAAGTATTCTCTGCAGAACAGCTGGTGCTAAGAGCCATCTGCACCTATGGAGAGGCATGTCAAGCACCACTGCTGTTACCTGCTTGTTGCCCACAGTGCTGATCAGACTGTGGCTGGCCAAGTGACTGAAGTCTTAAGTAGTTCTCCTGCTGACAGCAGTTCTCTGCTCCAGTAATCTCACAGAATATCAACACAGACTGCCACACACTGTGAGAGTTGTGGCACTGTGATCTACAGCACTTATTTTCATGCTTTAAAATTTTCTGTAGCCAATAAAATGTCAATGACCTTTCTTAGAAGTTGTTAAGAATATGCTTGGTCTTCTGGCTGGGATTGCTCTTCAGTTACTGCAAATGAAATAATCTGTTATCTTCCTGTCAGTTGCCAGGTACAACAAACAGATGGAATTTGACTCTTGTCTTTTTTTTTGAGGAAGCAGTACTGTTTTTCCTCTGAGTTGGTAATTCAAGCATAACCTCCCATTCCTTCACTGCAATTACTGTATGCATCTTGAGGGAGCCTGACTTGGTGCAGAAATAGAACACACTCTGGATACATCACAGCCATCTGTACAAAAGGTGCAAGGGGAAGTGGTGTGGTAGGCACCTGTGGTACAGCTAAACTGGGCTGTAGCTTTCAGTTAAAGAGTTAAAACTTCTGATGTTGTGGAACAACTGCAAATGACACCCTGTCTGCACAAGCCATTGCTTGTATATGGAAGAAATATCAATGGCACCCCTTTCCCCAGCAAGCAACATTCCTGTACCCTGGTTTAGTTACCAACTGTGTATCTTTCTTCTTCCCTTAGCAGTAAGAATCTTTAAATCTGTCTATTCAAAGCTACAGGAAAGACTAGTAAGTGCTTTCCTCTTTTTCTGGGAGAAAATTATTGTTTTCCACGTCAAAACCAGAAGTTTAAAAGTTAACTAGACTCTAGAAGATCAAGCTAAACAAGAATTAAAAACCTGGAAGACAATAGATAGACATTTAAGTGGGAGCAGGCAGCCCCCTAGTGCCATGGCAAGCCCTCTGCAAAGGGAACAGCTGGAGCAGTGTGGGTTTTAACTTTTTCTTTTCGTTCTCCCTCCAGCATGCAGATACTGTGGGGCGCTGTGGGACGAGTATAAACTTTGTTCCAGCCAGCACTGCCGACAGCTTGTGCTAACATGTCCAAGTTGCTGCAACAAAGGTCTTACAGCTTGCTGTTCTGTTTGTCAAGAGAAGGAGCTCAAGGTGACTTCAAAGGCTTCAGGACAGACACTTAAGGAAGAATGTGAATGTACAAAGAGACGGCCAAGGGTACCTATTGAACGTGTGTCACAAAGGATGCTGGACACAGGAAAAGATTAAGGTGTTTCATTGGCTGATCCTGATGTGTGCTAATGTGAAGGGCTTCTATAACCAGATCCCTACCTGTTAATCAGTTAGGTTTGGAAATCATGAATATGTGTTGGCTTGGAACATCTTGTTCATATGCTGCCTTTAAACCCACAGTATGCCCTGAAAACCATCCATTACTTGCCTGTAAGCCTGTAAATTACCAGAGTGCCCAACCTGTCACCAGCACTACAGGATTTCTCTCCCTGGGTACAGTCTTGTAGTGTGGCCTTTACCATGGGGATTTTAGAGCAGAGTATCTGCAGTGACAGAGCTGTTCACAATGCAAAAGAAACTTAAGGGACATGAGAACGATTCCATTCTTCCTGCATGGAGACCTCTCCAAAGATCATGCATTTACTCCAATAGCTTGTAGTAGGGTGTGAACACAGCAGATTTGGTGTGCATATGTGACTGTGTTAGAGCTGAAGATAATTTCCATGTGCATGCCACCTCCCTGCGTCTCTTACTTTACACCAGTGAGAAGCAAGGGTTAATTACCTGAAGTCACTGATTTAACTCTTGTGTAAAACTGGTTGAAGGCAGCATAAGGATCCCTCTTGTAACTGGGGCAGAGGCCCACAGGTAGTCTGCCCATCCATAATTTTGTGTCATGTAGGAGGAACAGCAGAAACAATCCTCATTTCAATGCTGTCTCCATGGGAACTGTTGTTTCCTTCAGCTTGTCACTATATGAAATATCCAGGGATCAACTCTGCTTGCACTAAAAAACCCTGACAGCTTGAAGTGTGTTGAAACAGGTACACAAAAAAGGGAGCACAGAGACTGTCAATATACCAGCATTATGGCACTGGAAATGATACATGTGTGCCTAAGTGTCATCAACAGCTATAAGGAGAATTCAAGATCCTTTATCTGAGTTAAATAATTCAAGATCTGTGGAGCATTTGCGCTTTTTAAACATGAGTTTTTTTAAAAGCTGTGAGATATTTATGCGGTTTCCAGCACCTGTTAGTGGAGAAATCATCTTTGAATTTGAAGGGACCTAGAGCAGATGAGCTCAAAATACTTTCCCACGTGCTGCTTTGTGTGCCTGATGCTGTACAATGTACAGAAAAGATTTATTAATAGTGTAGATGTGTCTTGACTGAAAAATGTCTTTGAAACATGCTGTCATTCTGGGAACTAAACAGCAGTTAGTCATTGGGGATTTTTTACTGGCAACTGCTTTTAAAGGTAAGAAAATGGTTTATGTAGGTTTCTGCAGTTGCTTAATAACTGTTAGGGCTCTGTTATTTTCCTACAGATTGTAACTTTCTCCCATGGTGCTATTAATTCAGCAAGGTCTCAGTGTTGGCTTGACTAGCAGCTTAAATACAGGGACATTGGTTCCATTAAAGCCATGGCAAGCATTTCTTCTCACTTCCAGTATTGCTACTGTAAAGTGAACAGTTCAGCAACTGTCTTTATGACAATTTCATTAATGAAGCAAAACTTTGAAACACATGAATATTTCCTTTGGGCATCTTTCTAGGATAGTATTTAATAGTAAATCTGTGAAAAATCCATACTGGAGAAGAAATTGGAAAATTCCCAGCAGTAAACACCTTCAGCAGAAGTCTAAGCAGTACCTGTATTTCCCTGGCATCTTGCCTTCCTCCCAGTCTCTGCTGGCTGGTTAACCTGTGTGGTTTTGAGGACTGGAGAAGCATTCAAGCTCTCTTGCAAGTCTAGTCTAGAGCACTGATGGGGAGTGCTCTTCTAGTGTTAGGCTAAAAAGAACACAATTTTGTAATTCAGTCTATCAGCAGGTCTAGAACACTGTAATCAATTTGTAAGGCTGTTTCTATATCATTTACCAGTACAGAATGGCAACAATTGTATTTCATATGTAAACTTTTGAAACATCTGATGATAAATAACCTTTAGTGCTTCCACTCTAATTTTTTAAGTACTGTACAAATACATTTCACCTGTTATGTTGGAGGTGCTTAATTCTGCCACGATAAGTGCTGAAACCTAGCTAGTCTGTGATATGGTACAAGGTACACTTCTCTTGAGAGCTCCTGGCAGCTGGAGATTCTACCTCAGGCAGAGGGGAGCCATGAGGCCTCTTCTGGTCCTTGCTGCACTAAGGCAAGGGAGAAGTGTCTGAGATGTACAGATAGGGGCCCATAAAGCCATGTTCCCTCAGCTGCAGAAAGCAGAGGGTAAGAGACAGCCTCCTTTTTGCAAGTTAGCCTATAAGCAGCTCTGTATCCTGTTTCCTGGAGTAGTTTTGTTGGATTAAGACAAATAAGGACTTGCCATGTGAAATGCTTTGTGGTGGGATCCCGTGGTAATGCCTGAGAGAAGGCACATTAGCTCTGGGAGGGAAGAGTTTTCAGCAGGACTGGCTGTTGACTGCCAGATGCTACAGTCACCAGATGACTTTTTCCTCCCTTTTCCTGGAGAGCTGCTGAAAAGAAAAAATTATACATTTGCTCCTAAATATCCCCATTTTGTAGCTCCCTTGCTGCACAGTTTAATGCCCTTCACCACAAGGCCTGATGCCTCAGCACTGCCTGTCTCTGCTGCACAGTGCTTGGCTGTCAGATGCATCTTGCAGCAAAGTGGCTCTGTGAGGATCAGCTGAGGAACCTGGAATGATCCTGCCAACTTAATATCCCCTTGGGCTACAGTGAAATGCAGGACAAAGTTCTTGTCTTTTTTTTGCTTTTCTTTCTGTTTTTTTGAGGGCTGGGTTTTTTTCATGCAGGAAAAGATGCTGTAGTAGTATCCATAGCAGTGCTCCCTGCTCTGCAGATTTATCTCCTTGCATGTCTGGGTTTCTTAGCACCATCCAGATTTTCCAGGATAAGATACACTGATGTTCTTCTAAGGCCCATGGAAGAGCTGAGCCTGTACCATGCAAATTTGAATGGATGGCTCAGCTGAAACTCCATGGTTCGGATTTGGTGATTTAGTTGGCCATTTTGAAGTCTTTGCAGTGCACATGGAAGAAAGGGGCTGTCAGCCAGTTTCTTCATTTTAATGTTTTCAAGTATTTTTCTTCTGTAGTATTTTCATTTTCTGATACAGAACTTGCAGAATGGGGGAAAGAAACTGTAGTGAAGCATTTGATATGACACCACTGTCACACTTACTAAGATTTGAAGAGCAACAAATGTGTTTCCCACATTGCTGAATAGCGTTTCTCTGCTTTGCTGGTCAGAGCCAAATCGTTGGTGGTGTTTGTCCACAACCTCTGAAGAAGTTTGTGGGACTTTTGCCAGAATATGTGTAAAAGGCTGACAAACTTCGCTCTTAACAAACATTTAAAGGCAGATTTCTATTGAGAGAACATTTTCTAGGATGTGTCCTCCAAGATGAAGGCTTCACTACAGCACTGCTTCTTCCAGGAGCCTTTTCCTAGCAAGCAGGATCTCACACACTTCAACAGTGGGAGTTTTGGATGTGATAGCGCTGGGTCCAGGCTACACAGGCCTTGTGCGGAATTCCTCCCGGGCTGCAGGATGGGTGTAGACTGACAAAAAGCTGTCAGATCGTATGCAGTGCAAGTTCAGAGTGGCAGAATTTCACTTCATAGCTTTTCTGGGGCACAACATTTATTCTTGCATTTATGTGGACATAAGGGACAGCAGTAAAAGAAACAATTCCTAGCAGAACAGAATTTAATTAATGGACATGGTCATCCAGAAAAAAAAGTGAAGAGAGAATTTGACTTGTTTCCAGTGAACATCTGGACAAACACTTTTGACATTAAGGAAACTGAAAGGAGTGGAAATTAGAAGAGAAGGCTCTCATTTGCTGATTAGTTTGGCCATCTCTGTGGGGTTAGGATTTGCATCATATCTCTAAAAGTGACTTGTTTTCTTCAGATGTGCATAGAAGGATATTGACGGGTCCTAAACCACTCAATTTTTGAAACTGTTTTGTAATTGGTGGCCTTAAGTTCCATTTGTGCTGGAGGTGGAGATCAGGGTTTTTTCTAAGAAACACAGGATTTGAAACAGCATCTTCAATTAAATGATTCAGCAAATGTCGGTAAAAAATGGTAGTTCACAGTTCTTGAAATTAGCCATGTTTCCGGATGGTAGGAGTGCTTGTTAAACTAGTTGCTCTTCTATAATTACTTGAGATCAACTTGGAAAAAAAATAAAGTATTTTTTTAATACTTCTATAATGTGTGTGAAACAATTGTATCTTTCACTCATGCATACCACATCCTAACTTTATGAAACACCATGCAGGAAGCTTATATAAAATTAAGTCCCAGGTTCATTAAAGTCACTTTTACACTGGGATGTACTCTAAAATGAGATTGCTTAAAACCAACAGGTTATTATTGGCTTGAACAGTTTCCAACTCTACAGAAAACATTAACAGTCCTACTGGATAAAATCTTCAAAAAAACTATAGCCGCTAGTTAATTTCAACTGTTAGTGCATAAACCAGAACTGAGGCACCACAAATACTTGATCAAGGCACTTAATTGCCTTTAGATTTCCACAGTGTAGCACAGATCACCGGGAATGACCTCCATAGCCAGGAACTACACTCCAGTTCTGCACTTGGGAAAAATAGGCCCATTCAACTCTGCAAGTCTTCTCTTCCTCACTGAAAAAAAAAAAGAGAAAGAGGAGTCAGCCATGGCAATGGGAAAATGTGTGGATGGCAGCTTGGCGTAAATGTGGTGCAAAGGAGCTGGGAGATGCACTTTCTGTTAGGAAAGAAGCAATATTCAGCTTCTGAATTCCTGCTCTAAGCAGCAGGCACAGCCTTACACAGTTTAAAATCAAAGAAGGTAAAGATGAGGTTTCCCTCCCTATGAATTTTTAAGGTCAGAAGCTACTTTCAGCCTTACCTCTCTTTTTCTACAGTCATATTTCAAACAGTTTGTCTGTGTAACTGGACTTGGGCCAATGTATCATCTGATGCTAACTGATGTAGAAACAGCAGCTGACAGATGCCACAGTTGTTCCTTTGCTAGATTTTCTCGATTGCCTTTTCAAATTAAAAGAAAATAAATCTCATTTCTTATTCTAAGCCTGCAGGCTCCAGTCCTCTGATCATGGTTAACATGGTCAAAGCAGTCTCATCTCTAGTCTTAAAGTTAATTTACACCTATGACAGCTACACTCATGACTTTTGACAAAATTTGTGCAAAGAAAAAAGTATAAAAGGGATGCAGGAGTTAGTTCATGAGGATGAATGTAAAAGCCTTCATAGTTGATTCATAAAGAGCATCTTAGAGAACAGAAGCTATGCAACCAAAACCACTTTCTGGTAGCAACAGTTGATGATAAACAAGAGTACTGGAGTGGAGCACAAAACAGAGGCTATTGCTGAGAGGGAGAAAAATGAATTTTTTCTGTACTTATACATTGTCCAGGTGTACAGCTGAGATGCTATTGCCAGAAACCATCAGATCGATGAACATGAGCTGCAAACAAGAACCAAATCAGACAAAAAATGCAGATCTTAATGGTCAAAGAGGCAAAGTGCACAACTGTTAACACAGAAGGCAAGTAGTGAATTCATCCCCTTAACAGCAGGAACAATTAAAATATTAGGTTTAAATCTTCCAGCTGATTACTCTGAATGCCAGGTGCTGCAGAGCAAAAATCCTACTCTGTTCCAAAGGACAGACTCTGTGATGCTATGACAGAAAATAGCAAGCCTTTTGCAGTGCAGTTCTCTATGACCAGGATTGCAGCCATAAGCAGAATAAACACACAGTGAAGCGTAAGACTGAGTTGTGTGAAGAATTGGTGCATACCTCTGCTTGGCTGTGCTTCCTAGAACCATGGTACCAGCTGAAGCAAGATTGATTTATTTGTTTTTACAACACCACATATTTATGATCTGTCCAGGTAAGGCAGCCATTGAGTACAGTGTGGTGGGTGTGTTACCTGCATTCAGTAATGCTCTGCTGGCCTCATCTCCACAGCTCTACAGCTGCCTATAGCCAAGCAGTTGAAAGCCTTTGCCATGAGCATTGGCTGAAATGGCAGTTTGCAGACTTGCCCACATTTTCCTTCACAAGCATTTCTGATCACTTCATTGAGAATATAAAGATAACTAAAAGACACGTCACTTTGTGCATCTCCCTAGAAACAGTTCCAGTTTGTCTTGTTAAAGGACATGGGCCAAATTCTCCCGTCCAAGTTCAACTCTACTACTTTTCATCTCATTGTTCAAGTGGAAATGAAGCTGGAGGAAGACAAGCAGTTGGCAGGAATCACAAGTGCTAGCACCTCATAACCCTTGTGCCTTATGCTGTATCACAAGTTGTACTAAACCACATCAGCAGCTCTTGCTCCTTCCCAACAATACCCACCATCACTGCAAAAAACGCTACCTCTTCTTGGAGTTCTAGCTACCCAGTGTCTCCAAGTTTGGAGCACAACCCACTGCCTGGCTGACCGCAGCTGCACTGAGGAACCTGTCAGTGAAGACTGCCTCCCTCCTGGAGGGGCAAAGCATCATCAGGCCCTTCAAGAGGTGCAGTCTAATTCATACATATCTACTGGAGCTTTCATGTGAGCAGTTCTGCCCTAATTCCACCAGAAATGGCCCATAGGACCTTCCTATGCTTCCTGGCTTGCAGCCAGCCTGACTCACCTAGGTCGTTGTTATTCATCATAGCGTTGGAGGCACGAAGTCGGGGACCTTGCTGAGTGAAATGGTACCCAAACTTCAGAAGGGAGGTGTTTTTTTCCAAGATATTTGCGATTTCCATTTCTACTTTGTTGCCCAAGGGCTGGCTCTTTTGAAAACAAAACAGAAAATGAAGCTGGTCAGGTCAGAGTGTGATTCAGAGTGAGCACTTAGATCTGTCATATCCACCTCTTCCCTCCTTCTCTGAACCTGTTGGTCTATTCAACATTTCTGACTTGGAGTTGGTAAAACAAACCACTGGCACATTTCTGGTACAACTGAGTGGCTCCAACTCCTCCAGCAGACATTCCCACAAGTCCTTTTGCCCGAAGACTTTATTTCTTGCACAGATTAACAGCTAGGAGAAAGCAGCTTTTTGAACTCCGGTCATCTGTCCCTGAGCTCCCTGTAGCTCAGCTGCTTCAACCCCCAGGTTTCTCAGGGAGCTAAACTTGCCACAGCATCTGCAGCCTCTACAGATCTCCTTCTCTTCCCATTGCATTCTAGGAAAAAATTCAGTTTTAGTAAATACACATTGTTATTCAGCCCCTGCAAGAGGTCAGAGCAATGCATGATATTGGACAGGCACATCACCATTCTCCAGGGCAGCACCAGAAAACATGGAAAGCTGCTTGAACTGCTGCAGCCTTTATTAATTACTGTGGATAGTAGCAGATACCACCCAGGAACTGCAGCAGAAACAAGCAGCGGAAAGCAGCCACCCTCCACCCTGAGCAGTCACGGGGTTTCCCACAGGCAGGACACTTGGCCAGAGCTCTCACTCACACACACTTTACCTGGTTGTCGATGCGCAGCTCTACCAGTGATGTGTTGCCCTGGAGCGCCTCGACAATAGCCAGGATCCCTGACCCAGAAATAAAGTTTGATTCCACATTGAGGCTCTTCAGTGTGTTGTTGACCTTCAGCATTTCTGCTAGGGCCTGTGGACAGAGGTGGGCAGGAAGAACTAGCAGTCAGACTGGCAGGGGTAGAGCACTCCACAGCAACAGAGGCAGAGCTCCCTGTGCCTCCAGAGGACTCCAAAAGGGTCCTGTATGCTGAGCAGTTTCACTGACACCAGATGGAAGTGCTCTGTGCAGAGTAACGGGGGTTTCCCCACTGCTGCAGAGGGATTCCTGAATGCAAGCATGCTGGAGGCCACACAAAACCTCATAGGGACAAATCTTTAGGGCTACCCCAAAAGGTGCCAGTCCCCACCTGCAGCTGTCCTGTGACGGCGTCATCTGTCCATCTTCTAAAGTCAGCATGGTGATGACAAGGATGCTGGCCAGCATTGCCCTGCCTCTGTTCTGACTGGGTCCCTGCATGGGGTTTAGATGCTTCCCATTATGGCAGGCAGGGAGAGGAGCACCTGTCCTGTCCTCCCAAGTGGCAGCACAACCATACTGCCTTTTGCATCCCTCAGTGGGTAAGACCAGAAGTGGGCTGGAATACTCCCAACTACCCTGACCTGATCAGATAATCTTATTTCATATAAACTGAATGGCAAGATCCATCTATGTAATGAAAGAAAGGAACAGAAGGCGATGCCCAAGTGGCAAGGCTGATGTGACCCACAGCAGCTGGCCCCACAGCGACCCTAGCCCTGCACAATGCCCCTCAAGCCTCAGAAGGTGCCAGGGCTGCCTGTACAGGCTTTCTCCTTACTCCAGAATGCCTAAAATCATGTGAGGGCAGTACTTGCCCTCCAAAAAGGTTTTTTTCCTAACAGGAAACCGGTGTGCATATGTGTGTGTGGGGGGTGATCTGGATGAATAAGAGCAAAAATTGGCTGCAATGCTCCTGGAGAAGTGCACAAAGATGCAGCCTGGAAGGTGGCATGAGGATCACTCAGAATGCTCAACACCTCTCTGCAGTCCCACCGATATTTAGGATCACTCGCAGCAACCACAAAGACCTGTTATCACCTACAGAGGCCTCAGGTAAGAATGAGTCCTGCTTCTGCACTGTCTGCACAAAGGAATATATGAAAGAAAGCTGGAGCAGATGTACAAGGGGAGGAATGGGTGTGCACACAACACACACGATTTTGGACCAATGGAAAGAAACTTCCAGAAAGAGAGAGACAAACTGCCTTTAGAAACGCCATGAGAAAGTCGGTTCTTGTGTCATGCTCCTTTTCCAGGAGGTCCTTGAGGACAAATGAGACTGAATGAGATTAAAGGATTGCACCCTGAAATCTCTGTAGCTGAACAATTAAGTGAAGAAACCAATGCCTGTCTGTTGCTGATTTTCATTACTGTTCCTGAAACAGAAGCACCTGCACCAAACACCAGAGGTTTGGAATGTGCCAAACGTGACATAAGGTGCAGAAGCAGTCAGTCAGTAATGCTGAAAATACCTTGCCTGACAACAGTTCCTGTCACAACACCAACATGATGAGCCGACAGTACTTACAAAAGCAACAGGATCGTTGCTCCGTGTCCCAACTATACTGAACTTCTTCACGTAGGTGTTGTTTTTCAGCGCTTCCGCAAAAGCCTTTAAAGTTGGTATGGGAATATTCTGTGAAAAGTAATGCAGAAAGCCTGTATTAAACCATCATCTGTATGAAGGAATATGTAATACATTTAAAATATACTTCTAATTTCTCATCAAGGTCAAATCACCAAGTGGACTGGAGTAATTCAGGAAGGGGTTGATAAACGTTTTAACAAAGTTCTCTTGCTATAATCAGCATGGTCTAAGGAACATGGCAATGTCTTCATCCTAGTTCGAACTCTGCTACAAGCCCACTGGCTTGATTTGAAGCCACATCTCTGCTGTTTTATTTAATTGCCCAGAAGCTCAGCTATGTAGGAACACGGGTGTGGTGGGGATGTATGTAACCTGGATCTATCAGCCCACAAAGCACTGCTCCTGCACTTTATAGCACAGTGACAGCACTGAGTAACATTCATATCATGTTCAGAAAATTTCCATATATGGGGCCTGATTTAGAAAGGCCTGAAACAATCTCCTAGTAACACAAATCACAGACACCTCTGAATGCTTTATACAACATCTTTCAGGCTAAGATTTGCCATGCTATGTCTCAGCACAGAAAAAAAAAATACATGCTGTTTATCCTGAGTTCCTTCAAAATGAGTATTTTTCACTTACCAAGCACCATAGATACCCTTTTCACATGCACAAATTTTCACCTAAAATTGTAAGTGGTATCTTCACCTTGGACTTCTTGCCACACCATTTGGATCCCACCATGTGTAATCACCTGTACTCAAAGCCATCTGCAGAGCCATAACACAGCGCCCAGCAGCTTACAGTCTCCACTGTCACTACTCAGTTCTCCAGACTGTCCCAAAGTCATTAGTTCAACACACAAAAGTAGTGCCTGCCTGCCAGATCATCAGCCTTGTGTCCTCAAGGGATAGGGTCACTAGCTAGAATCAGATACATAAAAGTAAAAATAATTTTGTTATCGAAAGGTGCAGGTACCATGGTAAAAATGTCTTTAATGTGCATATGCAGTTAACCATGTTCCTGCTGTTTGGCTATATCATCATTCAACAGACCACATGGAATGGAAACTGTATTTATTCGTATGTGTATGTGTCCCAAACAGAACAAAAGAAGTGGTGCTATATCCTGATTTGCTCTCCACAAGAAGTAAAAGAGCTCCACAGAAAGGATGGGTAGGAGATGGATAGGGTCACCTACAAGAAGGGAGACTTCTTCATATTTTCATGGCAGGTGTCAGAATTGTGAAGCCCTTTTGCCTCTTCACCAAATATGCCTGACTGAATCATCACAGAACCCTAGAACGTGTTCAACCAGACAGCCTGGAGATGGGTGTCCCCAAACTACCCTCAACACAGCTCCATTCTTCCAGGCACTTAGAGGAGTCCTTCTGCTACCAAACTCGTGCCTTTGTCCCACAGCAGGTCAATCCCTTTTGCCCACAGTGGAGATGGGAAGCACTGGTCTTTCTTTGTCCAGCTATGCTCAGTGTTATGGTACCACTCTATGCAGCAAAACAGACGTCTGCCTTCTGTGGATCAGATGTTTGAGCCTGCTATTAAGAGGAAAGGGTAGAAAGGATATATACCATAATATTGTTAAGGTTGACTTCTTCAAGGTCAGGATCATTGCTTTCTATTCGTTTCAGAGTTTCCTCCACATCTGTTGAGTTTGGTTCCTCATCAGGAACTGGTTTGTACTGTGTGGGCTTGATCACACCTGCAAGTGAAAAGCAACACATGAAACTGAAAGCACCCTTAGCACCAGTATCTTTTCTTTGAGTATGTTTGTTCTCTTCCAGAAGCAGAGAGATGGAGGCATAGGAGATGGAAGCATGACATGACAAATAGACATGAGAGACCCTTCCACTGGGGTCAACCAACACAGGACAGCCAGTATCTGCTGCCATGTGCTTTCAGGGTCCAAATCTGGGTGACAGAAGGCACACTGCTTCTAAGGGGCTGTTCCCTAGGCTGTGCTAGTTCGGAAGTGCCTGACACTGCACTGGCTCTCACAGAGCAAGGATGCACCTGAGGCAGCTCCAACAATCACAGGCTGCTTTGACATTCATGGCTCTAACCTTCAGCCTAAAAATAATTTCCACTTTGCCTCTGTTAGCAGCTTCAAAGCCAAATATTGCAGCCTGCTAACACTCTAAATCACTTACTGTTCAGCCCTTCTTTGTTCACGATGGTGCTGCTCCCCAGTGCCTCATAGTACTGCTGGTTACTCATCAAGGTGTGCATGCCAAGGATGGCTACAGAAAAAGAAAAGGAGAACACAACTTATTGCAGGCTCCAAAGCCAGGAGAAGACACATTGATGCTGCCTGGGATGGGAGTCTGAAGCACAAGCTTGGAACAATATAAAAAGGTGGGACTAAAACCCACTGCTGTCATAAATCCACAACAGGGCTCAAATGTGCTCCGTTGTTTATTCCAGTGTAGCATGATTCATAGGAGAAGAGAAACATCATCTTGTGCATAACAAATAGACAAACAGTAAAGGTTTCCCTGTAGCCTACCTGACTCAGCATCACAAAAAAAATAGCGTGAAAACAGTACAACACTCAAAAATTGCCATTGGTAGGCTTTAACCTAAGTCCAGCAGGAGCCTGCACATTCTTGTCACCCTTATTCACCTGGGCACGTGCCATACACTGCAACAGTCCAGTTTGTGAGGTGGGCTGTGCTCCACACGGAGCCCACTGATGCCAAGGCAGCAACATACGAGGTGACTGTCACCTGAAGCGTGGCATTGCACATCATGTCTTCACTCAACAAAGCGTGGTGTCGTGCTGTTGATTTTTGTATGCTTGGAAGTTGACATTTTGAGAAGCTAAAGCTCTGCTGACTTGGTTGAGATGCAGAGAGTGATGAATGAAACTCAAACACTGTAATAGCCCAAAAGCCAAACTCAGCGAATTTGTGTATCTCAGCCTCACAACTGCAAAACTGATGTGCAAATGCACGTTGAACCATGACCAGGGGGCTCTGGTAACATTCTTACCAGCTGCAAATGAGCAGTAGGAAGTCAATGGCTTAGAAACATTTGGGCAAAGAGTCTGTTTATGAAAATAACCCTACTATTCACAAAAAGATCAAGTTTCAAAATAAATTGATTTTTTTTAATCAACAGCTTTTTTGTTATTTAATAGCTATAAAACTTTCTAAAGAAAAATGCACGTACATGAATACTTGTTAAAACCAACACATCTTGAACTAATTTTGACCTCTGGAAAGACACAGTGGTCAAAATAATAAATTTCTCCCTGAAATTCAAGTATGCCACCACAAAGGCACTTTGCTTTACTCTTAGGCTTGGTTGACACTAGTCTGTCACCATTTTCTTGTTGCTTTGGCCAAGAAGTGCTGGAAGTTGCAGGACAAGGCTATCCTTGAAGTCCAACACATGAATAGCATCTGTTAAGGTGATAGCTCATCATGACTCCAGGTCTAGGTTGCACAGGCAGGACACTCAGGAGCAAACTGTGCCAGTGAACTTCCCCATGGCCCACAGCACATCCCCAACTGGATCTCACAGAGCCAGTTTCCATCTGAAAGCCTAAATGAGGTTGGACAATTTGAGTTTGCTTGTTTGTACTGTAGCTGGCCCTTTTTTCTGTTATATTCCCATAGATGAAATTTTCAGAGGTGTAACACAGCTTGGAAAAGTAATTTGCAGGCCCAGCATTTTGGGGACACACATGCCCCCCAAAACATAGCTTATTTGGAGAATGAAATCTCTTCATCAGCCAGGAGCATGAGTATCTGGACTGCAGAGAGAGGCAAGGATCTGCTGTCATGACCACTCAGGGAGTTTAGGGACTAGAGTTTGTGCTGATAGACAAGAGTGATCCACTGTTTCTAAGTCTAGTGCTTACTGTGTATTCTCCAAAAGAACTCAAGCAGAACAAAGGCATCCCATTTCTGTCTCTCTCAGCTGACCAAAAGCATGGGAGCCCTTCCAGGACTACTTGGGAGCCACCCTTCTGGTCTTGCCAAGGAAGGAATCCAACACATCACAGCTGACGATGATCCGTGCTAAACAGGCAGGAGCAAAATGAGCTCCTGCTAAACGAGCCCTGCTAAACAGGCAGGAGCAAGTCACTGTCAATACTGAGACTTCAGTGCAGCTTGTATCACATCAGTACTCCTGCTGCCACGTCAAGTGTACTCCCTCAGCAACTGCAGAACAAGCTTCCATGAACAGCATTTCTCTGTGGAAATAATTGCTGCACAGATATGGAGAAAGGCAGATTTGATAAGATAGGGCTTCACAGGACTCTAGAATAATAGTAAAAAAAGCAAAATCCAGAGATGCAATACTTGGCCAGGGTGCATATGTTGAAAGTCTTCATGGAGGAACACATTTCTAAGCCAAAATACAGTATTCTTAAGAAGATGTCTAGCTCATGTACTTATTTTACAGACTTACATACAGATTTCTGGAAAGGAGGATACTTCTAGGGAGTACTTTGTCTGAAGGAGACAAAATGAAGAAGCAGCCAGAATCCTTGAAATGTTCATTGACTGCTAGACCAGGAGGGCACATGTGAGCTCCATAAAACACAGTGGGGTGTCTATATGCTCCTTTGGCTGAGGCATGTCATGTTCCAGTCACAGAGCCAAATCCATGCTATGGGCTTCAGCAAGATACCAATATTGTCATCTGACTGAATGACTACACAAATCACAAGAAATTGGTAGCTTTAAAAATGTGTTGTAAAAGCTCTTTAACAAACAGCAGCCTTGAGTGCTCAGTGAAAGACTTCTCTAACTTGACAGCTGCCTTACTAGGTTGCACAAGAAATCCACATTCTCACTAGGTCAGCTTGACTGTTTCCTAAGGTTTGGTTTGAAGAAAACATTTTTAACAAATACATAAAATTCTGTCAAAACTGATAGCATTCAGATAAACAGCAAAAAATGCAACAGCTCCTTTATTACAAAAGAACAAGTAAAAAACTGCAGTAGTTGAACAACTTCAACCTACAATTGTTATGAAATTATTTTACCAGCAATGTCACAGAGCTCTGCATCAGAGGCATTAGCAAGGGCTTCCTCCAGTTCCGGCTCCAGAGTCACACTTTCCAAAACGGGATCCATTGGCTTCTGCTTGGGAATCCAAGCTTTTCCTATAAATGTAAAGTGAAGTCACTCTCAGTATAGCTGTAACACCTGTTTCACAGATAGCTGTGCAGACACATTTCCATGGTTTGAGATTTTAGCAGTGGTAAGGACAGAGCAGGGCACAAGGACCTAGAGAAAGGTCAGAGGATACACTGAACAGGATGATGGCTTTCACAGCATGGCACCCAAAGCCACACACAGCCTGACTCTGCAGGACTTCACTTTTTTGAAGGTTGCACAAAACTAGTGAAGGTCTTCCAGGGCTCACACAGACGAAGAGAGGTCAGTGGCTTGGACCCAGCACCACATGTGCAGGATCAGTCCCATCACCGAGACAGCTCCTGCTGCTAACTCCAAGCGCATGTTGGCAGGACAGAGAGCATATTAGTCAAAAGAAGCTGGAAAGGAGGTGGTGGAGGGTCTGACAGTAGGCAGCAAGAGAGTTCAGTGAACACATGGGATGCAAGGAGGAGCAGGCTTGAGGCTGCTGGTTTAGCTCAACCTTACTGCAAGGGGCATGTCAGATGGAGACCCCTGTGCTTTATCTCCCAGGACGGCAAAAGGCCAAGAAACAGACCTTTTCTGTACAATTCAAAGATGCAAATCAACAGGTCCAGCTGGTAATGCAAAGTTGTCATCTCAACTGCTTGATCATGACCTTTTTCTAAGCGGGGTGCTCAGATGGAGAAGAGGCTGTATGGTGAGTGGTGCAGCCCCAGCCCAGCTCTGAATGCAGTGGGCTCTCTGGCAGTCCCCCATCCCACTGCCCATGGTAATCACTGGGCCAGCCATGACCTTTCTCTGATGGGGCTGGCTGCAACCAGGGAGGTGTGGGGCAGTGGACAGGGTTATGGCACTGTATGGGTGCTCCCAGCTCCTAACCTCTCACACTGCCAAAGCATGGTGGATCTCTTCACAGAGGTGGAGCAGTTCAGGTCTGAGATTTCGGTTACCCACCTGTAACTGCCCAGAAGAAAAGAGAGAGGCTTGTGTGTTTTAACACAGCACACTAAGGAGCAGTCTGTTGGGTGAATCCAGTGCTGCTGAGACTGGAGTAGGAGGAAGCAGGCTCTTGGAGCATTTTGGAGCAGTTTCCTCCCCTAAAATAGTACAGAATCACTGCAGAGGAGATAGTGAGTGCAAAACACTTGGTATGCCAGTCAGGACTATTTTTGTCCCCTCTCTGAAACCAGAGTCAGCAGCACTGAAGGGGAGAAAGAAAGATCCTGCTGCTCAGGCATGTGCAGAAACAGAAGGGGCTAAATTTAGCCTCAAGGAAGAAGCAACTGCACCTAGGGCTCCCCTGGTATGAAATGGAGGCTGCCATACACAGCCTTTTGCACAGCAGCTCATCTCCTGCCTGTGCAGGAGATGCCCTGACAAAGAGGGCAGGAATCTGCCTCCTGGGACACAGCTGCTCTCACAAAAATAGGCAGAGCGTCATGTGTGTCTGCACAGCCAGGCACCTTCCTGGAACTCAGCACCAAAATGTCTGCTCTAGCTTGGTGTGAAGATCTGGAACCCCTGTCCCACCAAATGCAAACTGTACATACGATTTGGTCTGTGCAATTTCAGCAGAGAACAGGAAAAAGAGGGCAAACTTAATTCTGCCGTCACACACAGTAACTCCATTGGATACTGCAGTGTCAATGGAACTTCTAGGGTTTAATTCTAAGTAAAGTTTAATTAACTAATTTAATAGTAAATTTTTAACTTTTAGAAAGTTTTGTATCTCATCCATGCTTTGTTACAAGATTGAACTTTAAATTAAACAGCAGAAGTAAACACAGCATTTTATGTCATAATACAGCATGTATGCACACCCCAGCTCCTACCCTGCCCAGAAGCATGGCCAGGGAGAGCACCTCCGTGGCAAACGAGTAAATCACCCTCCAAAGGTGGTGATTTATTTACAGCTCTGTCACAGCTGTGAATATGTAATTTACCGTTTCTGGCTCACAGTCAATGTAAGTAGTGTCTTCTCTCAACAGCATGTTACAAGTGAAAATATGTTTAATGCATTTGAGATCACATCAGGCTGAAGTACTATGAGCTCAGATAAGAAGCTGAAGACTCGAGATGCCTGAAATACCTCTGTCCCCTGCAGAGCACTGCTTTTATCTGCCGGGCTAGCCAAGAGGGTAATCAGTGCTGGGCTATGTCTGAAGTTACTAAATTGGTCTTCCTGATAGCACTCAATTTACTCTTTTAATTTGCTTTTCTCAAGTAGTACCTTGTTTTTAATCTAAAAATACCACCTCAGGTTTTATTAAATGAACAGATTTAACACAACCGCTTTCTAAAAGAGACATGTGAGTCTGTAAGGAGATATCTTTGAGAAAGACCTCAGTTAGGAAACCTGCTCATATGCCCACATTTTCATGTATTTCTGTTTTGACACAGGGCAACCATTGGTGTGAACAGTGTAGAACCAGACCACCTGCAGCAGGGGCACCATGGTGCACAGGGAGACATAACAGCAGAAAATTGCTGCTGAGAAGCTCCTGGAACCCAGAGGCAGGGACTGACCGGATCATGCCACATAGATGATATTCAGAGTGCTAACAGGAACAGGAAAGTAATTTGTATAATGAGTCATGTATGAGTAGAACAGGAAGAGATGCCAGAAGGAGAGAAAAGACAAGAGGCAGAGCAAACTCTTTGCACACAGGCCTCATGGCCACGCAGAGCAGGAGTGCAGCCACTGCTGTAGGATATGGTGCAGAAAGACACAAACATGTGACCTGCAGGAGAGTGGGAAGTGAGGCTGCAGTTATCAAGAGGTGATGGAGATGGCAACTGTGGGACTCATAACAGCTGTGGAGAATTGTGGAGTTTCTTTATGATGAGAAGCTCTCAGTGTTGGGATGGAGTGTAAAAGACAATGGTGAAACAGAGCACAGCATGCAGACCTCACAGGAGAACAGGGCAGAGGAGGAACAGGAGAGTACAGGAGACGATGTCTTTCCCATGGCCTGATCCAGTTGCAGTGGCATGGGAACAGAAGGAGGCTGCACAGTGGTACAGCTTCTGTCTGGTACTTAACAATGTATCAAGTGGTATCCAAACTAGCAAGCACAGGGACCTCTTCCACACACACCAGTTTATCAGCCAGCCTGGGCTGCAGCTAGACAGCAGACAGAGCAGGTTCACCACCTCAGTGGTGTCAAAATGAAGATTTAGCAATGCAGGTTAGGCACAACCCTTCTGCTGTGCACCCACTGTACCCTCATTGTGATGCACCCAGCATGGTGCAAAGGATGACCATACCTCTCTTTTCACCTGTGAAAGGAACCAAGTCTTCTCTATCTTTAGTGTCCTTTGCCTGCTTTTCTAGGTGGGCCATGAGTTCCTCCCTTTTGAATGGGCCAGTTGGTGGCTTCTGCGTCTGATCCCGCTGCCGGAGCCCTGCTGGCAGCAACGCGTTCTAGACATGAAGGGGAGAAAACCAGGTTATCTCTGCAGGACACAATCCCCATCCATCAAACACTCTCACCTCTCTACTTCCCTCATTCCAATGTCTTCCACATGGCTGGACAATTTTGCTTTACCTGTGTCAAAGGTTTTCTCCATCCAGCCCCGCTAATTTCCACATCATCCAAGACATGTGATGCTCCTTCTCTGCTCCAGTTTCAAATGCTGTTAAGTGGATGTTTCACTGCAACTGCATCTCCAGCCTGTTCTTCTGAAGGTTCCCAGCCATTGTCTCCCCACTAAATGAGTCTGTTCAAGTGACCACACACCCCACACATCCCAACAAGAATCAGTTACGTGAAATCTCATGGTCTTTCACAGAGCAATGGTGGTCCCTTCTGTCTTTCATGATCCCTCACAAAACTACAGACAAGGTCTCACAGAGAAGGTCACTTGGTTCCAGAACAAAACCTCTGTGAACCTCAGCCCTTTTACAAATTGCCTCCTTGTTATTC
Organism: Hafferia zeledoni; assembly: GCA_035583235.1. Taxonomy (NCBI): domain Eukaryota; kingdom Metazoa; phylum Chordata; class Aves; order Passeriformes; family Thamnophilidae; genus Hafferia; species Hafferia zeledoni. The sequence continues at coordinate 25,303,517 of JAWWEV010000095.1, forward strand.
AGTCACATTAGCCACCATGGGAAGTTGCTTTTCGCCTGACACATACAGCACGTAAACACCTGCTTACATTTAAATATAGAACAGCTTTAATGCAGTAAGTAAGGCTATTTCCAGATTTGACACTAAGCATGTTCTTTAAAGCTTTACTGGATAGAAATCAACATCTACTTCTTAAGACATTCAAGGTGATTTTTCCATGCCCACTAGATAAAAGTAGTTCATTATAATTTTAATGTTTCAGTGAAAAGCCTGGGAAGGAAAATTACTAATAGGAAGCAAATAGACCCAGGTAGCCTTGGAGGGCAACAGAAGAGAACTGTGTGAATGCCCAGGCAAGGGAGACTAGGAGACAGCTTGCTTCCTCAGGCTTCATGCTGTGAGAAGTAACCATGTAATCTTCATGTTTTAACTTCTGCACTCAGATTACACCTGTACTGACAAATTTCCACAATTATTTTACCTTTCTGCATCTTTCACAGAATGCTGCCTGTCTGTGTGTCTTCTGAGGCAGCTGTAGCCAGCCCCTCAGCCCAGACACTTAATCCTGGGAGCTAGCTTTCCACCTCTTAAATATTTTCCTATGTTGCAATTAAAAATACTGATGATGCAATCTACACGTCCCATCATGTACTCCAGAGAGACTAGTTGCATGTTGCATGAACAATTTCTCACTTGGCAGTTCCCAAACTCATCATGTAACATTGCCATAACCCAGAGGCCTGTCAGTTGGCTCTGCACATCCTCTGCTAGGGCCACAGAACAATACTGCCTCCAGAAACCTTTCACCAGCTTGGCACCAGCAGACACCACATTTGCTTATATGTAAGCTCCTGCTGATGCTGGGAGGTTGTTAAAAATAAACTGTCTCACTGCAAAATGGTGGGATTTAGCTTTCTGCCTAAATGGAGCAAAATACAGACCATTTGAAGTTTGTTTCAAAGAAACAGAACTCCCCAAAAGCCTGAAACCAAACAACCCACAAAGCAATCCCTCCAAGCTGGCCTGAGCAGAAACAGAGATCCATTTTCCAAGGTTTGCTGCCCTGTACCAGCACCAGCTCCTACTGGCGCTACAAATCACAATGCTTGTCACATCAGAGAATGTACAGAGAAAAGTGCAGAAAAACAGAAACAAAAACACACATCTAGACTGTGCTTGGAGCAGCAAAAACCTCCTTTGCTCACCTGCAGCCAGTCTCTTCCATTCTTGCACTGAGTACAGGCTCTGGAAAGAATCCCACTGACACACAGATTCTATAGAGATTTAACATCTAGCAAATCCCATTTAAAAATTACTTACATCAGGATCTAGTTCTTCCAGTTCATTTTCTAACTTCCTGAGCTCCTCCTCTGTCAGGGCTCCAAGGATCTTGTCTTCATCCAGGTCTCGGTATTTTTCTAGCTCCTTTCTGTAAGACATCTTAGAGGAGTCTTGTGGATCTCACTTGTATGCTGAAACAGAACCTGAAATGAAAACCAGAAGCATTAACACTGAACACATGAAAGATAACACTGAAGCCTGTCTGGGTGAGGAACGCTGAATACCCCCAAGTTACAGAAGATTTATGCTTGAAGCATGGCTGATTTCAAAGACAAGTCACATGTCTCAAGGCTGCCCACCCATATCCTACATGCACCAACAGCCCATCGTGATGAGAGTGGCACAACTGCTGGCAGCGCATTGCCCCATCATGGACTTACAAGGCAGCACTGAGGAAGTACTTTGAACAGGGCCCTGGATAGACATGTTTTTCTACAAGCAATGCTGTATGTCAATGAAGTGCCCTAGGCATTTATTTCCTTAAAGTACAGCAAACTAGAAGTCATTGATAAACCAGAAGACCGAAGCTCTCACATCCTTACAAACCCGCAGCAACACCACCCCACACATGGCACTCCAAATGATGTTGTCACCAGATGGGAAAACAGCATCACTGAGCATCTTTGAGCCCTGCAAACCTCCACAGGGCTACAGTACACAGAACTTCTTCCTGTATTTTAAAGCCACAAGTAGATCAGGAAGTATTATCCACACATGTCCAGAAGGCTGCCAGCTAAAGGTACTATTTAGCGACCCACCTTCCCTGGGACAACCCGTTTGCACAGCCGCTGGCTAAGCAGATGACCTGTGTGCTACTTCATATTCTAAACCAAACCTCCAAGAAGAGAAATGGGAGTAATGTACTGAATGGCCTATGTGAATAATCCCTGCTGACCCAGAGGTTTGGCCTACATCTCCTGACATAAAATGCCATACAGAATCACACACATGTCACTGGACCTCTGCAAGCAAAAAGACTGTAGAGGACCTTCTACAAAGGCCAATATGTTTAACATATGCAGGTGGGTTAAAAATACACTCAGCGCAACACACAAAAATGTATCCAACTCTGCTCTTTTGTTGAGAGTCTCCTGTTCTGTAGTACTGCCTGTATATTTATATATTTTAGGCTCAGTTTTTGCGGAGAAGACTGAACTCTAGATAATTTAAAGTGACTTTTCCCAAAGTTTTGCTACTGTCTTGAATGATATTTATATTAAAATAACAGCGAGGCCTGGGCATTTTTTTAAGGAGCCAAACATCTTTTGATTTTCTGTAAATGGGCTTTTCTCAGCCCAGTGGAGCATCAGAACACTACTCCAAGTCTTGTCTCTCTAGCTTTAGTTGTCCTCTCAGAACAGGTTATGCTCTTAAGATCCTCACTCTTCATTAGTGGACAAAGTTTCTTTATACAAGTTACAACACAGCTGCTGTTCCAGATAGGAAAATTATCTTTAGCTTGGTCACAAAAGGGCACTGTAATGCACACATGCTTGCTCAACACCAAGCCCTTAAATTTAGAGCTGTCATCTGGTCAAACGTTTGGTTTCCCACTGCTGTGATGGTAATTCCTGCATCACTTGCATTCCTGCCACTCGCCACTTAGGAGGTGAAGCACCAGGAGATGGTGCCTCCTTGATGAGAGAAACAGACCCCAAAGCTCCCAGAGCTGGGAGTGAAAGGATGAAACCCAACTTTCCATAGGGCTGGTTTGCTCTGACAGTGACAACCAGCTTTTGGGCAGCAGAGTCAAGGGCAGTGGGAGGATAAAGGAGAAAGCACAGGCGATGGGGCTCTGTGGGTTTGGCTAAATGAGGTGGTGGGGACCTCCATACACCTGTTCTTTACCAATGCCCTGCAGCAGTCAGTGCAAGGCTCCTGGAGCTGTGAGACTGGCATGTGGCAGCCATGCAACCACATCCTAGTCAGTCCAGGAGCCACATCCAGCAGCTCATCCCCTGTAAGATTGTGCTTACTGCTGGCATAAAGAAGTGCAGAGCCTTTACTGCAGTTACTTATGAACCCTGATGCACGATATTCTAAAAAAGCAGTTTGGGCTTGGATCTGAAGATGTGTTGCTCCACTGTGACCCTTAGATTCAAGTGCACAAACCACAACCTGTCTGCATTTCATACACAACTTTTAGTTTCGACCATTCTGCTGTGAAAGAAGCTGGAGCTAGGAGCAGGCAGGAGGCAGAGGATAACCCATCCCAGGCCGCCAAATTCCCTGTAATTGCTTAAAATACAATTGCTTAAAATATCCCCACCTGCCATGCATATGGCAATCTCTGGCTATGTGAGGACAACTACGCCCAGAGGCAGCCACAGTCCCTTCCCAGCAATCCAGGGCAGTCTGCAAGCAGTAGCCCATCTGGGCCCAGAGTGCAGCCTCTGCACGGCTGACCTTGTTGTCGACTGCCAGAAGGACAGAGATGTCAGCACCAAGAGGCGAAAGACAGGACAGACATTGGATGTCAGTGCACACAGGCAATGCTTCTGGAAAACGCTTCAGGTTTCAAAGCATCTTGCAGAGATATGAAGCTGGGGCTGCATATAGCAAAGGCCCTGAGGGTTGAGGACAGGTGCAGAGCCTGCTGAAACACAGTTGAAATCCCCATGGAGAGAATTTCATTTGCCACCTACCCCAGACAGAGCTCCTGGGAGGGGGAAGTGCACTCACAGCCTTGTTGGTGCAGCCGGATAGTGCTGGCACCTCGCACAGCTCCCACAGAGCGCAAGTCAGGAGCACTGTTTGTTGGGAGCACTAGCACTAGGACATTCTGTACTGCTCCCCTGCCTGCCGAGTGAACCGCTGAGCATCGTGTCCTCCAGCACAGCCTCCGGGACCAGTACGTTCACTGGCTCTCCCTTATCTCCACATCCCAGCCCTCCTCTACCCTATCTTGCTAATGAGTGCTGGGAGAAAAAGCAAAAGAGCCCACCTGCTGTAAATGGCAAGAGGGCTTTGTACTGCTAAAAATAAACAAGCAGGTAAATTCAGCCTAATTGTTTAAATTTACACAGCATACTGAAACAAGCACCACCACAAACAGATCTCCCTGACCTGTGCTAAGGTACAAGCATAGATTAACATAGGTCCTGCTCCTGAGCTCAAACAAATAACAAGATTGTCCAGCACAACTACAGTGTTACATTAAAATTTTAAATCCACAGACTGCTAACCATTCAGGGAAGAATCAAATGTAATTCGCTACAAATCTACTCCATCAAATCTATTCCCAATGCTCAACTAAGATGGCAACAGATTTTTCACTATTTTTCATTAAACCTGCCACTCTTCATTCAATCAACTAAGGGAGCACCATAAAAGAATATATAAGTAATATACGGAAACCATACAGGACGAACACTATTACAAC
>JAWWEV010000095.1:25315699-25327497 GCA_035583235.1 Hafferia zeledoni
CTTCATGGCGATCCAGGCCACTGTGAAGTACCCTGCGACTGCGGCTGGAAAAAATCCTTCCCGGGAGGAGTGGTGCAGCACTGGGATACGGAGCGCAGAGGGCTCTCAAGCCTCAGACAGACCAAGTCACAGCCACTCAGGCGGCTGGCAGGATCGTCCCACTACCAGCACGGCAGGGAACCTGTGGCTGCAAGCATGGACACTTTATAAAAGCAACTTCTCCATAAACACCATCTGCATCAATGCACTTCCTAATCCTGTCTTACTTCACTCCCTGTCATTTTGCTCCATAAATCCAGTGACAGCCATCTCCTACCTAGAGTAGCTCCAAGTCTCATCAGCCTGGGAGAGCTGCCTTCCAATCTTATGGTGTCAAAAGTTCTGATGTTGCTGCAAAATCTCCTTTCCCCTGTCTCACCCTTATGTCACTGTAAAGCCCCATGGATTTGTCCTATAATAATTTTTTTAACAAATCTCCCACAAAGTGTCAGGCCCAAGCTGCTTCTTATCTCTGCTCTCTAGTCTTCAACAGCAGCTACAAGCCAAGCACAGAGAGGGTCCCAGATTTACTAGAGGTGGGCAGTCCATCTGAATGCTTATCCAATGACTTTCATCCAAAAATGCCCCCAGTCTCCAGGAGATGGTACCTGGCTTTTTTTGCATGGCTTGTCATACAGCTGACCTGGCTGGCACTGAAGTTCCATTTCCCATGGCATTCAGAGAAAGATCTGAAGTTAGCACTGGAAATACTGCTCATGACTGGGCCAAAGAAAGAATACAAATGGGTGCCCTGCCAGGCACTGAATTCAGTGCATACCTCATTGAGGTAAGCAGGATCATGGCCCAGGTCACCTGCATCATCCCAGCTCTTGGCAGGAGAGAAAAGGGCACTTAGAACCACTGAATTCCCCTAAATGCCTGAGTTTGTTCAGAATGAAGAAGCCTGACTGGTACCAGACAAGGCAAACCTGGACACCTGTGGTTATGCCGCCTATTTACCAACTGCCTTCCTCAGCTGCCTTCCTCAAGGGTGTGCCAGCTGTGAGCAGCTCAGGAAGGGATCCACTGACACCACTCAGATTCCCTACAGGGCCACATTGGTTTTACACTCTGAGATACATAGCCAATTATTTTTTATCCCAACTGGCTGCTGTCAGATCTGGCTTTGTCTGCACCAGAACCTCATCCAAGGTGAGTGCTAGTCTCCTTGGAAGGCACTCCATTAGGCAAGAGATTAACACAGCTTCTCAGCACGTTTGTTTTCAGTGTATCAGTGATAGTTTTTATCAATCTGCTGTGACACACTGCAGTAATGAATGCTGCAAGTAAAATGCGCCATGCAGCACCTTCACAAGACACCAAGTTTCACTAACTCTAACTACATCTAGGCTCTCAGAGAAGCGGCTTGGCATGCTCAAAGCATGTCTGCTCAGATCACAAGCTCCTACTACCCCAGCCAAGTTCTACCTTCACAGAGCAGGGCAATTCTCCTGTTTCAGACTTCCAATCCAATCTGAAAATATCAGCTTTCAAACTTTACAAAGGTCTAAAGTGTTTTTTTTCACAGCATGATTCCTCACTTTTCTTGTCTAATACAATCAGCACATGACAATATAGACTCGTTTCCAAGGTTTGCCTGATGCACAATAACTGTAAGGACAAAGGATGAGTGTGGGGAAAATACAGAGAAAAAAGATCTTTGCAATAAAATTCTTCCCAAATGGGGAAAGAGGAGCCTAGGAGCGGAAACCTTTCAGATAAGAATTCATTTTGGGATGGCAAAGAGGGTTCTTACGTTTTCTCTGACGAAACAGAATTCCTCAAAATGACCCAGGGTGAACACACTGGGAGAAGAAAACAGGTAAACTTTAACTTTATAAACTTAACAAAATACAGCTGACATGGAATAAACAGAAAAGAGGTGATTTGAACATGCTTATTGTTCACAGCCTTGGGAAAGTAAGAGATCTACTTGTTTTAGTTATTACAGTGTTACATGTTTCCTCCAGGTAATGAATGTTCATTTTCCATTTTATAAAATTCACAATGATCCACAAAACATGTCTAACAAAGCTGCGTTCTATTCTTTTGGTTGAAGAGTTACCCTGGGTAGGGTCCCAAGAATTACACATTCCATATCCACATTCCAAGGGAGGATCAGCTGGGCTTCTGCAGATACATCCTACATGATTTTGGTATTTATAATAAAACTGGAGTCCCAGAGAATTTCCAGGCCTTTCCTCTCTTTTTAGAAAAATGGTCTGACACCTAATGTAAACATACCTTTCTGCAATTCAAGCTTTTACACACCTTATTTTATCTACATATAAAAACAGTTGTCTGTGAAACTTCTGAAAGTCTTCCCCTTCACAGCCTTCTTCTATTCAGACTAACTGCAAATCCTACTATTTAAACCATACTAACTACACTTCCATTGTTCTTGCTTTCATCTGGATTCTCTGAATAATCCACATCTTTTCCTCTAGGACAATGACCAGGAACTGAATGCAGGTTTCCAGTGGAGGCCTTTCTAATAGCCGTCAGTGTAGAAAGACACCGTGAAACTGTAACTCCACCACCTGCTGGATGCAGACACAGGCAATGGAAGCACTCCTGGTGAAGTACCATGCATTTCTGGAAGCAGAGAAATCATTCACAATCATCGGGGAACACAGACTGCAGAATAACTGAAGTTAAAAACTACGTGAACAACCTCCACAGAGCAGTCTAATGTCTCCTAAGAACCGCAGACTAACTACTGATTATGCTATTTCATGATTGGCAAATGCTGAAAGCGTTCAGTATTGTTTATAGCCAACACCTTCTGCCCCTTTTTCAGAGCAGAGCACAAAAGGTACTCAGAGAGCATTAGAAGGTCAATTAGCAAATGTGTTACAGAATCTTACAGTGAGGCGAGTGAGTAACATTAAAAGCAAGTGTAAAATCGTAGTTCTGCAACTGAAATCCCAGTCAGTGTAAGGAGCCAGTAGTAACAGCTGAGTACCTGTACTGTAATGGAGTAGCAATGCAGACACTAAAGACAGTTGTGCAGCATAGTGGAATGGAGAGGCATCTCAGTGCAGCCTCTCTGAAAACACTGTAAGACCTGAACACAGCAGTGTGTTAATAAATTCGGGTTGGGTGTTGCTCTATGCATGCACAAAACAATTCACATGGAGAGTGATGCCCTGGCTTCGCTCATCAGTTAGACTGTGCTCTGTTCTACCAGCAGACAAAGCAGTCTATGTGGACTCCAGTATTAATGGACCATTATTATTCACAGCATTAATGCAGAATTTTTTAGTTCAGTTTGTGCACTACTACAAATATTATACAACCAGCACAAAAAAATCTCATTGCTGGCATATGCCATGTAAAGCTTTAATACTGTGCTTAACAATCTGAAGGAACTATGGCAAGAAACTCACATCTAGGCAGCAGACTATGACATATAACCATGTCTACACCTCCTCTAAGTATTTCTGTGGCCAAAAATGAAGCAGGTCCTAATGCAGGCCAAAAATACTGTGTTCAAAGGATTTTAAGCATCCATCCACACGCTTATAGAACACTTCTTGCTCCTGTCTCCAGGGAGCAGTCCTTTAAAGTTTCTCAGAAGCAAACACGAAAACGAGCTATCAAAAGAGTGGGAAAGAAATGCTTCGAATTTAGCAACCAGTCAGGGGGGTGCGATGAGGAGGGGAGAGGAGAACTGAGAAAAGTGGTGTCACTGCTAAAGAACAGCAAACAGACTAGTAAGTACACAATTGCAAACCCTTCTGTGAACCTTAAGCCCCACAAATGCAGTATCCCAAGCAAGGGATAATTACTAAGATAAGGAAGGGGGAAAAGGCCACCAGCAATGTGTATCTCTGACAATAAATCCAGAAATATGGGCCATGTTTCAAAAGTAATAAAAATGTTCACTAAAGGGAGGACTGACTACCCAGTAGTGGCTCTGAGCAATAGCTATGAGATAAAAAAAGCCTCGAAAATTAGGGAATGATCACAAAGACAAAATTCACATTGTTTTATTGATAAATAACTTCTAAAATATTTTAACCCAAATATTCTAGCATTACAATGGTAAACAACATGAAAATTTTCAGCAAGTCAACTGAAGTCAACAGAAAGCAAACTTGTTAAACAAACAGATTTTTCAGTTTTATCCCCATTATGTCTCCAAGGCCATGTAGTAGTTATATTTCTTTTCAAAGCCTGTTACTTATTAAATTGCTAAGCTGCTACATTTCAGAAGTGGCAATTAATCATCCTTTGAAAATTCCACAAGACTCTGTGACACAAATTCATGAATCCATGTATCAATATGTGGAAGAGATGTGTCCACAAGAAAAGTCACTATTTTTCGATCCCAAGAGTTAGTGCTTTCATTAACTGACTGTATCTGTGCCACAAAGGGTTTCTTCTCTACAAGATTCCGGAACACTATTGATGCCTCTTCTGACCACTGCTGGTTTTTCACTCCTAGGACAAATGTAAAGCAAAATAGAAGGTCATTTATAGACTAGATCAATCTGAATCATTAAGTTTATAAAGAGCGGGGTGTGTTTAAATACTTGAGAAAAAGGATGTTAAAGTGCTAATGAATGCAACTTAATTCTAGAAAAGAAGCATAAGCTCACTCATCTCCCACGCAAGCAAGCTTAACTATTACACAGCCTCGGACATTTTTTTTTCCTTGAAGTCTAAAGATGTGGAAAATGGAAGGCAAATGCACTGACTCACTAAGCAATTCAAAGTACATATGCTGCCTTGCATGACCAGTGAGTATCAGGAACCTTTTTGAAAGTTCCTTTCAGAATAGACTTTGTCTTCAGCCTGTGGGTGCTGAAATTATTTGTCCTGGTGGCCTTGTTTTAGATTAAGTTTTCTTCATCTCGAAGCAGCACCAGCTGCTAAAATGTCTGCCAAACCTTCAAGTCCCAAACTAGATCTGCAGAGGGCAGAAATGAAGAGAAATGCTGCCTAAATGCCTCACAACTGCTCTTATTTTTTTTCAGAGCAAAGTCAAAACCAGAGCAAAGCAAAGTCTCAAAATCCCAAAGTCATATCCGTTAGAACATAAACAGGTTTTTGAATATGGCTGTAAACTACCTAGAAAGAAGTGGCTCATGCAGACTTGGGAATCAGCCTCCTCAGACCACTTCTGGTGTATACATTTACACACAGGGGCTCAAATATCATGCAGGAATACACAAAAACCAGCTTGTGGATAAAAGAAGCAAACCAGCAAAGCGACAATACGTTGCTTCTACTACTAGCAGCAGCTTGCCACTGACAGAACAACACAGGCACACAGCTGCTGCACATTACAGAAGGAACTGGAAGCCAATAGTTAATCAACACTTTAGAAAGGGTAATTAATGCTGGGAAATGCTGCTGTGGAAGCAAATGGGATTTCACAAGGAAACAAACCAGAAACTAAGAGGCAGGAGACATGAAAACAGAGAGAAAAAAGTGGCAGAAAAGCAAGGCAATAGTTACTGGTCTTCCAGGCTCAGCTGTCCTGCTTATGAAGCATCTCAGAGGCGAACTTAACTAGCTACCTGTGGGACTCTGGGAAGCAGGAAAAGCAGATGACTTGCAGCTTGCTCGGCTGGATCCTGTGCTACCCCAGAAGACAGACACAGCTAGGAATCAGCTTCATTACAGCACTGCACTTCCAGGACCCCAGCCTGCCCATAACACATCCATCATCCGTAGTTTCAAGCAACCCCCAAGGTCACACTGAGGCCATGCAGGAAAGCAGATCCACACAAGGCAACCCAGGATCAGAGCACCAACCTTGTGGCCTGTCACTTCCAACAAGCATATTCTGTGTCTGAAATCTAGACTAGTGATGACCAAACAGCAGCAGAAAGCAGAAACTGACTAAGACGAGATGCATACATCTGAAAGCCACACAGAAATCAAAGAAACATTTGGAAAGTAAAAGAAAAGCAGCAAGGAGAGATCAGGTTTTAGTTTTTTATTTCTCTCAGATGCATGCACACTCTCTATGCCCCACATTCTCAAGGAAATTAATCTCACTTAAGCTTTTTAAAAGCCCTCACCCCTCTTGTGGAGTTTTTTGTTTGTTTGAGAAAACCAATATATTTCAGGCAATTTTGGATTCCAAACATGCACTGGAAAACTGTAAATTACAATGGGGTCAGATACATATGTGAAAAATTTCTCTAGAAATTCAGCATCTAGTTTCCTAACTTTATGTAAACTAGGATAATCAGAACATTAAGTCCTTAGCAACAGATACATCATTAACTTTCATGCTTCATAACTGCTTATGTAAAGAATCAAAACAAAATTTATTTCTGATTTCTACGTCCTTTGCACATTAGGTATCACATACATTAAAAATGCTAAATTTTATGACAATAAAAAGCAGCTGCTGGGAAAATTGAAGCAATCTTCATTTTCAAACATGATAACTAAAAGTGCTTCACTAAATTAAGCAAACAAATAATAAAACAGAGTTATCACTACCTATGCCATGAAGAAAAGCAGAGCTGCTTTGATTACATAAACATGTATTCATTAAGGGTGTTTCTGCAAGCAGGTACACTTCAGAAAAAAAGCAATTACATCACTAATTTTTGACTTTGTCCACTTCACATTTTCTGTGCATTTGGTACCCCCCACTGATGTAAGACCTTAACAAGAACAATTGTAAATGCTTGCTACCTACCTGCTAGCTGAGCTGTTATAGCTTGGAAAGGTAGTCTTCTAAACGCATCCGTGAGTGGCTGTACTTTCTGAATGCTGACAAACTCATGCTTACCATAGTCCAGCTCATACACTGACAAAAACCCATTTCTAAGAATTCCTTTTACTATGACCCTGTACCACCTGAAAAGGAGGTGAACAAGAAGAGAAAATTTGAATTCATATTCATACACTGTCAAGGCACCAGAAAAGTAATACATGATGAAAAAATCTTAACCAACATGTCTCAGGCTTCCCAGGTCTGGATTTAGCTGAATAAAAATCAACTACTCCAACTACAATCTGGAAACATGAAGGGACTGCAACCTCATTTACTCTCTTAATCTCTTAGATTTCATTGGACATCTGCCACTTTGTTAACAATGCAGGCTAAGCAAAGCTAGGCTTGCCTAGCTTAGCAGAGTTAAGCTTGCTTTCAAAGATTTTGTTTGTAAGTAATTTAAATATCTACTTACTCATCTCCAATTTTAGCTGCATACAGCTTGTTTTTTTCAACGTTCACACGTTTCTCTTCTGCCCTGCTGTAGTACAAGATCATTTCTTCCATTAGGGCATACAGATTGTTTAGCTCATTCCAAGGCTGGACAATGAAGTGGCCTGGATGGCAGGCCACCGAGACATAGATATCCATGAGCTCGCCAGGCTTTGGCAAGGGTAGAGGAGGCGGCGTCTCCACGGCAGACACTGCACTGCTGTGTTCTCTGGCTGAATCACAGACACTCTTCTCTAGCATCCCACTGGCTAACTGTGCAGCTGAAACACCGCCACTTACAACTTCTGTGGAGCTAGTCCCGCTGGGTGTAGCACTCAGGAAAACATCTTTCTGATACTTCCACAAGTCCGCATTTTTGATCTGTCTATTGATGCTTTGATCCATGTCCGGGAAACTCTCTGGAGTGAACAAGTAAATGTGTGCAATTCCTTCTGTATCATCCTTTTCAATCACCTTGGAACACAAAATGCAGTTTAATATCCAGTTAGTAACTATCGAACGAACATCTGATTTTGTACAGAAAATTAAGGCAGCAACAGCTCACTGCATTTATGCACAGAAGTATTTTCAAGGTTCTCCCAAAAATGCTAATGAGGTTGAGGACAGTAAGCCACTCAGTGCAGATAGAAAGAGCCCTTGCAGCTATTCCAAATACAAACTTGAACTGAGCTTTGTTCTGCCCAACAGGTTCAATCCCAGTACTGTATTATACAATTCCAGTTTTCAGGATAACAGTAGCCCATGTCCATTCAGATCCAAACAACTATTAAAGACTAACACATAATGCTTCAAAATATCTTCCTGTCATTATGGAAGTGAAGCCTACTAAATTATTGATGGAAAAAAAAATAAAGACCAACAAAGCTCCCAGGTTTGCATCATGCATAATTTCCAAGCACCAGCACAGAAGTATTTCCTATTTAACACTAGATATGCTAACATTATTAATAGTAAAGCATTGACATTTAAATTTGACAAGGTATATAACATTTCTTTAGAGATTCTTCCACTGATATTACTAGCCAGGAATAAAAACTTTCCACAATTAAAGCACACATCTGCTGTCTATTATTTAATCCAGCAAAAATTAGCACCAAACACAAACTCTCTTGAAAGACTGTAGTTAGAAAAGCTGGGTGAAACAGGCTTAAGTCTCAGACTAGAGGTCTGGACTAAAACAAACAAGAAAGTTAAGGAAAGCTACAAAGCACTTTTTCAAAGTGCTCTGACAGTATCTGGAATCAAATTTTTCAGAGGAAATTAGCTTTGTTTAATCTGTAGTTAGTAACAATGTTCCTTCAGAAGGGTATTTTCAGTTACTTAAACTGGTTAGGATACACTGCAAATGGAAATAAGTTTTCCCTCAAAGGTATACAAAACACATACTAAATCAAATGCACTTAGAAAAAGCAAACAAAAAACAAAGCTGCTTTCAAAGATCAGAAAGAGAAAATGCTATGCTCACAAGAGGCATAAAGGTAATTCAAGATTAACTCAGAAGTTGCATATTTTTATGTGCTGAAACATGAAAAACTGTATTTCTTTCTTATCACTTGATAAAGTAACTCTAGCTGCATATTTGGACTTGGACATCAAAATGTGAAAAGCAGCTGTGAAAGTTGCTAAATTCTTGAGGGGAAAAGAGAAGATTCTAACAGGCTTAAGCAAGTAATATTTATGTCAAATGTCCTAAGAAAAGGGACTTTGTATAGAATTTATGTCCAATAGCTGGTTACAAACTTCTACATTTCTGTAAGAAAAATCAATTTGATAAACTGTTAAACTTTTAAAGTTGTTCTTCCAATGCTCTCTTCCCATGCCTACAGATTTCAAGTCCCATAGGCATTTTGACTATTTACCTTCATGGTAAATTCAGGACAATTCATTACAGAGTCTCTCAGCCACAGTACAGCATCTGGAGTCCACATACCAGTGTTGGGAGGCAGATCTGCTAGGCAGCATTTTAAAGCCTAAGAACAGAATTAAGTATACAAGGTATAATTTAGAAATATGAAAACTAGTCTGTCAGTTCCAGTTCACAGGATACTGCTGACAGATTCAACATTGTATGACAAACAGAAAAGGACAGGGCAAAATGCAAACCCAGTACCATTACACATCACAACACAGTCTCCATATACAAGACTACATTGTGATTTATTTCAGGCTACGATGCACAATGAAATACACTGCAGTGTTGAATGCTATGAAAGAAAACCAAATTTCATTACATAAATTTGAAATAGCAGCACTACAAACCCTGCCAAGAGACCTAGGATAGGTTAGCTTTAACATGTCTTTATACCTGAGGAGGTATTGCAATTACTTCTCTCAGCAATGGCAGTGGGATCTCTCTGAGCTCTGATACTTTTACAGTTGCAACTGTTCCAGTATCCAAAAACTGCACGTCCAGTGCCCGTCTAGTGTGAATAATTTTTATCTGAAAGACGAAGGCAAGAGCATAATGTTGAGGTTAAAAGCCTCACTGACACAGACTATAAAATGTTTCATGGAGACTTAAGACTCAGACTGAGTTGAACAGAGACATTTCAATGTGGGAAAACTGTAGCTGCTTTTAGAATACTTCTTACCTCTACACGTGCCCATTTTCCTTTGGAAGGAAACAAGCAGATTTTGCCACAGAAAGGTAGCAATACATTGAACTCAGATGTCTGCTGCAAATATAAAAACAGAAATTAAACAGCATGGAGCTATTACTATCTGGCACTTGACCAATCATTTCAAAAGCTAGACATGGCACAAAGATTTCTGAAAAGCAAAACCACTGTTTCAAATATAAAGTCTCTTTCCAGCCTCAGAAACATTTCTTATCAGGTTGTTTTGAGCTTCCCCAATTGGCAAAGGTTTAATTCCAAGGTCTGTATTTTACAGGGAAACTGAGAGGTTACAAAGTGTCAGGGGGGAAAAGCAACACTTGGAAACACAGCATATGAGATCACGAACCACTACTTTACTGTTCTGAAAAGCAGGAGCAGTTAAGAGCTGTGACAGAGAACTGAAGAAGCTCCTAGCTTATATTCTAAATTGTGTAATTTCTTGAGATATTTAGCAAACCAAATTTACTACTGACTCAAATGAAAGCCTCCTGGGGTGACCATTCACCATGATAATCCTAAATAATGTAACAGGACAATGGCCACACTACAAAAAGTGAGAAGAAACTCCATTTAAAGAACCATCAACACCTTAGTTTGTTTAAATTCTTAGGCAAAATAAAAGAAAGATTAGCTGCAAAGTCAAGATTGCTTCTTCTACCCTGATTACAAAAGAATCTGAAGGTCAATATACTTCTTTGATAACAACAAGAGCATAGCATGTACTCTCTGAAAAATATAAACTTTTGAAATACTTGTCTGGCTGCCTTCCTTTGTGTTACTAAACTTTTCAGGCTTCTACACATTCTCTTTCAGTGTTTAGCTTGAAACTGAATCTTGATAACCGAGACATGTTTATTAATAAAATATTTCCAGATGGTTCCATACGTGGTCTAAAGCTCAATGCCTGTATCTAAAAACACTGTGACAGTGTAGTTTTACAAGCAGCACTTCTAACAGGACCTGCATTACATGATTTGATTCTGTAAGGCTCAGCTGAATTATGAACAAATTAGATTCTCTTAAGATCTCTTTGGCATAAATTCTCTTGAGTCTAGTGAGGATTGTGGCATGTGCCTGTAAGTGGCTGGTGGAACGTCAGACTTCTCTGCTGCATGCCTTATTTAAAGCAACTTAAGAGAAAAGGCCTCCTATACATCACTTCTAGTTGACATCAGCCACAACATTCAATAGCTATGGGCACAAGGGGCCAAGATATGCAACATATCAGACCAAAGTCATTTAATCTCCAGGTTAAAAAGAACAGACCTCGGTTATGCTGCTGTTAAAGGTTCAAACAGAGGAAGGTGGTGTTGGGAGGAGTCCCTCAGAGAATTTTTCTCACCTACTAACACAAAAAGTTTGGGCTTGGAGTGCCAGGACTGAGGACAAAAGATGGCTGATGACTTTCAGATTCCAGCTGAATGGTGGGCTGGAGGTGAGAAAACAGAACCCCAGGACCTGGCGGTGGGGAGAGGTTTTTCTTTCTTTTTCCCTGTGTGCTGGTTTGACTTTTTTGGGGGCCTTTCTTTGGGCAGCTGCAGAAAAAGAGCCACTGCTTGGTGGTGAGAGCTCTTTTTCTGGCTCTGCTCTTTGCTTTTCCCCCTCTATCTCTGGGCACCCTGAGCTTCAGGGGGAGCAGGGGGAGAGAGAGAGAGAGAGAAAGAGAGAGAGAGAGAGAAAAGAGAGTCACGGCTGCTTCGGGACACACTGAAGACCTTTTTTCCTGGGGACCAACTTAGACGGCAAGGAGATTCCTGGGAACTATCACCATTCCTCCACTCACAGCTTTTCCTCCTTTTGAACAAAGGACAAGGAGAGAGTCTGCTTTTCCTCCACAAAAAAAGCTCCATCCTGTACCACGTAAGTCTTGTCTCTGCCTCGCTGGGAAAAGACTGAGAATTCACTTCGCAGCCAGACCAGGTGTGACACTGACACTGTCCATA
>JAWWEV010000095.1:25327597-25348970 GCA_035583235.1 Hafferia zeledoni
TTAAGAACAGTTATCCTTCTTATATCCATTTTCTAATTAAAGTTCCTTTTTCTTAAATTTAATAAGGAGTGACGTGACTATTGTGGAGGAATCCTCTCCTCTGTTTCTTTGGTAAACATTTTGGTTTTTCCCTCAAACTAACACAGCTGCTTTTACTGCCACTTTGCACAGCATGCTGTAGGTCAGGCTGTTTAAGCACTCAACTCCATCACATAACTAAAATTAAAAAAAAAAAAAGGCAGTATCACCACATGCTTTATACCAATCTGATGCAGTTTCCATTGGAAGCTTTCCATTAAGAGCCATATTATTACACTATTCTAACTATTCAAGGAACATTCTAAGTAGTTACTGAAGCCTTAGAGGCTGTGAACAAGAAGCATCAAAAGACAGTTTTCATGCTCAAAGATACACTCTGAAAACCCCCAAACTAGGAAGAGAATTTAGGCCTTCTTGAATAGCCTATGGCTACCACAGAAACTTGAACTTATGTACAAGAAAAATGATTGGTACACTCTGAAGAAACGCTACATGACTTCACCACTTCCCTCACCAAAGAACTTACCTTGTAACCAAAGTAGTCCTCTAGTTTCTGCAAGACCTCAGAAAGTCTAGACAAGCCTTTGGATGGCACTTGGCAATAAAGGCTTCCATCAGAGAAAACACTGGTTACTCTAACATTTGTATATAGTGCATCTACCTGCAAAAGTAAGATTTTGACATGAAAGGGTTAAAAAAACCACTTAGCAAATTTCTGACTACTGTTTTTTGTCCATCTAAGACCTCAGCAGTCAATGACTTTTGATGAATTAAGAAGACAACAGGATGATGGTACCTGCAGGTGCAGTTCAAGGGACTTGTCATACAATGCCTTCAGACAAGTAGCATTGATGTTGATATCATCTTCTCCAGAAGTGTCATAGAGAACAAGAAGAGGAATATCACTCTTTTCCAGTATTTCCACAGCAACTATCTTGGAGCATGTCTGCGATTCCACAGTCTTTACTAGGACTGGATCATCACAGAAGGCTTCCAGTCCTGTAAGACATACCATGGTTTTATGTATCACTGGACTCAGAGGGAAAACCAGTAACCAGTCTGTGTTGAAAACAGGAATACTTCAAAGAATCAGGATGCAGCAGAACAGTTGTACTGCACCCCTACTTGCATTCTACTTAATTTCTACCTTCTTAACACAGAAAGCCATCTTGGGGGTGGGGTGGAATAGAAAAGGCCCTCTTTAGAAAGAGGAGGCAAAGTATAGTGAAAAAAGGAATGTATCCAAGTAGTAAAAAACAACCAAACAAAAAAGCCAAGCTCAGTCATAGCAATTTTACATATTCAAAGTAAAACATTTTTTTACAAGTTAGAAAGAGCTATCAGTTTTAGAAAGGTAGATAAATTCAGCAGGGTCTAGGAAGTCTGCAAGTATGCAAATATTGAAAGGGGAAGGATCACCTTAATATAACTAAACAGGCCCATGTTTAGAAATACTGCCTGACCTGGCCACAACAGATGTGCTTCACTTTTGTGAAAAATGTGTGAGTAGATTGCTTCACACAACAGTAAATGTTTGCTTTTATTTCTTTAGGCTCACATATATTAAAGGGACAAAAATATCCAAGTTAAGTGCAGAAACAACTAAGCTTCATTACACAGACACTGGATATAATTGTCTTCTAATATCAAGCATTCTTTATAAAAGTCTTCTTCCCATGCTTTCTTCCTCCCTTTTCCTTCTTTCCATGCCTACCCGTGTCTGCTTAGACTAGCTGTGCTGGACAAAAGCTATGATACACAGAGTCATTACAAACAAGGATCAAAACTCCCAGAATCACAGATGCTTCAGTCCATAAACTGTGCAACAATTAAGCTGTCAGCACTGGCTTTCTCTTACCTGCCAGTTTACATTTAACAGCTTGAAAAGGAAGTAAACAGAACTGTTTCTGTAGTTTGTACACACTATTGCTTTCAACAAACTCAGTGAAGCCATGGTCAACATAGCATACCTGAAAATGGAAAAGAGAATAAAAGCAGAAGATCATTAATATCATGGTAAATATGTTTTCTTGAGTCCAGGAAAAATTTATTCAGTTACAACATTCCCTGTGCAGCCACAAGCAAATTATCTCATTTAGCAGTATATTACACTATTAATTCCATGTTTATGTCTCTGCTTGAATGTTCAGAGTTTTCAGGGAAAGCCTTCTCAAGGTCTCTGCAAAACCACCCTCTCCATCAGTCCTAAGAATCTCAACTCTTAGTATGAACAGTGCTGGAAGGATTCAGCATATGTTACCTCAAACCATGTAAAGAAAAGTAATAAAGTGACTATTTTTATTGATAAAGTTTTGAAAGTTTTGAAAAGTCAAATAACACTTAGGTGCCATTATAAGTTTTGCCTATTGTTTTTACAGCATTAAAAGAATAATTTTGATTTATGCTTGTCTTAACTTTGATACAAATACCACAGTCAATGCAGGAAACCATTATGGACACTACGGATTGGCAGCAAATAACTGAAGATAAAGCAGGAGAAAGAAGGCTTTGACAGGACTTTCTATAACCCTTTCTCTAAACTCGATCAGGCAAAATGTCTGCATCGCAAATTCTGAAAGTAGATCTGAATACTGCGTCAAAAGATAATCAGCAAATGCTGCAATAAAGCAATACCCTTCTTTTGGCTGATAATTCTAGCTAAGGACAAATGGCACCGATGTCCTTGCCACTTCTCTAAACGCAACAATCTTTCAAAACCAAGTTCTGACACTCCCCTCCAAGTTCCAGCAGAAGAATACCATACTAACTTTTAGAAAATCCTCAATTCTAATACATGTGCTTGTTAAGCAGACCTGGATAAAAAGTCACCTAACTGGGGAAAGAATTAAAAAAACTTAAAAAGGTATCATTAGTGTTTGACTAGGCAAGAAATAATTGATAAATTTTAAACTTCTTTTAAACTTCTAATGTAATGTTTTAGTTTCACTGCAAGTGGCAAGAAGAGTCTGCATGGCTGAGGAAAAGTTTAGCAGAGGACTTAGATACTCTCAACAGGGTTTAACTAAAATGCATACTACATATAACTCACAGATACCGGACCTGCCTGGAAGGGGAATATATATTCCTTTCATTTATTTGCTATTTAGTGCACATTAGAGATACTTCAGTACAAGACTTCACACAGATCTAGCAGCAAGTGAATTCTGTCTTTCCCTTTCCCTTCCTCTGTCCCACTTCAAACAGTGTTAACATACTGTCCCTCCAATCAGAGGTACTTTTTCAGTACTGAAGTGCCATAGAGCCCAACCCCATATAAAACCCAAAACAAAACGCCCAAACTCAAACTACTTATGGAAAAAAAACTGAAAGACCATTTACTTTTGGCAACTATATAACTTCAAAAAAGTCTTAATTTCTCATATAACTGAAAACAGAAGCAGTTCAGGGCAAGAAAACAGAAAATGCTAGTGCACATATTTAAGAATTGACCACATATCTAAAATACAAGATTGTTTAAATTCTTTCTCCAAGGGCCAAAAAAGGTAATTGCTTGCCTTTACTCTGTTGTCTTCTAGAGAAATTACTCGAGCACGTGCCCAGGCATCTTCATCAGCATGCACTGCAACCAGTTGCCCAACACTCAGAGACTGAGCTGGTGACACTGTACTATTCTGACTATAGTACACTTTCATCTCGTGTTCCATTTGTTGCTGGGCAGAGGAATAATCTTTGCCCACATACCTACAGTATTAAAAACACCCCAAAAAACAACAACCAACACAAGAGTTAGAATGCAACTTAAAAAAGCTGAATAAAAATGTAAGAACATTTACATGCATATATGAAAACAAGTAAATAATGGATACATACAATGTCTAAGCACACTAGTATCCAAATTATTTTCCTATCAACAGGGCTATAGAAAAAAAAAGTTACTCTGTCAATAACAAACATCATCTTAATCTGCTTTTCATTAAGGTGGATTCAAAACAAGATATTTAAAATGTCTTTAAAAATCAGCTGTTAAACCATGTGCTGTTTACTCTCCCCCTCCAGATCAATCAGCATTAGGCTGCTGGTCTGATGGTCCCCATGGAAGCAGTTTGTGCCACACAGCTCTTCCTTAATAAAGTATATAAACTTTCTGAAAACTCCAAGTAGGAAGTTCTGAATGCTTCAGAAACACGTCACATTAGAGCAGACAAAAGGAAAACTTACTGACGAATTTGTATTTAGCAGCTACAGTTTCAGCATGTTCACAGAGTGGTTGATACTACATAATTCTCCCACATAGCTTAGATCATCCTATAAATATTTAAGTTTATTCTGAAGGTCTGCTGTATGCCCAGAATTAGTGCAGATATTGGACTATGACATACTATGGTAGCTTTATTAAACTAAGATTAAGTTAAATCTGATCTCATTCCAGGGAAACCTCATTTTCCTAAAGACAGCCCTCATGCTCTTCACAATGACAGCCTTTTTGTTTCTACAAAACACTGTTCATTTACTTCAAAATGGAGATAAAGTGGGGTGACAGTCATGTACATGCTACTGTTAAAAGTTTTATCAACATTTGTTTCATAAGGATACCTAACAGACAACTGGAGCAGCTCAACAGAATGCAGAAGAATCTTTCAGAATTTCCTGCCTCACTCACTGTTTTCTAGTAATCAGTGAGCATGACACTGAAGAAGTTTTTGGCTGCTAGAAGCCAACTGAAAAATTATTTTTCAGATTTTTTAGAAGAGATTCCTGTAAAGCCACCTCAAAAGAAGTGTATTATAGACTAATCTATGTGCAGGTAGCCAGGCACTACATGTGTGCATTCAGCACCATTCTTCACCTCAACTGGAACCAATTCACATATTGAGCAATGCCTGCTACTTTGTTGTGAAAGGAACAGAGGGGTATGCTTACAAAGTGAAACACACAATAAAATTCCATCTGTTCAAAAAAATGAGAGAAGAAACTATCTGAGCTGTAGCACAGAAACTTAAGGTAGCTGAGAATAAATGGTGATAGTTAATTATTTCTTGTGAGCATTCAAATGCAGCACCTAGTGTATCATATCTGCCTTCAATCACACTGTTGTGGATGTATAGCAAATATCTAGGAGTGCTTCTATCACCTTGCTTTCATTCTGACTACACTGGGATTTTCACTGAATTGTTCTATGTCTCCAAACAGAAATAGCACCAAACCTTCCAGCTTTGCCTTCATTAGTACTGCAGTTGAAAGGTTTGAGCCAAACAGCATTTAAGACACATGCTAAGAAAGTAAAGAAATACGGCTCTGTACCCAAGACTGAAAGAGCAATCCTGGTTTACTCGTCCCACAAAACCCAACATCAACCAACAGCCATCACACAGTTCCTGCATAGATGAGCAGAAAGGGACTGGTAGGACATGTAAGGATAGATAAGCCCATACACTGTTTCCTTCCTATATGTCTGCATGAACATTTCCTTGTCATGGCAGAATAACTATTCCCTTCAGGGACAGTTTCACCATATCATGATAAATGACCTTGCCCATAACCCTAAGTAGTAATTTCTGTATCTAAGGCCAAGAGCCCATGAATTTTCATCATATACCTACAGAGCGCTGACAAATTCAGAACCTTTAATATCGTCCAAGCAGCATGGACTACAATTTGGCAAGTGCCATTTTGTAGAGAAATTTTAATATAATCACCCTTAGCTCATCAGTGTCATACAGTATTTTATCCACAGACTCGAAGCATTCGTCCTAAATAATTAGTCAAAACATCCTTAAAATAACAGATTAGAAAATCAAGAATCATTACTCTCCTGTGCAGCAAGTTATCAATGCTTCCAGAATTAAAAGGTGTACAGGGAGAAGAAAAACATTCTGCAGAGTTAAGTTCCACCTGCATAGCAAGCTGAAAGTAAGAGATGTAATTTGTTCCTGCTCCTTCCAAAACGTATGCATTGCGTTTGTTTCTGTATCTCTATGTGTAGAATACTGCATGTCTTATAATAGGCTGTCTTTCCTGTCCCTATTCATCATATTTTGTGCTTTAGACTAATTGCAAACAGAGCTCTCTCAGGAACAACCTAAAACATAAAGCCTTTCTCTCTTCCTTCTGTGGTTTCTTTTTTTCGCTGATGCTCACTCACAACATTCAACTGTGTCTTCTTTGCTAAAATAGTTGACTTGTTCAGCTGGAGATAGCACAAACATTAATGACAGATGAATAAGCTTAAATTATGCTTTGTGGTAAGGCTGGTACACAAAATAAATGTGTAAGTAATGTACAGAGCACCTTATCTGAGAAAAAGCAAAATATAGGAATGGTGACAGCTGCTAAAACAAAAATGGCCACAACCTCAAATGAGAATTCCTCTTGTAATCCTCAAGTAAAGGGAACTTTGCTAGAGGTTATCAGCCATTAATATTCCATGACTTCAAGGAACTAAAACAGTGGAGTGACACATGAAGTTCAAGACTGAGTAGTCTAATACATTACTGACAGCTAAGGAGGAAAAGGATATGTAAATTTCAGCTCTAAGGCCAGTGTGTTGAATACTGCCAAACAGTATTCAACAAACTATGAGGAATGGGGTAACAGGATCTTTAAGTAAACTGCACACATACTTAATTTGATCCTAATCTGAGAATCACTGAAACTATCACAAAAACTGGAACTGCAGAAATCAGTGGGGAAAAAACAGATACCTGTCAATATAGTATATTACCACATGGTTGCTCAACTCATCCTCTGAAGTGACCTTTACACTTTTTAAGATTAGGGTCAATTTCAATAATTTAAAAAGTGAAATACCCTTTATAAAAATGTTTAGAGTTTGATTTTTCTTTAAGTTCTAAAGAACTGCTAGGATTTGAGTATTTTATCCCAACAATGAAATATACAAACCTTATTATGGTGTTTCCTGTAACAGTACAATAGCATATACCTAAAATAGGAATTACAATCCACCTCTTACACTGTCCTCTAAGGCTGGGCTGATTAGCAACCAAATCAGGAAGCACTAGTAGTTTATTGTTGGATGAAAGCTCATCTGTTTCCAAAAGTGAAAGTGAAAGTGGAATCAGAGCACTCTCAAGTCACATATAGTTAGTAGTAAGTCAGTTATACAAGTATTTTAATAAGCACAACAGTAATATCTGAATGCTATTATGTGTTGTAGTAGGGTTATTTTAAAAATTCTTCCAATCGCAAGTCAAATCTGCTTGGATTTACAGATAAGCTAGTGATAGAAGTGATCAGTTCAGGATGGGAAAATTTTCAGAAATTTCCATTTAAGCACACAAACAAAAGGATTCTTAAGATTATTTGGCAAATTAAGTAAATAAAAAAGTCCTGAAACCTTCTCTTCACAATTTTTTTCTGGCCCACTCACACAATATGACTATGTGGATTTATAAATAAAGCAAAAAAGATAGATTCTGAAATACAAACTTGCCTAATTAGGACCTCGTTAGTGTTTTTCAGTTTTAACACCATGATGGACACAGATCCTTCTGAAGGAATGACTAGAGAAGGAACAGTTATGTTCTCTGGGTACTGGTCCTTGGACTCTTCATACTGCTGTTCAGCCGTGGCCTTCACACCGTCGTGACTCTGGCCCTTGTCAGTCACATTCAGACTTCCAGGAATGCCTCTTTGGGGTTTAGCATAAAGGATTGCCCTTCTGGGGACTTCAGATACATAATCCACTACACATACATCTGAGAGCAACTCTAGATTATTGAGAACATCTTCTGGAAACTTTTCTTGGTAAGTGTCTTGGTACACTTTGGGAAGTGCATGAGCCCAAAGACCATTGGAATACTTCAGCAAGATGCTCACAACTTTCTGCTTCAAGTCGCTACTCTGTGATGCAGATGTGGCCTCCATATTTGGTTTTAACAAAAGGTCTGCTTTTGAAGAAGTAACATTCTGTGATGCTTTTTCTTGCTCGGAATCACTTTTTGCTATTGGTGGTATTTTCTTAGCAGGATAAACAAGTGCATCCACCTGATCACCCCTGTGTATTTTCTCCACCTTGGAAAACAAAAAACAGAGTCAGTAATCAGATGTCTCTCTAAGTCTAAATGATTTTGCCAATTACACTTTTATAACATGCATTTTATACAAACTTTGAAGTGGACATCCCCAAACTTTGAAGGGAACTAAGCTTGAGGCAGTTACTACAGGGTACTATTTCCTGTAATGCTTCCTCCTCTGTTTTGAAGGATACCAAACACGTATGACTACATCAGTATAGGGCAAATATCTCATCAATACAATACAACTGCTACTTGCTTCCCAAGAAGTACAGTCTCTCTTTTCTCCTACGAGGACCAAAAGATGATGACACACTCCACAAACTTAGGTCTTTTGCACATTAACCTCCCTCAATCTTTCACACAGGTAAGCATATCATAAACAAAAGTTTCTGCCTCAGTTTGCTGAGGAAAATGGGATTTGATTCTGTACTTCAGAAACAAGACAACACTTGTCAGGCAGTGCTGTCAGGCAGACTATCTGCTGTCATGCTCAGGGAATTATTTTTCCGCACAAAAGTTCAGTAATTAAGGAAGAAATTATTGGATCATAATAAATTTCAGAATTAAATTGATTAGGCCTTTTCAAGTCATGCTCATAGCCTCCTCCAGAACAAAACAGATGTTCTGCCAGTCCCTATGTCTCTACCCTTTCCTAAGTTCAAGAATACGCATCTCACACAGTCTGAAGTCACAACTTTGAAAGTACTGTTTGAGAACTGTAGCAACAAACTCACAAATTCTGTTTGCTAGAGCTATGCAGTTTCAACCTAGATGGATCTAACCATAGCTTAACAGGAATTCATGTAAAATTGAGATAATAAAAGCTCTCAGTGTTTCCATATTGATCCCAAAGCAAGAACAACACCTGCAACAGAGAAAGTTATCAAGGTTTATCTAGCTCTACTTCGATATTCCTTCCTCAGAGGAAATAACTCTCAACAAAGAAATTTTCTGAAGCAGACCAAGGGAAAAACATGGAGCAGCTGAATTACTTGCTACTGAATTACTTACTACTACCTTCACATTATTGATGTCCATACCCATCAGAACTTTGTTCACCTTGCCCAAGTAAATATTTGCAGTTCTCCTCCACCAACATACAATGGAAGCATAGTATTATCTTACTTATGAAGAATAACACATATTGCTCATTAGCAAGATAACATTAACAAGACACAAACACTGACTTACAATACATGGAAAAAAAATTAAAATGGCCTTTTCTGTGTCTAGAACCATGTATTTTGTCCTGTGTACACCTCATCACACTCAGCTGAAATTGTCACATGATGATCTGTGTTGAGAGAGTCAGCAAATGCACTGCATAAGTGCATTCCATACACTTGCTCTGCATTACATTGTCCAGGCTGGTGCCAAAGCAAAGTATGAAATGATTCTTGGGAATAGGTTTCAGTCAACTTCCACGAACACTAGCATATGTGTGCTACCTAAAATTGTCACAAAGAAAATAGTTTTCATAGATATAAAACAATATGAACCATCTTAGAGAACTCTCACACATGTCTGTGGCTTTTCTGAAATCATTCCTCATCAGTGAAGCTTCATCGCATTCCGCAAGAACACGACATAAGAAGGCAAGCAAACCTACCTAACTATTCTCAGCTCCCCAAAGTCCAAGCCCAACAAGCTGTAAGACTCCAGTCTTTCCAAGTAAGCTCACTAAATCTTGGCGATATTCCCTCTCAATATCTCTGTGGGGAGGAGGGGAAAGGCACCATCTTATGGACATCTACTTACTAAAAATAGGTTTCTATGACAGGAAAAGTATAAATAAATCATATAAACATGGTACATTCACTAAGTTCTTAGGCATCTCTGCTTGTCAGGCTGATATAAGAGATGACAAAACATGTCTGGCCATGTAATCTAGAAGGACCAAAGAAGCCTTCAATGACTCATGACAGGGAGAACCTACATCTGCAGGTCCACTGATATGAGGAATCTTATTGTGCTCTGATACCACAGCAACTTGGTTAAAAATACAACCAAAGGGACACTTATCAAAGCCTTGCAAGGGTCTTGATACACAGTCAAGAGAATAAAGTCTAACAAATGACCCAGAAAGAAAAATCAGGGTACACCACCTTGGCATCCTAGATACACAGGAATGAATAAAGGATGCCCTGTGTGTCCATACACAAGATTGAGGAATTTGTTTACATGATGAGTCAAGGAAACCTTTAACTTCCAAAAACACTTGTCATTATCAGGACAACAATTTGATTGAGAAGGCTGTGTTGGAATGTACGATAGTTCATCCTGAAAGAAGCTCTATGCAGAGAGTCTCCCTTCATGCATCCTTTCTCTTGGCTAGCACTCTTTATACAGAGCTGCAAGAGAGCTGAATACATTTTTGCTGACAGGACTATAAACCCATACACACTAAAGATTGGTGGCAGACTAAGGAGAGAAGATCCTCAGAGATCTTTAAGCCTCTTAACTCCAATAATAGCTCTGAGGTTTTCTAGGCATTGAAGTTCAGTTTTGAAGAGGCTGTAGATGCTGACTGAGAAAATCACTTAGAGGCAGGAAAAGCACTATAAATGAGCTCAGGTTCACATCGTTAGAAACACAGATTCATAGAATCATAGAATATCCTGAGTTTGAAGGGACCTACAAGGATCATCAAAGTCCAGCTCCTAGCCCTGCACAGGACCATCCCCAAGAGTCACACTATGTGCCTGAGAGTATCACCCAAACAGTTCTAGAACTCTGGCAGGCTTGGTGCTGTGACCACTTCCCTGTGCCCAACCACTCCCTGGGTGAAGAACTTTTTCCTGATATCTAACCTGCACTTCCCCTGACACAGCTTCGTGCCATTTCCACGGGTTCTGTCACGGGTCATCACAGAGAAGGGATCAGTGTCTGTTCCAACCTTAGTGACTCCATGACTGTTTCTGTAATTTCTTCTGTACTTAACTGAAATACTAAAATACAAGTAATACTGGGTATATTTTTGTATTTTCTTTTGTTGTTAGACTAAAGGATCCCTGCTGTCATGATATGTCCTGCTCAGGTTCAGTTAGTGCTCAGGGCTGGAGTGGTAAGCTCTATAAAGTTCGGAAGTGTCTTTAGGTCGTTCCCTTCTGCCCCATCCTCTTTGCCCTCTGACTTCGCTACCCCGCGCATCACAGTGAAGACACTTGTTCTCCACAGTTTCTTGTGTTTTTGAGACTCTGACTTCTGAAAATGCACAATTACAAATGGAACTCTGATGCAGTAAGACAGTGGAGTCAATCTAACAACAGTTGAGGGCTGCCCTTATTCCTCACATCCTTGTGCCTGCACTGAGGATCAGCACATACCTTTGTAAGTAGTTCTTTTTGGCTCTACTAACCTTTACCCCACAATGCAGTCCTCCTACAAGGTCAGAAAATAGCAAGATTTAACACATAATTTATTGCAAGGCTTCCAGGAGCAAGGAAAGATGCTGTCAAATAAAGTTTGACTTCACTTGCTGGCTCATCACGTTGTCTAACTACTCACCAGTAGGAACATCAAGTTACAGCCTGTTCTAGCACTGTGCTTGGACAGCAAAGTTATTCTGGATCAGTCACAACTTTCATAAATGTAAAATATGAAGAATATTCTTAGAACTAGACACAGATAAAAAAATAAACAAAATATCCTACCAGTCAAGTAGGCAACATATGCAAGTCCCATTCTTGACTAAAAAATCTCCTACCTTCCTGTGGTGACGATCTTCACCTGGTAATCACTATTCAAAAACAAACAAAAAAAGCAATCACAAACACCCCAAGCCCACTGAAAAAAAGCATGCCAATTTTTCCCTTAGTTTCTCTGATTTTTTCTAACTATGTATCTTCAAGAAGACTGACAGACCATAGTGCCTGTCCACCACCATCCCAGACATCAAAGAGATGAAGTGAAGAACATTAGGCGTTCCTTTACCATGTAAAGTCTCCTCCTTAGAATAAATAGCCAGGCAAGTGTTCTCCAGGAGCCTTTTCACACAGTGTCAGCCAATACAGTGCTTAAGCATACTAATGAATATGCTCAGGTATTACATATTCTTTAGCCATGTCCTTATTTAAAAGCAGTAAGACAACTAACTGAGAAATGGTAGATTACTGGAGATAAAACTGTCCCCTGATGACAACAGACTAATGGTTAACTTACTATGTAGTCAGGGCCAGTAGGATATTTTATGAAAAAGAATATCTTTGTTCTAGAACTCCTGAAAAGCTGATATACCTCTTGCACCACAAGTGGAACTTCCAAATTCAGAATGGCAGTGTTGTTTTTCTACTGGCTCCTTCAAAAAACAGACAGAAAGACTAAGACAGCCGTGATTAAAGGAAACCTATAGAAGCAAGTCTAGAGGCATACATGCTTTCCTTTTGTCAACTAAAAGGTGGCTGATTAATATTTATTCTATTTTCTCTTCTAACTGCAAGAATAAATTTGGGAAGGCAAGTGGAGAATAAGATGGTAGAAGACAGCTTCCCCTGGCAAGCAACACAGGGGACTGACATATTTTGTCATCATCTCAGATTGATACAGAAACATGAAAAAAGGCCACTACTAGAAAGAATCCAGCACCAAGACTAGCTGAACACTAAAAGCTGAGAGAGTTGGCATAGCTCAGCCTGGAGAAGAGAAGGCCTACAGCAGACTTCTAGTACCTAAAGGGGGCTTATAAGAAAGATGTGGAGAAACATTTTATCAGGGCATGTTGTCATAGGACACAGCGTAATGACTTTAAACTAAAGCAGGACAGATTTAGACTGCATATAAGGAAGACATTTTTAGACTGCATATAAGGTGGTGAAACAGTGGCACAGGTTTCCCAGAGAAGTGGTTGATGCCTGGATGTCTTCAAGGCCAGGTTGGATGGGGCTCTGAGCAACCTGATCTAGCAGACGATGTTCCTGCCCATTGCAAGGGGGTTGGAACTACATGGTCTTTAAAGGTTTATTCCAATCCAAACAACTATAAACTCTACGATAATTACATGCAGACAGATTGACTTAGTGCACTGCAGCTGTACTGAGTCAGCACAAAGATATTCCTAGCCTGATATCCTATTTGACAACAGCAGGTGTGCAGGAAAAAGCATAAGGGACAGGATGGTCATAGCAATATCACCTCCTCACATTCTGGATACTCCATAGTTCAGGCACTACCAGTGACAGTTTCTTTGGAATGAAGTAATTCATGACAACTAAGGCCAGAGACCATCAACGCACGCATCCAGTTGCTTTTGAATTCAAGATGATTAACATTCCCCATCTACCTTCTTCAAGTTTCTTATTATAGCCCAGATCTCCACCTTTCCCATAAAATTTGATTTTTGCTCGTATAGAACTCAATACTTACATTTCACCCCTCACCCTTTTGAATTATCCTTTCACTCTGTCTGATTTCTCAGTCAATTTTGGTGCGTATTTTTTAGGTGGAGATAATTGATTTGATATTTGATTTCTGGGAGGAGCATATTTGATTTTGACATTCCCCACTGATACCGTGTGTGCTCTTTTGGTCTCTGTTCATCAGAACAGGGAAGTGTTTACAAGGAAGTTTGCTGCCTACCTGGAGCCCAAATCTAGATGAGAAGTCACTGGACAACTCCATAGCTTAGTACAGCTTTTGGACTCTTATCCTGCACTTTCATGCAGGTACTAAATATGTAGCAACAAAAAGCTCAAGGTCAATCAAAAGAGATTTCAGAGCCCTGAGAAGAATGCTGAAAAATACAGGAGCACAGGCAGTATTTTCCTCAATCCTCCCAATAATTAAGAGAGGTTCTGGAAGGAATAGATGAGCTCAATATATAAATACCTGGCTCTAGGACTGGTGTTTCCACCAAAATTTTCTTTTATAAACATGAAAGACCTTCTGAGGTACAAGGTATGATGGGGCCTGACAGGATCCATCTGTCCTGATGGGTGAAATGCATTTTGGGTCGTTAAGTGACCCTTTTTGGTCATCAGTGACCTGCTGTGTCACTCAAACTCTCAGAAATCTATACGACTGGATGGGATTCATCTAAGGGTACTGAGGGAGCTGGTGGAATGATGAGCCAGCAGTGAGCCCAGGTGGCCAAGAAGGCCAGTGGCATCCTGGCTTGAATCAGCATAGTGTGGCCAGCAGGACCAGGGAAATGATTGTTCCCCTGTACACAGCACTGGTGAGACAGCAACTCAAGTTCTGTGTCTAGTTTTGGGCCCCTCAGTTCAGGAAGGACATTGAGGTGTTGAAGCATGTCCAGAGAAGGGCAACGAAGCTGAGTTTAAACACAGCAAAGCTGTGTAACTCTGACCCAGAATTCTTAGAAAACTGCTGAGTTATGAGAAAGACTTGTGAAAAAGTATGTGGAAAGATAAGAAATGAGACAAAGTAGAATGCCTAAATTAGGTATCACTAGCTACTCAAAGATGCATGACAAAGTAATTTATCAAACAGGAAGGTATAACATTCTGATAGAAAAAGACCAAAGTGAGAGGGCCATTTCCAGTCCTCCCTGTGTTTTCAAAGCACTAGTCTTGCTGGAGGCAAAAGCAAACAATTCAGCAACACCACGGATCTGACTGACATAGCTGTTGAAGCAAATTCTTCTCCTAACTGAGGCCTCCCTAGACAGCAAAGACTTTTAGGTTATTATAAAGGGTGGTGTGCATATATATTGCTCCTGAAGGCTTGGCTATAATCTGTGAGTGCTTTCCACTACTTAATCACTGTCCATTTGAATTTCACTGTGCAAAATATGTTGCTGCAAGTTAGATGCTCAAGCAAGCTAACCTAAAGAAGGCAGATAATCAATAGAAAACAAATAGTTTGTAGTATGTTCTCTTGTCTGAAAGGAGAAGGCTGGAAACAAGATCATCGACCTGTAACTTTAGTGCCATCTATATATAGTGACTTCTGGAAATCTCAACTCAGTGGATATGAAAAACATCCATTACTGGTTGTTGTAACCTAAAATAGGCATGACCATTTCCTAGAAAAAAGTTCCTTCCTTTCAAACAGAAGTTTAGGGATGCAAGTTATTCAGA
This sequence comes from Hafferia zeledoni, assembly GCA_035583235.1. Lineage (NCBI taxonomy): Eukaryota > Metazoa > Chordata > Aves > Passeriformes > Thamnophilidae > Hafferia > Hafferia zeledoni. Next base: position 25,342,671 of record JAWWEV010000095.1, read on the forward strand.
AGTGACACTGTCCAAAGCACAGTCCTCAAATTAGAAACTTGGAGAGGTTGAAAACGTATTACAAGGTGTATTGCTTGCTGGTTTGTAACTATGTTATTAATGATTGTCATGAGTCGAAGAAGAGTATGTGCTGTCTCTTTAAGAAAATACTGACAAACTCCAGGCATTTTTTTGCTGTTCTGAGCCTGGCAAACACTCCCAGTGTAACCAACCAACAATGCAGAAATAATTCAGAAATTAGTCACGGAAGCATCTTTACTGATACTGGAGACAGTACCGTCTGTCCTCTGGCATTTCAAAGGTTCTACAGACCTGTACATGTGCAGACAACATGTTTGAACTAGGAATAAACACTGATTACGTTTAGGAGATGTATAGTAACTTTCATATGAGAAGTCTCAGTTCAAATTCCTCCATGTCTAAACCATGACTGCAATTTCTTAAGTCAGTAAACTGAGACAGGCTTTACAGTCTCATTAATAGTTCTCTACAGTAGGACTGACTGTGACAAGGTAACTTGATAGTTCTGAATGCTGTTGGACTGTGCCATCGTACAATGTTTCCACAGATTTAATGACTGCATATTTACGCAAAAATTACTTTATTTGCTTGCTACAAAGAAGAGATAGACCCAACAGATAACAAGCAAATGGAGAACACAGAGTGAAGATCCTGGATGGACAGGATTGATTGAAACATTAGCTACAAAAAAGACTGTCATCTGCCACATGAATTCAGTAACTCAAGACCTAACTTCTCCATGGATTACACAGGAATCAACCATCAAAACGAATTGCTGGTGACTGCGTAAGTTACTCGTGTTTGTAACAAAGTGTCACAAACACATTTTCCATATCTGTGAGAATACCATACACGCATGGAAATGGTGTTATTCTTGAAGAGCAATTATTTAATCTGAGTTAAACCTTTCTCTTTTTTTTTGCATTTAAAGTTATTATATAAGAAAATATCTAGCAGAACATACAGTCACTTCAAGTAGACAAATATTCTCATTATTTCAATACTCTTGTGGTGCCGGTTTGATAGATACTGAAAAAGTTGAAAGTGTTCATTCATATGACTGACATTTTAAAGTAAAGCTAAACAAAACTGTGATGCAAAGGTGCAGACACCATAAAAGCAGGAGAGACAGAAGTACAGCAGTTGAAGACCCTCAACACAGTAGTGCCGGCAACTCATGTGGCAGACCTGTAACTGATGTTCCTAATATGAAGGACAAGAGGTGACAGACATCAGTGATCAAGAAGTAACAGACACCAGGAGCACAGCACAAAGGGGCTGAGCTATAATCTCTCCCCTCAACATTATCACACTTAGATTTCATCTATTATTGTATCCTAAGCCTAACTTATACAGCAAAATTCCATAACCTTGGCTTAGGATGTGAGAAAGACCTGTGGAAAAGTCTATAGAAAAATAAAGGAAGATCTCACACTGTTCACACAGGTTTAAGAGGAGATAAACCTACCAAAAAGGACAAGTATAGAAAGCAACAGGAGGAAAACACCAAAAACCAAACCAAAACCAAAACCAAAAAACCCCCATGGCATGGACAGCATGTGTCCTTAGCTGTTTGGATAGTCAATACCATAGTCAGTTAAAGGTGGCAACCCAGCAACCACAGGTACTTGCTCCAGGACACCACAGAGGCAGACCTTCCTTCTCCAAGACAACACTAGTCCACTCAAAAGTGATCTTCTGGGTTTCAAAGGCATTGTTACAATTTAGGAAGTGTTCTTTTTTTTTTTGTCACAGGTACAGATCATGAAAGGAAATGCAGGCATATATAAAATAACATTTGGCAAATGAACACTCAGAAATCTGTAGGGTATTGACATATTCCATAAAAATGACATTTAATACTCACTGTGCACACATGAGGCCAGTTCTCAAGCTGATGGAGCACTTCTGTGCTAAGGTCCTCCCAGTACATCTCTTGATAGACCTGTGGCATCTTTGACATCCTGACACCACAGCTGTACTTGCTCAGAAGCTCCTTAATGTGACTTTGAAGTTCATTGACACCAGCAGCAGAAGAGCCAGGGGCAACAGTATGTGTCTCTGCAGTGGATGTAATCAAGTTATCTGTTAAAAAAAAAAAACCAAACAGCCTTAACAAGGGAGAGAAAGAGAGATGATTATTTCCTTACTTAAAAATTAAACCAGCTGCCAGCTGGTTCAGTCACTTTCTACTGGAAAAAGCAATGGAAACTTCAGACATTTAGTAACTGACTTAAAGCTCAATTTTTATTCACTATAGTCATTTTCACAAGATGTTGCTAAATTTTACTTCTGAAGGGATTCTGGAGGAGGATACAGAACTTGCAGCCCCACAGTAGCTGAGACGCTGCACTAAGGCAATATCCCAAGAGGAGCACAAGATAATGTCTTTACAAACAAAGATACAGCAAAACAACTAAGAATGTTCTTCTATATTCAGACAGAGGCACAGATCAAACCAGTGATTTGCCCCTCATTCATGTCGTGAGGAAAAGTCTCCACCCAGGATGCAGGCGTTTCTGTGCTACTGCATCCAAGGAAGCCCTCCAATGGAACAGGAAAAGAGAAAACTGCCCTCATGCTCTGAACGGTTTCATACAATATGTGCAGGAGTAAGACAGTCATTATTCCAGGAGAGGTTCACATCACAAGCGTGCCTGCTCCCTTATCTTTATTCCTCTCTTCCCTTTGGAGGAGTTTGTTTGCTACCAGTCCTGAAGCTTCACAAATGAGCCTCACAAGTCTCAAAGAAAACAACCATTGCTTGGCAAGCCCATCAGCTGCACTGCTGGGAGCCAGGCAGGCAGGAGGGTATTTCTGGACAGAAATATTAGTACGCTGCTTACACCTGAAAGCCAGAATTTCACTCCTATACCAGATTCCTTACCTGGCAGTGAAGTTAAGCTCACTCCTCTAGTCTCCGAGCTACTAACACTAGTTTTGTGATTGGCTTTGGCACCTACTACCCAGTATTTTTCCTAGAAGACGGGCAGACAAGCAAACACACACATTTCTTCAGCACAGTGAAATGAGAAGGTTCACTCACAGAACTTGGTTTCTCATTCAAACTTATCTTCATTCAAAACAAGGACTAAGATGGATTTTTCTTAAGATGACACCCATTTTGATACAAGCAGTCAACAAAAATTTTCTTAAAAGGGCATACCATTTGATTCTGTGGAAGAGCTTCTGGACAGGTGAACTTGCAATTCCTTTTGAAATCGTGATGGGACAGTCAGTCTCTTCTCAGACCTAAAATTGCAAAGAAAATTGCTTCAACTCATCTTCCTGTCTCTAAATAGCATTCCTTTTGCTTATAAGGCCTATAGATAAATGAAAAAGTATTCCACACACTTCTAGCATGCCTCCTGCACCAAGATCAGCAGGCACAATGTTCTCACTTAGAAGACAACCTGATCAGCACTAACAAGACAAATCAACAGGTGGTTTCTAGTTTTGTTCTTATTTTTCTCATTATTGTGAGAAACAAAACACACAGTAAAGAGATATTAGCAAAAGGAAAGCATTTAGACCTAATAACAGTTGCCAATCTTACCCTTGATACATTCAGTCTCACTATTTGGTCATTTATCTGTATGGTATCTCAGTCTTGCTTTTGAATATGATTATGTTAATCTGCTTGGTAATCAAGTGTTTTCCTGAGAGTATTTGGCTTCAGAAGTCTCACAGGCATTCAAGGGCTTTTTGTGGATGCTGTTGCTCCCTTGTTTAACAGACTCCCCTCTGAGGATCTCTCCCACTAAAAGCACACAAATGTCATGCTTGTAGGCTTTCTTCTGAGGTCCCTCAGAGAGCAGCACCTTTTACTGGGAGCAGACACCAAAATGAGCTCGTGACTCTGAAGAGGTCACATCTGCATGTAGCTCATTAAGACTTGGAAACAATCAGATGTGGAATAATTACATACATTGCAAGCACAAGTGAGGGGGGGTTCCAAGACTGGGACCAAGCATCTCCCAAAGTCACATACCCAAGGAAGAACTGCAGTGGAGAAATCAGAGTGACAACAAAACAACTTTCCACCAAAGCATGGCAGGTTACTGTGAACCAGCCATCTCCAGACCAGAGCACACCTTGCACATGCACTGGGGCAGGCCTTGCAAATGATCTCTGCCCAGGTGCCAGTAAGCAGACTGGCCAGCTCTGGAGTTTTGGGACAACAATGGAGCAAAACAAAAACTTCACCAGCCACAGAAACAAGAGTCTCACCTGGACTCTCAGAAGGCAGGAGAGTGGTTCAAGCATGATGCTGAGGCTAGTGGCAATGGAAAGTCAAGACCAAGGAGCTCTATGTGCCACCACACTGACTTTTGACCAGAGCAGATCCACAAATCAGAAAGAGGCCTCTAACATTCACGTATCTTCTAAGCAACATCTTAAAAAATTTAACATGAATTTGTGTCCTTCACTTTATTGCTGTCCTCATGAGATGAAACCACTGCTCCTCCATCAACTATGTGGTGTCACTGGTACCAAAAATACTGTTCTGAGTCACGTCCCACAGCATTAGCAGGGAGGACGGACACTGCGCAGCACAGCAATTTGCAACACAGGAGTCATACCCAGCAGTGCTAGAGAGTAGCAGATCAACTCCAAGCATGTTTGTGAAACACAGAAAGCACAAAAACAAAGCCACCTACACAAAATCAAAACACACATTCACACCTTGCACTTGTTGGATATCTGAAAAGAGTCTTCCAGCACTCCATCTGCATCTCAGAAAAACCCTCTCCTTTCTGGGCACAGTTCAGATGCCCACACAGCAGCAGTCTCTGCTTAGAAGGTGTGTTGTGACTGGCCACGCAGGCCCTACAAGAAATCCAAGATCCCACTCCTCTGTACGTGTGTTTACCAGTTTGGACAATTCCAAGTTGGACAAACATCCAAGGTAAAAAAAGTCCTCTTAATGGAAGCAGATTCAATAGAGACTGCCATTGCTAGTCAGAAAGCAAAATAATCCCATAAACTAGCTACATGCAGTTAATGAAAACTGTCCTGCTACCCCTGCCTCCCAAGAGGAATCCATAGCTGTGTTTTAGCCCTCAGTACTACACACCACTGGTATCATCTTAAGTCACAGATCAGGTCACATGAATGACATGAGTGCAGGGTAGGCCAGCAGGAACTGCAGCAAGGTTTCAGTGGGGAAGAGGGCAGATGTTCCCCACTCAAGCCATGCCATCTGGAACACCTTGGAAAGGAACCTGTCCCTGGATAGCATTGTCTCAGCAGCAAGACCCGGCAGTGGCCAGCAGCGAATGGTTCCTGCTGCTTCCAGTGAGGAGGTCAACAAGCATCTGAACCTGTTCTCATCCATGGTGGTCCTTTCCAGATTCAAGGATGTCTGTAGTTAAAACCTTACCAGGAAGGTCTCTCCCTGTTCTGAGGGTCTGCAGATCCACAGCAACACAGTCCTAACAAGAACTTATCTGAGTGATTGCTGCTATAAAGACAGCCTTCTAAATCCTGCAACAGCATCTGCAAGAAGGCCTGGTAGGGTAGCAGGAAAGGACCTGGCACAACTGCAGCTACCTTCAGCATCGACTTGGATCAGCATGGATCTTGCCAGTCCTGCTTCAAACTAGCCAAGCTAGAAAAAATTAATCCAGTAACATGGCCAAGACATAACCTTGCATTCAAACAGAGTATGACGTTCTTCTTCCTGAACTCTCCCTTCACTATGTCCCCAAGATAAAAAGACAGCATTTGGACGCTCTGCAACAGAACAAGATATCTTCTCTTGCAGTACTATTTAGGCCAAAGCACACTACACTTGTAGCTTCTTCACAGCTGGGCAGGAACAGACACCACAAACAAAAGCAGAACACCTATATGAAAGGGGGACAGGGGAGCCTGCCAGAGACAAATGAAGAAAACAACACAACATGTAGCACACTCCATCAGAACAGCAAGAACAGGTCTGACATCTACCTAACTTTATTTTATGTAAAATTATCTCCCCAGTACTCAAGGTGGAGAGACCTATAAATGCTGTTTTCACTGCCCGTCTGAGACAAAGGAGTTCTGCCTTTTAAGGAAGTGCCACTTAAAAAACTGCAATTCATATGGACACACAGACAAGCGAAGGCCTGTGCACACTGCTCCCATATTTCTGTGTCACAGCAGGATGACTTGGCCCTCCTGTCCTCTGCACAATCAGCCTGACACACATGGAAATCACGCAGGTGACTGGGACAGGACACGGCTGCTTTCTGTGGGTATTCCAGAAAGAGCAGGCACCACGGCAGGATTAAGCTG
>JAWWEV010000095.1:25366845-25440676 GCA_035583235.1 Hafferia zeledoni
TGAGCTTTGTATTAACTGGAGAGTGGGAAGTTATTTCTTGTTATACATAACTTGTGTAAGTGTGTGTTATATTGTAGGTTTTTAAAAATTTTTTCTTTTCTGTATAAATACATGTAGCTAGTTTAAGCATACACCTGGGTTTAGAGGGTTTTTTTTCCCTTTCTCCCTTTTCTCAGCCACAGGCTGACTCTGTACTTGGGCAGTTGGCGTTTTGCCAGCTCAACCCAAGACACTTAGCTGTACTTCAAAGAGTATTTGTCAAATGGTGATTAAATCCACTTGGAAGTCAAATTGGGATTTATCACGGCCAAAACATCTTTCCTGTTCTCAGTTTCTCTTGATGAGAATGTGGCATGGCCAGATTGCAAGGCACAACCATACATGAGCAGGGTGGGACTGCTGCAAGTTGCCCACTCCACCTGCAAAACAGATTCTTGCACTTTTCTCAGCTCAGAGGAGGGCAGGGGTAGAATTCATGGTGGACCATCATCAGTATAGGCGGAACATCATGGCATCTTGAGTTCCTGGATGTGTATTGAACTCTGTAAATACTAATTCTCCACTGAAGCCTATGGTGTCTGAAATGGTAGGTAACTTGACCTGGTGCATTTTCTGACTGCACATGGGCCCCTTCAAGGATACTCCATAGACTTAAGTACACTCAATACATGGGGTGCAACCCGTTGGATACCCAAACATACCTTTCTCCTCCAAATCTCTCCAACAGTGAATTTCCAGGTCATCTGGAGCCCAAGCTAGGAAGTTCTTCCACTTGTATTTCTTTGCTTCTTTTCCTCCTACTCTGACAGTTGGAGCACTCTTGTTTACACTTGGGTAAAGGTTTCAAGGCCTCCCTGCGCAGGGGTAGAACTGAGGATGTGCCTTTATGCTTGCAAAGCAACTTTACAAGGAGCCTCACATAGCACCACATAGACCACGGCGTAGGTCTGCTGGGTGCCTCCTGTGGGCATGTTGGATGTCACACCCACAGCCTCAAGGAGATGTTGGTCAGGTGTGATGCCTAAGCTTCTAGCAGTGCTCTGCTAAGAAGGAGGATCATGAATTCATCACTGCTCACTTTTTCCTAGTTACTGGAGAATTGGGTCATACTTCCTTTTAGTTTCAGGACTATGTACGAAGATAAATTTTTTGGTGATGTTTCCTGAAAACTTGAGTTTATCTAGCTCCCCACATCCTATTGTCTCGCAAAGGTGTACCACAGTCCCACCTGCACCATTTGGAAGGATTTCACCACATTCAGTACCCACAGAGATATCCTCCAGGTACCTGTGTTCTACTCATTAGGCAGCTCAGCTGGCTCTTGTATTAATCTATTTGAAATAGGTCCTGGGTTGCAACATGCAGAAGTTGAGAAGGCAGCGATGCTGGGTGAACAGCATTATGTTCTACTCTGCCACACCACCACTAAGACCTGAAGGAATAGTAAGTGGAAAATGCTACTTTCCTTTTCCCAGTTAAAAGGGCAATTTCTTTTACATTTTTAAGGCAAGCCAGTAGGTGTAAAGTTTGATCAAATCATGAACACTTCAGGTTTGGATGATTTGTGGTGGGGTTTTCTCCTCTACATGAAAATAATTGTTTGCTTCCCCTCTTCTCCCAGTACAGTAGCCCCAAAATGAGGGTTTTTCCCATGTATGGTTTTTAAATGTAATTGTGGCTGCTTCAGAGCTTGTTGATTTGCAGTGCAATAAGAAGCAGTAAGGTTTACCCTGAGAAGCTAGAGCAAAACCAAGCCCTCCTCTGTTCTGCAATCGGTTGTTGAACAGAGTGGGGAGAACCAGTTGCTCATTGCCAGAGGCAGGGTTAATGCAGCAGGGACATCTCAAGTGGAGTGTCAAGCTGATGAATCCGCCCATCAACCATGAATGGCAGATCTTAACCTCTGTCTAAGGAGGGGTGGGGTGTCCACCCACAGTGGGGCAGTTTCCACCTGCACCCAGCTCACTGCACAGACCTTCCATGTGCCCCACCTGACTCCCTCCAAGCCAAGGTCTATGAGGTCTGGCTTTTGAGTTGTGCAGGCCAGGTCCACCACGGCTCAACTGATCCAAGCACAGCGAAGGTATGTGTGGGCCTGTTCCCCACAGGCTGAAAACACCAGGTCATGTGTTTCTAGAGGAGTGCAAATAGGGCATGCAATTGTACAAAACTACCTTGGAAAATCTGCATCATTTTTAAAGCAGATCAAAATAACAGAAATGCTGAACACACTGTGATGATGCTATTGCAGAAAAACTTTGCCAGTTACAGTAAGTGTTATCCACAGAAATAAGGATTCTAGAGGTGCTTGAATGTTGCAGAGATCAAATTCAGTGAGTAGGTATCACCTTAGAATTGAAAACATATGAAATAACACTTTTAGAACACAGCTGCCCTTTCACAGGGCATGATCCAATCTGAAACAGCAAGGTTACAGAATTCCTACAAAAGCAGTGCCCAGCTGAGACAAACTATGTTTGTCTCTGTGGAAGTGTATTTCATTGTTTTTAAAGCATGACTACTCCAAAAACATCCAGGGCAGAAGAGATATTGTATTTTTCACAGACAAAATCTAGTTACAGATCTCTGGGAACTTGTAAATAATACTTAGAATACAGAATTTCAAACTGGTGCAAAATGTACAAACACAAAACACATATTGCCAAATATATACAGAATTGTTCTAAGAACAGAACCCAAGGAACAAACAGATGTTTAAATAAAAAAGTCCACCTTTTATAAATTACTTTTAAAAAACCCAATTACTACACTAGGTATTTTATTTGTAGGCAAGATACCACAATATGGTGACATGTCTCATTTGCAATGCAGGCATTGAGAAACAAGTTATATCATTCAAAGCCAGTTTCTGAGACCAATCCACAAGAAAACATGTGATAATGCATTACTGGTGGAAACAGTTTTGACCCACTTTAATGCTCAGGCTTTGTGGGGGCTTTTTTGTGAGAATTAGACAGATGTACAAATAATAAGCACTAGACACTAACTTGTCATCTTACAGTAGTTTATTGGGCCAAGATGATTTATTACTGATGTATTAGAACATTCACAAGAAATGTTATGAGACATCTTAGAGTATCTTGATAATAAAACAGCATTCATACAACTGCATGAATTTGGATAATTTAAATAACCAGAGGTGAAAAACAGTTATTTAAGCAATAGTTAAGCCACAGTTTGAGAAGAATTACGATGTCATGAGTTGTTCTTAAGTAGGAGGGACACTGAAATCTACAGCAAATGACAAACTCTGATGCTTTGCTTTCAAAGCAGAGACATTCTCTTCCACTAATCAGAGCTTGCAGCACGTCAAGGTATTGATTGTTACTAGCTACACTGTTGCTAATTAAACTATCACAAGGATAACTTGCTTTGGGCATGTTTGGAATGCGGGAGTTGAACAGCTATTGCTACACTATAGATCCCCAAATTTTACTTTAAAATAGCAGTGAAGGCTTTATAAGCACCTTAAATTACACAATAAATACTCAGTAATTCTGCAAGCACCTCTTGCTACCCAATTTGGCAAGATCAGCAGCATGAAGAAATGGGTGCCATGGTGAGCCAAGCTGTTAGCAGCTTGACTCACGCACTCTTGATTTGTGCCTGCTTGCCTGCCTTCAGAAAGCAAAAGCGCTCAGGTGGAACACTGTGTGACACTAAGAGAGAAGACTAAGTGCCAGTCACCAGACTTGTAACCTTCCTGCAGTCAAGCACAAGGGCAAGCTCTCTGCTTTTCAACCTGCAGTGATCTTTATGGGGAGAAGTTCTGCTTTGTACGGCTGATGTTTAATATTAGGAGTTGCTGCCATAGCTATAAGGCAATTTGCACAATATAAATGAAGCCACATCTTCTGAAATCAAGTAATCCCCTAAATAACACACTTGAGCAGTGCAAAGTGACACGCTAAATGGTTGTACTGCTAGGAGAGCTCTGAGGGATAACTGCATCAGTAACAGTGCCCTATTAAAAATAGTTTGCTTTGGGATAGATCTTTAATACATTTATTTCAAGACTTCAGACCAACTTTTTCAAGAGCACTGAACTGCTTATAAAACATTCTCATAAATTATCTTCGCAAAAAAATAAAGTCACTCTTTCAGAAAACATCTACAATACAACACTGTAAGTAGAAATTCTGTCGTGTAAGTCCATAGCAGAAAAGTTACAATCTCAGCTTAAATCTCTCCAAAGCAACATAACCAGGAATCTAAAACCAGAAGGCAACTATTGCATTGATTATCATGGTAAGCAGAAACAGTGCTTCCAAAACACAGAGAGACAGAGCGCACTGTTGCAGTGGACACATGCATTTACAATCAGTAATCACTGTCATGTAATCATTGAAACTGCTGCTGTAACTGCAGGTTGAGATTAGTAATTTGCATTCATTTCATTGCACTCCACACATACAATCGCTACGCTGTTAAAAAAATTTCCCCAAAACATTAAATAGCAAAAGCAATGAAGGCTTTGAACTGGATCCTCCTGCAACTAAGTGTCAAATCACTAAATACTGACACAATAAATTAAACTTGAACATTACTTAAACTCTAAAACTTAGAATATCAGCCAATTTGCTCAAAAACATACATAAACTTTCAGTCAGCTATAAATACATACTGCAATGGGAGAAAGAAGCCATCACTCATTCCCAAGCAGGCTTTCAAGGAGAATGCAGTATTACATATGGATAGAGATCAGGAACATTGCAGTCAGAGAAACTCTTAAACAATTGCATCTACAAACTTGTTTCCACTGTTACTGAAAGTGCATCTTTGTATCTGTAGAATCATCCCCATATTTATACAAAAAGTACAAACATCACAATTTTGTCACACCCTAAGCCTAACTAACGTGAAGTTTCTGTAAGCGCAAAAAGTATAATTAAGTTACATGTGCACTGCTGCATATAAGATCAAAATGAGGCAATGTCATCACCACATACCCAAGGTAGTTCAGTAGTTGCTAAGTCTTTGCTGCACAGTTGTTAAATGGCTAAAGTAGAAGCTGAAGTAGAAATCAAAGAATAGTGTAAGCCCAATAACCAGAGCAGTTTTTCAGAGCAGGAACTCCATTCTCCCCTCCTCTCCACGCACATTTACCAGCAGGTGCTCGTGCCTTTATTACCAGTTTTGGCACAGAACTAGGCTTGAAGGGCAGGAGGGCAGCCTAGCAGAAGAGGAAGATGTACAAGTTACACTGAAGGTTGTAAGGAAGAGGTATGTGGTGCAGTATCTACTGCCAGGTCTCGCAAGAGCACAACCCCAGTGCAGCCCCAGTATCATGATGTGCTGGATTACGGACTGGAGGCTGTGCAACACAGAGCACAGAGCTGAGTACAGTATAAGGACATATGCAGCTAAAGCTGTTGTGTCTACAGTGTAAGCCCTTCTTTAGTGTCACAATGGCTCCGCTTACCTTTTCCTTAGACAAAATGAGGCTTCATATGACAATGACACGTTTATATGCCAAGAACTGCTAAACAGTCACATGCATGCATAAATACTTAGCAATTCAAAACAGCTAACACTCAAAACAAGTTCATTATTCGCTCTTTAGAGAACTGAAATCTGTACAATACTTGTAAGAGGGTAACTGTGAAGATTAACAAACTATTGTCCGTAACAGTTCAGTTACTTTTGTTCCTTAGTTAGGTCTTGCAGTGGTCTATGCTACTGCTTTTTGTGTATTTTAGAATGTTACAATAGCCATTGCTGTTGATTTTAGACACACAGACACTTGCACAAAATCTACAGAGCAAGAGGAGCTCAAACTGTACACACACAGAGACTGTACTCTAAACACAGTTGTGCTTTCACTATATTGCCATCATGTCTTGTTGGAAAGCACCAGTCCTGCCTCTTGTTCAAAACTGGTGACAGAAACATCCAGAAGTGAGTGCTGTTAGAATACTGTAACAGGGCAAAAGCTGTACAATTAGGCACTGTGGAAGGAAATACAATAAGGCCTATTTTCAAAGGGTGTGTGCACGTGTATGCATACGTATGTATGTAAACACACATATATACACATATATAAATAAAATGGTTTTGGCAAAATGAGAGTTTCATTTAAAAATCAATGCAGTCAAAGCACAAGCAATTTAAATTATACAAATCAAGAGTAAAAGCCAGGGGAAAAAAGCAGCAAATTTTCTGAAGTAGCACCTGTATCTAAGGGTGAGCTTTTAAATTTCAGTTCTCACAGTCCAAGGCAGAGGTGTGTTTACCAATCAAAACAGATTTTAAACAACTGACCATCTTCTCTCATCTGAAATATTGTTTTTTTACAAAGCAACCATGATTTTCAGGACTGTTCTCTCCCCAGTGGTGGGAAAGCTTAAGTAGGACACTAGTCAAAGGTCAGGAGAGTGTATCTCAGCAACAGAGATGCTAATTGTGCTATCTATGCCTGTCATGGTTTATAGGCAAGGTAAAACAGCAGGACAGTGGACAGAGGACGAAGGAATGTGCTCAGGATAGCAATGAGCCTGTCTACAGTTATAGCTTCTGGTCCTGTGTCCCTGGCATTTACTAACACCTCTCTTAACAAAACTGAGCCTCTTCCCCAACACTGTTGCCACTGCATTATTAAAAGTACTTTGCTGTGTGACCACTAGGTTCTCACACAATGTTACTCAAAGAATCAGTATGGAGAATCATCCATCTGCCCACTCTCATGTAAATTATGCTGCATTGTTTTGTTCAATGTTTTGTATTAACCGCAAAGAGTTATCTCCTCCTTCCACGCAAGTCTTACACACTATGGAAGGAAATAGTAGGCCTTCTCAGATACTATGTGTGATGAAAATACTTAAAAAAAGAAAAAAAGAAGAAAAAAATTGTTCTTGATATACTGGCCTTTACAGAACGTGACACCAGAACATCTTAATAGAGGGTTAAAGAGTGAGTTTCCCCTTTGAAAAGCTTTACACGGGGCTTCCTATTCCAACTGCCCAGGAATCTGTACACATTAAGCATTGTTTTACAACACACAGAAACCTCAAATGCCAGGTGTGTTTTTCTTAAGGTGTGTTTTCAATCCAGTGTGGCACACATCTGCTCCAAAAACAGATGGTTGTTGATTTCTGGAAAAAAAAAAAAGAAAGGGAAAGAAAAACAAAACTCAAAGCCTTCTTGTCCTCCATCAGGATCCCTTCTGGAAGTTGTGAGTACTACCATGATGCTACCCCGAGACACGCTTGTACAGAGCGCCAGGGCTGGAAAATCTCCTGGGAAGGATATGCCACAGTTAAGGGGCCCTCTGATTAAAATATTGTGACTTGTGAGTGTCATGTTATTTCAGATAACAGATATTGAGCAAAAGGGAGAGACAGCCAGGTTCTTAACAAGCCAAGAACTTGAAACACTGTCAGCTACATGCTGAAAGGTTATATATGTCCGAAAAACATTAAGATGAGTTTTTTACTTGGGCTGCAGAAGACAGCACTAGCAATCTTAAAATTTATGCATGTTTTCTGTAACAAAAAGGCAAGTTTTCCTCTCCTTTACTCAGTCAGCAACTGGAAAGTAGACCATTCATTCACTCTTTCTGCTGCCCCAAGGACACAAAGCAGTTTCTCTGCCTTCCTGGAAAATTATGAAGCAGCAATCTAATTCTCTCTAATTTATGAAATTCATCCAGAGAGTACATACCCTCAAATACAACACTTCACTCTTTCTAACTGTAATGCTCGTACCAAGGTGCCAGAAGAGCTCCAGCTGATCTTTCACATCCAGGGTCTCAAGCAGACAACCCTGTGTTTAATGATCATGAAGACAAGGATTTTAGCTCTGTACTATACAAACTATCTCAGTCATAGCATGAATCCAGTTTTCATGTTGAATACAAGTTAAGTGGTAGTCCACACTATGGTACCTGAAGAACATCCCTGAAATGAAATTAAGAATTTAAACAATTAAGAAAAGATTTCACTACAAACAGGAGCCAGTCCTCCAACTGCATCTTTACCAGAACACTAAGAACAGAAGGCATCACTATATAGGAAGAAGAGGCTGAAGGCATCTGCCATTTATCCATAGCTGTTTTGTCTCACTTTATAGCTTTAGCTGTGTCATTCTGTTGCTATAGATGACTGTCCTGTAACATCCACATTCACACCTTTGTCTGCACCATGACTGGAAAGTAGAAAAGCACAGGAAATGATCAGATGTTGCTGAAGTTGGCACAGTGCTTAGAGCACAGACTCATCAACAAGACATAGCAAGAACTGCCTCAGGACATAACCGGCTCCATCACAAACCAGCTTTTACATATTTCAAAGTTACACTTAAGTCCCCTGAAGCAGCTGGAGATGTTGTTCTACATAGACTAGCAAGAGGAATGCTCCTAATACTGACACTTGAGCAATGAATTCATGCCACCCATAGCTGAATTAGTTATTACCATGCAACACAGGACAAGTAAGCCCACCTTACTAGAAGGGCTAAGTGGGCTCTAGGCAACACGGCTTACATAGCTCCAAGCAGCAGTTGCATACAAGTGGCAAAATAATGCAGGCCCCACCCCCTGCCCACAAGTGGCTCACAGGGCCCCTTGTGTATGATGTTGACTTGAAGTGGAAAGTTCAGTTCCTGGAGAAGCACAGTGAGATGAGCCCAGCACAGATGTGAGTGAAGAACAACACCATCACAGGCCATGGGTAGCAGATATATGTAGTGTATGGCAAGACCAGCACGTCTATTCCAGCACCAGCCTCTAGCACAAAGCTGTAAAAGGATGCATAAACACAGAGGTTTTGAAGTTTTCTCCAAGTGAGAAAAGACAGTCACTGTGTCCCTGGGCCCACACCTGGTAACACCCATCAAGGACTTGAGAAGACTGAATAGGTAAGTGAATTTTCATGATGGCTCTTCCATTCCCAGCTATTTGAAGCCTACAGCATGTTACATGCACTCTAAAGGTTTCAGTATCTCCTAAGGCTCCTCAGTGAAGCTGTGCTGTACTTCAGCTCTAACAGATGACTGTGCTAATTTACTTAACACTAAGTAGTACTTCTTTTATCCACAATAATGGTGATTCTTTTAGTCTTTGAGCTTGTTGTTAGATAATAGTTCAACTGTTACAAATTCATGAAAATGAAGCAGCACAAGTAAGGACATGAAGAAGTCAGGTGTCCTAGATGATAGTTTCAGTGACAGAAAAGAATTGGTATACCATAATACTGCCTTGTGTATTGGTTTTTTTTTTTTAGAGTTGTAGCCACTGAAAATTCAAGTGTCTTTTAAAACAGGTTTTGGCTGAATAATGAGAAAGTAAGCTGCAGCTAAAAAATTGCTCTACAGACTGCTCCCTCTTCATTCATACTGTCCAAATACTGTTGAAGTAAACTCTCTGAAATATTTTGACTCAACTGTTCTAGTACTTTCTCTCTTCCCAGTGCACTGGGCTCCTTTTATAGAAATAAACTCTCCTGTGTTTTGTGTTTTTCCCTTTACGGTAGTGCTGTTTCAGCTGTGCTATTTGAACTGATCCAAGGAGTTCTCTGCAGCTCATGTCTTTGCGTTCTTTTGGTTAGGATGCTGTTGCAGATATTAATTTAAAGGAACACATTTTCAGTTATGGAACAACTCACCAATATTTATCAACGGAATTGTTTTAAGAGGGAGGTGGAAGGAGAGGAGGAGTCTGTAAAGGCAGATGCAGAAATCTCAGCATCTCTGAATCTGTTCGGCTGGAAAACAGGGAAATAAATGGCTTATGGGAAAGCAAGCCAAAGTAAACATTTAAGTTGGAAGAAGCGGTACCTAATAGTTATTTGTGACAATGAGGCACTATCTTTGAAAGACAAAGTAGAACCCAATACTGTTGAAATGTAAAGAAAGGCACACTCATAGGTAACACTCTTCAGGAGTTGTCTGTGCTCAATTTAACTGGAGCAGCTTGGTATCTACAGTAGGTGTGCTGCATCACTTCTGAACACAGGTCTCCACTTAGCGTCCTCCTTCAGAGACTGACACGCTATCCACTTTCATCTCTCTCAGGCTTCCAGTTTTTTTCTGTTTCTGCTTGGATTTTTTCAACATATGGACCTAAAATTGAAAGTTTTAAAAGAAAGTGAGTATTAAAATACCTGTATTCACCAATAAGCTGATCTAAGGTAAGAAATTAATAACCAAGTAAAATGCTGGAACTGCAATGGAAAAACATGTAAATACACAACTGTCTGATGCACATATCCTTATAAAGCTACATGATTAACTGGATTTTTTTACATAAACATATAGACAGATGTTATGTGTATGCATATAGATGTGTGTGCATATATATTCCTGTACAAACATATATATACACACATATACAGACAACAGTACTAGTCATCTGATAGATAAGAAACGTTTCTCACTGAAGGACAAGTTAGGTCTCTTAGGTCTCTCCCTCCCTCTCTCCCCCCCTGCCCCTCTCTCTCTCTGTCTCTCTGTCTCTGTCTCTCCCTCTCCGTCTCCCTCCATTTCCCCAAAGTTTAACATATTCTGAAACTTTGAGATACGACCCTCCCTTTCACCCATTTCTCCTCTGCAAGGGCCATTGTTCTGGTAGCTTTTCCAGCACAGCTGCATACTCTGAGAGTGTCTGTAGCAACAAATTTCTGTGAGCTGAAAAAGCTTTCTAAATAGCAGACAAATGCGTAGACTGGTGTGCACCACTGTTGACTCCTGGAAAACGTTTATTTCACAACTTCAAAGTCAACAGAGAAGTTAAATTCTTAGGCAGTTTACACATATTGAGATACCAAGGAAAAACAGGCACTGATTACTCCAAAGTCCCTTTTTTTGTAGATCCTGCTCCTCCATTATTCGTTTTTGTCCTTTGCTACTCTCTGACAAACCTTCCCTTTTCCAGCAAACTGATTCCTACCTTGCACACTGCAGTACTACCATTGTCCTTACAGCTGTGACCTGCTTCAAGGCAAGCAACACTGCCTGGAAATTAAGTCACTAGGCTGAAGCTCAGGAACTATTTTTTTAAACACAAGCCTCATCTGAGCCACTGGAGAGACCAATATACCCTCTGCAGAAACTGCCATGTATTTATCCAACAGTTACCACTCTGTGCTGAGTAGCTCCTTTAAGTTTAAGTATCAGAACACAACAAGCAAGATAATATGATAACAGCCAAGGGCAGAACAAAGTTGGCTTGCTAAGAGAGACCTACAGCCAGTACCTTTGGTCCTGCAGCAGAAATGATAATCTGGCCAGGGGCCTGAATCCAGGGCTCTCCATCAACTTGAACTGGAATTGGCTTTAGGAGTGTTACACGGAAATATGAACCTTGGGCTATGCGGATTCCTGATCGAAAACCACCTTGGACTTGACCCTGTTGGGAAGCAAAAGCCAGGATATCAATCACCCCCATTAACAAGAAGCACAAATAATTAATTAAAGTGGGCAAATAGTATTTAATTCTTATCTGATATTTTAAGTTTGAAGTAAAAGAGCTGCTTAGGCAAAATCTGCATAGGATGCCTTTCCTGCCCCAGCATTAATTACTTCAGTTCCTGCAGAAGCCCCTGCAGGCTGCTGGAGGCAAAACACCTTCCACAGCAAAGTTGTTTGTACACACAAACTGGCCAAGGAACATACAGCCACAAAAGTCATGTTCACTTTCACTTCCCCCACTCCCTAATACAGTAAACACATTTTCAAAACATAACTATACATACAGTCTTCAGCACATATGAAACTTGAAAAGACTAAAAGCACTTTATCAATCAGGGAGAGAGAGTTTTGCCAAACTCATCTCCATCTACATAAATATATATATACACACTCAACTACAGGTACACAGACTCAACTCCAACCTAACAGCTGAATTAACTTTTTAGAGTTCACAGTAAAAAGTGAAGCAAAGTGACCTTTGCTGCTACACCTTCTCTTGGGGAATGTGTACAGAAACCAAACATGGGTGTAAAAACCTTCAGATCACAAAACCAAAGCACAGGTTTGTTAAGATTTATATTCCAAAGCAACAAGTACACTCCTTGCTGCTTCTGCTTTCACGAAAGATTTAAGGATCTCTATCAAAACACTTCTTGACTGTCTTCTAGAAGAGCTAAAGTACAAAATGGTAAAGTTGGCCAACACCAGAGATCAAGCTGTACAAAATCGTAAGCACCCACCTTTCCATTTTTGGTTGTTTTATGGATCAGTTACCACTAGTTTCCTGCCCACATATACTTTTTCAGCAGCAGATTTCTTTAAATAGTGAAAAAAGTATGAACAAAAGAAAAAATAACCTACCATCCCACAGGACTGTGTTACTAGTAGCAGGCCATTGTAAAAATATTTAATACATTAAAGAATTAAAGTTGCATAACTTGAGTCATAATATTCTTTGCAGAATGGTATACCATCTGCTTCATGTAGCATTCGGACCAAGAGCAGCAAGCATGAGATTCTCAGTGATAGCTGTTGAAAAGTTTGTGGTAGATAATTATAAAGCCACCTGCCTAGGAGGAATCTCCACCTTGACTGTGAAGAGTGCATGTTTTTGTAATATTATCATAAAATCTTGTTTTCATCCCATGAACTGTTTTGTTTTGGCACCATGATTCCTGTTACGAGAAAGCCAGTGCATTCTATAATCCATACATTTGAAGGCATTTAACATATATGTATGCATGTATGTTTCTGGACTTGGTTCAAAGTCTTCTTAAGTTATGAAGTACTTCCCCATGTGCTTTTAACAAATTCTCCACACTCGTATTACTTCTTATCCAACCTTAACAAAGAGGCATCATTTGTAGGATGATGCACTTGCAATGCACTGTTTGTTACAGAAACAAGCCTGTCTGAAAAAAATGCGTGTTTCTTCTTAGCTTACTGGGATACCAACTCACCATGTGAACGACACCAGTCACACCAACAACCTCCAGCAGGCCATCGTCGATGCGCGGTTTCTCGAAGCGGTTGTCACTCTCTGAGCCCCAGAGATCAGCTCCCGAGCCCCAGCTGTGTGTAGAACGCACCACAGTGACCACACATGTACCTGTGGTCTGCCTCAGGGCACCCTCCCCAGTACCATGCTAGGGGTGGGTGGCTTGCCAGGCTTCCAAAGCTACACACTCTGCTCCCCCCACCCACTGGAGGGATTGCAGTTCCTACACTGTTGAAACAGGAACTGTTTTTCCTAAAATCTGGAAGAATTCCGATAAGATCTTTTAGTAGGAATGATACCTAAAAAAAGGAGTGAAATAAATAGTTTCCACTGGAAAGAAAAAATTTTAAGTAAGAAGAAAGTAATTCGAAAGAGTTTTAGTTTGCTGGGAAATACTGGTCAGAGCTGTATTAACCCTTAACTTTCAAGACTTAAGAACTTAACATAGCTGTTACTGGTCTTGACAATATTCAGAGAAGCTACTGAAGGGGAACACAGGCTAAAACAAGTATGAAGCTTTTATTCTTGCACCTGGACAAACTCACTTGTAGTTATTGGCAAGTATTTACGCACTTCAGTCCTCTGAAATGTTTCTGACAATTAAACACCATGTTGCTTTCTGTGCACTACTGACTCTCTGCACTCAAATCACTCACTGTTTCCATGCACGGACTGCTCATCACTAATTGTGATATCTTCTTCTCCACAGTTCTCTTGTGCAATGTGTATTTGTATATATGTATGTACACATATGTGTACACGTAAAAATACACATTTCAATAAAAAGTTGCAGTATTTTCAGGTTAAAATGCAAAGAGATGCAGTTTGTTTAAGATAAGAGGTTTCTTGAAAAATAATAGTATGGCAGCACTAATGACCTACTGGTTTTGTGCAAAAAAAATGTACCTCTACCAACAACACATCTAAAGATGCCAAGTTTCTGCAGATTTGGTTTCCTTTCTTCCACAGCAGTAACTCTAGCTCCCTGCAGGTGTCAGGACAGCACCCACAACCTCACAATAGTTACCTGAACTGTGGGGTTTCCACAGCTACCCAGGTTGCATCACAGACTCCATGTATTGACCAGCTGCCTGTAGGAGCTGGGCAGTGTTGGACAGTTGAATTCTGTCTGGCCTCACTGCAGGAACTGCTTAAGTACCTGGTCTCTAGCATGTCAGAAGGTGTGTGCAGGTCAATCATCTTTGCTCCTCGCACATGTCACTGTGAAATGCAGTGAACCATTCAAACAGTGGAGAAACAGGGGAAGATGGTAGTGGGCAGAAGCCGTAGGCTTTGAGTAAAATGTCATGCTTTGCTAGGAAACTGCTCCAAAAGAATTCTGAAGACATTTGGTGAGGAAATTATTACAAATTACTGCCAGGACAGAAAAGAAATAGCAAATGTATGGGGTTTGCACTGGGAAAACAAGGTGGTAAAACCTTACTAAGATAAAAACTCCACCTTTATGTGGAATGTGAGTTTCAACGAATCACAAATGATGTCAAAATGGTATTAAAAGCCAGCTCCTGAAGCATAGTTGCAAAGCCAGTGAGTCAGGCAATAATCAAACCCACCCAGTAACAACCATTTACTAATCTAAAACATTTAACATTTTATTCAGCCATCTGACATTTGATGCTCAAATACCAAGCAACAATTCCACATGTATGCATTCTCAAGGGATCCTTCCTCTCCTTTTTACCTGGGTATATTAATAAAAATGAGTCCTTCTATACTTGGTAACTCCACCTCGTGCTGGTCCACTTGCAGCTTTATATCCTTGTGAAGGTTTCTAGTATGACTTATCTTCTGCAGCCCAACCTTTACGTAAACTCCTTTGTTGTGAAACCTAGGAGCAGACAAGTATCTTATAACTAAAAGGTGAGGCCCCACATAGCACTCTTCCTGGTAAATATATACACCAGTGTTGTCCTCCAGCTGGTAGGTTTAAAGAGTTTTTCAATTAAACCTCTCTTCAAATTCCTCTAGCTTTACTGCAGAAACAAAGCATAAGCCATGAACCACTATTTTATATACCTTTTACTTAAGAGATGATTGTGCTGTCAAAGCATGTGGAGATTGTGAAATTTTATTACAGAAAAATCATCCCTTTTTAAGTGTTGCCTGAATGCAATGCCTCTTTGAAATGTAAACTTCTGAGTTGGAAGATAACATTTTAATTTAAGGCTTAGAGGTCTTCATGACACATTTTAAAGTGTTTTCTCAAGCAACGCTAGAATACTTACGGCAGAAAAACATTTGATAATCTTTGGTTTACATATTGTTAATAATTTGGAATATACTTAGCTGCAGAAACTTAAAACAGGCTTAGTAACATTGATTTGTGACAGAGCTCTAACATTTCTAATTTTAGAATAAAGAAGATGAGGAAGATTTTTATAGCATCTCTAGAAATGGCAAAATATTTTAAGAATAATATAAACAAATGATAGTTAAACACACAGACTATTTTCTTCTATAATGGAAACCTTTGGATACACGTCCTTCAGGCAATCTTAAAATAAGACACATAAATTTTCATTATTTGACCCTACTAGCACATGGGTGTCATTGGAATCCCAACTCTGCAAAATCTCTCTAACATTATGTCTAAGTACTGTAGACATTCAAGTGGGGAAGACAGCCAGTTTAGCATGCAGGTTACAGTCAACTCTTCAGACAGAGACTTTTCAGTCATTTAAAATTATTACATTGGGAATGACTAGTCCTATGTCCAAACAGTTTTAAATAGCATTGAATTAAAGGCACCCTATACTTCTCCTCCAGACAAGATAGTAGGATGCATCTATGCTATGACAGGTTTTGTCTAATTTGGATACCACTAAGAATATCAGTAGGAAACACAATACTTAAAATGTCCCCAAGAAGTATTAATTTTTGTTGCATGAAGCAAGAAACCGGTAGAAATTAAAAGAATACAACAAACTACCCTAACTGCAGAACACTTGTGTATTGTAAAACAATTCTAAACTTTTACTAAATTGTGCAGAATATTCCCTCTATCTGACCTTACATCCAAGAAACTGCTTGCCATAGTAGCCTCTTGCTATTTCAGATGGCAAAACCAAGATGTGGCCTCTTCTGTAACAGGCAATCTTAAAGACTGCTCCAGGATCACATGGGAATGCCTTGGATGAAGGGGCGGAGGCCTCCTCAGAAAATTCACCAATGACACAAAGCTGGGGGGAGTGGCCAAGACCCCAGGGAGCTGTGCAGCCCTTCAGAGGGACCTTGACAGGTTGGAGAGATGGTCAGAGAAGAACAGCCTGAAATTCAACAGAGGCAATGCAGGGTCCTACACTTGGGGAGGAATAACCCCACACACCAGTACAGGGTGGGGGCTGATCTGCTGGAAAGAAGCTCTGTGAAGAAGGACCTGGTCCTGGTAGACATCAAGCTGTCTATGAGCCAGCAGTGTGCTCCTGTGGCCAAGAAGGCTGCAGGTATCCTGGATTGTATTAGGAAGAGCACTGGCAGCAGATTGAGGCAGGTGATCCCTCTACTCAGTGCTGGTGCCTGGAGTGCTGTGCCAGTTCTGGGCTCCTTAGTATAAGAGAGACATGGAACTCCCAGAGTGTGTCCAGTGGGGGATAATAAGGATGATCAGGGGACATGAGCATCTCTCTTAACCAGGAAAGGCTTAGGGAGCTGGGCCTGTTCAGCCTTGAAAAGAGATGACTGAGGGGACCTCATCAATGTCTGAGTATCTGAAGGGAGGTTGTCAAGAGGATGCCACCAGGCTCTTCTCAGTGGTGCCAGGCAACAGGACAAGAGTCAATGGCAGAATCTGATACACAGGAAGTTCCACCTGAACATGAGGAAGAATGTCTTTGCTGTGTATATGACCATGCACTGAAACAGGTAGCCCAGAGTAGTTGTGGAGTTTTCCTCACTGGAGATGTTTAAAAACTGCCTGGCCACAATCCTGTGCCATGTGCTCTGGGATGACTCTGCTTAAGCTGGGAGGTTGGACCAGATGACCCACTGTGGTCTCTTTCAATCTGACTCATTCTGTGATCTTGTGAATGAAAGCGGATGCCCCGATCATTAAATTCTACACTGAAAAAAACTCATGTAGCTTGGCACTCAACAATGCAAACCCCATCGCTGTCACACTCTTTTTATCTGCCTTGCAATGAAAGTTGAGCATTCAATTCCTGCAGGGAAGTCATCACTGCACACTGAGCTCCTAGTCAAAGGTAAGCAGCCCTGAGCACATAATGAGACTCTGCTGAGGGAGGCCAGAGACCACACAGCTTTTGGGACATTTACCAATTCAAGGCCTTGCTTCAGAAGAGCATCGAAGCCCATATTTCTTTCAAGGACTACCTGCAATTTCTGTTGCCATAACCTGAAACTTCCTGTTCTGCACCCAAGAGCACCCAGTTCACACGCCAGTGCTACTGCATCTGGCATTAAGTAGATAACCTTTTCAGTTAATTTACTAAAAATAATTTTTAAAAAGCACTAATACTGCTGACAAGACCATGCATTTGCTTTGCTTACCATGGGAAAATGAAAAGCCAGCCATTGTCACAGGCAGCCAAAGGTAAAAGTCAACTGTCAGCACTGTTAACCTGCACAAGCTGTTTGTCTTCTGCAAAAACACACTTCAGGGTCAATTAAATATTTCAGGTTTCTTTTCCAGAAGTATATAGCCCTTCAGATCATCTCTGCTTTCCCATAAGCCCTTCATGTCACCCAAGCAAGAATGATGCCATGTCCCTTTTCCACTGCACTGTGGATGGTGCATACTGGGAACCAACTGAGATAAAGATTACAGGGATGAGAAGCACACAGAGCAAGAGAAATCAAAGTATAGCCCTTATATGCAGTGGTAGTAAGAAAAGGACACACCCTTTGAAATATGGCACCTTTGTGAACACAGAGGAATACATTTTGGAGAGAGAATGAACATAACTTTTACATTACATTAACTGCCAAAGACAATCTAGAGAAGGTTCATGGGCACTGCCATACACTAACTGATTGCCTGATTTTACTACCTATGATGTTTTTAATCCAGTGGATTGAAAACACAAACCAGTGCCTAACAGTAACTTACATACCAGAAACAGTATCTTGTATTATTCATTTTTTAAGAAAAACACCATGAGCAATGCCGGTAATGACAGACAGAAGGAAGGTGGGATAGACAGCAAGACCGGTGGGATTACACATCATTACACTCATAACCGGTCAGAGGATACTTTTATTAGTTAGAGTTTGAACACTGCATAGTTGTAATTGACTATAACTCTGGTAAGTGAGAGACAATTCAGAGGACATTTAATATAATCAGAGGAAAGCAGAAAAAAACAGTTTCTACATGGAATTATGGATCAATTACACAATTGTGATCTCTTTTGCTTATCGATTTGAGTGATTATGGGAAGAAAAAACAACCCCATTATTGGTTGATCTGCATGCCAGAAAGGAGGAACGTGTCTCTCAATAACTTTTTAACAAGTCTCACTTGGATAGAGATTTTTTCTTTATCCTTAAGACCAACAATCAGGTGCTACCACAGCACTAAGCAAGGATGTAAAAGATACAGAAGTTCTGACGCAGTTTTGAATGTGCTTATTGCTTATGTAGCAGCACTGCCCTTACTCCTGTTAAAGGCTTTGAGCAAGAGATATTTCAACTATCTCAAAATTTCACTGAACTCAACACTGCACTTATTGGCAAACTAAGAATACTGAATAAGAGTGACAAGGCTTCTAGAAACTGCTTTGGTGCTTTCTTGTTGCAGAGTTAAAAAACCCAAATCTAAACAAGCAAATCACATGAATTCTGTGTCTACGAGTTCCTGGGTAGCTTAAATTCCTCCCTGTCCTAGCTCTGCCTCAAGCACTATTGTTTTGTGGATACTTGTAGCATTTAAGATTATCAATTATAGTGTAAATGGGAAGTAATGCAATAGCACAGAGTTGACCTTCACAGCTGGTTTCCCCAGGGTTACCTGCTATTAAATTTTCCTGGTTCTTCTTCTCTAGCATGATGAAAGTCCAAGCTCAATTCTGCATCAATGCCAAGACCACAGTAATTGTTCATCTGTACAATCTGATTAAAAAAAAAAAGGTATTATTTCCTGCTTACATTTGTAAGTGAAGAAGTTCTGAAGTTTTTCAACAAAATCAAGCTTTGCAGATGATCCTTACAAGTCACTTGCATCTTGACAGATTCTGGAAAACATTTTCCAGAAACACTGTGTAGGAACAACTGTTGATATGCATAGTCATTATTTCCACAGTATCAGAAACTTCAACATTTCATCTTAATTAAAAGTACAAGCACAATAAGGCAGAAATAAAAACTAATGCAGAAATAAAACCAATTCAACCTCTCAAAGCAATTCTGTGCAATAACTTCACAAGTTGCTGAACACTAATGCCAATATTATTTTTGGCATCAACCATGGATTTATCATTACATCACTAGGAACACACTCTTTCTAACTTTGGAAGGTGACCAGCTTACACCAGAGTGTAGAACTTCACCTACTCAGCTGTGTTTTAAATAGCTCTGAATATGCCAGTCTCAAGTTTCTACAGATTTCAACCATTTCTGCCATTACTTCTTCCTTTGCATGCCACAGCTTTTTTATCCTAGCCTTGACTCACCCACCCTTCAAAAGGGAGATAAGGCACCCAGGGAAAATCAACCCCTGCCTCCCCAAGGGAAAAATAGCTGGGATCTGAGCAACTTAAATCCTCCAACTGACTCATAATGCCTAGGATTTTCCAGTGACCAGACTAAAGTCTTTGATAATTGCTACCATTGTTACAATTTCCTACTTTTTTTTTTGCCACCCTCTTGTCCAATTTCTTCTTTTTGTCTGAAGATAGACGAACCAGCATTCACATAAAGCTCTGAAGTCACCATGTACACCTAACATTTATATTTTCCTAAATAGAAACAAGTTAATATGAACCAAGGAACAGTGACTTTCACTCAAAGAAGTGCAAATAACAGATGCCACATGTACAGATACACAATGGCAGGAAGATGACAGGAGGATTTACTTCCTGAATACGCTAGCAACTCCTCGTCATTTCTTAAACCACGAAAGGAAACATGAGAGTACCTTTTGAGGAGAGATGTGTTTTTTGGCAGATACTCCAGTTTTACAAGGGTTCTGGAAAGCATTTGGCATTCTTTTCAAACCCCTCTCTAATTTGAAAAATACTTTTCTTTCCAACTGAAGTAAATAGGTACGCCATTGTCATGTGAATCTTTTCATTAGTCCTCTATCAGATGCTTTTTGCCAAACAGCTATGTGTGCTCTGCAGTCAACCAGTCCTGCCAAAACTGAAACACTATATCCAGACATACACTGTATTCACTAAGAAACAGCTCAGTAAGGCCCAAGCAGGAAGTCAAGTGAGCAATTAAAATTAAGCGATGTTAATATCCATCATCTTTGTGATTTTCACTAGAACAACAGTTCCTAAGAATCAAACCCAAACTATACTCCACTCACCTTTGGAGGCTCAGGTTCTGCAACACCATTCTCTGCACCTTCAGCTGGCTCTTCTGCATCCAAAAGGATAGTCCAGCGATCCATAAGAACATCATCTGCCTCATCCACAGAAACCAAAATGGAGTATGGGTCCTCCCCACTGTAGCCAGCTCCCCAGCGCAAGACCCTCCCCAAGTCATTACCTGGGCAACAATGAAGAATGCCAGAATATGACTGTCCTTCATAATCAGTGCATCAACCCTGTTCTGCAAATCACATTGCATTAAGGTGCTCCAAAGAAGTCACAGGATTAGTTAGTTGCGAACAAAAAGTTAACAAGCAGAAAAAATATCTAAGTTTTGTTGCAGTTGCATGTGGGCCTACTATTTATTACAGTTTCAGAGCCCTTCATGGAATTTCCATCTACCAAGACAGAAGTTTGAGAGTTAACACCCAACCCCGACATGCCACCAGATAACAAAGGGGTAGCCAACTGTTTTGAATTCCACCTTGAGGCTGGTGGGGATGGAGAGAAGTTTTCCCTAGTGCTGGAAGTTCAGTTAGTTCCGGTGGCTGCTGTGACTAGAAGCCACTATTTTGCTGAGCTGGTGAAAGCATCTTGGAGGGAGCTCCTTTTCCAGCTTGGCTCTCCCTGCTTTTTCCCCCTCCCACTCTTTGGGCACCCTGAGCTTCAGAAAGAGAGAGGGAGAAGGGAGAGAGAAGGGTCATGGTTGTTTTTTCTGGATATGCTGCAAACCTTCTCTTTTCCTGAGGACAGCTGCACCAGGATCGCAGGAAACCACCACCAGCACCTAACTTCCAGTATTTTTCCTTCTTTGAACAAAGGACAAGGAGAAAGAGTCTGCTCTTCCCCACGGAAAAGGTTCCATCCTGCCCCCGCCATGTGAGTCACAGAGGCTCTTGCCATTGCCTGGCTAAGACTGTGGTCCTGCCCGGCGGCAGCCGAGGCGCGGCACTGCCACCTGCTGTCCGCAAATAGAATCGCACCAGGAAGAAACGCGTTTATTTGGGGTTGCGCTGGTACGGCGGGGGAGGGTAGTCCGTTCACAGTTGTTTATCTGTATCTATATAGTAGTTAAGAACAGTTATCCTTCTTCTATACATTTCCTAATTAAAGTTTATTTTCCTTAAATTTAAAAGGGGTGTAGTGTTGGTTATTGAGAAGTTTGCTTCTCTAGTTTAAATACACACTTTGGTTTCCTTTAAACTAGGACACTACTACATACAGACATGCTGTCTCATCTGGAACGTTTTCACACAAGGAGATGCAAAAACCTGTTACTGAGTTGAGATGTCAGGGAGCAACTGAGTTCACCAGTTTAGAGAAATGGCTGATGCCCTTGCGGATGTCAGGAAGAGAGAATCTTGCTGTCTCCAACTCCTGCCCACCACCACACACTCATACCAACACTCTGGCTGCTTGTTCTCCCCTGAGAAAACATGACTGACATGTTCATGTAAAGCTGATACTGCTACTTGTGCTCCAGCACCAGTCGGAACCGAATCACGGCATCTCTGCTGCAAAACTGAGTTCTTCATCAAGAAAGAAAAATAAAGATAAACCTTCTGGAGGACTTCTGCCCTCAGAAGAGGAATGGTTCTTGCTGTGATTCTCACCTGTTCCCAAAGGTAAGATGGCAACTGAGGGCTCTGAGCACACCAGCTTGTGCCTGATTTCCTCCAGGGCACCAAGGACCCAGCCAACGGTGCCATCCCCTCCGCACACCAGCACTCGGAAGGATGGGACTTTGGAGAAAGTGTGAAACCTTCATTGTAAAATGAAGCACAGGGGAAAAGACATGTAACAATGGAATACAAGAAATGCAAAGCCTCATTAATATGCTATTTAAGATAACAGTAATATTGAAATTCTGCTCCATGCCCTCCTTTATCACCAGTTTTAGGATCAACTTCAACAAAGTGAATGGAAAAACAAGAAGTTTTAGATTAAGCTGTTTTGAACAAGAGTGAAAATCACATTCCTCTAAGATTCTTCACAGAGTTAAATGGTTAATCACTTCCATTTTTAAAGGCACAGAGATCTGACTAGTCATAATTTCAACGTGAACATCTGTAACTCTTTAAATCCTGGCAGAGTAGTTGATTAGTGGTGGTTTTTTACTTAGTCATAGGAATCACAGTACATTTTCTTCTTCACGGAATTGTTTTCCCGGTGACTCTTACCTTTTATGGCTTTCCATCCCATATGCAAAGATACCATGCAAAGGAATTTTTATTTCCCATTGCAAAAGAAGCAATTAACAAGTGGAAGCATTTTGCCATAAAGGTACAGAAAGATTCCAAGGCCAAAACAAAATGAACTAATTACTGAAGTTGAAGTTTGAACTGCATTAGAAAGACAACAGAATTATATAGTTCTGACAGAAAAATTAGTGTCGTTTGTTTATCTTGCCTCCTGCATAAGCTGCATTTCTTCCAACAAAGCTTTTGTCTGAACATCTTGTCCTGACAGTTTTTTATTAAAGCAGTGCTGAAGAAATGAGGAAGAGGCTACAACCATCACTTTCAGTTTTATGAAGCTGGTAACAAAGTGGAGTTGATTAAATCAAGTCACCAGTTCCTGCCTCCCTACAAGCACATTATGTCCTGTTCCTTGTAGAAATGTGGCAGCTGTGATCAGGCAGGCCCTGTTAATTCTGTAGTTGTGGCCAAGTTTCAAGAGTCAAGATAGAAAATTTTATTAGACTTTCCTAGTAGTTCCCACAAAACATCAGAAGTAATAAAAGCAAAAATCAGCTTTCATCAGGAAATGTGCTATTTCTCTGTCCATCTCCATTCAAATATAAGATCTTTTTACTTTTAATAATTATTAAATATGTGCTATTGTACAGTGCATATGACTTTCCCAGGACCAGACTCTGCTAGTTTTTGACAGAAATAGATGTATCAGTGTATCAGGTACTCTATTCTCTTTTCTTTAGAGAACTTCAAAGTTTAAATGTGGTCTCACAGTAAGAACCAGTCAGAAGAGAGTAATCCACTGCCCTGGTGTTCACGCACAGAACAGAAGCAATTAAGATCTTCAAAGTAAGTAAATCTAATCCATCCTTTAAAAAAGGTAATAGCACAATATAAAAAAATAAATTTAAACTATGATGACTTACCCAGGCAGTGGGCCCCCATTGGTAAGTTCAAACACCTGATGTGGGTTTAGCAGCTTTCTAAAACTGTACAGCAGATCTCGACCTTTCAGACCACCACTTTTTGGATTTACAAATACAAGAAGTGGGCAGCAATTCTGTGGTATCTTGGAAGCCTGGAAGAAAACAAGAAAAAAGGATTAGCCGAAACCTTGAATAGCCAGGAAAATTACTACTGCACCTCACAAATATTACCTGTTGCTTCCTTGATGCTTAGCAAAAAAATCCAGATTCTATAAATAAAAAGACTCTGTGTCCAGAAATGGACAAGTTAGCAGCTGATCTTGATTCCCTGGGAACTGAAGTCTCCATAACTCACTCCAACTACATAGTTGGGTCTAACATTAGAAACAAAGGCATTGTAAGTAGCCCTTCTTATACATTTTCAGTGAACAGTCTATGCCAAAGAACAGTGTAAGGGGTAAAAGTTATGCACAACTCAAACAGAAAAGAGGAAGCTTCACTTCAAAAGAAAAAGTCAGAACTTCTCCCCAAATCAACTGAAACTTTTTTCTTTAGTTTTATGTTGTCACATTAATTTACAAGGACAAAGCATTACAAAATAAGAATGTTTGGGCAGATACTGGCATACCCCTTCCTATGAAATAAGAGGCAAAAAGCTTCTTTCAAAAGTATGTAATCAAAGATTTTTTATCAGGAGGGTTTACTCAGGGATGCCAGTACCTTATGACCTACTGAAGTTGCTGCTGAAATGGCTCTCAAAGCACAGCCAGGCTGCAAGGAAGTTGGGTACCCATCCAGAAACCACTGCAAAGAAAGCCACTGGACATGGTGGAGGTGAGATTTCCTGTGGCACTTCATGGACTGCATGGGAACTATACCTGCAGAGGTCAAAACTTCCAGCGAAGTGAAGCACCCTTGGGACTGGTTTTCAGCCAGCCAGCCTGCCTACAAATCATTCTGTAAAATGATTTGTAAATAGTTGTAGAAAGGTCAGAAAATGCCAGCACACTTTTCATCCATCCTACCACAGGGCCAGGGGGCAGGTACGTGCCAGAAAAGTTCACCAGACATTTCAACAAGTGTGTTTCAAAACAGAAATGTTTGCCATAGTGCCTAAGTTATGGTAATTTGTATTTACACGCTGGACAGCATTCAGGGAACAGCAAGTTGTCACGCAGCTGACCGGATGGATTCAGGGAACAGAACAACAGTGCTAAATATAAATCAATTTAGACAAGAATGATTAAGAGGGCGGTGAGGCAGCAGAATGACTGCAGTGTGCAAGCATGTGGAGAGATATCAGCAACTACAGAGGGGAGGAGACAGCACCCAGAGAGCCTGTTGACTGCTGTCTGTGAGCGACCACCAGAGATCATGATCTAAGGTGAAAAACAGAGAAATCTGGACAAACTGAGTTAAGTTTATGGAGATGTAAAATGCAGTCTGCCATTGAGCTACACCCCAGACCATCATCTCCCTGTGACCTGATTTAGACACTTAAAAACAAATATTTCTGTGGGGCTTCACAGTACTTGAGAGAATTCCTCTACTCTTCCTTTCTTAAGAGCTGGTTGCTAATCCTCTGCCAAGTTATACCCTGTCAGATGTGTCAAGATACCCACAAACCCCAAAAAATCCATCTCCCCTACTGCCTGCATAAGAAATGTACTCTGCCATCCAGTGTGACCTGTCTCTTGAAAAAGAGAAAACTCACTGGGAAGAGGAGCACTAAGCAAGTAAAAAGGCTGGTGGAGCAGGCACACACTTCTCTTGCCCCATCCTCATCCTTTAGATTCTGCCTAAGACACCCAGTTTGAAAATGTATCTGTTCTCTTAAAGCAGACAAACAAGGCCTATTTTGGGGGGACAAACAGCCAAAAGAGCCTCAAAATTTTGTTTTAGTGGAAAGGTTCCACTGCTGCAAAATAACTAGGTTGGTGAGACAGAGGCTGCAAAGCTGTGCACACAGCTTTCTCCAAAGGAACCACCTTCATGCTGAACTGGGACAACTGAGGTGAAAACATCCCTCGCCTCTGTATTCAGGTTTCATTGGAAAGGGAAAGCAATTACTCATAGCATGCCCAACACATAACAAGGGTAATATATTCATATCTGTTAAACACATGAAAAGGATTGTTTCTAGGCAGCAAAGGAAGCCTGTGGAAATCAATGCATACCACTGTCATGAAAAGGAAGGACTTCTTGAGTATTAAGGTCTACAGCTCAAGGATCCACAGATCCTAAAGAAACTAGAAGACAAGTGGATTTCCTTCCCTTAAGCCATTCCAGGCACTAATGCAAGAGCAAACAGAGCTCTGGCTTTTCCAGAAGTAAAGGCCATCTCATTACTCCATCAGTTCCTGAACTATTGTCTCCCATATCTTGCTTAGAATGGTCCTTTGATAATCACAGAATCATTAAGACTGGAAGAGACCTTTAAGATCAGCCAGTCCAACTGTGAGCCTGGCACCACCACTGTAACCCCTCAGCCACTAAACACCATCTCACCCACCGCTGGAACACCTCTGGGGATGGTGACTCCAG
Source organism: Hafferia zeledoni (assembly GCA_035583235.1). NCBI lineage: Eukaryota > Metazoa > Chordata > Aves > Passeriformes > Thamnophilidae > Hafferia > Hafferia zeledoni. Next base: position 25,392,944 of record JAWWEV010000095.1, read on the forward strand.
CACCTCCCTGGGCAACCTATTCCAATGCCTGATCACTCTGACAGTGAAAATTTTTTTCATTATCTAATCTGAATCTCCCCTGTCTGAGCTCAAGGCCATTTCCTCTTACCCTCTCACTGCAGGCATGGCAGAAGAGACGGGCCTCAACTTCACCACAACCTCCTTTCAGGTGGTGGTAGAGAGCAACGAGATCCTCACCTGAGCCTCCCTGAGCCTAAACAAACCCAGCTCCCTCATCCATTCCTAGACCCTTCATGAGCCTTGTTGCCTTTCACTGGACAGGCTCCAATACTTCCATGTCCCTTTTAAAGTGAGTGGCCCAAAACTGGACACAGTGCTCAAGGTGCACCCTCGCCAGTGCCGAGTGCAGGGGCAGATCACTCCCCTAGTCCCACTGGCTACACTATTCTTGATACAGGCCAGAATACCACCGGCCTTCTTGGCCACCTGGGCACAGAGATGGCTCATGTTCAGTCAGCTGTGGACCAGCATCCCCAGGTTGGTCCATGCTGAGCCATTTTCCAGCCACTCTGCCCACAGCCTGTAGAACTGTGTGGGGTTAAATCCCACAAGCAACAAAAGGCAGAGCAGCTCTGAAAGGAAACATCATGTTGCATGGGGTAACAGAGAAAACTGCATCCTTCCTGCACTCTTTGTCCAGCTTCCACTCTGCCCTACCTTCCCTCCTGACCACTTCCCATTTCTCCCTCTTCAGAGCTTTTTTGCTATCTAAATTTCATCTCAAGCCACTTCAATTTTCTGAACAATAACAGCAACCTGAAACCTCAGGCTTGGTCTAATGCCCAGAAATTTGTGGGGTTGAAAAAAAAGGGGGTTAAAGGAATAATAAAAAGAAAAAAAATACTAAGTTCTGCAGCTCAAAGTAAATTAAAACTTTTTCAAAAAAGAATGAGAGAAAAGAATCCAGCCCAACAATGAAGTCCAACAAATACCTTACTTGAATGTGACAAGACCATTTGATTATCTTCTCTTCTTCAGCATACCAGTTTCTAAAAATACTGGCTTGGGACATTTAGAAGTGACATGTTGAATATGTTTTATGTTACTTACTTTCACAGCCAAGTCCCAATGCACTGGATTTAAAACCGAGCAACTAAAATAATTCAAAAGGAACTTCAGAGAATTGCAATGGTTTTTGAGACATGGTATACTCTGAAGTATTCAAAAGCACAGCTGTGTTTTGTAAAGTCATCTGAGATATTTCTGAAGTAAATATAAATTATTGCAAATATGTATTTACAGTCTTTACAAAATTGCTATCTAAATTTCCTGTCAAGTGCCAATATTGTACCAAAAAAATCTAAACAGCTAAACATATACCCTGAATGCTACTAAGATTCATAAGCAGCCATGGGGAATGCGTGGAGCTAATAAAATATCTGTATGTAGTGTAAACTGAGCAGTCCTACTACTCAAAACCAGCTTTCTTCATGTATCTTCTAATGTAAATTCCTGATTATGCTCATTGAGTGATAGATGCACCTATGCAGAATAAAAAAGTATTCTAGCAAGTGCTTATCCTTACCGTTAACTTGCTTCCCATCATGACTCTTCATCAAGCTTACAGGAGTAAGAAACACTGCTAAATCCCTAGATAAAGGCCAGCTTCTATGAAAATAATTATTTTTTGGTAGGGGTTAAAAACTCTACAACAGTTTGTACAGCAGAGCAGGGCTGCTGTTGTGCTTTCTCAAAAATACACTCTTCATTACAATTACAGATGGCCACAAGACTAGAACTCTTATGCTGCAGAATCTTTTAAAATCCCATAATAAAGTCCCACTGGGGACATATGAATGAGTTTGTTACTGGACAGAAGGCAGTATGTGACTCACAGCCCGAGGACTCCCTTCCCCCTTTAGCACTGGCTTCAGTGCTCTGCTTGAGGAACGAAATCTACAGAGGGGTTTTGTGTTGGCTGGCATTCAGGAAGGAATTTATTGCTTGTTCTTCTTCAAGACAGCTGAAGGAGTCTGTGTGATTTAGACACTCTGACAGTCACCATGAACTGCTTAATTTATCAGGATTAGCACAACATGGCTTCAGGCTGGGGCAAGATGTTTATCATCTGTGCTAATCCCCTTTCTGCTGAATGTACTGGGTAATCACATCTCACAAGAAGGCAGAACAAGGCGTTCTGAGCCACAGGCCTACCAGCATGGCAACCACAGCACATCCTCCAGGGTGGTGGGCTGTCTCCAGGAACTGCAGATATCTCTAAGTGACAAGAAAAATTCAAAATTTGCAAGTGGGATCCCAACAGCATATCCCATTTGCAAGGACTCACGATACCTCAAGCACAAAGTTCCTCCTCCCTGGCCAGAAAGGACTCATCATCTAACGAGGAATTGTGTGCAAGGTGTCTGAATGCAAATGGAGCAGCAGCTGAGTCAGTCCCCAAGCCTTCTCTTTACTTTTTGGCATATTGCAGAAATGGGAGAATCACAGAATCATTAAAGTTGGAAAAGACCTGCAAGACTATGAAGTCCAACCTTTGACTGACAGCCACTTTGTCACTTAGACCATGGCACTAAGTGCCACATTCAGTCACTTCCTGAACACCTTCAGGGATGGTGACTCTACCACTTCCCTGGGCAGCCCATTCCAGTGCTTGACAACCCTTTCAGTGAAGGGTGAAAAGGGCTATAGCCCTTTCAGAGAGTGAAAAGTAATCTTTTTTGGTGTTTTGGTAAAGACGCTCATTAATCTGTCATGCTTTTAAGTTGTCAGTATTTGTGTGAGGAATTAGTGGAATGAATGAAATGGAAAGTTTCATCTATTTAGGAAACTCCTACATGTTTTTCTATTACTCTTAAGCAACCTAAACATAAGAGGGCAGTCCACTAGTAAAAGGTATTAGTGATAAAGCCACAAAAACATGTGCTGATATTGGCCTCATTCAACTCTCTGCTGACTTCCTTTCTTTCCAGTGCTGCAAAAGAAGTTCTAGTAAATTAGCTCTAAATTCAAAGATTCAGCCCTGCAATGTCTTTCACCTTGACATAATATCAAAGACTGAAATCAAAATGTTCCTGCAGCTTCTTACACACAGCAGCTCAACAGCTTTGTAAAATACTGAATTTTTCACACTCCAATGAAGAGAGTATTGTCATTTATATGAATATTGTGAAATGAAAAAATATTTGATTAAATTCTTACATGCCTGAAACAGATCAAAACATCTGATAACACTAATAACTTGACTTTCTAATAAGCAGTTGATGCAAACTGATTCTACATTCAGACTTGGTAGTAATGGTAATATGAGGGTAAATTGCTTCTGGTGGACCAGACCATGCCAGACTAGAACTGTGCATCCTCCTTAGAAGGTATATCAGACACAGAGTAAGCAAATCTCACCTCAGAAAAATGGACTGGCAATTTGTTAACCACCAATTTACTTCTGTGCTTTTATCAACTTTTAAACAGGTCTGTTTACATTTGTTATGTTTTATTTTTTTTTAATAATGTATGCTGCAATTTGGAAAAATCATTACCCTTTCATCCCCAATTTCTCTGTATTTCACTCACAAAAGGAATGTCAAACATAGCGTAAATTTAGTATTGTGTTCAGTTCCTGTGTAGTTTCTGGTACTGTATTTAAATGATCACATCTATAAACAAAGGCTACTATTATCATAGGATAAAATGATAGTCCAGGTGGGAAAGTACCTCAGGAGATCATCTAGTTCAATTGCTACCTATAGTAGAGTCACTAATCACTCATTAGTTTACCTTGGGGAACTAATGAATGGCATAACCTGGGAGGCCAAGTCATATTAAAAAAACCACTTGGACTATCATTTAGACTAACTCTTATTTCAGTGAGATGACCAAACATAAACAATGCTGAAACAGAAACACAACGTTTGTGCCCATATACAGCCCCTCTCCTTACATATTAGAAATTAATCCCTAGAAGTCCCCTGAACTGGAGTTTCTAAAGATACCTTGCACCAGATAACAGACATCATTATCCACATTTTTCTGGCATCAAGAAGTTCACTTCAAACATACCCAGTGTCTGAAAAGGAGACACATTTAATCAATAGAGTGGAGTATGTTCAACTTCACACACCAGACACCAAATACAGGCTCATAATGCATTTGCCTAAAACCACCAAAAACAAGTACCCTAAAGCAGTTTCATCTCCACGCTGCTTTTTGCTTCTCATTACAGGCATTCTGAAACCTCGTTTGGACAAGGCGGGGCCTTGGTTTCTAAGGATTTTCTACACATTCATAAGAACAAGGCTCTCAGCTTTTTTGGAGGGAGTATATCTTCTAATCTCGCCAGTTGCATGTAAGCACTACTACTAGTATCCGCTCATTAGAAAAAAAAAAGCCTTCAGAAAACTTTGACAAGTGCAGAACTCATTTTTAAATGGTAAAAGTAGGTATGTAAATAAACAACTATGGTTACTGAACTTGAGACCCTCCCATCTAAAGTTGTTTCATAATTCCCCCTAATTATGCAATTTTTTAATGTTTTTGACATTCTTTCATTTGAAATTTCAAGAAGTCAAACCAAGACTCTCACTTCTCTTGTCATAATGCAACTCCAGAAGACAGTAAATTGCAAAATACATAACAGCTCAGGAGACAGTAACTATGGCAACACTCTCTTTTGGACATAACCTACATCATCCTGGCTAAAAATAGCACTTCATTCAGTTAATCATTTCTCTCTTTTCAGCTCGACTCTACTTTCTTAACACAAAACCTATTATTAAACCAACTGATTCATATGAAAGTGATTTGTAACCATAAAAATTAATAAATCAGAATCAAGCCTGAATTTGTGAAAAGTCTCTTCACCTAAAATCTCTTAGTGCTTCTAAGACCATGTTCTTCTGAAATCCACAAGGTCTAAACAAGGTCAGATTCCCCCTGCTACAGAATGGAGAAAACAAAGATACTGCAAATGTGAAGATAAGCAAAAGTACTTTACCTCGTGGTTAGTGATGAAACACATTTAAGTCCGCAAAACAAAGTTGCTGTAGACATTTCTAGATATGCTGGCTAAAACTAAAACCCCACCTCAGTTTTTGATTATGGAAAGACATAGAGGGAGAAAAATGCTTTTCTCCCCTTTAAAGTTGCAGTTAGGGAGCTGTGCATCAACAATTCAACAGTAGCAGGACAAGTGACTTAACTCACAAAAGTGTATCATATATATGAAGTAGAGGCTCTGAAATGTTTTTTTTTGGTCACACTACTTACAGAAAATCACTGTGTGGCCTCTTTAAATAAAAAGTATTTTCATTTAGTTACAGCAGAAAAACTTTTAGGGCAGTTGTTCATACCCATCTCTTACCATAACTTCAGGAATCACCACAGCATTCAGAGCCTTGTCATTGATAACTGTATCTTTAACTAGCATATATATTCTTTCAGCTTCAGAAAAACATGAAATTTGGAGTACAACAGCACCTGTAAAGAGGCATCAGAACTATTTTTTAATATTTTCTATTATTATCAGGAAATAGGTCTCGTATCACAGCAGAAGTTTACTCAGACACTCCGCAGATTTTTGTTATCAGTGAATTGGGCTGTTCTGTTTTCAAACTTTACTTCATATCCCGAAACACACCTCAGATTTTTGTTAAAGCAAAGCACTTGATGACAAGAACTGCAGTACAGAACTAATGTATATTTTAAGACTTCGTTTGAGCTTCACAGGTAGGGCCTATTTCCCTACTCTTTAACATAACATGCACCAGTGACAAAAGTTCAAGCTGAATTTTGTATCTCATTATTAAAAATCCATTAGTTCCATTCATTAACAATATCTCTGTAAAAATTAACAAAAGCAAAGATTTGGTTTGAAAATCAGTCTTAGATCTTTATGTTGGCTTAGGTCCTGTAAGAGGAAACTGGAGAAGAAGGGAAGACAAAAGAGAAAAATTAAAAAAAAAATACTGACAAGTTAGTTTAAAGTAGGATACTTAATGAGAACAAAATGGGGCAGGATAAGATCAAAGTAAATAACAAGCAGCATATGAGATGTCAGCTGGTAACACAACCTGGGTGCAAGGAAAAGGGAGAGTCAGGAAATGATGAGAAACACAAAAATGCAAATGAAAGAAAATGACAATAAAAATCATATACAAACAGAAACATCTGAAAACCACATGAACGTACATTTGGTTCAATGATGCTGTGACACAAGAAGAACAAACAAAAACAACAACTATGAGAAGGAGAAGGCATATCTGAAAGCTTTATAGTTCTCCTTATGAAAAGTATTAATTAGCCATTGGAGACTGCAAATATACAAAGGAAGCACACATCAGTCTTCCAAATCTTGATACAGAAAGATCCTTGTAGTAGACATGTGAAACTTAAGACTGTTAAAGGACCTGTAACATCTCACATATAGACACCTAAACACACAGAAGAGAGAACTCCACACTTTTGAGTGTTACCAAATGCAGATCTCCACTTGATCACTACACTAACTCTGCCCAGAGTCACTGCTGCTCCAGCTCTCAGAAGCCACAACACGTCTCCAATCTTGCTCACATAGTATTTGCACAGCAAAAGCAAAGGAACAGCTCAAAGGCTGAACACAGAGATCAATGTATTTATTTTCTTCAGCTGCCAGCCATTGAACCCTGGCTCTTAACACTGTGCTAGGAAACAGTGACTGTGAAACAATCCCATTGAGTCCAAAAGCACTACCAAATTTTAGTATTTTAGAAGTCAAAATCAAGAGAGAGCCCTTGAAGGGTTTGTAACAGTTCTGTGGTGTTAGATTACTGTGGTGTTAGTTGAAATGCAACTTCAAAACTCATTTTTATGATGAAGTATTACCACCTTCTGGTACATGAGGGGCATGAAGCCAACCTTTTAACTTTTTTTGATAAGGTAACTACAATTTACTGCTCTTCATAAATACAAAGTGTTACATTTGACCTGAAGGGCTTTTTCCTTATGCAGTAAGAGTAACATACTCTGAGCTTTCAGCCTCTAGCATTAGGCTGCAGTTTTGAACACAGACATAGTTTGCAAGAGTAAAAATCTTAATGCTTACCTTGTGCTTGATAAACATGACTCACAGATACTACATTTGCTGCAAAGGGTAAAAATACAAACACATAAAACCTTGGGTACATTTAGAGTAAATATTTAAAATATTTTAAAAGTTACATAAATAAAACATAAATAAATATTAAAAGTTATACAAATATAGGGAGAATCTCCAGCTAACATTTTCCCTCTTCTAAGTTTACTTTGCAAGTAAGAAAAGCTAAACTGATTTTCCTAAAAGGTGACTATGAATTCTTTCTAGCATTTAAAGTTTAATTCCTCTTGAAGTTACATAAAAGACTAGGAAAAATACTTCATTTCCTGAAACAAAAAGCGTGACACATTTCTGACACTGTTTATAGAAAGTGTTGGTTGAAGGACCAGTACAAAAAATCAATTACATTTCTTTTCTCATGCAACCACAAGCATGTTAAAATGAATTTAAAAAATCCCATGCAAGTACAAGGCAGAATAATTTTTTTAAATAAGGTCAGAAAAAGTTAATAAAAAAATAATAACAGAAGAGCAATAGATGCTACATTTTGTTCTGTACAAGGTAATGTATCTGAAAATGCACCTGTTTACTTACTTTTGATAGCTAATTCTTCCTTGAGAATATTTGTGTACTCTTCAGGGGAAAGCTGAGGTGGAAGGCCACCAACAAATAAATTTACTTGTACAACGGATTTACTGTTTTCCACAATGTAGAATCTTGTTTGATTCATCTGACGTATTGAAGTCTAACAAAATAAAGGAAAATAAATGACGCGACCTTTGGCAAAAAGATACCATAAAACAAAATCCAAAATAGTTCTGCACTTAGCAATTCCATCCACTATGCCTAAAGAACATCACAAACAGAAACAAACTTCAGTTCAAGCTCTTAGCTTCTTTACAGATGAGCCAGCTTGAGGGGTAGCCAATTACTCACTTTTTCTGTAAGAAAGGTCCCTCCATGTAATACAAGAGAATCATATTTCTTTTTCAGATTTACCTTTCTTATGTCCTTGAATCTGTTAAGAATCAGTTCCTGGTTGTCCAAAACCATGCGCTGAACTGGAGACAGCAAGAACATTAATGATATTAGAAAGGACCGTAAATTATTATCAGGCTTAATTAAATAAAAACAGTAAGAAAAAAAATCCAGAAAAAAGCACAACTTCGCATACAACTAACTCTAACAAAAGAGACCATGCTGACCCAAAGTACTCATTATTCAACAGTAAAAACATGTAGGTGTTTGGAAGAGTCTGAATTTTTTCACACTTCCTAAACACCACTCTCCTTTAAAAAAGGCAGAAACAGCCTGAACTCACTCAAAAGACAAGCAGTAACAATCTAACTATTTGACAGAAGACCTTAAAACTACATTCCCTCACAACTACACTAATAACCAACTTTTGTGTTTAACCAAAATATCAAAAGAATTCTAAAAACTTCTGGTTAAAGTAAGCTTGCAAATGATACTTTAAAACAGAGCACCAGAAACCAACCAAGGCTAAGACATTCACAAGGCTACAATAACCTTATAAATCAACTTCCCAATAATGCTCACAAATAAAGGGAAGTACTGAGCCAGTTTTTGAACTACAAAGGTATTTACTCAGCTGTGGCGAGGCCATCAGACTGCTTCAATGGCTTTATTTATCTCTTCGTGCAACCTTACAAACACTGAAGCACAAAGGGATGTGAACTTGGAGAACACCAGCTCAGCTCCTGCAGGATCACAAAACACTAGAGCAATTCTAGGACTGGAGATTTCTGTACTTCCTACACACACATGTATTACTTGGTCTAATCTTTGGACTTAAACTTACTCTTGTTTGGGAGCTCTGTCAGGGGAAAGAAGAGAGAGGAAAGGAGTAATTTGAACTGTAGAATTCATCTTTAGTGAATAACTACAGTTAAGAAAATTATGTCAGTTAAACATAGCTCCCCCAAACAGGGCCAAAGCATCAATGCCCACCAGAAACCCCAAATGAACTTCTATTGTGATAATGAAGAAAGAGAAGGGAACGTAATTCCCACAGGACATATGAGGCTGAAAAGAACCAGCATCACTTCTGATTAAGTATTTCAACATCATCATTAAGTTTCATTTGTAACTGTGTTGGAATGGGAAAAAAAAACCTTGAAGATCAGTTACAGATGTGCCTTTGGCCAAGGCTCCTTTACTTACCTTGCTTACTGCCCATAAGCACTTCTACCAGTTTGAAATTCTGGAGGCACTCTGTCTGCCAAAAGATGCAACATGTAAATGCAGCTTCTAAACAACATGATTTTGCCAGATGTTTATGTTATTGTGTTATATAATAGACCACGAAAATTAAACATTTTTAAATCAATCACGATGGTTTTCCTTTAACCAACTCCTTCCTAGTCAGGAATAACCTTCATTTTACACACTCATGGCAGCAGGCTCCCATGCTCTTAAATACACTGGCATCCTTACAGCCACATTGTGAAGGGGCACATGTACAGCACGGTTAACTCTCTTTCTGCTTCAGTGATCAGCAGCTCATCTAGGGTATTTCCTGAGTGTCCATCCAGAGAAAGCATGCAGCAGTGGGAATGAACGTGCACTTTGAGAAGATGGCCCAGGAACCACGCTTGGCAAAAGCAGGCTGACCACCCCCTGCTGCCTGGGACACTCCACAGGCACTGATCTCCTCAGGTGTGCCAGAGCCTCTTCTCCAACCTACTGCCAGGGACCACACAAGTCCTGTGCAGCTGGACCAGAAAAGCTGGACCAGACAAGAGTTGAACCATTTACTACAATTCTTGAAACCCCGAAAACATGTGACACTCAGGATTGAAGAATTTTCTTAATACTTGGCCTTGAGACTCAAGAGATAAATCACATGCCATGAACAAGGGTGTTAAGAGCCTCAACATATGCTTTGCCTGATATTTGATGAAAGTGACTTGGAGGATCTTCAGCACAGTCAAGTTCTGGATAATAAGAAGAGATTTCCTGTATGTGCATCTCTATACAGAGAAATTATAAGAGTCTTTAAAAATTATCACAATTGGCAAAATTGTAATTGAGCCAAAGAATTAATTCTCTTACAGCATACAGCTAGCTTCCCAAATACAGAGATGTGAAGATCTTTCCCAAACAGGATATCCAACTGTACTCTTCGACAGTTGCTTTTTTCAGATGAGGCAAAACTTCGGACCTAGTTGTTCCAAATTTTGCTAAAAGGTCCACAGCACTTCAGGAAATAGACTGACAACAAATCCTAGAACCATTCCATGGTACAAAATGAGCTGCAAGCATTACACCGCTGGGTACACCTAGACAGGGATCTGGAATTAGCAGCTACTGCAGATGGCTAGCCACATGCATGTTCCTATGTACCCTGTAAATAACCACAGAAGGCAGTAGTCACCTTCTGTGAGCATGGCTGTTCCCTGGAGCAGTGGAGGTGTGCTGATCTGCTGGTGGACACACAAGCCCCAGCTGTTGAATGAAATATGCATGCTACAACTTTGTGTCTCCACACCTGTGTGGTTGGCACTGCCAGTGGCTTAGCATGCCTGCAAATTCTACTAAAATGTTCCCTAAAAGTCATGCTATTTTGGCATCAACTGTATGAAGGACAGGCAGACTGAAAGGAAATCATCTTCCAAGGAAAAGATGTGCATCTGTAAGATTACAAGATGTAATTAATAATCTCCAATGAGGTGAATGCATATGGTAAACAATGTTGGTGCTGTTCCAGCCTGAAGTCCTTCCTTGCAGTCCTTGAGGACTACAGAGATGCTGCTTGCCACTACAGGGAGAAAATTTCTGCAGCCAAAGCTCAGCTAGAGTTCAACTTGACAACAGCAAAAGTAAGATCAGAGATAATACTGATACTTTGCTTCATGAGGTTGGTCACCTCAAAAATAGGGATACAGACAAAGTCTCCTGAGACATTTAAAGCCTTCTTCACTTCTGTCTCAATGCCAGTGATGAGCCCTGGGACTCCAAGCCAGCCCTGAACTTGTTTGAGACTTGCTGCTCCAGCCCAATGCATGTGAAAACTACGGGGCCCAACGGAATTCACCCAGGGTACTGAAGGAGCAGGCCAATGTCATTGTGGGACCTCTCTCCATTATCTTTAAATGCTCTCAGGAGTCTGGAAAGCTCTCACTCAATGGAAGTTGTTGTTCAAGAAGGGCAAAAAGGAAGACCCTGTCAATCTCTTTCAGTGCCTGGTAAAATTATTGAGAAGGTTATTCTGGGGAGTATTTGAAAAATACTGGAGAGACAATGAAGTCATCAGTCACAGTCAGCAAGGAGAAGGTACTGTTTGGCCAACAAAATTTCCTGTTATGACAAGGTCACTCATCTAGCTGATCAACGGAAAACAGTGATTATGGTGGGTTTGGACTTTAGCAAAGCTTTTGATACTGCCCCTCACCTTTATCCTTCCGGATAACCTGTCCAGAACACAGCTAGACAAGCCCATAGTGCACTGGGTGAACAACTGGCTGACAGGTCAGGCTCAAAGGGTTATAGCAAATGGGGTTACATCAGCCTGGCAGCCAGTCACCAGTGGGGTTCCCCAGAGCTCAATTTTAGGACCAGTACTCTTTAATGTTTATATAAATTGTCTGGATACAGGAATCACATGCACAGTGAGTTTGCTGACGATACTATACTAGGAGGAGCTGTGGACTCCCCAGAGGGATAGGGGACCCTTACAGAGAGATGTGGATAGGCTAGAGAGCTTGGCAATAACGAACCATATGAAATTTAGTAAGAACAACTGCCAGATTCTCCACCTGGGATGGGGTAATTCTGGTTAAAAATACAAATTGGAGGAGGAGAGCTGGAGAGCAGCCCTGCAGAAAGAGACCTTGTGGATTGGGTTTATGGCAGGTTGAACATGAGTCAGCAGTGCTGTGGCAGCTGAGCAGGAGGGCCAGCCATGTCCTGGGGGGCATCAGGCAAAACATCGCCAGCTGGTCCAGGGAGGGCAGTGTCCCACCCTGCTCTGCACTGGGGTGCCTCACCTCAGGTACAGCAGGCAGTTTTGGGTGCCTCAATGTAAGAAGGACGTCAAATCATTTGAGTGTGTCCAGAGCAGGGTGACCAAGATGATGAAAAGACTCCTGGTCATGACTTAGGAGGAATGCTCTGACGTCACTTTGTTTATTCATCTTGAAAAAGAGGAGTCTGAGGGGTGACCTCACCACAGTCAATAGCTTCCTTCAGCAGGGCAGTAAAAGGAGAGGTGCTGACGCCCTCTCTCTGGTGACCAGTGACAGGACCCAAGGGAAGAAAACAAAGCATCAAGGGAAGTTCAAGCCTGACACTGGGAAAAGGTTCTTCACTGACAAGGTGGCTGACCACTGGAACAAGATTCCTAGGAGAGTATTCATGGCACCAAGTCTGGGAGAATTCAAGAATTCTGAGTGTCTGGACAATGCTGTTAGTCATACAGTTTAGTTTTAGGTAGTCCTGGAAGGAGCAGAAATTTGGACACATATGGGTATATGGGTCCTTTCTAGCTTTAGATATTCCGTGATTCTATGATTTCCTTTGCAGAGCAGCACAAAGAATTAGGAGTCAAGATGATCATCCTGAAACTAATTGCCAGTTTCCCAGTAAGGTAAGATTAGCAATATAGCTACATTTATAAGAGTGTTTTAAACATCTGAAGACATAAATAACCAGTAAAAATATGCTGCACCTCAGGAATCATTGTGTGCATACAAGTAAATCTGCTCGACCCAGAAAGACTGTGGTACCTTCCAGCAGTGAGCGACTGTGTCTACCATGAAGACTGCAGCAAGCTTAGAGCAGCAGGCCAATCACAAGAGATTATCTACCACACTAACAACATTTACATTCACTGCAAATGAAGGAATTGCAATTCTTCAGAAGAGAAAAATATATACACCCCACTTCAGGGTGACTCAGGTGGTATATGGATGTACTTGGGGTCTTTCAGTTACCTGCCTTCCAAGTAAAGGAAGCACTTCTTTGATCACAGTCTGCGCAGTACTATCCTTATTTACTCGTAGAGAAACATATGCCATTCCCACCCTAAGAGAAAATAAACACTTATTTTAGGACAATCATTTGACCTATCCTGGGAGTTCCTTTTTTACCTAAGTGTCAAATTTGCATTAGTTGAATAAGTTGTTTACTGAGACTCATGGCAGATGCAGTGTCAGTACCACAGACAAGAAAAGACTTTAATCTCAAGGATCTGGTAATAACAACTGTAGCACTGCAAATTGTTTTCTTCCTATACACAAAATTACCTGCAAGTCTTTCATAAAATCTAGCAGTGTAGTTGCAACAGCAAACCAAACAAATGGTTAAGTCTGATCCCACAGCTTTTCGGAAATGAAAAGCTCACCAGACCATTTTGTTTTCACTGCTAAATATGCTTAAAATTTAGACTGTCTCAGTAGCATATGGAACAGTTACTTTTAATTTCCTTTTTTTCCTCCTAATCTCACATGGGAAGCTACACTGTAGTTCTTCCTACTTCACGTTTCTTTGAAAAAAAACCCATCAATTTTTTAAGTGACACATGTATGTCATAATTTGTTTACAGGTATAGTTAATGTAAAGTTGCATCTTCCTGACCAAACACATGAAAACAGAACTGCAGAAGTTGCACAGTATGTTTCATGCATCTAAAGAAACCCAAGAGTTTCCAGGCATGGAAATGAATAATATGCATATTGCTCATTCAGAAAAATGAACAGAAAAATCCTGAAATACAGAAACAAGAAGTACATTCTCTGCTGTACTTCTGCAGCTTCAATAACTGAAACAAACAGGGCTAGACTACTGAGGACAAATGTGGCCAAGCAGGATAACCTCATAATGAAGAAGGAAAATACTCACTTTAGCCAAGCAGGATAAATTCTGATCACCTCCTCATCCTTTGGTTTGGCTCTGATGATCCAAGCTTCAGGAACAGATTCTCGGAATACTGAGCCCAAGTTGCTGTCCTCTGCAGCATCATTCCTGTTGATAACATCATCAGAGAGCAGCACCTGCTGCATGAAGGTCTGAAGCTCATAATCCTGCTGGTCATCATTTATGTAGTATGCCCTCAAAGCAGCCTCCTAAAACACGACACGATAAATTAACATATTTACTTGAAAACACACCATTAAGACTTGTGTAGATACAGACATTTATAAATAAGTTATTTATGAAATTAATCTTTAATGCATGTTTCAAGCTCAGAGCTGTAGATAAATAGTAACGGCAAAAAAACAAGAGTGAAGTTTTGGAAACAAATTTTAGTGAACAAAAAAACCTTGAGACATCATATCAATGGATTTGAACACAGTCCACAGTATTTTTGGCAAATTATAGTCATTTTAACACCTGATGTAAAAATTCACCATGAATAAAGCTACACTTGCTGCATGCAAGATTTACTCCACATGGAAAATGGTAAATTACATTTGATTGTGGCCAACTCTGCCCATTCAATCTTCTTCCACTAATGGCATGCAGAAAATTAGTGACCTTCTCAGTCACGAGGCTGCCCTGAACCCACACACCTGTGAAGAGGAAAGGTAATATCTGTCCCTGCAAGATGCATGCAGTCACAGGAATTTTACATCCATGCTTCTGCTAACAGAGATACTGCAGTCAATACAGCTCAGTAACTCATGAGAACTGGTATTAAAAAAAGCAGCCTAATAAAATGTGCTTGAAAGGCAAGTAGCACTCCTAAAGAAGTGTTTTCAGCCCTGCACACAGTTAAAGATTGTGGACATGAGAATGTAGTAACACACCATTTTCAAAACCCCTGTTGATTTTTGAGCACAGTATTGAGATAAAATTCCTAATGATCTTTAGCTTTAAATTGTCAAAATTCTGATCTAATAAATTCTCCAGACTCCTCTGCCAAGTCCTTTATGATTCTGAGACCTCATCATGCTCAATTCTACTGTGCACCACTCCATTTTCCCACCAGGCTTTACTCCTGCACAGCGTGGGGTCTCTGCCTAGTCCAGTAAATTAAGATCTATACAGTACACCTGAGTCATTTTTTCACCCCAGATGGAGCACTGGAAAAAATAGTATGTGATCAACAATTCATTACTTTCACAGCCAAGGAGCAGAGATAACTATAGTATGCTTCAGTGTTCAAAGCTGATTAACTCAAGGGCAATACTGGTGGCTGCTCAGGATAAACATCAAACCACTAACTGCTATAGTGAAGGAGCAAGGTCTAAGGAGCTGGTTATCCAGTATTGCTCACATCAGTAATATCACACTCCAGAGTCACACAGCGAAGGAGAATGACTGCTTAACACGGGATATACTGTGGGCCCCATTATGCTACAGATATGTAAGCCATCATTTCTTCAAATGTTCAAAAATAAGAGTATCTACATGAAGATGTCAAATTACATTGTAATATTATAGCCCATTTACAGATTTTGTTGGGTTTGAGTCATATTTGTAAAACTGTTAGCTTTTGACTATTGTAATATGTAATCATATGCCCCTTTATCACACTGGAATATTGACCTTCACTGGGTATCTTACCACAACTTCTTCATTTTTTGCAATCCTTGGAACTGAAATCAGTCGAAATTGATTGCGTTTCACTGCATCATTCCCGTCAAATATCTTTAATGTTTGTTTACCTGAATGAAAACAATTATCGTATTTCAATAACACACCCTCAAATCACCTGAATAGGAAGGGTATAATGGAACTACTGGAAACTTGCTTTTAACTCACTGAAATGTTTCCTCATGACAAGCTTTGAGGCTGAATATTTCTTTCTCTAATTTTTTTAACGTTTCTATTAATTTAAAACATAGGCACATTTTCAGAGGAAGGAGGGAAGAGTATTTCAAGTAATTACATTTTTATCCTGGCTTTTGATATAACTGCTTACATATAACTATATTGTTTATGTTTTCACTTCTTTATCCTCACCACCCAAGGCAGCATTTATAACTGACCAGTTGAACAACTTGAAGACCAAGACAAACTGCCATCCCCTTCAGAACAGCTCCCAAAGCATCACTAGTTCTGAGAGCATGCTTCCGAAGAAAGTCCTTGAAAAAGCCAGTTAAGTGTAAAGGCAACAGGAGAAAATACAGAAACAGAAACTCTAGAAGAAAGGAGGTACAGCAAATGAAGAACTTCAGCCCTTTGCTGTGTTTCACTTCACCAAGGTTTTATCGAGTCAATGCTCAAACTGTCAAGCACAGGTATCTCTGAAAGGGTGAAGAGTGAAGGATTTCAGGTTCACCTTTCACAAAGATGAGTTATGACTCAGTCAGGTACCATCAGCTCTATGACAAAGTCTCTCTTTACTAAAGTGACTATTTTAAGAGCAACAGCAAAGTGGAATCAAATTCTCACAGAACAGGCAGCTTTTCAGAGGTTTTAGAAACAAATGAATATTACCAGTCCATTACATGTGTCCTTACTGCCTTCCTACAGAAAGGAAATCAAGCTCATCAATCCAGAACAAAAGGAGATCCCATGAAGGGAGACTTTGTGTTCTCTCCTGGCGACATCCTTATGAAGACACATGATGAGCTAGCTAGTTTTGCAGGTTCTTTGCAGGTTTCTCTTCCCACAGGAAAAAAAGAACTAAGAAAAAGAACTAAAAAAAAAAGAACTACGAATCTTTTCTATCTTTTCCAAATGGAAATACTTAACAATTTGTAAAGATTGAAGAAGAGAGAGCTCATGCTTTACAGCAGACTTTACTGTTTTTCAGTGACAGAATCTGCCCTTATTGCAGAGTTGGACAGAACAGTGAACAAAAGTCAGTCTTTGTATATATAACACAATGTTACAGACTCCAGTCTCATAATACATCTGCATACTTGCATTCATCACAAAGTAGTAAAATTGCTAGAAGTTATCACTCAGTCTTGAAATGTTAGAAATATTAAGTGAAAGCCACATAACCAGCTATAATGACTACACAAGTGGTTAATCATGCAGTCTGTTAACACTGTAAAGGAGATAATGTTACATGCTGGAGTCTACTTCCATGCTTCCCTTACAGCTTGGAAACACTTTGTAGTACAGAATAAAATATACCACTCAGCTTGGTGTTATTCACAAACTTACTGAGTGTGCACTCAATCCCTCTATATGTCATTGATGAAGATATTAAACAGTTTGGTCCCAGCATGGGCCCTGGAGGGACACCACCTATTACTGGTTTTCTCTTGGACATTGACATGAAAGTACAAATGGTCTAAGCAGGAAGAAGACCAATTAAATTCTACACAGAAACCAGACTGAAGCAGAAAAAGATGACTTTCTTTCTACACAGTATGCAGAACATGACAGATCTTTGGGCTTCTGGATTTGTGGGTTTACTTCTGGCCCCTGTCAAGAAAGAATGAACTTTGGAAGCACAGCTCTAATCTCTTCTTTCCTGTATGACTATTTACCAAATATTCTTTTAAGAGTAGTTATCTGAAACTTTTTAGATGTCTGTTTAAAAAAAAAGACACATTTTCCATGTGCAATGTACATTTTTTACAGCAATGGAGAGTGAATTATGCTATTGGAGAAGTGAGTTTCCGATGTATGGTATGACAAATTTTTGCTCATATGAAAAGTAGTATTACTAGGTGGATTTCGGATTTTCAGTTTTCCAATTACCAACATAGTGGTTGTGTCTGTTGTCAATTTCTTTTAAGTCACAATACAAGGAAGATTTACACATCATCAACTTCTACTTCTAGAGTACTCTTGAAACTCTACTACCATGAAGACTATATCATGCATCAGACAGATGGATTTATGCCAGAAAAAGTGAAAATCTTTTAGAAATAGGTTACTCCCAGGGTGATCACCATGGTAACTCTAGCACAGACAAACTTTAACCAAAAGACACACTGTGTTCTGTGTGACCTTCTCTGGAGCTAACACAACTTGGAAAAAACACAGCAGATGCTGGTTACTGAGCACAGCTGATGTTCTGAGTATGAACTTTAACAACATTATCAAAATCTCCACTGTTTTCTCTAGCAATCCAGGGGGCAGACAACCATCTGAGAACAAAAACATTCATCTAAGTTCTAGTACATGTTTTCATTCAAAGTGCCTTTGTACTCTGCTCTTATGAGATACTAGCTGACCTGAGAGAATCCCTAACAATTTTAACTGGAGGATTTTTTATGAGCTCCCCATATCTTAAGGCCAGTCAAATGTTTTAAAAAGTTGGCTTGACTCGTATAATAAACTGGTTTACAAGGAGAAATTTAGATGTACAGAGCACTAGTGGTGTCCTAAGCTGAAGCATATTCCTTAGCTAAATAAACGTTATGCTCAGACCTGTTTCCTTAAGGTAATCTGGTATCCATCACACAAAACAAACTCAGCTTTATCAGTGAAAAATCATGTTTAACTTTGTCACTGTCCTCCTCACAGGGGACACTTTTACTGCAACCTGATGAAAGATGATGGCTTGCATGTGAGCTCCCAGGGACAC
This sequence comes from Hafferia zeledoni, assembly GCA_035583235.1. Taxonomy (NCBI): domain Eukaryota; kingdom Metazoa; phylum Chordata; class Aves; order Passeriformes; family Thamnophilidae; genus Hafferia; species Hafferia zeledoni. The sequence continues at coordinate 25,411,450 of JAWWEV010000095.1, forward strand.
ATTAACAAAAGAACAAAGAGCTATAATCAGCAACTAATCATCAAGAAAGACACTACCCCACTGCCTCAAGAGCACATCCAACACATATAAGTTAAGGAGTGTCTCATGCCAGTCTGATTTGTCTAACTAGCCTTGGCAAGAAGCTCAACTATAACCACTTCTAAAGTCAGATAAGGCTTTTTCTTCTCCCTCTTCCAATTTTTAAACAGTAAAAAATGATCCCATTACAGATGTGAATATACCCCTACTTAGTATAAATATTAAAAAAAACTAACCCCTTGCTAATATGCAATCGACACACATATCAAGTTTTGGTATTTAAAGGAGTTACTGCCTGTTTTGCAATACTGACACTTCACTGCTAAGCATGTTATCTTTTCCTGTTGCACTAGACTACACAGTATCAGGACTTTCTACAGAAAAACACATTACTTTCTTTCTTACCATGAGATATTGAGCTGAAAATAACCTGTTATTCATGCTTATGCTTTTCATGGAGAAAATAACTACAAAAGGTCAACCCCAGGCATCATTTACAAAATTATATAATTTGATTTTGAAGGCTAAGATACCAAGTCTTCCTGGGAAAAGCATAAACAGAATTTGATGAGCCCAAAGTTCATGTTCCCTTTGACTTCCAAATCCCCACAGACAGGACACAGCTTCAGAAAAGACTTATGTGTGGCTTGTGACTGAGATAGGAAAATTATGCAGTCCTGAATATTTTTGTCACTAAAGAAAGCTAAAGGTCTACACCACACCTATTGGTGAAAATTACTCTTAAAAGACTAAATGCAAGCAGCACAGCTTATCAAGAACCATTCTTCCCAACAAAACTTCGGTTATCCATACACTCTGCTCTCCTCTATTTCTGCTTCATATTACAACAGGGTGGACTAACAGATTTTGCTTCATTTCAGTATAAGGATTCATAATCTACAAGGCATCATTAAAGTATCTAAGAATTGTGTACTTTTTCACTTTTTGGCCTTGAAGAGGGTCCTTCAAAATACTAGATTCTTCCTTTCTCCGGCTCCAGGAGAGCCATTTGCAGGTGTGTCCCTTCTCTGAACTTCTTTTCATGAGCAGCACAAATTCCCTGAGTTTCAAGACAATTTCAAAGCACAAATCTGCATTAGCTACTTCTTCACCCTTCTCCTCTTGGTCTTTAGAGCTTCTCCAAGCATCCGTCATGTGTATCACCAATTGATTTGGTTTTACCAGACTCAAATTGACTGAAGTCTTGTTTCAGAGAAACATGTGACATGGTCAGTTTTCTGTAAGCAGTTAGAGCAGAATACAATGGCTTTTTTATGAAAGCTCGACATTTTCCTAAGTATCTTTAGAGGAAAAATTCCTCCTGATATGCTGTCTTTGCTTCTTCCAGAAAAGTTTGTTTCTGCTTACAGAATTATAGTGAAGGTCCCCTCTGCACTGCCAGCAGGTTGGAGATAAGATATAAGCAAGCTCTAAGCCAATGACTTTGGTTTGTCAAATACAAAACCATTTTATCTCACTCAGCAGGTGAAGAGCTGCCTGAGCATGGCAAAACTGAGGCTGTGAAAGATCATGCTGTGAAACTATGTCTGCTGCCAACACTGTAGCCCCCATTTCTCCCCTCAAAGAGATTTCTCTAAACCTCCTCCAGAACAGGTTTTCTCTGGACAGCTGAATTTTGCCCTGTAGAAGATGGACACACACTGAATTGGGCAGTTCACATGGAACCAGTGAGTGCTGAGAGAAAGACTCACAGGGCCTTTTCCAAACTTGTTCTATGCATCTGTTAAATCTATCAACTCAGAAACTCTATGGTTGTTTCTATGTTAAAGTTATGCTTCTGGTTTCACTATCTTGATAGCCTAATTTCATGGTTCATTTAACGTACTTAAGCTCCCAAAATTAAGATTAAGATCTTCTAACTTTACACTTTATTCAAAAGCCTGTTATAAGAGCAAAGAAACTAAAGGGAATGCGAATCACTAATTCAAATCTTCTTCCAGTATTAGTCTACAGATTTTGCATCCTTTTCTACTGGCTTCTTTCCTATGATAAAACCATGTCTTTACATATCAATATTATTCAATTTCTTGTGACTTGTTTTCACTGTTTTAAAATATATGCACCCCTAATACATAAAAAGCTGGAATTAAGAAAAGCTACAATATTCTGGAGTATAATCGATTTCATATATTCTTGAGGGAGACCGTGGTCACATCCCAAAAGATGTGGCAGAGGTACTAAGTCAACACACAGAAGCTAATGAGCAGCTCCCTCTTGACCCATATTACACAAATAGTATTATCTAGGGAGAGGTGGAAGACCTCCAGTCCACCATAACCATGTCACTGTCATGTTTAATTTGATAGGTTATGATTTTACACACACACAGAGAAGCACAAAAGCCAGAAGCTGACCCCTAATAACTTCTATCAGGTAAGTTATCAGAGAAGCCTGTGCTGTGCTGACACAAGGTCCTCAATCCCACGGTCTGGGGGGAGGCCTGAGGAGGCCACAAGGGAAGTTTTGTGGGTCACCTCAGGGGCTAAGAAAGTTATGAGGTGGTAAGGCTATAGAAGATGCATGTGAAAAGCATTCTAGGCTGGTAGAAGAGCTGTTAGGGGAACTTTAGGAGAAGAACAAAAAGAAGGAGAAGGGAGAGATCAAAGTGGTTTGGGAAAGAACAAGTACGGGAAAATAGTGGGATAACGAGATAAAGGAAGCTGGTCACATTTCAAGAGGTTGATGATACATGGTCATGTCCAGCATCTGATCACCAGAGTCTGTTCTATCATTAAGTGCTATTTCTGACTCTTTCTGTCTGGTTATTATTGAGCTTTCTAAATCATAGCGAAGTTCCTGGGCTCTACATTGTCTTATGTTTTATGAAAATGCATTAAGAGAAAGCAATTTTTTTAAATGCCACTCTTCTATTTAAAACACAAGTAATGATACTTTACATGAGCCTTGGAAATGTACCATCTACTGCTGCTTTCTCCACTCCAAAGACAGACATCGTATATGAACAAATGCCATATTAAAGTTTGTATCCTGCCCCATATGTTCATAGCTTTCCCTTTCTTTTGGGAAGGCTAAACTAAAGCTGAATTGGCCTGTGCTTTCACCCAATCCTTCTGAAATATCTGGGTACTTAATTTACTCTCTTTGACAATCAAAAGGGAAATAGGCTTAATTGTTTACATGTCAAAATCCTCACACTCAACCACTTCATTCACTTAAAACTCTGGAAAAAGTGAAAGTTTCTAGAGTAAACTGCAGTTAGTCAGAGCCTTTTCCCACAATAAGGAAGCACGGTGGTGAATCATAACTTAGAGTCATTAAAAGACATCAGCCTCAAATTTTAAGAAGTGAACTTAGAGGATGCTTGAGATACTTCCACAACTGACTTAATTATTTACTGAGCTAAATTTTTTTAAAAATCCAGTTAGCATTTGCACAATTAGCCTCTTAATTTTGTAAGAACTTTAGGATTAAAAAAAAATTTAATATGTATTGATTTGAAATTTTCTTTTTTACAACTATCCATGCAACTACATTAGTCAGCAAGTAGCATGATGCTCTAGCTACTAATATCGATAGAGGGGTAGGCTGCCCTTAAATTGTGGTTTTATTTAATTTTTTGAAAACTAGGATTTCAGCTGACACCAAACCTAGACAACTTCACACACTTAAGAATTTAACCAAATAGGAAGCAACCAGCCTGGCTCAATCATGTTTACTGCAACACAACCAAGACAAAAAAAAAAAAAAAATCATCCATGTGGTGTTTTCAGTAAGATTTGGATTCAGACTTTTAAAAGCAAAAGGCTTTGAAAAGACGTGCTGTCTGCCCTTTAAATGAGTTGCTTATCTATGGATTATTAAGATCAGCTTTCCTTTCTTCAGTTGCCAAATGGAGAGAAATGACTCGTTTGTCAGGGTAATGAACAGATTATCACTTATGCCAATCTACAGTGGAAAATAGCAATATGATATTTGTAAGGCCTTGGATAAATATGTTGGACTAAAACTTTGGACCTTAAATTAAAATCTAGTATTAGAAAAACAGGCTTTTAATATTTTGTCATAGGTAATACAGGTTAAGATTATATAAATAAAGATTGGAATGGGTGACTATTCACCACTTACTAAAATTTTGCTTACTTGAATCTGTTGATATTTGTACATCTTTTGCTAATCCCTGTGTTGAACCATCGACATCATCATCTTCATCTGTGAAAACAGAAACATTTAAAGAAAGGATTCCTGTTAATTTGACCTACAAGGGACAGAAAAGGTGTTTGTCATTTAAGAACAGTTTCCAACGAACAAGCTGGCACAAAAGGATCAGTCAGAAAAGCACACTTTCTTTTTCTATAATAATTCATACAATAAAATTAGCATTGAAAAACCCAAATCTGCATTGTCATGTAACTACAGAGAAGGCACACCTGAGATCCTTCTACTATTAGCTTTAACATTGCAACTGCTGCATTTCACTCCTTGCTAAAGCTCCCATGTTTATCTGTGACCAAAATATACATGATTTCCATTACATTTTCCATCATCAAATCAATCCAGGAATTGTAGTAACAGCCTTCCAGTCAGAAATACAGGTGTTACAGAAGTAATTTCCACAACTCTAAAACAAATTCGCAGATGCCCAAAGAGAAGGAAATTGCTGCTCTCCAGAAGAGGACTTTGACAGCAGCTCATCAGCCTCACTGAAAGCTGGGAGCTAACATGTCAGAGAATAATGCATCCTGTAAAACTACAGATCAAACACTAAGACTAAAATAAATGCTATGAAGATTTACATTTGCTTCTGTGATGATAACATCCTGACTGCGTTCTCATTCCTGACACTCATGGCCATACAAGAAGGCCAGTGTAAATTCGAACATGACCAGGGTAAGAGCAGCGTGCAACACAAGTCAATACGGTATACTCATCATACAATGGTATTCATGCTAACACCCACTGAAACTTCCAGTCAGTCTTGATTGGGATGCAGGAAAAGCTCCCAAAAGATACAAGCTAGGCAACACCTTTATAAAAATCGTGCCTTGCAGCTGAGGGAGAAAGTAGGAAATCAAAGAACAAAACAAGAATGAAAAAATAAAATAAAATCAGTAAGACAGAACTAAAGAGCAAAAGAGGTACTGGGGAGAAGTCAAAATATTGAAGTAGAAAACCTTCCAAGAAGCAGAATCACAGCATATCCAGAAGGGTGCTAGGCAGGATTCCCAAACTTGGCACTGGGTAACTTACTGAGTATCTGCACATTGCTTTTAAGTGACTACAAGAAAGACCAATATCAATGCCTTTGGGTTGGGGCTCTTAAAATAGAAAAGAAGTGTTGAAATACTTTCCCTGTTACAGCTGATAAACAGATCAAGTTTCAAATTGGAGAGAAATTTAGACAGTATGGTCTTGAAACATACTGGAATAAAAGGAAGCTGAATGACTTCTTGAATTTCACTTCAGACAAAATCAAATTAAAAAAAGAATAAGTAAATTCAACAATAAGAAGTGACTGCTCCGATTGCTCCCAACTGTCTTCTCCATTTAGATGGGAAGAAGCTGACATCTTTTATTACTTTCTCATTTGGTCTGGATAGTAGGGATATTTACACTAACAGCATCTTGAAACTACGCCAGTGAAGTTCAACGACTTCTTCTGAAATTCATTAAGACAGGAGCCAGTTGGAGGAAGGGGAGATAACTGCTCTACCATTGCTTCCCCTGGTAGTTCAAGAATTTTGAAAAGCCTCTTTCAGCAAGAGATATTTGCTGAATGTTGGTCAGGAAGCTCAGCATTTATGCAGTGGCAAAAGCAATTCAGACAAATGTGCCCCAGTAGGTAAAAAATTGTATATGTCTTCATTCACTGCATGGGACAAGGCATCCGATACTTCCCAAACACCAGCTCAGGAAGAGCTATGCCTGCAGCAGTTAACTCGTCCAGGCAGCTGCCCACACTTCTTTGGTATCTCAGACTGGTCTTTTTACAATAATCTGAGTGATGCCCTTGGTCAGCTGTGGCAACAGAAGAGCATGCTCTGTCATGAAAACTTCTGAACAAGCATGCTTAGACAACAGGTCCCACAGAAGTGCTAATTATCCTCCAACAAAGGAGCTCCTTGCACCCCTAACATGCATCCCTAACATGCACACATTCTTTAATGAGATCTGCCATTCAGAGTCTACACCTTCCCCGGGAAAAGCAGCAGCAACACCTGGGCCAGCTATCCTGAGTTGCTTCATGGTCAAAGGAGCATCAAATACATCCTCACAGAGTGTCAGGGAGCTGCTGGACTCATGACACATCTTAGTAACTCAGGACATGACAGGACCTGGTGGGTTTTCGGAAGAAAATGTAGGTTTGTTCTGTGAAGTACAAGGACTACGAGCACTGAGTTTTCTTGACTCAGAAGGATGTAAAAATTAGTTTAACATAATCCTTGGCTCTGCCTTTGGGGAAGAATCTGGGCAGAGGAAAAGACCACATAGCGATGGTATTTGGTGCTTCCGATGGGGACTTGCAGACACCTGATCTCCAGCAGACGACTAAGAATGGCAAAACTCCAGCAACAGGTGTTAAAGCAAGGCTCAATAGAATATGAATGATGGGAAAGGAGTCACAGGTGAAGACACTGGACCAGTACCTGAACACACAGGACTAAGGTGTTAAACTAAGCATCACATACCATCATCAGACAAGGAAAAACAGAACAAAACACTTCATGCACAGTAGATTGCAAGGCAGGTATTGCACTACAAACATTACTCTCCATGCCTTGTGCTCAGCCACAGCTGTGGCCCACTGACCATGAAAAAAACAGATGTCATCAAGTGCTGGGAGCAGCCATCAAGTTCATGGGTATGCCATGGATCAGTAGCAGGAGAAAAGGGAGCATCCACATGGCTCAGCCCCTGCTCCTCTGGGTATCAGCAGCCCCTCCATTCTGGGAGTGTGGCCCACTGGGTGACAGGGAGCTGAGCCCAAGGGGCAGGAATTCGTGCAGGCCACAGAGAAGAGATCTGGGACTATAAAAGAGATTTTTCAGGGTGTTGCTATATTATATCTGTGTTATATGCAGGCTGAGGATTGTACAAATGCATTATAGCTTTCCAAACATGGTGGATATTATTTGTTTTGGTTTTTTTCTTTATATCATATTAAAGCACTGGAAATGGTACAAATTAAGGTAGTGAATATTTGTCCATTCCTATGTGTCTGCTTCTGAGCACCAGTTAATGGCTGGATTCTTTCAATTCAAAGTACAAGACACACAATTTGACTAAAAAAATGCAAAAAACGACTACTATTTGAAAAAACCTTGAATACATGTAGCATGATCTCACACACTTCGCACATAGCTTAAGTCTTGAAATGGAAAACCTTCTCTTCCATCACTTAATATACTGAGGAAAGAGACTAGAACATGCTGCTGTAACCTTGGGTTCTCTCACTCAAGGGGCTCCACATTAAATTGTTACTTAAAGGTGACTTTAAAATTAAAAAAAGGGTTTAAATCCGACATACTAAAAGAATACACCACTGTTTAAAAGATAAACTTAGTTAACATCGGAAATATCATACTCAAAGGCTCTACTTAAAAGGTTTATGATTAACTGTTGTTAGGAATAATAAATAACATAACTCTGGAACACTTGCTTTGGGACACTTGCGAAATATCTAACGATGGACCTGAATCAAAGTTCAAAATGAGTCTTCCAGCAAAATCAAGCTCATCCAGACTGTTTATTTCTCTTATTTTTCATGTTGGAAGCATTAAAACTCCATGACTTTCAAGTGGGTGCTGTACTTCACCTTTCCCCACTCAGCAAGCCAATTCACTAACAAGAAAACTAAGTCTGAAAACAAAAACAATCCACAAAAGCAACCTAATGCCTCCCCTCTGCCTTTACACTTCTGTAGGTCACTTGAGAGTGTCTGGGTCATGTGGACCCAGGGTCATGCAGTTCATGCAGTAGCAGGACTCCTGCTATAGCTTCTGCACGAGAACACGTGGCTCTTGCTAGCAACCAACTCTCTCCACAAAACCTAACCTGTGTGTTCAAAGCAGAAAGTTCAAGAGCAACTTATCTAAAAATGTGCAGTTGCAAATCTTTAACTTCCATGAGCTATATTTTGCCTACCTTTCATTTCCTTCCCCATTGTATTCAGGCACCAAGAGAAAGGCTTCACAAGAGCACAATAATCAAAATATGAAATAGAAAATACTTCAATGGCTTAAAAAAAATACTCTTCCTAAGGAGCTGCTAAACAAACGTTCACTCTAGATGGCAGCAGAACCCCTGGCTAGACACTTGATTTTGTTTCAACACAAAAATCTTAAAAGATGCTGAATCCAAGGAAGAATATCTGTACACATGATGTGACAAATGAGTGTTTGTAGCGATGGTAACACTGACACTACAAATTTCTCCATTTTAGGTTTTCACTTTCTGCATGCTTACTGTTTCAAGAACAGTTTAGAAATTGCCCTGCACTAGTAAACAGAAGTTTCTGGTTTTCAACTCAGTGTGCATTTCAAAATCTCTAACCTGTCCCACAAATAGCAGGAAGTAATAGTATTGCCACAAAAACCTGCCAAAATTAGCAATAATATGCTTCAGTGAATTACAACTCCAAGTTAGATACACTCATCAATTAGTTGCACTCAACTTTGACATTTTTACCTGATTCTGTTTGCAAATTTTCTGATATTCGAAAACAGTGCAGTTTGCTGAAATTGCGAGAAAACAATTGCACACAACTTGGAGGAAGAATCATATTCCTTAATCTTCCAAAGGTACATTCTGGAGTGACAATTACGTAGCAAGCAGCATGAGCCTATAAAAAACAGCACCAGTTAAGAGCTTAAATGATAACAAAGATAAATGATAAAGAAAGCAAATCTGTTTATAACAAAATATGACTGGAATTGCATAACTCAGGTTAGGGCACATATAGACCTTTTGTTAATTACTTTCATTAAATGAATGGCTCATTTTTTCCCCCAAGATATTTAATTTGTTCGTTTCAGTTCTTTTATAACCAATAGTGGAAAGTCTTAATACATGAAGAAAGTTTCAGGAACCACAAAACTGCTCTATCAAAATCTAAAGGTTGTTTTACAGCTATGTGGAAGAGTTTAAAGTTCTGGTCTCACTCTGGATTTTTCTGTCTAGGTATTTACTGGGGGAAATGAGCAAGGTGCACAAGTTACACTGAATGTCTTGAAAGTAGCAGTGTCCCTCACACAGCCATACCCATTTCCACATTCAGAGGTAACACTGCTTCAAGTTTTTCTAAAGTGTGACTGGCTGGTTTCTGCCTTTATACTGCTGCAGTGTTTTCTGGCATTGTTGAATACACACACCCTTGTATGTATGGCCATATAGCATGTTACAGCCCTATAGACTGTTCTCAAAGACAGTCACTCCCACCTTGGAAATCAGGAATCAGATCAAAATAAAACCCACACAATATTAAAAAAAAATTCAAATCATACCTGAAATAGTGAAAAACCTCAGAGTTTTATTTTAAATTATTATTACATAGAATACCTCATTTTGCATTAAGTGGCAAATTAAAAATGTATTACATATACTTATCAGTTCCCACCTCATCTATTGTTACTTTGTAATTTCATCACATTTTAATAAGAGGTGACATTAAGTGGATGAGCCAATTGTTATCTACCCAGCACAGTGGGTATGTGAAAACTTGTGGTTTTCATGAGCGCTATTGAATGGTACCTTGCACAGGAAATAAACATGTCATGTGAATGGAAAAATACAGAGGCTGATAGTGACAACTTAAAAAAATCCCAGCCACAGAAACTCAGACCTATTCTATACTGAAATGCGAGTAAACATATTACAATGGTAAGTCTTTTCTTTGACCTTGAAGAATTCATGTCATTTGAAAGAAATTCTGATTTAACACAGAAAAAGTGACTGCCAGCTTCTAAGCACAAATATGTATTGATTAGCCTCTGTTAAATTTTAATTCCATTTGATTTACATAAAGCTTTACTGCAACCCTGTGAGTTGCTCATTAAGATGACTGTGACGGGGATTTAAAAACAATCAGATTTTCCATCTAACACATAAATATATATATTTCTATATACCCTAAGTGTATATAACACATACAGTATACATAGACCTATACACATGGTTCCCACAAACACAAGCAGCAGTTCCACATACCAGGATGCCACACCATTCACATCTCATGCCAGAGAGCACCTCAGAAGACCCACAGGTTTTTTTGCAAACTTCGCAACGAGCACTTGAAGAAAGGTTCCCCTCCCTCCAGTGGTGGTGGTAAGTATCCTGAGGGAAGACATCACGACTTAGCATGACATTAAACAGATACAAGAGTCTTCAATCCAGCTTTAAAATGAGCAATTCAAACAGCTCTGGAGAAACAGTAACACAGACTAGGATGTTAAGTTTTTCTCAAGTTAAGTATTAATCTGAACAATCTTGTATATCCCCAAAAGAAGAAGTTTTATCAGACTATCAAAAATTTATCACAGAGTTTTTTCTTCACAGTCCACTAAAGAAAAAATTATTTTTAAAAAAATCCTGAAATATCAGTATTTTGCATATATGTTACTGTAAGAAGGGAAGAAACAAGGCAGTCTTGCCTTGATCAGACTGCAGGAAGCCTGAGGACAAGATATTGTTTGCCAGGGATGCAGTGCAGCCAACAGATCAACATACAGAAAAAAACCAGCTCCCTGCTAGGTTCTGCAATGCAAATATTAATAGAAGTTGCCTGATTTTTTTTTTTTTAATAAACTGGGACATTATCTACATTGTCTACATACAGACTTTCCAGCAAGGGTTCAAAAGCATTGTGCATATATCAGCATTTAAGTTCACATGTTTAAGCCACATGTTTCCTTTGCCTGCCAATAAAAGTGCATTGATAACCAGCAGCATGTGAAAGACTACTCCTCCTCGAGTCCATGTTTTCACACCAAAAATGCACGACCACTTTCCCCTGCAGAAGATCTGCACTTACATGGTCCAGGTGCCCATCCTGGTGACACTGCCGACAGTCACTGCAAGCAAACAGGATACAGTCGGTGTGCACATGTAGCTCACAAACTAAAAGCATAAAAACAAGAAAACTTGCTTAGGCTGGAAACCCCAGGGTTTTCCACATCTCCTTCCTCCCTCCCTCACTCCCTCCAATAGTCTCCCACCACCTCTGCACACCATACTTTCTCTCCTTTATGCTCTTTACATTCAGCAAACATAGACAATAAAGAAGTTTATCAGCATTGTCCTGGGTGTTGCTCCACTTCCTCTGTGCTAAAAAGATGCAGCAGTATACTGAGTTAATTTTGCACATAAGCAGCACTTGTCATATTTCCTCCAATACCGCAAGTTAAATTTGTACAACTGCTTGGCTTTGTCTTGCAGTTTCACAGGAACTGCTGCCTACTCCAACATAATTGTGCCTGAAGTCTACTTCAATTTAATGAAATCCAAAAAGAGTCAAAAGATAGAAGCACTAACAGAAAAATTCCCCTTTTGCATCCAAATATCACCAAGGCTGGAGTATAAAACAGTGGTCATCCTGAACCAATACTTCACTCCCTTTAGAAACTTCAGGTTACAGTCTTCTGGAGTTCAACTACTGTAATTTTTGCCAGTGAAGTGTATGTACTTATCTCACCAGGGGGTAATATACATCAATGCTCATTTCTAAGAACAGCTGCCCCACTGTATAACCACAAGATTTAGTACCTACCTGAAAACTTTCAATTTTCTTTCAAGAAAATTTGTTTCATTTTAAGTTATGAACAGTCCAAACCAAGTGATTTAAATTGTTTTACAAGTAATCTAATGAAGTCAATAATTTGCTTAGAAAAGGTAACTTCATCTTAACCCTCTTTTTTAATCTTAATTATGGTAAACAGTCTAGGACAAGTTCTTAATTTCAATATCAGACGAGAACAGCATCACCAACGGTAGACTTGTAATATTAAGCTAAGTCATTAGAAGTAAGCAAAAAAACTTAAGAATTTTCAACATCTCCATCTGGATTTAAAAGCTCTACAGCTCAAAACAGCTGACTTTTAAAACAAATTCCAAAATAAGTTCTGAGGAGTAAAGGAAGAATCTTTTTCATTTTATGAACGTCAACTGCCACTTTTTTTATGATACATTTCAGGAAAGTATCAGAGAAACAAGTTATAGACTTACTGGCATTCAGAAAAAAGGGATACCAAACAAGCCACACCACACAAAATAAGAAAACTGTTTAATCCATTTGAGGAACACAATTTAGAACATTCAATGAACCATAAAAAAAATGTCTGGGCCCTTGTAATATCTAGAGATAACATGCATTTTCGTCTGCTTCTTGTTTAAGAACACTTAAATGGAAACATCTGAAAAAAAAATTCCTTTGCATTGGTGTGCTGGTTTTGGCTGGTGTAGTTAACTTTCTTCACAGTGGGGCTGTGTTTCAGACTTGACTGAACACAGTGATGATAACAGAGATGTCTTTGTCATTGCTGACACAGAGCCAAGGCCTTTTCTGCTTTTTGTACTGTCATGCTAGTGAGGGAGCTGCAGGTGCAAGGGAGGGTGGAAGAGACACAGCTGGGACAGGTGACCCAAAGTGGCCAAAGGCATATTCCATACTGTATGACATCATGCTCAGTATATAAAGTAGGGGGAAGAAGGAGGAAGTGGGGGATGTTCAGAATGATGTTGTTTGTCTTCCCAAACCACTGTTACATATGATGGGTCCCTGCTCTCCTGGCGATGATGGAACACCTGCCTGCTCATGGGAAGCAGGGAATTAATTCCTTGTTTTCCTTTGCATATGTGTGTGGCTTTGGTTTTCCCTATTAATCTGACTTTATCTCAATCCAACGAGTTCTCTGGCTGTTACCCTTTTGATCCCCTCCCTGATCCTGCTGGTGGAGGAATGAGCAAGTGGCTGCATGGGGTTTGGTTACCACAGAGGTTAAATCACAACAAATGAATACAATGCTAATACAGTAGAATTAAGAGAGTAAGAATATGAAAGAAAAATTCAGAAAGCTTTAACTAAAATTGATCACTAAACAGAAGCTACTTAACGTTTTTGAATTCTCTGCGTTTATCTCATGCCACACAAGTTCAGAGTCTTACTAAGAGAAGGAACCAGAAAATTCTCTGTGGTACCTGTAGCTCTTTGACCATCTCACCAAATCATCCAACTCACTGTGGTTACTTTATTAAGCGACAAATTCCCACTGGCCAGAAGAACACAGTCTAGTTCCATTCTACAACTCACCAGACAAAAGCAGAAACAGAAATACTGCACCACTATAAATCTAAATACCCTGATCAAAGAGGAATGTTTCCTCTCCACATACACACAGAAAACATAATTAAATAAGACATCAGCATAGCAGCAATTTTAAAAGCACTTTGATTCCTTCAGAATTGGTTCTTCACTCATTAGAGACTCTTCTTTTTTAAACAGTTCACAGATAATACTGTTTTAAAATACTAAATTCTATTTAGCCTCACAACACCAACTGAAGACATTTAAGACATTATAGACTTTTAAGACAAAGGAGACAAGGAACATTTAAGGAGCTGCCCTACATCAAAAATCAGGCAAGTAGTCATGTCAACAGGCATTTGAAAAAAATATTCTGGTGTTTAGGTGATTTTTTTAATTACTGTTTTTTCAGAGAATCCATATCAGAACACTCAGAGCAGTACTATTTTGACAAATAATATTTTCAAATATCTTTGCATTGAAGGTACCTCATCCTCATTACAAGTAACAGATACCTGAGACTAGTAATATAGGAAATTCTACATTCTTTTCTAGAAACATGAATACCTGATCAAAAGCTTCCACTGGAAATAGAAAAAAAATAACCTCAACAGGACATAGCTTCCTTTTGCCATAATAGCTTCTCATCTTCTGCACATCTCAGGCATGGATTCATTGCACACCATCATCACCACAGACTTGCTCAAAGTAAATTGGAGGAAAGATGAAAAGAGAGTATAGGTTTGAAAAGTTTGTGGTTTATTGAAGATGATCGATTTATTATTCCTTAATCAGAAGTACACATTATCATGATCAATGAATAGATAATAAACAAACCAGAAATTTCTCAGACATAGCAAGTGCATGTGTGTGTATACCCACATATCCTCGAGGTATGCAGTGCATGGAAAGTGCCTGTCACTGGAGAACACAGAGATGGCTGTACAAGTAGCGTCTGAGTTACCTTCACATCTAAAGGCAGGGGACTCCAGTGACTTCCTGCACACAGTGCAAAACTTTCTTTTGTAATGTCCTGGAGGCCCAAAACAGTGTGCAACAGGAACCTGCCAGTGAAGAAGCCATAAAACATCATCAACTTCAACTTTCAAAGCATCAACAAAAATTCACAGGCTGCTTTATCTTGCAACAGAGGGCAGTACATACTACATAAACTTAACAAAGCACAAGAATAAATATCAGCCTTAACAGATACATGTAAAATACTTAAACTATTTTTTTAAATCCTTGAAAATTCCTATGTGTTGTATATATTTTTCAGTGCTGATCAGCTTCTCGATAATTCACCGCAACATGAATTCAAAGGTTTTCTTTTGGATTTACCTGTAATCACAGTTCTTCTCCTAAGTATTCTTAATTGAATTAAGGACAGTTACAAAGCAATTGCTCTGCAGGTGAACAAAATAAAGACACACTCAAGACAATTTTTAAAATCTCAGTGTTGCCATAGTTCAGTACTCTCCACATGCCTTTCGCCTCTTTTCCCAGTACAGCCCAGCCCACAGCTGATCAGGACAAAGGCATTCATTGGTCTTCCCCAACCCATCCAAAACTTCCAAGTCTGAATGGTACAGAGACCCAGCTCCTGAAGTGCATCCACACTGAGGTTCCTGTTGACTGTGGGTGGAAGACGATGCATCAAAATATCCTTGTGCAAGAGGTGCATCAATGGTTTTAGCAAAGGTATTTCTAAGATATTATTCACTTATCTTAAAATGTAGGGGTTTTTTCTTGTTTAGTGATTAATAATGAAGATGACAAAAACAAAAGAACTACAGAAGAAGAGAACAAAATGAAGAACAAAAAACATACTTGAGCTTTATATTTGTTCTAGAGCCTTCTTCCTACAAGAGGCACAGCTTTGATACGCTGACATTCACATTAGAAGGAAGGACCATTAACAGCATGCTTAAAGTCCTAGAATGGAAATGAGTTGCACAGATGTTTGCCATGATTTAGGTATTTAGTATTATGCATTTCACATGCCCTTCCTGCTATAACAAACATATCGGATTTATCTTCTGGTTCTTGCACCACAATAAAAACAAATCCAGGAAAGTCTGACAAATTACTATTAGATGTAACATGAAAGGAATCATTCCCAGTAAAAAGTTGGAAATAATGACTTTAGACACATATAGTCACAGCTTCTCTTCCTCCCAGAGGGACTAGTAAACAATCCTCCAAAGCAGGATTTTAATTTTTAGAGATTTTAATAATATTAGGGCTTTCTTGAGAACCACTAGCAGCAAACCTGACACATGCTGTAAGCACAGAATTTCATGACCACAGGAAGTCACTTCCAGTTATAAATGTCTAAAATTGCCATGCGTATTTTCTGCCCCTGAAAGTGTGGGGACAGTTACACTAAACAATCCTGTATTTCAAGCAGGCACAAAGAAAGAACTGAGATGAAGTTTTGCCCATTGCAATACAAGGAGAAAAAAACATTGCTAGAAGTTTAATCAGGAAAAATCAGTATCCTCCAAACTGCTAAGCATATGGTTCCTCCAGTCCTCTTCAAAATTAAGCTTGGGGAGATAAAGGAGGATAAAGAGAGGTATGAAATAGCCTGTGTTATCAAACATGGACAAGATCATGCACAGCTGACTAGTGAAACAGAGTCACAGCCCACTGCACCAGCAGACCATGTTGTCTGGAACAGTTCTTGGTCCCTGACTTATGAGGGAACTGCCTGTTCAGATCTCGGGCTCCACACCATGCTGGGCTGCCAGCCTGTGTACCAAAAGGATTTCCTATCATATCTGCATTATGATACATTGCAAACCAGCCTTGCCTCCAAAAGCTTCCATTTTTAACTTCAAGTACAAGTCTGGAATTTAAAAATGCAGACAAACCCTTCTTGTGGGTCCATATCCTACTCCCATCACTCTCTGCAGCCCACCAGCTCTAACTGACATAAAGTTCGCAGCTGACTTGCATTATTTTTATTTTTTTAAATCAGAACACTCTAGTCATATAATGCACATTTACAAAAAACCCCATATATCCTTGGGAGACAGAAAATACCCTGGAGAGCCTGGGGAACTTCAATCAATCTCAGATTAAGTTTAAGGCTCATAATCCCCACCTACTCTTCTTGCACTTTCATGCTACTTCTTCAAGAGAAGAACAGACCTCTCAGTACAGTAACATACGAGTTACCTGGCTCAGCTAATGCAGAGGTAGTGCCAGAGTTGTTTTCTGACTCTAGCTACTCCAAAAATTAAGGTTTGGTAGGACAAGGCCACTCGTACAAAATTCATCCTGCACAATGAATTTATGTGCAGAAAGAGATAATGAGAACATCTGTATGAGCACAACCCCAGCCAGACACAGCAAATACAAGGAGGACTAAAAAGCCCTTCTGCGATTTTTTTTTTTTTGGCAAGCTCTTCTGCACATCCCAACCTGTCTTCAGGTTTCAAGTGTCACCTTTAAGTTATGTGCCTGCCATTCCTCAGACACAGCGGAGCACAATGTCCCCGGAAGGCAGAAGAATTTCCCTTGAAATCAGACCCAGAGGAGACCTCCTTTAGCTCTGAAGTGGTTAACAAACTGCTTTGGACACACAGCAAGAGCAACCAACCCGCTCAACAACCCGTGTCTTCTTGCCCTGACTCTCCTTCTCCAGGAGTCTGACAGAAGTCCAACTTACTCAGGCTCTGACTGTACTTATCTAGAAAACTCAAGGGGAGGAGACAAAGTCTAAATTCTGCAGTTGTTCAGACCATGGTGACAATCCTCTGAAGTTTCAAATCACTGTCAAAAAGAAGGGAACAACTTTCTGATTGAAATGTTAAGGTAGGCAGGGGAGAGAAAGGAAAAAAAAAAAAAGAAAAGAAAGGGGAAACAAAAGAAAGGAAAAAAAAACAACATGGGAGAAATGGGGAAAAAAATTGTTCCTCCAACTTCTTCCTTTATGAAAGAAGCCAAAGAAACTTTGCTTGTTGTGAGCAGTCTTTCTAACTTGCTTTAGAAGCGACAGCTTTCAAACCACTGCAGAGCCCAGTGGAAAATGGGATGGGAATAAGATGGAAAAAGAGAAAAGGTAAAAGAGTAAGTACAACATAATGAACACATCAATTACAAAATGCTTCTCCCAACATTTTTTGTTGCTAAGTGAATCCCAAGCACCCAATACATTGGAAAAAAAATTTTAAAAAATCAAAACACATACTGGGAAAGCCAGTGAGGCAGCATGTCAGAATACAAAATGTTACATATTAGTCCTTCATTTATATCCACCTGTATAAGTGCAGCAAAGTACAGAGACATAAAGTGGCCTACAGAGAAAAAGTTAATAATTTATGAGAGTTTAAAACCATTTTTCCAATACAACTACTTAAATTACCTTATGAAAACCACTAAAATCGATTTCCACAGAAAGATAAGAGAAAATTTCTGCTAGTAATACCACTAAATGGCATCTAAGTGCCCTTGTAATATTGATCAGAAGCACATCAACAGAAAGTATAATGGAACACTCCACCATAATCTCCCGAATGTCTTTGCACTCACAGGTAAGATACTCCTATTTCCTGTTCTGTTTCCTGCCCTCTGTTAAGAAATGCAAGGCATTAGAGAATGTAACACATTTCTTTAAAAGCTCTTATCAGCCTGGAATAAAATCTGATCCCATAGAAACTCAAAACTTAGACCTGAACTCCCTCAACGCAATCTGTGCAAATGCAGAGCAGGTCTGCATCATAGACAAAGAGCAGCAACAAATTGCTCTCAACATCCAAACCTTGGAATAAAAGAAAGGATAGAATTGTTTTCTTTTGGTAACACCTTTGAAAATTGTTCCTTATCCTGAAATGCCACAGGGTATCCAGCATATGGCCAACAGGTTACCATGAATTTAAGTGCTCTTCCACTAAGGTGGAGTCACTGCACACAGAGCAGCCCCAGCCACCATCCAAATCCTCCAGTTTGTGGACAGTCATGTCAAGTGTCTTACTGGTCTGCAGCCTGCAGGATACCTCAGCAGGAGAAAAAATCCACAGCTCCAGGAAGACCAGTTTTTCACCCAGCAGGAGCTTCTTTTTCTACCAGCTCAGGCAGAATGAAGTTTTACTTTGAATTCTGAGGCAAAGACTTCAAAGCTCAAAGGGGAATGAGAGAAATACAGATACAGCAAATGCCGAAGTGACAGCTGTTGTCTTGGGCAGTCTGAAAAAACGCCACCTACTAAGGTTTTTTCTAGGCCTATGTTTAAATGGTATTTTGCCCATGCATCTCCTTGCCCATCACATCAGGGTGACTTGCACTTGGCATGACTTTGTAAAACACATTAGAGAGATTGAGAAAGCAAGTTGGCAGGAGTTGAAATAGTGAGGGGCTGAAGAGCTTCCAAGTAGGAAAGGTATACAGAAAGAAGGATACAAAGACTCTCAACAACGACCTTCGAACACTGAGTAAAAGGATAAGCACAAGGAGCTTGGAAGCAACCACCTTCATTAAATGCTCAGAAGGGTAGTCACACGGGGTCATTCACAAAAACTGCCTCAATACAGGGCCAAAAAAATTCTGCTGATAACAATTAAAATGGTGCTACTGAAACAAAAACAGGTAGGGATTCTGATGTTTCAGTGCAAAAGTACTTCCCTATCTGAAGTTTCTGATGTTCACTCCACCACCATAAACCTTTGCTCCAGGGAGGCAGATAAGGTGATCACACCGGACTACACCCCAACATGGTTCTGTCCAGGTTAATTCTCTAGACTACACCCTCCCTCTCTGAGAGAAGCCAACAACTTTGTGATTCAACTTTTGTCAGTATTGACAGACTTTCAATTACCTCCTTGTTACTCACAATCACAAAGAGCCCCTTTATTTGTTTGAAACCTCTCTGATTTAGTAGCAAAATATTTCTGCAACTTGAATACACCATGTGCTCTTGAACACCCTATTTCTTTCTCCTTTTAGGGATAATGGCTATTAATTAGTCATCAGGGTTCAAACTGACATTTGACATTTGACTCTGAGTACTTGATGTATCAGTTGGTATTTAAAGAAAACCTACTTACACATTCCATATGGTAGTTCTGAAATAAAAATACAACAAAGTTAAATAGTGTCTCAACATACTATAGAGCAGAAGAGACAAGAAAAACAAATACTTAGCTATCAAAATTTTTCTTGGGGCGAATGCAAGGGAATAATGCACACATCCCTACACAACTTCACCATATCTGGGATTACTTTTTTCCATCCTACAGTTCTCTATGACAGGACACTTGGTCTTATCTACTCTAAACTCTTAAAGACCCTTTCCAACAAGAACTGTGTGATGAATTCCATAACATTTCAAACTAGGAATATATGATACTTCTGTTCAACAGGAAGACTTGTGTAAAAGCTTTCCACTGCAGCTAAGAGTTGCTTGACTAGTACCTTTTGTACTGGAAAGAAAAAATTATACGCAAAAGTCACTTCTTGCTTTTACTGCTAGAGAGGAAATCAATGTCCATCTCCTTTTATCAAGATTAAGAGTTAAAAGAAACAAACACAGTGATATCCCACAATGCTTCTGAAACTGAAGAGTCACTGATAGAGCTACAGAGCTCATCTGAGAGTTACAGGCTCCCAAGCAGCTTACATCAAGTTTCAAAGAGCATAATAAGCTCTTGAGTTTATGAACTTAGGAGGTGCTAACTCTTCCTTCCCTTTAACCCTGAGGGAAGGGTTTAACCCTTCCTTTTAATTCTGAGGTTCCGCTTCAGGGAGGAAAAGAAGGAAGCACTGGTTACCAGGGTGCAGGTTTAAACCTCATTTGGATTCAAAATTATTCCTTGTGGCTGTTTGACTCCAAGCAACTGCCTTGCTGAAACAACACAAGTGCAGCTCAGGTGTTGGAGAACTAGAGACAGAGGTTCTCACCAGAACGTGGTCAGGCTCACTGAGCAAGCACCCAAGCGAGGAGGGATAGATCAGGTTGCTCAGATCCCTGTCCCACCTGGTCTTGAATACTTCCAGGGATGGGCCATCTACCCCCTCTTTAAGCAAACTGTGCAAGTGTTTCACCACACAGTAAAAAATTTCTTCCTTAAATCTAATCTGAATCTATCCTTTTTTGGTTTAAAACCATTACCCCTCCTTGTGCTCCAGACGCTGCCAGAAAGATCTACTTTCAGTTCATTAAGAACTGACCCAAATAACCACCCTGCACACAGCTGAATCCAGCAACCAGAGGGAGAGACTCAGGCCAGCAAATGAGGAAAAGAGCAGACATCACCTGCAAGCACAATCACCTTCCTATTCATTATCACAGCCCACAAATGCAGAGGCTTTCCTTACAAAGGAAAGTTTTATTTTTAGCATAAAAAGCTTCAGGAGAAGATGACGACCTAGATCAGCACTGTTCCATTCTGGACAACCTGGCTTAAAGAACAAACGCACACAAAGAAGTCTCGTGAGCAGTTCATAAACCATTCTTAAAATGGAAATGTTTAGAAATCACTAGAGCAATGCACCAACACACCAATAATGAAAAACAAGCACAGCAAAGACTGAACTTTGCTAAAACCCTTTTTCATATCTTCTCATTTCAATTTAATTTTCAATGAGTAGTTATAAAGAAAACACATGCTTCTATTTCCATAGACATAGAAGTCTAAGAGGTAAAAATTTCCAATAGAGCTTCAATTCCAGCCTAACAAGGGAAAACAAAACTTTCACACCCAAAGAACCTTTGTTTTTACTGTTATTTTGTTTTGTGTTGGGTGTTTGGGGGTGGGGGTTTTTTTTGCCCCTGTCCTCCCTTTTTTATATAAACTCATATCACAGAGTATGCAAATGCTTATGGGAATGTAGGAAAGAGAGGGGTGGAATCTGGAAAAGTTGCCGACACTGTAACAGTGGAACAAATCATATCCACTGAAAACTTGTTCAGAAGACTGACCCACCATGGCTTGTTTTAACACATCATGATCTGGATCCAGTCTGGAATACTAAATGCAGGTGGTAGTGATTTACAGTAGGGCAAAAAATTCTTAGGGCAGCCTTAAGAATGAATTCTTCAGGAATAATCTGAGGCTGGGTGCCGTCGTAGCATGTTTGTGACTCTGTGGGCCTTTACTTGACCCTGGGAAGGAAACCCCACTGTCAGGAATAAAAGTTTCCACAAAACATCTGCTGAAAAATTATTCACTGATGGGTTGACTTAGTATCAAATGACACACACTTGGATGAGCTTTAACAATTGCCATCTTCTCTAAATGAAATCCAGGCGATTAAAAAAAAAATCCCATTTCTGTAATACACTGAATATTGACATAGCTGAAGGAACTTTAAAAAAAATTCCTGCCAGTGTTCCCTCCTATGTCAGACTTTTCAATAAATAAGTAATAAATAATCTAAAAGGACAGCTTATGAAAATAAATTTTCCACAAATTGTATAAATGACGATCATTTGGATTTTGATCTGTCATGTTTTTTTTAAGCAAATGCCAAGTTCAGTATTTGCTTTGACAGAGCCTGCATGCAAAACAGTATCTTCCACATGGCAGACTTCACTTGTGCAGCAGACCAGGATTAATGCAACCTGGATGACCATGTCTAGGAGGACAAGAAATCCAGAATTTTCAAAACAATCATTATAGCTCAAGATGGATAACACAAAAGGCTCTTTGTAGCTAAACACAGCACCACTGAACTGCAAACAGTTTCAAGGACTGACAGTGCCACCCAGACAGATATCCTTGCTTAGCCTTACTGGTTACACATAAAAACATGAGATAAAATTTATGTTTTAAGGCAGGTAGATTATGGGGACTGACAAAAGAGCAAAAAAATTATACTGACATTTACAACTGATGCAAATGGAAACATGAGTAACTTTAAATGCAGGATTTTTAGCATACAAAAGCAAAGGAACAAGTATTATTTTGAACAATGAATTAAATTTAGAGCAGACACAAATGTGTACAACTCTGACCCTCTGAACTAAATTACTGTTTTCTTGTTGGATTTTTGCCATCCCCCCAGAGGCCCTTGCAAAGATACCTACATAATGTGATTCATTTTTCCTTTTCTCATGCTACAACAACTGACTGCCAGCATACTGAAACAGCAGTAGATGCTAATTCTTAGTAAACACATTTCTCACTACGTACATTTCCCCTTACTGGCGGTTCTAAGATTGACATCAGTATTTCTTACCATTTCACTGGCAACTTTCTATGTATCAGACACCTTTTTGACACCTAAGGTATAATCTCTCAAGAAAGAAGAGCATGTTGGCAGAGCCAAGCAGCATTATCATCTAGACAAAGTATATTTAAGAAAAACAAATGGGTAACTTATCTCTATTTCATTCCTGTAACCCAAGCTCTATATTGCTTAAACTTTCACATCTTGGCCTCTGCACCCACTTCCATAACATAAAGGGACTTGGAAAACATTTTAAGACACAAAGAAGGGAATCACCTCTCCTTCACAGGTCTGCACAATGGATTCTCCTGCTTTTGGTCAGCAAGGTCTGTAATGCATATGATTGATTTTACAGTCATGTCTCATTTGACTTTTGCATATGGCTCCTTAAGGTATTTGCAGTGTTTTACTGCTTCTCTAGTTAAGTTTCTCATGTCCTTCCCTTTTATTCCTCTTCTATCATCCCTTCCCAAGTGGATAATACACTTAGTTTTCTCTTCAATTTAGCTTTTTAGTTGCATCCTATTATCTTCTGTAAAGTTGACTCATCTTTCACACCCTTTAAAAGCAATCTCATACACATGAAGCAATCTCACCACATGCCAGGTGAAAACAAGTACTTTATTAATTGCCAAAATAAATTTTCAGCTACTACCATCAATTGAAATCTTGCCCTCTTTCTGGCTTTGAAATCATATACTTTTAATGCAATGACTTTATTTAGGATGCAGCAATCAACAGAAGACAAGCACAGCCTTTTTTAGGCAGAGAAGCTCCAACACCTTCCCAGTAATATGTAATTTATGTAAAAAAAATTGGTGATGGACACAGTTCATCATTTATGACCCAAGGTACAGTTTTCAGAGAGCACTGATACCAGTCAGTCTGCCCACTTCATTATTGTGAGACTGCCAGGTAACAATACACAGTAAGAACATCTAGTAATATTTAAAGAATGCAAATAACTGGTGTTCCAAGACAGACTATCTACAGTTGCCCATAGCAGGGACTTTTCAAACAAAGTGTAGCTTTGCCTTTGAGCAGCTCTAAAAGCCTCAGTGATTATAGACACAATTTATGCATTACAGCATTGAAATCCCACTGCACCATGTTAATCTGTGATAAATCTGCGCTATTATCCAAGAAAGAGAAGAGCCAGTGTGTGCTTACTCACCCTTACAAGGCTGGGAGCAATACATGAGCATGGTATCTTGACATTCTTGAGGCACTTTTCATGAGACATGAAGTTGCAAACTGTGGAAATAAAGTAAGAACAATGAGCAAATCTTCACAAGCAAGGAACTTTGTGAAACACAAACAAAACCCCATATGAAGTCAAACACAATTAGGAACACATCCTTTTAATCAGATTTGCTATCCCCTGGGTCTGGGAACCCACATGACTGTCACACTTTGTGCAGTGTGTGAACTCCAACATATTTTGTTACTAAGATATTGGCAATGCAAAAGGAAAGGACAGTTTATACCAATGCATTACAGCCTACAGCAAGTTATGTCCTCCCACATTCTCTCCATAAGTATCAAAATGAGCTCTTAAATTTCAGAAGTTTTAAACAGTTCAAAATAGCCCTTTGATGTAGTCAAAGCAGATGGACATGTTTGAAAGTGAATTATTCTACAAGCTAGTTCATGTGACATACATAAACGGGAGAAAAAGTATTTATATACACTGAGCATAATGGATGAAGGAGACAAAATTAAAGGTCACCAGTTGCATGCAGCTTTGAAAGTCAAGAGCAACTAACTGTTTATTACAGCTTTATAATTCCATCCAAGCACCACGAAGCATGCTTTCAACCACAACAGTGTTTGAAAAAAATCATTTCTTATGAGGGAGATATTTTCCACAGCTTCTTACCATGGATTTGCATTACATTAAGCTGTGCAAAGAAAACAAGGGATTCTTTATTTCATTCCCACCTCAGATGAATTACGAACTAATAACCCATGCAGCTATGGATTTAGAATCATCCTTTTTTCAGGACTACTCTCTATCAGTTCAGGCATGAAGCCTTTCGCAGATGCTCCAGGCCCTGACCTCTTGTTTAGAACTGCAGACCTCTCCCAGTGCCTGGGCACAGGATCACTTGGCAGTGGCAATTCTTGCTGCATGCAGGGAGTTTTTGCAGGTGCCTGCTCTTCAGAAGCAAACTGCACCACTTCCTAAGTTTCACAGGCATATGAAAACACCCCCAAGTACTTCAAACTTCCTCTCTGCAGCCCATTGCCACCACTGATTGTATTCGCTAGTGCCACCAAAGGCAGTCAAATTCCTCTCCTCTCCCTTCTACGGCTCATTGACCTCTGATTGCACAAGACTCCTTCCATGTCAACTGAAGCATTAAAATCCAGGTCCACTTCTCTAAGCAGCTTCCTGCCAGCCCACGAGAAGTAATTTTTCCTTTTGGTAGCACAAAAAGAAGGATGGCTCCTTTTCCACTGGCACTCATCTTAATGTGAGTGCAGTAGGCAGACTTTGTTTTTCATTAATCTGCAAGTCAGAAAAAGAAGCATCACAAGTCACCACTGTGTACAAACATGTTATTCATCATTCATGGCTGAACCCAGAGTGTTTCCTGCACTAACAAAATAAAGCAGGAAGGAGTAGAACCAAATCTGCTGGGTGACATGAAATGTTATGTGTATCTTTAAGGCTGATGACATTCCTGACTAAATGGGACAGAAAGGGGAGGAAACGGTTAAGAAGGGATGATAAAGCAGATTCTCAGAGCTGAAAATGCAGATGTTCAACACATTTGGAGGTGGTCTCTATGACAGAAGAAGTCCCACAGCCCAAAGAGAGCAAAGGGAACAAAGTCACTGTCCAGGCAGAATAAAGATGCATCTCCTGCATGCAGAGAACTGGTGAACTCTCATCACTTATATATGTTATCTCAACACAGATGTAGTGATAATACAACAAGATTTTCACATGTTTTTTAGAAGGTACTCACACACTCCCTCCTCTGTGCTTGTCATATTCCTCAGGGGGTGAAATTAATCCTACAAGTCACTATTTTGTTTTTATTTTCCACATTCCAAAAAGAAAGAAATAAACCCCAAATGGTGGCAAGCCAAACTGAAGTGTTAACAATATTATGGGGGAGGGTGGTGGAATTCTAAATTCATGTCAATAGTCCCAGAGAGGCAACACAATTAAGCCTGAAGTTCTCACAGCCAGGAGGGGTTTCATGGTTTTTAAGGGGTGAGCTTTCCGTAGGTAAAACAAGCCAGTAGTCACTATGTGTGAAGTTTCAGGAGATGAAATGCAAAATTTTGAGGAAAAAAGCATTTAAAGGAAAAGGAAGAGGGCAGGCTATTGTCTTTAGAGGAAGAAGATTCCTTGATACCTACAAACTCAGTGATGAGCTACAAGCAGACACATCTATGGATTGGCTAAGTCAAAACAAAGCCATTTCAATTGCATCTTTCAGACACATACAAAACCAATGGTCTCAGTCAAACTTGAAAGCCTGGAGCGCTCAGTGCATTCTTCAGCTAAGCATTTTAAGCACTGTCAGAAGCACCTGACAGCATGGACGAAGGCAGAGACAAACACATAAGGTATATTTGAAGAAAACAGTGCCTGCAACCTTCAAACTGGACTTTGAATACAAGGCACCTATATCCAGGTTTAAGCTGCAAGAAGTTATTCAACACTGAGGGAAGATGAACAGCCACGATTTCAAGAAATATTGTCAGAATCTACACAACCACTTACTTAAAAAACCTTTAGGGGACTTTACATGGTCTCTCCAAGCACGAAACTACATGCTCAGGCAGACAGCAGCAACCATATTTGACAAATTTGCCTTGTGCCCTTCCTCTACTCAATAATAAACTACTTCCTTCTTGTGAAAATCTATATTCCCAATGCACAGAAAGAAGCCATGTGGCCATCAGGCATCACAGGGCTGCCCCCTGTCCACATCCAGCACGAGACGTGGCTTTACAGCAGTCTCTGTCCATAAGCCATTGCTTCTCCTACCACATTTAATTTCACTTGGTATTTTAATAAAGATAAATGCAATGTGTATATATGGCAGCATGCAGTGAACGTACAGCCAGCAGCTCTCCAACATACACTTGAAAGGAAACAGAAAACATCCCTCTCCAGCCCTCCCTAGGAAGGCAGCAGGCAACAGCTGGGAATCGCTGTAACTGGTGAGTTTTTAATATTTCCTAGAAAAGTGAGGGCTATTTACACTTTCCAGTATGTCACACTTTTTCCACATAACTGTTTTTCTCTTTGTCCTCAAGACAGACTTCGAAGCAGAACCCAAAGGTAGGAAGAAGAAAAAGGTGAATTATGTCCTGTAGAGACTCGAGCAGAGTGTCCCATGCAAATGATGTCTGGGTGAGAGCTGCTTATGAGATCATACCAAATTTAACACAAAATCTTCTCTCCCTTTTGAAAAGATCCCCCACTCTGGAGGAAAAGCCTAGAAGGTATTAAAAACTACTTTTGTTTCCTCTTTGGGGAGATATTCACCATATCTCAATTTTGCTGTTTTCCAAAGACATGTATTTGTAAATTTGTGTTCTAACATGTTAGTCTTTATTTAATTTTTATTTTATCTTTAACAACCATATTTTAAATCTAGGTCTACATTTGCTGAACACTTTTAAAAGTAGACCTACAAAACTGCTGCCCAAGGAGGATAAAGGAATATTGTGGGGGGTGACAGTGAGTGCATCCCTTAAGGAAAGCTGTTTGGAGTGCAACCTGAAAGAGAACCGAGCTACCTGGAGTATGTGTGGTGGCTTGTAGCCAATGAGAGGCTGTGGTGTATGTAAGGTGAATTGGTTAACCAATAATGTGGTAGCTTGTTGGATGTGAGAGAGCATAAAAGGTGTGGATGATACTGAGTGAGAGTTAGATCTACTAGGATGTGAGATGATGTAATAGGAACTCGTAGGAACTAACTTTTTCTACTATGAGCTATGAGGATCTGTCTGTTATCTATCTTGAATAAACTCTCTAAGTTGTCAGCCTTCTGATCAAAGCCTTCTGATGTCTGCTGTGCCTGAGCTCTTCTGACTGCCATCCATGCTGCACCCCTGCTCGGGACTAGGAGGTGACCCCAACAGAATATCAACACAAAACCAGAACAGATTTGATCTCTCTCCAAGTGTGACACAAGACTTATTGTGTATCTATTCACTGTGAGAACTCATTTTGAGCTTAACAAAAGCATTTGCAAGATAAATTGCAATTCCTCCTCCAACCCTCTGTTTGGATTTGTCGTCCTGCTGTCACCTTCTGCCCCTCTGCGTCAGGTTTCTGCCTCTCAATTAACTTGCATCAGCACCACAGTCGGCAGCAACACTCTCCTTCCTACAACACTCCTCTCCTGTTGAACTCACTGCATGGTGCCATCACTCATCGGTTTTGCCATCGTCATTGCCACAGGTCGTACCGAGGAGTCTCCAGAGAACTTCTGCAGCTGAAGGCAGAGACCTGTTCCTGCAGCCGAGCACTCCCTCTGCGCACACCTTGTTCTGGCACACAGCAAACTTCACAAACTCCCAAGAAACAGCACACTATTTTGGCCAACTGGCATTGTCTGTCACAGAGCCAGCACAGGGAAAATGTCATATAAATAGACAATACCAGAACTCTTCAATATTGCCTGGATAACTTGGCAAAAAATAATTTCATTTTAGTTGGCATTACTTATGAATGCTGTAACTCACTCGCTGGCATTCTGTTCACTTTTACCAACTATAACACCCAGCAAGTGCCTGCCAATGTTTCTTCTAATCTTCTAACAAAGGTTACAGATTACTGAATGACCTAGCTGACTAAAGGGCTTATTCTTGTTTTTGAAACAAATCATTAAATCAGTCAGGAATGGCTTAGAAACTCAGAATTTTTTGTTCCAGCTACGAAAGCACAATAAATTTTTAATTTCTGGAAAACTTAAGTGCAATGCATTGAAGAACATACCCAGTTTATCAGTCTGAATATAAATAAAACTAAATTAAGAGCAGTAATTCTCTGAGGCATCGTGTTAAACACAAGACTTGGAAGAAGTCCCTGTACTGGAGTGTTTACTAGAACGGATGACCTGACACATGCAGGAGTATTACATAAATGAAAAATCTCTACACTGATGTGTAAACAGCCCTATAAATGCACTCAGATTACATGAAAGAATCATAAGGGGGATTAAAAAAAATAACAAGAGAGAAAAGAGAACGTGCACACTGTGATTTTGTATTATGGCACAGAGGTAGCTTTGCATCACTCCTCTCCATTATTTTCCTAATAATATATAGCATTCCATTTGGGTTTTTTTGACAATTACACAATGGACACGTATTTCCTTAGATGCATCATTACAACTCTAACTTCATTTCCTGCCTACCCATAAAAGCTGACTCAAGGCTCATCAACTTGTAAGAGTACTTTTCCCCCTTCATAAACATCACTTGACATTCAACCACCCCAAGCAATAAAAGGATAGATTAAAATCAATTTACTTGAAATAGTCTCTGCAATTGATGCCTTTGATCACATACCCCTGTGAACAGAGACACACTAAAGACAAGTTAATGGATAAAGATACGGGGTTTTATTAGAAGAAGCTTCCATGATCAAATCCAAGGGGGTCTGACCCCGTGGTTTGGAAGTTATAGGGTTTTATACCCCTCAATAACATCCAATCAGAACTCTCATTTCTCTTTAATGCCCACCCAAAAGTCCTGCCAATC
>JAWWEV010000095.1:25440776-25460239 GCA_035583235.1 Hafferia zeledoni
CTGGTGAGAAAGGCACCTTAATATTCAGACTTAAGATCAGGGCTACTGAACAGAGACTACATGATTCTAAAACCTTCCAGAATTACATTAAATCACACTTTTAGGCATCACAATCCTCAGCAGCTGGTGTCCAATGTGAACCCTCATCTCACTACTGCTCTTTATGGAGGGGGTCATGAGCTGTTCATGGGAGAGTTGTGCAGCACAACACCATTCTATGACACCACTGCCACAAGTCCATGTGCAAACCTTGTCTGAGTTCATTGCTTCCCTCTGTTGCTTTTGTCTGACACCCAGACACAGGCATGCAGTCAGTGTCTTTTTATTTTAGCATTTCACACACTGTAAAAGCCAAAATTCAATTCCAGTGCGAACCTTTCATGGATAATATCCTTGTTTATATCTGTCTTCTCCTAAGATGCTCAGAAAAACAAGACAAAGAAAAAGCTGTGGTTATGGCTAGCAACTGACTGGCACTGGACTTGGATGGCAAGGGGAATGTTATCGGTATTTTCTTAAAAACATAGAAATTTTACATGACAAAAGAGAGAAAAGTTTCTACCACATTAAACATTGAACAGTTTGGTTTTCTTCAACAGGTGTCTGACAGTGTCGTAGATGATCCCTCTCTAAACACGACATCTCTAAAAAGTTATCTTTAAAAGAAGATGAAATAGGGGACGGAGAAACATGGGCAAAGTCCTCACCATGTACCTATAGAGTAGCTTCTTCTCTGAACTGTGTCTCCATATTCACAGGTTAACTTCCACATCCCAAGAATCTCTGTCCTCCTTTTTCCCAGGACAACCTTCAACCCACTAGTACATCTTCCATATCAAATAAAACTAATCTGGAATCAAATTCTTCTTTGTCTATCTGACAAGTCCCAGCAGCTGCAAGGAGTAACGTTATCTGCCAAAGACTGGCAGGTGTCTGAAAAGAGGACCATGACCCTTAACACTTCCCATCACATATTTCCAGACTTAGCTGTGTGAGACTGCAACAGGCCACAACTGCCCCAAACTCTGATCCTCCCAAGAGGGCAACTGTTTGAAGAGAAGGGGTACACAAGAAGTCTAGATCCTTAAAGGTGGCAAAAGGATGTGTACCTTGCAGTAACTTTGGCCAGGGCCTGCATTCCCAGTAGGGTGTTCCAAGAACCAACTGTCTTCTGGATCCAAACGCCAGGGTGATGAGCACAAAGAGTAAGACTTTGTTGCTGTTTCTCCAGGAAACACTTGGGGTTTGGTGGATCCCCTGGGAAGGTGACGGCATAAGCATTTTTTATCCTACAACTGACCTGGCACAACAGAATTCCAACCTCAGCAGCAACTCGTAGCCATCAAGTTTAGCAGCACAAAGGATGGTGCAAGTTTGAGCCTTGTGCTTCACAACCAGCGTGGCTATGTTTTAAATGCACAGAAAGAATAATGGCTCTTGCTATTTAGTCCAGAGGGGTAATTCACTCCAGCAGGGTGAATGTCTTTTCAATACTTCGGTAATTTTCATTAACTCCAGCAGAGAGAGCATTACTGTTAAGAGAGAATTACAATTATGTCCAGCTATGCAGTCTGAAGACTCAAGGTCAGACTCTCACACGCTGTAATCAGCACAACTGCTCTCAGCTTGCTAAAGCACAACAATTTACAGGAGCCAAGGTTCTTTAACTTCCAGTCAATATACCAGATTATAAATTTGACCATGTAGCATGTATCTTGATTTATCAAGATAAAAGAATGAATTAGAGGTAAATTAAACCCTCAAAACACTACAAGTCTTCCTGTAAAGCTTAGTGCTTTGAAAAAGTAGTCATCAGTACTTCTGGCAACACAAATATTTCTCTTTAACAGATGCAATTGTTAAAAATTGTTATATACATCACCAACAAACCAGAACAAGAGGAAGTGTTTGAATTTGCCTACGCTACAGTCTTTCAAGTGGTTATTCTCACCCCTTCCCTCACTGGGAAAAAAGATAATGCTCAGAAAGTGAAAAAAACCAGCTCTTTTTTAAGAACATTGTCAATTACTGCTAGAATAAGAGAAAATAAGATGTTCTCTTACTGCCCCTTCTATTCAGGAAGGAGATGCAAACACTTGTTCAGTCTGTTTCCCCAGGGCTGCCCAGAAACACAGCAGAGCCCTCTGCCTTCTGGTGGATCACCGAAACAAACTACTTTACTCCAAGACCTGGAAGAACTTCCAAAATTCCCATTTTATTTGCCATCATTCATAGACATATCTTAGCTTCCACCTCCATTCTGCCAGGACTCCAAGTTATGAAACAGCAGCACTAGTTTATATAAAGAGGCTGTTGACAAGTGGTTGGGGAAGGAAGACAGGTACAGAAGAGCTGAAAAACAAAGAATCAGCTTGCCCAAATCAGTTCACTAAAAGTCCCCCATGTACACAAAGGCAAAGATGCCCAGTACAGGAGGCATAGCTACTGCAGTATACTTAAAAAGCAGAGGGAGGAAGGACAACTGCCTGTAGATGGACAGAACAAAACAAACAAAAAATCTGGTAAAGCCAGGAAATAAAACAAAGCTTCAAAGCTGTTATGCAAGACAACAATAACAAGTCTTTACTTTCCAAACAATCAGTCAGTGGGACTTAAAGGGCATATCAGCACCATGACAATTCAGGCCAAGTCAGTCTATCAAAACAAAGTTTTATTTTGGTCACAACTAAGTAGCTTATTTCCTCTGCTCTTCCTGCTCTTCTACAGCACGTACCTGACATAATAGAAGTCAAAATACAGGCTTAATCTTACAGTGCCTCTGGCCTTCATGGGCTTTATCACTCATTTTTGAAGTTGCCCTTGGTGTGCAAGCAGGCTTATTTTGTTCTGCAGGACTGCCTTTCCATTCACTGAAGAGATCCATTGATAGTTAAAAGACAACAGCTTTCGGAAAATGCCCACGGGCTAATTAGTCACAGATTGGAGAAAAAAACTGGCATTTTTTCTTTTATCACGATATTCTTAAATTACATTATTTAAAACACACTTATCAGACTGTTTGGGCAGACAAGACCATTCAAGCGGGTGGAGGAGACACTAGTGACATAAAAGCAATACTTGCATTTCACTGGAAGTTTGTGGGACTAAACTTTTACATTTGTTACACATTTTAAGCTCCTTTTCCATTGTAGCAGCTTGCCAACACAGACACATTTAGCTTTTTTGTTTAGGACTGTGACCACAGGCCAGCCTGAATACTGTGACTATTCACTGCAAGGAATGCTGGATGCAGTACACAGACCTTGCCAGCTTATTTCCCAATTCAGTAGAAACATGCACAGACCTGTATGCAATACTGGTGTGCTCTCTCAGGCAAAGACACAACCTACTTCAAGTTTAGAAGACTGTTGTGCAATACTTGCTAAATGTCACCAGGAAAGCTGTTACTAGAAGCTGTGGTCTTCCCAGAACATTT
The DNA here is from genome assembly GCA_035583235.1 of Hafferia zeledoni. Taxonomy (NCBI): domain Eukaryota; kingdom Metazoa; phylum Chordata; class Aves; order Passeriformes; family Thamnophilidae; genus Hafferia; species Hafferia zeledoni. The sequence continues at coordinate 25,444,213 of JAWWEV010000095.1, forward strand.
CAAACAATGGTGAGAGAGGAATGGAAAAATCTCTGAAAGCTTTAAGAAGTCAGGCGTTAAAAACATCCTCCCTTTTTTCACTGTGGTAACCTTGGGCCTTTGCTTGTCTTACAGTTCAATGAGACCACATTGCAGATCCTCTTCCTCTGAAAATCCAGAAGAAATGAGAACTCTGTTACAGTTTTCCACATACTTACTGAGCATCCTTACATCACTTTTATCTACCAGCTGTGTTCTCTCTCCAGGGTTCTCTGGTCTTGTCAACTAACCAGTCATACCTCCCTCTGCTTTAAATGGAGATACCAGTATATATGCCTTATCCAATAAAAACACAGTTTGCCTCCACACAATGTGAATTGTGTTGTACTGTATATTTTCAGAATTGGCTACATGACAACAACCTCTATTTACAGGTACAGATAACCCAAAGAAATGTTTTTGTAGCATCTAAGCTCTATAATTTCAAGGCAGTACCTCTAAATTCCTATTCATTTGCACTTCAGATAGGCTGTTAGGAAATAACAAAGTAAAAAGACAAGTGAAAACAAGCTACTGAAAAACAAAACAGTCGAATGAGTTCAATGATATACTTGAACTGTCAATTATAAATGCAACAATCTGGTTATAATAGGTTTGTTTGAACTGTGGTAGCCTCACAAAGCACTTGGGCTACCTTAAGCACCTCTCACTTTCTCATCCATTATCATGATCATCACGGCTTGGCTTCACTAAGATTTGGGAAGGGCTCTCCCCACCTGGGTGTGCCCTTCGAGCCTGAGCAGTGGATTTTTCAGGTGAGGCACAGCCTGCACAGAACTGGCCCCACCCTTTAACTCCTCAGGTTCATCTGCCATGGCCAAGCGAGCTTGGACGGTGACAAGGAAGTCCTCAGGACTAGAACCTACAGCCCCCGGTATTCCCAGGAGGTCTCCCATCCAAGTACTGACCGGGGCTGACACTGCTGAGCTTCCAGGATCTGATGGGATTGGCTGTCAGGTACATCTCATCCATAAGACTGTGAATACTCTCAAGCCTGATGGCAAACTATCTTGTGTCTCCATATTTCTGGTATAGTAAAATGAGTATGAACAAATAAACTTAGAGAATGTCACCTGCCAGCAGGTAACATCACCCAGATGTCACTCCTGACTTCACCCAGAGCAGGTTTTCTAAATCCTGCTAAGCAGGCAAAGCTAGAGCATCTATGGCTGGAGAGACAACAAAGGCACTCGTGCCATGTGCCCAGTTCCACCACGACTTCACACTGCAAGGATAAAACAACTGCACAGGCAAGCTATGCATGCCCCAGCAGCAGAAGTAGACATCTCCGTTTGGTCAAGAAGCTTTTCTAAGTCGTAACCATGGTCAGCAGAAAATCTAGACACCATACCAGCTGTACCTATCCAAAGAAGAGGGGTCCACCCACTCCATTCAAGATACTGCAGTCCATTTTCCTTCCATTCTGTGCAGTATGGCCAGTAAAAAAACAAGGCCCTACTGAACACAGCTTTGTTGAAATGATTTGGTTGGAACATCACATCCAGAGGGTAGTGCCCAACAGCAAAATGTCTGAATGGAGATCAGTGACAACTGGAGTCCCTCAGGGGTCCCTACTGGGACCAGTACTGTTTTATAACTTCACACAGACAGTGTCATCAAGTGCACCCTCATCAAGTTTACAGATTACATCAAGCTTAGTGGTGTGGTTGATACATCCGAAGAATGGGATGGCATCCAGAGGTACCTGGACAAGCTTGAGAAGTGGACCCATGGGAACCTTATGAGGTTTAACAAGATCAAATGCACAGTGCTGCATCTGGGGCAGGGCAACCCCCAGTATCAGCACAGGCTGGGGGATGAACAGACTGAGAGCAGCCTGCCAAGAAGGACGTGGGGATGCTGTTGGATAAGAAGCTGAAGAAGCACGGCCAGCAGGTCGAGGGAGGTGATTCTGCAACCCCACCCCACTCTCATGAGACCCCATCTGGAACACTGCATTCAGCTCTGGGGTCCTCAGCACAGGAAAGACGGACATGTTGAAGTAGGTCCAGAGAGGGGCCACAAAAATTATCAGACAGCAGGAGCACCTCTCTCACGAGGAAAGGCTGAGAGAGTTGGGGTTGTTCCACCTGGAGAAGAGAAGGCTCCAAGGAGACCTTATTACAGCCTCTCAATACTTAAGGGGGGATTGTAAGAAAGATAGCAGGGCCCATCGCAATAGGATATGGGGTCATGGTTTTAAATTAAGAGAGGGTAGTTTTAAACTGGATGTAAGAATATGGTAAAGATGTTGAAACACTGGCACAGGTTGCCTGGAGAAGGGGTTGAAGCCCCATCCCTGGAAGTGTTCAAGTTCAGGTTTGACAGAGCTCTGAGCAGTTTGACCTAGTTGAGGATGTCCCTGCTCACTGCAGTGGGTGTGGGAGTGGAGTGGTGGACTAGTTAAACTCTAAGGTCCCTTTCAAGCCAAACTAGTCTATGATCCTATTCTATGAAATTTTGTGAGAAAGGTGATTTCTGCACAGGCTTCACTCTTCCCTCCTGAAAGACAGCTGGATCCCACTTCTCACTTGTGAAATTAAGGTAAGCATAGAATTTCAGAGGTGTGTGATTTTAGTACTGAACAGGTTCCCAACATTAGGAGTGCTTTCTTTTGCAGAGAGATGAAAAATGACTAGTGTCAAACTCACATTCAGATCCAGAAAGCACTAACACCTTTCCTTTTCTTGAGGATTAGGCCAAAGACAGGACTGTGCCCTAGGCCAAGACACTGGTTCAGTGATGAAAAAGCAAAAATTGCCAAGAGATCTACAACATCAGGAGAGACTTCAGGAACACATCTTGTGACAATTCAAAAAAAAAAAAAAGATCCTCTAGAGGAAGAGGCCTCCCATTCACAATGGGAAGTTGCACAGGAAGCCTGGAGAGCCATAGTTTTTGCCCTCTGTTCACTGAATTTATCTTTTACTGTGCTAGAACTACAGAGTAAATGCACTGTTGGGCAGTCACATCCACAATGCAACAGACCTTTGGGATGGCTGTGACTCTCCTTCCAGCAGGGGGGAAGCACAAGTGCACAATCTTAAGGGGCTAGCTGAAGACAAAAATGTGAAAAGAAATTGTCTCTTTGCCACAAAAATCTAAGGGCAATCAACTAAGCACTCCAGTAGTTCTTCTGTACAGCCTAGAGGACGAAGGTTGCCCACAAAAGCCAGATGCAAGACCAATACAACACAGTTGTGACTTTTTCCCAGGCCTTGTAGACTACAGCCTTTACACAGCTAGAAAGGGTGAAGTGAGCTTGAAGGCTGAGAGAAAAACCTTTGAACACACTCACTGCACATGCAGTGAAAAGGCTATAGCTCCTAACAACATTCAAGGGGGAAGAAAGGTCCTCCAGTCACACCCAAGTCAATCTCATCAAGATGCCACACAGGTAGGAAGAAAAACAAATACCAGATATGACTACGGACAAGCCTCTTGAAGACCATTTAAAGATCAGCAATTACCTCTGCCTCTGTCTTAAGTTGGTGCATGCAAACAGCTGAACCAGTGGCTGGAACAGAGATGTGCCATAAGTGAAACAACACAGGAGGGGCAGAGAAACATGTAATAGTTAAAAACAGAAGAGTGTCAAGGAGGTTCCAGGTGAACCACAGAACCACCAGGACATGCACACCAGTGTCATAAATGCTAGAGACATGGTACCCAGCTCCCTGCAGCAGTTTATCTGTAACAGCTTCTCCAAGTCACCAGTTTCAGGATGATGATTTACAAAGAGAAACTTTGTCAATTGTTTATCAGCACTCTGCAGCTGACTCACAGCAACTGGTCAAAACAAAGGGCTATAGCTTACAGTATTCAGAACAGAACAGGACAACAAAAAACACAAGGCATTCTGATCTAGCCCTCAGTTTAAAGGAAAACGCACTAAGACAATTTGACATTTACTGCAAACGTCCTTGCAACTAAAACTTTAATCATAAAATCATAGAATGGTTAGGGCTGGAAGGGACCTTAAAGATCATCCAGTTTCAATCCATCCTGCCATTCACTAGACTAGGTTGCTCAGGGCCCCATCCAACTTGGCCTTGAACACTTCCAGGGATGGGGCATCCACAACTTCTCTGGGCAACCTGTTCCAGTGCTTCACCACCCTCTGAGCAAAGAAATTCTTCCTAATATCTATCCCGCCCTCTTCCAGCTTAAAACTATTGTCCCTTGTGCTGTCACTACCTGCCCATATGAAAAGTCCCTCTCCCCCCTTTTCATAAGCCCCCTTAAGGTACTAGAAGGCTGTAATGATGTCTCCCTGAAGCCTTCTTTTCTCCAGGCTGAACAATCCAAGCTCTAAGCCTGTCTTCATAGGAGAGAAGCTCCAACCCTCTGCTCATCTTCATGGCCTCCTCTAGATCCACTGTAACAGGTCCCTTTCTTTCCTAGACTGAGGACCCCAGACCTGGACACAGTACTCCAGGTGAGAGTCTCACAAGGGCAGAGTAGATGGGGTGAATCACCTCCCTTGACATGCTGGCCATGCTGCTTTGATGCAGCCAAGGATGTGCCTGGTTTCTGGTAAGGGGCAAGTGCAGGCTGCTGGCTTGTGGCATGAGAACCCCCAAGTCCTTCCGTGCAGGGCTGCTCTCAAATGACTTCTTCTCCCAGTCTGTGCTCATGTCTGGGACTGTGCCAACCGAGGTGCAGCATGTTGCACTTGGACTTGCTGACTTCATGAAGTTTTCATGCCTAGGCACCCTGCATAAACAGTGCAAGGTTCCAGTGCTCACACATGTGGGCTCCTGCATCACTTTCACTGGGTACCCAGTACAGCACATATAAATTCACACACCACCAGGCCAATGTCATACTTCAGTGACAACACAGATGCCTCCTATGAAAAGCCAGTCCTGCTAACGCTTCTGCAATGTTAAGACATACTCAAGCCAAAATTCCTCCCCATGTATAAAAGGAAAATAACAGTAGCACATCCTCAAAAACAAAGAATTCAAGTTACTTAAAGAGAATGGATTGCAGCTGAACTTAAATTCACAGTAGGATTTCATAAGCTATGGTAGCATTTTTGCTCATCATACTCAAAGACTTGGAGACATTCTCAACACTAGAACATTCAGGCTCGCTGTAATGTAGACCTGCACCTATAGGACATATCAGCATGGACACACAAGGTAAACAACACACGTATCCCATGCACACAGAGGCTCGGCGAGTTTGCTCTGCTCTTAGCATGCAGGGAAACCAGGAATTTCCTCCGAAACACCCATAAGATATTGAATGGACCAAGGAGAGACAGGCAGTGTTTCACATAAACCCAGGCCTTTTTCACTCAGTGATGTAAACTGCAATCCCTCTTCCACCTTGCCTCTTAAAAATTGAACAAAGAACATAAAAATATATTAAAAATGCTGAAATACTAGAACAAAAAATACTGCTAATCTTAGCCACAGTAACACCCACATTCATCCACAGCACTGTTACAATTTTTGAAGACATATTGGATACAATTAACCCCAAAATAGGTGTTCTTCCACTTTTAATTTGGGCAATCTCAGGATTATCTAGAGCATCTCAACACCTCCTATCACCACAAAACAAAACAAGCTGAAAAACAAGACACCCCAGCTGGCACAAGCAAACTCTACTTCTCATTCCTGTGGGGCTTCATTTCCAAGCTGCATCGCACAGAGACGTGTATAAAATGATAGGATTTGGGTGAAAAAATGAGACCTGGAAAAATGAGAGATTAAAAAAATGCAAAAAGCAAATAAACAGAATCCTGTGCCAACTTGGTAAATACATTTAGTATTTTCTTCAGTGTGGTTACTACAAAGCTATTGACGTGGTGATGAAACAAAAGGCAAATGATTCACACAGGGGTGAATCAGAAAAACAGCACTTACAAAGCACTAATTCCAGAAAGGCTAGCAAACTGAAAGTGCTAATCTCTGTGATAATTTTTTTATCCCTATTCTTAATTTTATTTACTTCAAGCCTTTTAAAAAGATTCCTGTTAAGAAAGTGTGAGGATTTTAGTTCCACCTCTTAGTCTTGAGTCATTGATGAGATTCAGGACTACATTTATCTTGAATTAAAGGAACAGTCTCTTTTACATCAGTAAAATCATATAAAATTCATAGAAGCTGAGCATTTAAATCTATCCAAAGAACAGAAGCCTGCAGTGACAGGTTATATACATCACTGACAAATAAACCAGAACTTCCAAGGCATAATAACTTTGCTCATAAAATAATAAAATTCAAACTCTACCCCTGAAAAACTATAAATCTTTTCCAAAGGGAACCAAATTATATCAAGGGTCTTTTTATGTTGGCTTAGTGTTGTTTGGTGTGGTCTTTTCCATTGATCCAATTGACAGAGTAAGTTATTGCAGCACTTGCTCTTAATTTACTACGCAACATCATCAGCTATTAATTTATACACATGAATTACCAAAATATGCTGAAAGATTGTAAAGGATTCCCATGAACACATTTAAGAAAAAAGTTACACTGAGCAAAACAAAAGTGAAAAAGAAAAACTGAAAACGTATAATATATCTCCAATATCTTGTGGATTTATTTTTTAAATAATCTATTTGCCCTACTTGAAAAAGTGCTTGAATGAAAAATCAAAGGCTTCAAGAAATCTCTTGACATTTGCCGTACTAGAGCTATTCTGGAGCAAAGAAAATATAATAGGAATAGAATAAGAGAGCACAAAACCAGAAAGGACACAATGATATTTAGCTGTTTTGAAGAGTATTTTTAACAGGACAGAATTTTTATCTCCTACTCTGGCTTATTTTTGAAAAAGGATTTGGCTGGTGAGGCCTAATAGTCTGAGTTGCTATTAATTAACTTCTTCACAAGAGAGACTACAGACATGTAAGTCAATGCCACAGAAATCAAAACACGAATCTTTTAACTCGTTTTTGTTTTTAAGGTTACATTTCTTCCACACCTCTTCATTTTGGATCACGTCTGGCTTCTCACTCAGCATCTTCTGTTAACAGAGTTAAATCTGTTCAGCTTCCAGACAGAGGGTTGGAGCATCAAACATAATTGCAAGCACCATTTTCCTGAAGTTTCAACCCGTTTTAGCATAAAGGGTTGTGCTACTTTGTGGAAGGGCTCTATTGCCACCAATGACAACCTTACAGCAGTGGGGCAGACACAGCTCACAATCACACCTGCCAGGCACAACCGTCCCCCTGTGGTTCTGCACCGCTGGGACATCCAACAGCACCTATGGCCACCAAAAATTTGGGCACCAACTTGCAAAAGGGTCTTGAGAGTTTCAAATTATTTACATATTTGTGAATATCCAAAACTTTTGAATTTGGCTTTTCCAGTACTCCTTATCCACACTGTTTTGAGAAGAGAATGAATGTGAAAGAGCAGGTCACTACTCAGTCTACAACTTTGTTTCAGGTCTGAGGGCTTCTTTCTGTAGCAGATACATTCCAGGACTGCTACTCCCAATCAGTTTCCCATGCAAACTTGTATGTATGATGATTAACACTCTCTCTGTCACCCTAACTAATTCCTGAAGAATATGTGTCATCTCACAAAAGGTATTTTTTAACCTGAAAGGAAGCATCCACAGTCTCAAACAGGATTAGCCTTTTCACTTTATGTTCAGATCCTTCTCCCATGTCATCTTCATGCTTACAGGCATCTTAGCAATTTCCTTGTATTCTTCTCCCTTCTTTTGAAGATCCCAACTAAAGAAAATCCCAGAAATGTAATGATTTCACCACTAAGGAAATATTTTTGTTCGAATCACTTAAGTATCTGGATAATGGAATATTTCTATGTTCAGTGGTCAACAAGGTTTATCAGTTATTATTTCCATACTCTGTAGAGAAAGTATTGCAGAAGGAGGACAGACTCATTTCCTCAATTCGCCACGACAAACCAAGACACTAAAGTGTGACACAATCTGCCCCCCCCAAAAGAGAAAAAGCAATGAGGAACAGAGATTTTTTTTAAAGTATTCTTGCACTTAAACTGGATGTCCAATTTCCTAGTCTCTGTAATACTACCCTGCAGAACAACACAATGCTGCTATTTTAACACCTGAAGTTCAAATAATTCAGTTCTGCACAAGAAAATCTGTTTAGCCAAGTATTCAGATTAGCACTATTCTGTACATAAATCTCCAGGGATGGATTAAATTCTGGTCAAACAGAGCATTGTTTATTATAAGTATTAGTTGCTTCAGATCTTAAACAATACCACTTTTACAACAGTAAGTGGCATGACAATTGTATCATACAACTGGAAAAGGAAGTCAAGCAGGTGAGTGATATCAGCATATTACATTCATAATCCTAAACATCTTTCCAAGTAAATCACTCATATTCAATTTTAAACAGGGAAAACCCAAAACATATAGAAAAATTCAAATGCATGTGTTCTTCACACAAATATATGTGCATATATATGCATATATATATATATATATGCATATGTATACATAAACACATGCTCACATTCCCATTTCTCTGGAGCCAAGCAAATAAAAATACTTAAATAAAAACAGGAAGTGAAATTAGGGGTTGACTGTACTCTACTGAATAACCAACTTCCACAAATGAGACAACAGTAGTCAACAATATGGTGTAAAAGGAAGAATGCCGTGGTTCCACACTTCCAAAAAAAGAAGTACACTTCCAATGGGTTTTTAACCACACTGTGATACACATGTTAGCTTTTGCTCTCTGCTTGGGAGCATTTCCTAACAGGTTTGACTCAAAACTAAAAGATGCAATTAAATAAAAAGGCTGAGGGAAAAAAAAACAAACCCACAAAACAAAAAAGCAGGACTTGACCAGCACATATTATTTTATCCTTTAGAAAAGTGTATGTGCTATACATACAACCTACAACCTGCTCTTTCCCCACTGGAGCAGAGCCAAGTCAAACACATTCAGGTCACTTAGTCACCTGTTTTCTGAAGGTGTTGCACAAGCAGTTTTGCCAAAGGGATTTTAATGAGCCACCTCAGAATGGACCAAACTGAACAATGAGTAGCCCAGAAGGAAGTCAATTTGAGCTAATGACTAGAGTTAGAAACAACTCTGGAAGAAACCAGTGACATAACCAAAAAGCAAAGATTACCTCGGGATAGCCTGGTTCAGTGATAATTCAAAGCTGCCATGTGAGAAGAGAGCTCCAAAATCAAGAATAAAGCCTTCCTGGTTCTCTATAGGAGACCAAGTAGCAAAGCAATGTTATGGATAAGTTATAAAGATCATGGAATGGAAAAGGAGAAAATAAACAAAACAAGTAAAGAGACCCAGCCCAGAAGTAACTCACTGGAAAAAACGCAGCAAAATTCCTTATCCCTGGAGTAATAACTCAGAATAAGGGTGATGGTGAGTGGAATAAACAAAAACATTCATTACAAACTGCCAAGAATAAAAACTTCAGACCTGTATGCCATTCCCCCTGGCAGCAGGAGACCCCACCTTGGGCTGCAATTACAATTGGGTAATTAATGCCCATTATACATAGGACTGGGTTATAAAGCAATTGTCAATGCAAAGTGACTGCTTAATGGGCTTATTTCACATGGAAAACCCCAGGACACCAACTAAAGTTATTGGGAAAACAGAAATAAAAGTAACATCACCAGAAAAAAAAAAAAAAAAAAAGCCAAATGCTAAACTGAAGGAAGGCTGAGTAATCACACAGAGATGTGCATGGCTGAGCAAGATGCACGGCAACGTATTTTAATACAAACTTTCCCATCTATAAAGAAGGAATGGATGCCACCTGCAGAACAAAGGAAGATGTTACCAAAACGCACTGGTTTCCAAAAAGAAAGCAAACCTGAGGCAGGGAATGCATTAGCACACAGCAAATCCAAATAAACATCACAGAAAAATCAAATAGGCAAATGTTTTGCTACCCATGAAGTAGTGAGGCCACTTCTGACTCAAATGCTGCAAAGTTTTAAAGAATATGCTGTTAAATGGCTCAGTACAGTACTTAGAAAATGTTTTATGGGAAAAGCCTCAGAGTTTAATGTCCTTTGTTTATCACAAAACTAGTCAGGCATTTATCTCCCACACAACTGCAGGAAAGAATGCAAAGCTTTTCAGACCCTTTGCACAGCACTGCAAGAACTGTGGTCCACGGGAAACTTACTAGAGGAAGACTGAAAATTTTGTGCAAGATTAAAAGGACCAGAGGTTATTAGATGGCTGAGGAACACCAGAACAGAGCAAGGCTAGGCAATATTTCATGAAAGATCATCGAGAAAGGAAACCTGCAGAGCACCACTGGCAGCCACTCCATGCCATGAGGGGTTGGTGAACACCTTTACTGCTTTTGGCGCTCATCACCGAGCCAGGCTGAGGCAGCAACACAGATGATACATGAAAGTGCTGTGCAAAGCTCGGCATTGGATTACTGGCTTTAGCACTTTCTGCAGTAAGTTACTTACTACCTAATTGAGTTTCTGGACTCAAATTTGGGCTAATGCTATCAACATAAACTATAGCTTCCAGCTACAAAAGCTGTGTGCTTTCTCACAAAGCTCCCTGTCTTTTTCTCTGCATCACTGATGGTCACAGTGACATTTTCCTCTGATACACTGTCAGGAGGAGGCAGGCAAAAGCAAAGCATAAATTCTCTTCTCTCCAAAATGTATTATCCTTCAAATCCAGACCAGTAAGTTGCACTTTTCAATGTGTCAGTCAAGACTCCAAACATTTTTCCCAACATGCATTTCAGCTTGATCAGAATCAAGCCAAGATTCCGTGTTAGGTTTTATTTTGGGAGCGATTTTTTGTTTGTTGGTTTGCTGTTTGTTTGTTTTTTTATTTTCTGACAGCTTGTTCCCAAGCTGAATTCAGAGTCATACGGCTTCATCTAAGTTTTAAATGCAGTAAAGTCACATTCACTCAACAGCTTTGCAACAACAAACTCAAATTGTATCTCAACATCAAACATCCTATTGTTGCATGGAAAGGCCCCACCACTGACAAGGAAACCCCTGAAGAATAAAGCCAGCAAGTCTTGAAAATTCAGACTGGTTGGAGGACAGAAGGAAGATTTTACTATGGTTTTACTTTCTTGTGACTTTTATTTTTAGTTCAAAATGCACCAAAAGCAAGCCAAGCTCGTCACAAGAAGGAAGAATTTGTTTTCCTTTTGAACTGCAGGCATAAAACTTTTGGGGGCATCTCATGCATCGCTCACTCACTTCAAAACAGAGCTGAACGAAACCTGCAATGTCAAGTACGTTTCAGATGTCTGTCTCAACAACAGAACTACCTAGACAGGGTAAGAGTTCAAGGGGGTTGCTCTTTGTCTCCTTATTCCCTGCTGCTATTTCCATATCGCAACAAACTCCCTGTTCATCGAGCTGCCAGCTTTAAACTAAAACACACCTCCCCTGTCTGACTCCAGTTCCTTAGAACAGCCTTCAAAAGTGAATTCAAAACATGTCCAGAATATGCACCTGCAGAGATGTTGTCTGAACATCTCCAGGCTCCCTACACCAAGAAGGAACAACATGGCTTGCCACGCCTGGGAGATGCCTGTGTGAATCACTGCAGCTTCACGGCTGCCTTGCCAAATAGCTGATTTATGGTGCAAATATAACTCAGACTCAACATTTGCATTTTATTCTGGAAAAACTGCAGTACTTTCAGCCATCATCTAAATCAGACTACGAGAAGCCAAAGATTTATGTATCTTGGAATATGTTTGGAGGTTCTGCTTAGAATATAAGGCCTAAAAATAATTTCAAAATGCCCAAAAACTCAAAAAAACCCCCATCAAAAAACTCAAACCAGAAAACAAGGGTTTCCCAAAGTATTATTTGATTTAGAGCCTTCAGATCAAGACAGGTACCATACCAGCTAAAATGACATTTCTCTAGTAGAAACAGACAAAAAACATACCAAAAATGCCCATGACAGCAGCTTCTCATCAACATTCTAATTAAATATATAGAGATATAAAGAACCTAAAAATGGGTAAACAATTGTTAAATTTGCCAACAAACCTGCTTATTACTTAAACCCCTTACATTTTAACTTCAGATAAAATAAACCAAACTGAGTTCACATTGGAAAGTTTTATAGTTCTGGAAATATTTGCAGCCCTCCAAAATGTACAGATTCACCATTCTTCCCATTTTTTATTCTTGAAGTGTTCTATGTAAAATAAAACCACTTGAAAAGAACTGGTGGCTAAAAGTAATCCCAAACTCCAAAATAAATATCTGCTAGCTATCTTCTGGTGTATAAAATTGGATGTTCTGCAAACTACTGATCTAAGAGCTCTCTTTACTTCTTATATATTCAACTTCTTACATATTTAATATTTTTCATTTTTAAATGGCATACACACATGCACAAAACTTACACAAAGTCACTTACACTGCCTTTTCCTGCCAAGACTGAGGAAATTTAAACCCACTCTAACTTGAAATAATCAGACTTTGGAAAGCAAGAGCAATATAAGAGAACAAATTTTCATGTTACAGTTCAAGCATCACTTACTCTTCACATATGCACACACACATAACAAAGGAAGTCACATCTATACATAGTAAAATGGTAAAAATGGTGATTTACAAAGGGTTTATAGAAAACAAATTTGTGGGGATGTGGAGGGCGTGGGAACAAGCCACAGATGAAAGTCTGGTTGGCTGATGTTACAATCAACATGTGCACAGAAGTTTAATACAGTAACATTTTCAGACCCAACTGGACACCTAATCCACACAGCAAAATACTGCCTTCCCTGTAAAATTTCACTTGTATAATAAACCTTGCTGATCTAAGAAAAGAGCTGCAATTCTCCTCCGCAGTACCTTCAGTCCCCTTCAAAGTGCTGGCAATGATGGCTCTGGTCCCAAACTGGACAGGGACACAGTATCTTACAGAGTAGATGCAGGACACTTTGTGCCTTTTATAGAGAGCATCAAAACATCTCTCATATTTATTTTTCTGAGTTCACAAGAAGAAAAGCTAAAGATCACTTCTCTTGGCCTGCACTGTCAGAAGGGTTTTGAGAAATCATTTTATTTAGTTGCATTTCTGCTACACAGCTATGTAAGCCACATGGACATGTGTCAGTCTGCTGAGCAGTTGATACATTTACTGCAAAACTCCATAGACTTGATCATTCACATACAGAAGGTGCCATTTTCCAAGGGTCAAAAGCACAGTCACAATTAAAAGTCAAATCCAGACAAAATAATAATAGGTAAGCAGGGTTTGGGTTTCTTCTGGTTTGGTTTTTTTTGTGTTTGGTTCTTTCTTTCTCCATCAGCATGCTTGGTCTCCTTCAAAGTTTGGAAGTTTTCTGTTTTGAACATGACCAGCATAAGGGAATGTCAACATAAACAGCACCAGCAAACTGAACATCTGAACCCAAGGATTTAGAATCCATTGCAAATTCACCCAGAAAAAGGCCCCTCCCGTGGCTTAATTTTGAAGCCTGGGGGTGGTTTATCAAAAGGAATCCAAATAACAGCTCAGCTGCAATTACACCTGCAACCCTAAGCTCTCTGTGGAGAAGAAAAAGGAAATAGCAACTGTCTCCCAAGTGTTTCAAGTCTACAGCAAATGTCTTCTTCACTAAGAGCTGGGTGGGTTACTTTATTATTTTTTTAGCAGCCTGGCACTCTCAGTGGTCACCTTCTAGTCACTTTCTAAAAAGCAATGATCAAACTCCATTGGTTAAGGCAAACATGACAAGGAGGTAACCATTAAACAGAATTTATTTAAAATATCATTCAAGAAATCATACTAACATTTATTAAACAACATGGCACTTGTCAAAAGCAGCCACCTTAAGCAAATGACCTGTGAGGTACTTTTAAAATTTGTTGTTTAGCAGTAAGTTGTTGGAAAGTCAAACATGACAGTAAAGAATAGTTAGTTGAAAACAGACAAATGAGCAAAAAAACTTCACCCAAAGATGTGGCAGGTGGCATTACCTGGTTTTCCCACACGCTCTGAGAAAGGAATGTTACAGCTAACGAAAACTTAAAGAGTACTTCCTCACACAGGTGAGTTGTTTGGGATGGAGTTTTCAGATATAGGTTTAAAAGAAATATCTTAACAGTGCAGCTTGGAAGTGCCTCATCAGCACATGGTCATTAGACGGTGGCGCTAGTGATGATTATCCAGAATTCTGCCTGAAGTGCTGAAGGGGAAAAATAATTCCAGGACACAAACTGTCAGTGCAGTTTTCAAACCAGGAAAAAAACCTAAATTCAAGTTGCAGCTCTGCACTAAATATGTGAATGGAAAAAAAAGTGAGACATCCTGGGCAAACACCTTTCACATTTTTTCTACCTGTTACCATTACCAAACCCATGCAGTTCTTCAAGTGACAAAACAGGCACCTGAATGCCCACCTTTCTGACTCCAATAATTTGCCTTTTTTTAAGTCAGTCATAGAATAAGAGACCATAGAAGATTGGCTTTATGCATTTTTACAATATAAGACACTTGAGTTTGGGGCTTTTGGGCTGATCAGGGTAAGCAGTGACTTTCTGCTGTGCAGACAGAACAGTGTTATCTCTCAGAAAAGTTTTAAGGGAATATTAAACCATTTCTGCAAGACTTGCTTCGCACCACTCAGGAACCTGAATTCCACCCAACTTAATCCTGCACACTCTTCACCCACAGCAATGACAAAGACAGGAGATAAATTGGTAAGAGCTGCAGTGTACCTGTTCTACACCTACAGCCTTATTTGATACCCAGCCAAACAACGAGGCTCTTGTACAACCTGAGCCTTCCGGATGTGGTCTTGGAGCCCACTCAGCATGGGCTGCACTGGCTTATGAAGACATTACAATGCTCTTTTGGTTTTGTTTAGGGGTTTTTTTGTTGTGTTTGGTTTTTTACTTTTTCTTTAAAAGGATTCCCTTTTTTCCCCTATGACAGCACTTGATTTCACTGCATCAGAATAAGCTGCAATGTAGGCCAAAAAAGAAAGCTAGTGATCCCTTCTCCCCTCCCTGGCATCAGACCAGGTTTAAAAGGTCCAAGCTCCACGCAGGTCTCAGCCACTCCATGCCATCAGGCATTTCAGCAGCCAAGGGCACTGCTGGGATGGACTCACGGTGCGGGCTGGATGGTGGGTGGCTCACAGTGAGTCCACCCCAGGACGGGCCAGGGCACTGCTGGTCCATGGCAACCACAAGGGAGTGAGCAGTGCCACACCTCTGACCTTTTATTGCCACTATTAGAATTTTTATTACCATCATTACCAGGTTTCTTATTGGTTATTACAGCCATTGAAGTTATTATTGTTAGGCTTACTATTGCCAGAGTTTATTCTTAAAATTTTATAGTACAATTTTCAGCATTGTTTTCTTCAGACTTGATTTTTGTGCTTTACTACTATTAGAATTTTTATTTCTACTGTTAGAATTTTTTGGGTAGAATATATTTATTATTATATTTTCTATTATATTTAATTAACAGATTTCAGTACTATATTTCATCATAGTATTTTAGTATTGTATTTTAGGATTTGTTTTATTATTACGCTATAATTTAGTATTATAGTCTGCTGATACTTAGTGTTTAAATTAGAGTTTTCAATGGCAGTATTTTTAGTCGTTTCCTCCGCGCCCCGCGCCGCCGCAGCCGCGCCCCGGCATGTCCCGGCCCCCCGGCATGTCCCGGCCCCCCGGCAGGTCCCGCTCACCCTCGCACTGGTACCCGGCGAGCCCCCAGATGAAGTCGGTGCAGTAGTGGCAGAAGGTGGGCTTGGTCAGGGTCACCCTGCGGAACGCGTGTCCGGGCGGGCTGCTGCCCCCGGCTGCGGCGCGGCCGCGCCCGCCCAGCGCGGGGCTGGATGCGGGGCTGCTCCCGCTGCCGCTGCCGCTCCCGCCGCCGCTCCCGCTCCGCAGCGAGCGCGCCCCGTCCGCCATGCCCACTGCCCGCTCCGCGCGGCCCCGGCCCCGCGCGCTTCCGCCCCTGGCGCGGCGGGCGCGGGGGGGGCGGTGCCACGGCGGCGGGCGC
>JAWWEV010000095.1:25468090-25480775 GCA_035583235.1 Hafferia zeledoni
CACATTGCATCCTCTGATTCTACACTCTAATTGTGTACCAGAAACCCAGAATATAAAACATAAACCGCAATTTATATATATACATATATTATAATTTCTTTTATAGGCATATATATATGAATGCATATATATATATATCTGTGTTTCTTTTTATGTCTGATAGAAAGTGTCGGTCCACAGGATAGACGTTCTCCTTCACCAGCGAGAACGTAAGGAAACACTACCTGTGCTAGGCTCCAGAGCAATGTGGTCATGCATGAGGTGCTCCTTTGGTTGTGTCACTTGTGCCCACACGGATGACAGGAGGTGATGGTCTAAGGGCTTGACAAAAGCATCCCAGATCAAAGACCCTGGCAAGCAGCAAGTCTTTTGAGACAGTAAGTCTGGTCAGCAAAAGCAGAGCCTCCAGCCTCCATCACTCACTCTGCCCTTATGAGGGGACATGTTTCAGGCTCAGGTGCCTTTCCTGACTGAGCTTGTTTCAGTTTACCTGTTTACAGAGTGCCCTCAGTTCATACCTTCATGAACAAAAGTAGCCACTCTCATATTGTCAGGAGTCACAAGCTCCCAACCTTCCCACCTTGAGAGTTCCAACTTACCACCTCTTAAGCAGCTGTTGTAGATGATTTCTTAAAAGAAGTCATCATGGAGTTAAAGGGGTTTGTTGATGATTAAATGATTAGAATTAAACAATTATTGAAATACAATGAAATAGTAATGTAATTGAAGAGTAGCAGCCCAGTGCTGTACAGGAATGCTCAGTGGGCTCAGGGCAGGGTGACGGATGTCTGTCATGTAATGTGATTGATTTGTACTCAACCCGCCGAGGTGCAGGAGTACAGCCACAGGAGTTTTAACTTTGCTTAGTCCCAGTTTAGGCTGATTCTCTTACTTCCTGATAAACTGTGGCCTAGGTTCCTTGGTTTCTGAGAAGATAATGGCCCAGCACAGTTCTCTAGGTTTGCACAGCGGGGCTGATTTTGGTCCGAGCTACTTGCCAGTGATGCGTGAACCAAAGTGTTTTCACTCAGTCAGAAGTCACATACCCGTCACTGCACATGGCTCCAGCACTAACCTCTGCACAAAAGGCTCCTTGGAGGCATCTTACTCTCCTGCTCATCTTCCCTGGTGCTGTGTGATGTCCTGGCCTTCTCCCCATAGCTTCATAGCAGGGTTTTGCACCTCGGCCAGACCTCAACCTCCTTGGATGAGGCCAGTATCACTCTGGGAAGACGCATCAGGCACTCCATATCATCTCACACCTGGAGGGCTCCCCATCATCTTCTGGAGCACCATTTGGGCTGGTGCTAAGGGGTTTGCTATCACGGTGGCCTCAGGAGTCCTGCACAGTCTTCAGCAGTATTTCTGTGCCCCTTGGTGTCCCCGGTTACAGGACTGCTGGGCCAGCCCCCCAGCACCAGCTTGATCACTGCTCTCCTCTGGTACAGCTGAGTGGAAACAAACACCCCCTGACCAGGAAATCACTGACTTGGAGCTGCTGTGTTTCATGATAAGGAAAACAGAAGCAGGTGCAGAAGCATATACCTATCTGTGAACAATGAAAACTGGTCTGTTAAGTGCCAAGTCCCTCTTTGCTCCCCCTGGTCACCTCTACGTTTCCTTCTTCTACTCTGTAATGAAGTTTGTAACTGAATTAGATTCTGTTGAGTGCAGGCCACAGCTGATTTCATGGAAAGATACATCCTGTGAATGCTACCACAAGCACTGTTTTTGCAAGTGTTTATTTCATTGAATAACACAGAATAGGAGAAGACTCTGGAGCTCAAAGCAGGGGCAACCTCAAGGCTAGATCCAGCTTCAGTATTGAGGCAGTTCTCTGCTTTCTCCCAGAAGGCTGCTGACCAGCTCTATCACCTTGTTACAAAAAAGACAAAACTTTACAATGTGTAATTCAGTTCAAGAAGGACCTGCAAGACCAGCAGGCAGTTGTGGATAGAAACTTACAAGGTGTGCAGGTCAGCCAATAGCTCAGGCAACAGCAGGCCAGGCAGGGAAGGCAATGTGGCATAGGCTGATGTCCTTAAATCCCCCAGGTGCCAGAGAAAATGAACATCCAATATCCAAATATGGTCCAGTGCTAAGTTAACAGTGATCCTGCACCTGTGCATTACAGCAGGGGGACAGGCACCAGCACCCCCAGCACCAAAGCTGTGATGGGCCCGGAAGCAATTCTTGGGAGAGAAACTCTGAGCTTTTCTGCACAGCCCAAACCCAAGGAACCACCTGCAGGCTGGTTATGGGGCAGAAAATACATGAACCAGACAGATTCTCACTGTAGACCACAGACACTGTAGAAGCATAAGCACTGGAGTGCTGAACTGCATGAGGAAAAAAAGTAAATGATATTTCACTGATGGAAATGAAGCACTGAGAGCCTCGTAACATTCAAATTAACGTTTCATAGTAAATCCCATTGGGTAGCTTTCTCTTGACAAAATCACAGCTTTTAATTAAGGTCTATGGTGAATGAGGCAGTTTTTTCACTGAAAGAGAGATTAACAATCGAGGTACTGTTTGGACACAAACAGTGATAGAGGATTACCCACTCTCATGATATCTAAATGTCATGCTAATAAATGGGATAACCCCCCCCATCAATCGCCGTCTCCTTCACTATGTTAACATCATGTTCGGAGTGTGCCCTGTTGGTTAGTGCAACCACCGAAGGAGATCTTACAGAAGGTTTAGTGGAAAGGAAAGATTTGAACTCTGTGTCAAGGGGCAAAAAAAGGCAACTTTTAAAATCAGAAATAATATTGCAGTGCCTGGTGTGAGGTGTAATTTAGCTGTGCTCTCACTGTCACTAGGGGTCAGGGTATGTCTTTTGTGATGCATTTACTCTCTGCCCTCAGAGGCAGGAAAATTCATCAGGGAAACATCCATCCTGACTGTGCCATATTATAAGTGATCTGCTTTGGTCAGGACAGGAATCCTTGGAAGAAACTAAGTGGAATATTCTTAAATTGTGACTGCTGTTTTTATTCAGCACGATCACTTGCTGCAGGAAAATTGAGAAATCAAAAAGCAAAGTACTAGTACCAACATTTGGAGGAGAAAAGGCAATAACCAATTTTTCATTGAAAAGTAGTTAAGAACAGTTAATCCATCATGTTGACTCATAAAGAAAAGCAAAATGTTAAGGACAAACACAGTCCACCGTTAGGGTGCAGCAAAGGAATTTCTACTGCTTTTCTCTGCATCTTCAATGCCCTTTGAGCAAAACATGCACGTATAGGCAGTATAAAATATGGACTTCTTTTCAAAAGGCGTGCTCTCTATTGCTTTCTAAAATGTGCCAGCTGTTTTTTACAGCTATGTTTAAGGGTTTGCTTTTGATATAGGTGTCAATTTTCACTCTTGGAAGAAATTACTTCTTCACAAGTTTTTCTGACATGAATGTGGAAGTGCATAATCGCAAGAGAGATAGAAATACTGGAAAGTTAAGAATTTCAGGTTGAAAACAAGTCTTTCTATCACTCCCCATACTTTAGAGAGAGCAGTAAGATTTATTTTCAGATGCTTTCTTCTCCTCCTTCATCTTGGTATAAGTAGGAAGCAGAAAAGAATAGTGAGTCTCACTCTTAGCTCTTGCACTGAACATGCCTCCACTTTCCTCTCAGTTCTGGAAAAAATAGTTTGGCACAACTTTCTATTATGAATGAAAGAGTTGTCCAAGGGTAAAAATGGTATTTGGCAAATAAGGCGTAAATAAGCATTGAAATTAATATAAGCATATTGGTGAATGACACCTAAAGAAAGCTAAATACTCCCTGCTGCTGTTTTTGTATCTCTCATTATTAATGTAGCAGCTTTTATTTGTTGTTAGAGGAAGACTTTAACTGCTCCATTTTAGTACTATCATTATCCACAGGACATATATAAATACAGAGCCTTTGTTAAGTTAGTAAGACACAGCTGGATGTTTTTTCCCCTCAGAAGTCAAGAACACAGGAAGAACACTTCAGAGGTTTACACTAAGTTTTGTACATCATTTTGAACAAGTCCCTCACTGCAGGCTAAAGTGTTGTCTGAGCAGTCTATAAAAGTGAAAAGTGACAGTGTGCCTCGTCCAGCTTAAGTCACAGCAGCTCCACTAAGAGCAAAGCAGCTACAACAGTGTGGATCTCACCAAGCTGAACTCCAGACTCTGAGTTTTCAGCCAGTGCAAAAATAGTCCATATTAGTTGAATGAATTACTGTGAGACTTCTTCTTCATTTATGGCTAGTATGGAGCTGAAGAAAGACACAACCAATGAAGCATCTAGGCCTCTACCAACCCAGATTAATACTCATTGGTATGCACTGATTTCAGCTGCCTTGCTAAAGATGAGTCACAAAGGTTCCCTCTTCTCCCCAACTTTGGGAGTAACTGATGCTTGAAAATTACTATTTCTTAAAAGGAAAAGGCACCGGATTTTACAAGTTTTTGTGCTTATATTCACTTGTGGAAACAGCATATCACTTTGGCTAAAAGTGCAAAATTATATAGTTCTTACAAGTTTTTCTGAAATATCAATTAGTCCTAATCCATGATGCACACATCATTACCAAGAATTTTGAACGTGAAGCTGTACCTGCATTACAGCAAAAATATAAACTAAGGCAAAAGCAGTGTTATTGTTTCTCCTTCCTATTCTCATAAGAAATCTCCCTGCTATGTAAGTGGAGTAACTCCTGAATTGTGAGTGACAAAAAAGAAATTCATCATCAACTTACTTCTTAGAAGTGAGAGAACCCACTGGAATAGGTCCCATGAGTGGGTAAACCAAGTTCTGAATGTCAGGGGAACTACAAATAATTACTAGTCAGTATAGGGAATGTAAGGGTAGTGCTGTATGAATGCTCAAGGTTGTTACATTTTCCAGTAAACAAATGCATGCAATGAGCATGCAGTAGGAAATGGATGCCTCTTAGGTAGGGGTTAATGACTGTATGCAAGTTCTTCAGGCAGGTACAGCAGCAAAGTTAAAACAGGTACGTTGGACGATATAGTATAGCAGCCTGGACTCCAGAGTTTATTTCTTCTACCAACTTTCTGAATTAGTTTACTCCCCTCTTTTCATCCTTTTTCAGCTGTGTCAGATGAGTAACACTTTCTGTCAGAGTCCTGAGCTCAGTAAAGGAGTGTTAGTGCAATTGCAATACAAACTATGGACTGCCAAGGTCCAGGCTAACTTTGTACAAGGGTATTAAAGTTTAAAGAACATTTTGATATTTAAAAATTGACTTGTTTTTGGATTGGTTTTGGATGAGCATTCCCAGGAATCTAGTCCAGGTTAAAGTTCTCTACACCATATACATGCTAAGCAGATAAATAAACTGGTGGTCAGCAAAGACTTATGTATTTACTGCAAGTTACATACTCTCAAAAGGAGCAAGAACATTCCTTCCACTTCTATGGTGCAAACAGTTTGTCTTTCTGATGCTTAATACAGCAACTATAAGCTGATCATAGGTTATCCACTTTGGGAGAAATTCTCCAAAAGAATTATGGAGCCTGGTTTTGAAGGCAGAGTGCTGACAGTCAAGTGATAACAGTTTTTCTTGTCTCAGACAAGGTACATAATCCCATCCTTAAGTCCCTTTTCTTCAGTTCCTGTGGCAGAGTCAAACAAGTGCTTTTATTCCGCAAGAGAGCTGTACTGTTCCCTGACAGTACCCCTGTGTGAGTTTCTACTTGGAAGCAAGCTCAGGATCTGAACTCCTAAGTCAGTGCCCTCTTACTGGTAGTGAATGACACTCGCGTCTCCGTTAACCCCATTCAACCAGTAGGTGGCAGAACTTAAATCTTCGTTTTCTTCTTGAAACTGAAGTTCAATAAACATTTTTGTAATTATGTGAAGACTCATTTAAAGAAACACAAGTAAGTAAATCTATGCTAAGACCAGAAGCAAATTATAATATATTTATTAAAATATGCCTATCACAGAATTCCCTTTAGAGGTTGCACAGTCACCTAATTAAAGGGGGAGATGCAGTAGACCTTCAGTTCAATAATCAGAACCCACTCTGGTATTTCTGAGATTTCTTCTGAGAAATGTTAGACTCTCTCTTTTCAGACTTGTACTCCTCTTGCACAGCAACAATTCAAACATCTTAAAACAGTTGTGACAAATGATGAACTCTGAGCATGAACTCCTTTGTGAGCTGCCAAGCAAATTTATTTTCTGTACTCAGAACAAGCTGTAGGCCATAACTTGCAACCTACCACCTCACCAGCTTACACACTCATTCACAGTTGGCTTTCTGGAGTGAAACACTCTGACTGAGTGCTGAGCTTATTTGAATGTATAAATTCATATCATGCTCTGTAGAACATAATATGTTAAATTATATATCCTTAGGTGCTACTTATAGGGACACAGCACTCCAGAGCAAACCTCACCAGGCATTTTCATTATGCTGCAGAGAGCCAGGAAAAGCAGGAGGGTATGGGCAGACACTTTTTTGGGATAACCACTTCAAAGGGCAAAGAGCTGTAGGTCCTCTAGGCTGGCAGCTCCATTTTATTGCCTCCTCTCATCTCTGTCCTAGCCCAGTTTGAGATTGATTGCAGCAATCCTCTGATTGCAGCAATCTTGTGATTGCTGCAACCCCAGTGATCAGCTGAGCCTTCATGAAAGATTGCCACAACACAGAAGTCTACTGTTGTGTGTTAAGGTTTTATGGGCTGTAATAAGCTGAAAGCTGCCCCTTGGGAATTCAAAGTATTTCTAGCTTCTTGATAGGATCAGAAAAAGTGAAATATGTTTAGAGACAGAACAGTGAAGTCAGATAGGAATTGAACAGACATGATATGCTCCCTGGACTTCAAGGGCACTGGTAAATAATGTCAAAGAACATTCTAGAAAGATCTGAGCTTAGACCAAGCTTCTTGCAAATGTATTTCAGTAAAACAGAAAGAACAAAGACTGACACATAGTTTCTCATATGCTGTGAAAATAATTTAATGAAAAACACTAAAAGTAGGAAGTCATGAGCACTGGGATGCTCAAGACTACAATATGAAAGGCATTGTTATTCCTATTTGTATGTATCTTCACTGCAAGAACCGAAAGTCATTTTCTTTAACCCTGATTTAGCACAATGCATGTTTTCCCAAAAACCCCACCAACTGTTGGACATCCTTGCAATCTGATCCTGAAGCCAAGAACCCATTTCAGTTAACATCTTCCTTACAAACAATGTAGTTCTCACCTCCTCACAGTCTTGGCAGAGAGGCAAACCCACAAACTTTTAATTCATCTGCTAAGTGAGACACATTATTGTAAACTCAGCCCCACTGAGAAGAATGACAGCCTCAAATACTTATGCTGCAAGCATCAGCCTGTAATAACCTTCAGACAGCATTACCATAAACCCTTAAATGAACAGCCTATCTTCCAATCCCATGATGGCCTCTGTGTCCTTACACAGAACCAGCAGAGGCTGAAGCAGTTCTGCCTCTCTTTCTGTGATATGAAATCTGCCTCCTGCCCCTCAACCTCAGGGGCCTTCCCTCTCCATAGAACTGAAAATTCAAACCTTGCAGATACTCACTGGAAGAAGTCAGAGCTGATGTATAGATTTCCCATTTCTGTTGCTGATTTGCTACTTCACTAGTCTCTGCTCTTCACCCAGGAGATTTTACATTAATCAGATTTTGCAGCAATTACTTTGGTGTCTAGGTATGAAGGGTTTTATTCATGATTCAAACCTAGTGACACATGTGGGCCTTGGAAGTCTGTTCTGTTAAAAACAACAACAACAAAAATATCGCTATTTCTTTTAAAAAAAGGAAGCGACCCAAAGAGTTGTTACAGGACTTTATCTCTCACAAGGAGGAACATAACTGAAATGCCTTTATTACTTTTATATTAAAAATATTAAAAAATAAAAAAATATTGAATAATGAAACATCAGAAGTTCTAAGGAAAGCACTAATAGGTTTTAGAAATTCTCTAGCTTTTCATATCATCGGAGTAATCTGCTGTTTTTGGGTGCAATGCAGAAAACACGGGCCTTCACCTTCAAAAGCCAATTGACACATATAACTTGGTTCTGCCAAACTCAATCTCGTGAACATGTCTGGCTAAAGGTTTGAAAAGAATATTATGAATGAATGTCCAGTTCCATGTTAACTATTTGTTAAAGCAAGTCATATGTTCTAAAATCTAATCCAATTCTAAAAGGAAAACAGTGCATATGAATTACTTCATGTGGTATTTGTGTTGAACAGAAAACAGGTCAACCTGGAAATGATTTTGAATGATAACTCAAAAGTACTGTATGTTGTAGATTACAGGCAATTTAGAGGTATCAAGTCAGAGAATAACAGGTCTTACTACTAAGGGCCCTAGAAATCCTAACTGTACAAGTAAAATCAGTAGCAGATGTGCCAAACCCAGGATTTCAGTATTTACTTCAAATAAAATCCTACATAATGTATCTTGTTTGCTGGACCCTGCAGTTCTTACTACTGATTTCTTCTGGTCTGCCAGTTAGAGCTGGACAGTGTGTGCCAGCAGGAGAATCTGCCAGCACAGATTGATATACAGGAATACAACCTGCAACCAACCAGGTGAGACATCCTGTGCATTTTCTATTTTTCCTTCTTTCCGAGTAGAGCTAAGCACTTCCTCCTTCGCTCTTTGCAGCCATTTGCTCACCTGAGACTTGCTTCTCTGCAGCAAAACCAGCAATCAACTTTGTTTGCTCTTAGCCTGAGCTTTCTTTAGGTAAAAACAAAACATTACTGGTCTTTTCCTTAACCCTCAATAGTTAGCATGTCCCCTAGCAACTGCTCTCCAAGACCTTCCCACAGCTTCTAAGACATTTACATTCCTTCCATGCAACTCCCCTTTATTTATGCAATTATTTTCCGAGGATTAGATACTTCTTAGTTTATTTTGTTGAGTAAAGTTTCCTGTCTGACCATCCCAAAGCCACTCTGACAGCCACACTTGCACCTCGTGAACTGGGACCAAAGTCCCTTTGCAGTGGGCAGCTCCAATGAGCCCGTGGATGTCTCTCCTGACTCCCTACACACACCACACTCGCACATTCAGACAAGGTTTCTTTACTGGATCAGCCCCAGGTTTCCCACAGCAGAGTCTCAGACGTCTGGATTCTTAAAAAACTTTAATCATAGTGCAGCAACAGAGTAACAACTCAAGCTGGATGCCTCCCAGGAGGGACCCTGAGCAAAGGAAATCCCGGGCTTTTACACCCACATAGTCTGAAAGTCTGTGTGAAATTCTGGGATCTTCGAGCTGAACCATCGACTCCTGCTGTGTCTCAGTGTCCAGTTACCTGGCTGAGCCACAGGTCTCTGTGCCCTTTGTTATACAAAGGATCAGGGACAGTTCCTGGCCTCTTGCCTCTTGCTCCTGCCATCCAAAGCTCAACCTGAAGCTTGCACTGCAGCTGCCCATTGAGTTACTTGCACCGAACGTACTCAAAATTATTCAGGCCCAAACTATGCATCGTTCTACTAGGGAACCTGCTGGACACTAATGAACACTCTACAGCACTTGACTTGTGGGGGTGATGTAAATTAGGTTCTCTAGGACGTCCTGTACTCTGACATTGTTCGTCAGTATTGATGTCACAATATTGATCAGTTTGTAAGTAACAAGTTGTTTTTGCCAACAGTCACGCCAGTGAGCTCTCCCCCAGCCCCGAGAAGCAACATGAGGTCGCACTCCTACTGCACTGACGCAAGGATGAGGATGCAGTCCTGTGTGTCAAGCGGTGTCCTGTTCTCTTCCAGGCCCAGGCCGCGTGAGAAGCTGCTGAGGTCTCTTCATCTGTTCATCCTGAAGAAGAGTCTGAGGGGAGACCTCACTGCAGTTACAACTTCCTTGGGAGGGGAGGAGGAGGGGCAGGCACTGATCTCTTTCTCTGTGGTGACCAGTGACAAGACCAAGGGAATGGCCTGGAGTTGTGCCAGGGGAAGTTTAGGTTTAACATTAGTAGGTTCTTTACCCAGGGGGTAGTCAGGCACTGGAACAGGGCAGTGGTCACAGCAACAAGCCTGACAGAGTTCAAGAAGTGTTCAGACAATATTCTTGGGTACATTGTGTGACTCTTGGGGATGGTCCTGTGCAGGGATTAGGGTTGGACTCAATGATCCTTGTGAGTGCCTTCCAACTCAGCACATTCTGATTCGGTGATTCTGTGACTTCTGGACTCTGAAGCCTGAGCAGCTTCTGGGCTGGGAGTACATGGCACACTCATGCATGCCACAGCCTGCACAGGGACCCCTCAGCCTGCACAGGGACCCCACGGCCCGTACAGGGACCCCACGGCCTGCACAGGGACCCCGCACCCCACTGCCCATGTCACGGCGCCCGTCTCTGCGAAGGCTCTGCTCGCAGCAAATCTGCCCCTGGACTCAGTGCCACCCCACTGCCCACAGTGCCCTCCACACTGGCAGCGCTCCCTCTCCTCCTCCCACATCCAGGGAGAGGCGCGGGTTGAGGAGGGCAGCGGCTCGGTGGGGAGGGAGCCGGGGCGGGAGGTGCGAGCCGGAACGGGCAGCGCTCCCGCTCCGCGTCCCCTCCGTTCGTCCGTCCGTCCGTCCGTCCGTCGGGCTGGCCGGCTGCCCTCCCTCGCTTCCCGCCTCCCGCTCGGGCCGCTGGCGGCCATCCAGCCGCGGCTCCGGCCTTGGGGCGCGGGGCGGAGCCCGCCCGCCCCCGCCCCCTCGCTCCGTGCGCCCGGCGGCCCTTCTGACGGTAGCGGCGGCGTCTGGTGCTCCTCGCTCCGCGGTGAGTGCGGGCCGCGGCCGCGCCGGTGTCTCGGGCGCCAGGGAGCCGAGTGCCGAGTGCCGGCGTCCCCGCTGCTCGGCGGCCGCGGGCAGGCTGCGGTGGGGCAGCGCCGCGACATGCGGGCCCGGGCGGAGGGCGGCGGGCAGGGCCCGGCGGGGGGACACGGGGGCCCAGTGAGGGGATAGGGGGGCCCGGCGTTTGCCGGCCCTGGCTCCGGCGGGGAGGGCTGGAGAGGGTCGCTGTGTTTGCGGGGAGAGGGCGGAGCAGCCCCGGAGAGGCTCCATCTCGGCGCGGAGGCGGCAGCAGCAGCTGTGCGGCCCCTGCGGCTCCGGGCCCGGCGGCCGAGGTGGGTCTGTCCGGCGGGCGGAGCGGGCCGGGCACACGGACACCGCCATCGGCCTCTGCGGGGCACAGGCAGAGGAGCAGATGGAGCTTGTTGAGATGCACGGGCGTGGAAGAGAAGTTGCGCTGTCCTGTCCTCATCTAGGTGAAGGTTTTGCATTAATTTTCCTACTGGAACAACTCGAGCCTTGTCTGTTGGTATTTCAGTAGCATCTAAACAGTGGAGGATAGTGCACAGTGCACACAGCAACCCTGCTGTGTTCCAAAAACACCAGTAGATCTGCACCACAAGTGACATAAGGAAGGGATGGAAGAAACGAATTGGAAGGTGAAGCCTAGAAGTTAGCAGGTTTTAATTGTTTTGGGTGACAAAATTGTCTGTGTTGTGTTCATGGCACAGACAGCAGGTGCAGGTTCTCTAGAATAGTTGTGGAGATCGTAGCCCAGATTGCAGGTATTTGCCTTCCAGTCTAACCTGGCTGAGGACTGTGGCCGTGGGGTTGCCGAGTTTCAGAATCTGGATCAGGTGTGTTTTGGGATTGGTCGCTGTGTATCTGTTCACTGCATTGCCATGTTTCATAACACCACCAGAGTTCCCTTTTATTTTTTAACTGGTGGTTGTACTTTGTTATTTATTTCTGCCTCTAAAGCTAGTGTGAGTGGGGGATGGGGAAAGACAGAGAGGTCTGGACTTCTTTAGTATCAGCAGGAAACCCGGTCTAAACCAGAGGATTCTCTTACCAAACAAATGAAATTGAATGAATATCTCTGAGCACTCCGGGCTGTTGCTATTGTTCAGACTAGCTCTATCAATCCACAATACCTAAGTAAAGGAAGACCACCCTAGAGAAATATTGACACTGGAATGTTTATTTAGTGTTGCTTTGCTTAAAAGCAATTGTGCTTCATCAGAATGTCCTAGTAAACTTCTGGGGATTGTTACTGCTTCAAAGAAAGTTAGAGGAATGTAATGGGCACAAAATGGGAAAGGCAGCTGATTCTTGTGCCCTCTGGATCTGTACAATGTCTGAGGAGATACTGGAAAAATTATCAATACTTTCTAAGATAGAGGCGATTCCTGGGGAAGCTTTGCATGTATGAAGTAGTCTGATCACTTAACAGTGCTTTGCAGAGTATGTCATGCAGACTACTGCTGAATTGAAAAGGCTTTCAAACAGCATAGTTTGTCATACTACATTTGTACTTGAGTATGTTTTTTTTCTCTCTGGTTCCCTTTGGCCAGAGGATGATATGCTCCAACTGTGATACTACTTAGTGAAGTTCTTGTAGTGATAGTGGAAGAGCTGAAACAATAAATGTAGAAAATCAGAGAGGAAACAATATTTGAACAGTAAGAAAACCAGCAAATCTCTTTCACTAAGTGTTTTCCAACATAGACTGTCACAGTAGGCTTTTACCACTTAAGGGCTGAGAATTTTCTCCATCCCTGTAGTAACAGTCCACTTCAGCTAATTGGAAAGATACGAATTGAAGAGTGGTCCTTTTCCATCTTTTGAAATACAGAGAAGATAGAGAGGAGTCTTAATTTCCAGTCTGCTGTGTTTGTGTGAAAA
>JAWWEV010000095.1:25480875-25492160 GCA_035583235.1 Hafferia zeledoni
CACCACCAGCATAGCTCTCAACCTCATGAGGGCACGCAAGCTTCTCCCCCGCGACAAGGGGGTGTCCCCGGAGAAGAACTCTTCTGTACCATACAATTTCTCCTAGTTTTGCACAGCCTCAGTCTAGGGTCTCCCCTTTTCTATGCCAGGTCTATTTCCCTTCATTTCAAACACTAAGAGGAACTTGTATCTGCTCAGGGAATTTTAATAATCACTCTTTGGATCCTCCCTGCTCCAAAGGTTCCAGGTGAACTCACCCAGTGTGCGCAGTTGGAAGTTTGGAGAAGAGAGGCTCTGAAGGTAGTGGCCTAGGGTCCCATCTGGGTTGCCAGACTTAAGGAAGCTTTCCTGTCTGACCATCCAGGAGCCACTCTGGGAGTCACACTTCCACCTCAAGAGACTTTAACTGCAGTGTACCAGATGCTTTGTTCCTTTAAGTAATTTAATTGTGGTGCCACATCAGAATAACAGCTCAAGCTGGTGCCTCCAGGGAGGGACCCTGAACAAAGGAATCCCTAGGCTTTTGTATCCTTACAGTCTATGAGTCTGATAGTCTGAAGTCTTTTTGCTGAGTCATTGGCTCCTGCTGAGTCTCTGAGTGGCCAGCCACCTGGCTGGCACCACAGGTTCCCATACCCTTTCTTAAGCAAAGGGTTCAGGTCTCATTGCTGCAGCTCCAGCCATTTCCCACCACACAGATCACAACCTGCAGCTCGCACTGCAGCTTCACATTGAGCTATCTGCACTGAATGTATTCCTCAACAACATATTAGGGGAGTGAATGTGATTCTGGAGAGACCAAAGGTATGAGCTGAACAGATATCAAAGTAAAGGTAATCATGAGGGACAGGGAGAAGAGTTTGTCTGGATTTAGTGGTGGTTTGGTTTTGAGCTTTTCCTCAGTGAAAATTAATCCCAAAATTTTGTAATGTTATGATGGGAAGAGGGAAAATGTTGTATAACTCCTCAACTCATGTAGAAATATTCATTGCTGTCATGAGAACTGTTTCAGTGTGTGTATTTTACATGTAACATAAAATCCTGTAGCAGTAAAAATGAGTTGCTGTTGGAGATGGAAGTTTCCAGCTCTTATAGATTCATTTGTCTGGGGCTTTCATATTTTTTTTTATTTTAGGCTAACTTGGGACTTGGCAGTGATTTTTCTGAAGGTTTACCTCAGTTCACCTAGAGGTTTTTATCTTTTATTTAAAGAAAAGAGAGCAATAACAGAAAATGTATTTTTAAGCTCTAATTCTGTTCCTCTGTGCTACATATCTTAACACCACAAACTCATTAGATGAAAATGTAGAATGCAGGTTCAGTCCTTAGTTAGAACATCCAAATAGCATATCTTACAGTGGAGAGTTGTGATTTAAAAAAAAACAAAAAAACCTGCTTGGGAAGAATTTAGGAGAAACCCTGCAAATGCCTTATTTTTTACTACCTATGTAGGATATTTATTTTCGTCTCTAGCATATCTAAACTGATTGTTTATGGAACTGCATGGATAAGAACATGATGATTGAGGGAACATTTGACAATGTTTAAAGAACCTTGAGGGAAGAAAACATCACTGCCTTGAAAAAAATTATGGAAGGCTCTGTGTGTAATAGCAAAGACATAAGGTGCCTGAAGTAACTGTCTTATTAGGTTTTCTGATGCTTCAATACAATGTAGAGCTTCACTATTATTGCACCATAAAAAACAAGGCTGTAAATGATAAGGCTGATTTGTGCATGTTTCTGAATTAAATAATTTGCCCATATCAAAGAGCCAGATTCCACTGATTTCTGCTTTGAAACTTGATGAAGTTGTAAAAGTATTCTTTTGTAATGCTTCCCTAAAGTGGGAGGCATAGGAAGTGATTTTATAGAGCTAGTGAAAATTTCAGGCTTTTCCATCAAGTGAAAATGTACTCAATATGTTTGTTATCAGTAGATGTCCTGACTATCTCCAGCAGCTTCTACTGAGATAATACCTTTCCAAATTGGCTCCCAATGAAGAACAAGTCTGTAATGACTGACACTTGGGCTAAAAAAGAAGTGTGTACATTATAGATGTTCTCGTCCTGCATGGAGTAGGACTATTCTAATTGATGTTAGACCAATTCCTCTTGCTTCAACTATGCTTGGATTGTTCTGAATAAAGGCTGCTGTGTGCTGAATGTTTTTGATGAGCTGTTGTTCTTCAATAGAGTGGGAAGAGAAAGGATGGTGTAGGTTTCTCTCCGAATCCCTAAGGAAGGCCCAACAATAAATGGCATAATAAAATAGTTGTTTGAACATTACATAATAAGAAGAGTAATACAGATAGCAAATAAATCTTACATCCCTTCAGATGCTGGGAACCTTGCTTTTGTGCAGCATCAGATGAACCCCAGATGGATTTTTCTATGGCATGCTGCACAGATCCCATCTCTTCCCATACCATGGCACCTTTTATTTTGTGCAACAAGCAGACAGGTTGGAATGTTCTCTCTGTCACAACATCCACCAATGTACAGCACAGGCCATCATGAGACATTCCAGCAGATTCCTATAGCAGCTGTTCATGCAAGCATACAAACTTCTCAAGTCCTAAGTATAAGGCCCTATACAGCAGACATGGTCTGCTCAAGATCACTAGGTTCTCAATTACAGAGAACAGAGCAGGCAAACAGGGTGTGGCATGGCAGTTTGCCAAGCAGTTCATGCAAAAGGGCATTCAGGGAGAGTGTAGTTCCCCTACCAACTCAAGAAGAGAACCTGACTAGTGGTCTTCACCCTCCCAGAAGAAACCTAACTATGGTTTCCACTCTCCAGAAAGCAGTCGCCAGAAGGAATGTGGCTACCCAGATAGAGCTCCCATGTAAATATGCAGATGTCCAGATCTCAGGTTTCAGAGTGCCACAGCCTAGCACTGATCTTGAAGGGCAGCAGAGATGACACCTATGTATGGTGGAACCAGGTGGAGGATATGCTCAGCCTGGTGGTAGAGTTGAAAGAGGAAGTAGAAAGGAGTACCAGGGAGTGTGAGGGGGAGATAGACTGGTGGACCCCACTCTCTAAGGCAAATGGACACATCACAAGAAGCAGAGGTACTCCTACCTTCTCGCCACTAAGCAGAAAGAGGGGACTTAAAACATGGCGGAATGGAAACAAACCCCTGCTCGAGGCAGCAGGCAAATCCTCTCCCGGCATCCCTCATCTTCCCAAGTGCCCTTATGGAACAGGTATGTGGCTCTGGAACTTGAGGGCCAGGCAAATGACAATGCAGATGAAGGTCCATTCAGGGGCTTGCCTAGGGCAAATCACTTAACCCCACAAGCTACAAGCCTGTGTGAAGAAAGAAAGAAGGGAAATTGTCATAGGGGACTCTTCTGAGGGGAACAGAGGGCCTGACATGCCAGCCAGACCCATCCCACAGGGAAGTCTGCTGCCTCCCTGAGGCCTGAGTAAGAGACATTATGAGGAAACCCTGGTCTGGTATGGACCTCTGATTATTACCCACTGTTGGTTGTTCAGGTTGGAAGTGATGAGTTGAAGAGAGAAATCCAAGGGCAATCAAAAGGGACTTTAGGGCACTGGGGCAATTGATTGAAGGGACAGGTATGCAGATGGTGTTTTCCTCAATACCTTTAGTAGCAGGGAAGAACACTGAAAGGACAAGAGAACCCACCTGCTTAACATGTATGCCAGAGGCTGGTGTCATCAGTGGAATTTTGGCTTTTTCAGCCATGGAGTGGTTTATGTGGCACCAGACCTGTCTGTGACAAATGGGATTTACCTGTCTAAAAGGGGGAAAAGGATTCTAGCCCATGAGTTGTCAGGGCTGATTGAGAGGGCTTTAAACTAGGTTTGAAGTGGGCAGGGAATAAGACCAGGCTCACTAGAGATGAGCCTGGGAGTGGCCTGCCAGTGTTGGGGGTGAAATCGATAGTCCAGCTGAAGTGCATCTACACAGTATGGGTAACAAACAGGAGGAGGTGAAAGACATTGTGCAGCAAGAAAGATCTGATGTAGTTGTCATCATGGAAACATGGTGGGATGACTCACATGACTGGAGTGCTGCAATGGATGGCTACATGCTCTTCAGAAGGGACAGGCAAGGTAGGAGAGGCAGAGGGGTGGCTTTGTACATTAGAGAGTGTTTTGACTGTATAGAGCTCAAGGATAGTGATGATAAGGTTGAGCATCTCTGGGTGAGAATCAGGGGGAAGACCAACAAAACAGATATCCTGGTGGGAGTCTGTTATAGACCACCCAACCAGGATGAACAGGCAGATGAAGTATTCTATAAGCGACTGGCAGATGTCTCACGATCACCAGCCCTTGTTCTTGTGGGAGACTTTAACTTGACAGATGTCTGCTGGAAACTCAACACAGCAGACTAGGAGGTTCCTGGAGTGTGTGGAAAAGAACTTCCTGACACAGCTGGATATTGGGCCTACCAGGAGCAGTGCCCCACTAGATCTGCTGTTTATGAACAGAGAAGGGCTGGTGGGAGATGGAGTGGTTGGAGGCCATCTTGGGCACAGCAACCAAGAAATGATAGAGTTTTCAATACTTAGTGAAGTAAGGAAGGGGGTCAGCAAAACTGCTGCCTTGTACTTTCAGAGGGCAGAATTTGGCCTGTTCAGGACACTGGTTCAGAGAGTCCCTTGGGAAACAGTGCTGAAGGGCCAAGGGGTCCAGGAAGGCTGGACATTCTTCAAGAAGAAAATCTCAAAAGTGCAGGAACAGGCCATCTTAATATGCCATAAGATGAGCTGGTGGGGAAGAAGACCAGTTTGGCTGAAAAGTGAACTTTGCCTGGGACTCAGAAGAAAAAGAGAGTTTACCACCTGTGGAAAAAGGGACAGGTAACTCAGGAAGAGGACAAGGATGTTGTTAGGTCACGAAGACAGAAAATTAGAAAGGTGAAAGCCCACTTAGAACTCAATCTGGCCTCTATTGTAAAAGATATGTTATGGGGTTTTTTACAAATACATTAATAACAAAAAAGGGCCAAAGAGAGTCTCCATTATTTATTGGATGTGGAGGGGAACATTGCCACCAAGGCTGAGGAAAAGGCTGAGGAAAAGGTTGAGGAAAAGGCTGAGGTACTTCATGCCTTCTTTGCCTCAGACTCTAACAGAAACTCCAGTTATACTCAGGGTACCCAGCCCCCTGATCTGGAAGACAGCAGAATAAACTTCCCATAATCCAGAAGGAAGTAGTTAGTGACCTGTTGTGCCACCTAGACAGTCAGAATTCTTCACTGAAAGAGTGGTTAAGCAT
This sequence comes from Hafferia zeledoni, assembly GCA_035583235.1. Lineage (NCBI taxonomy): Eukaryota > Metazoa > Chordata > Aves > Passeriformes > Thamnophilidae > Hafferia > Hafferia zeledoni. The sequence continues at coordinate 25,486,134 of JAWWEV010000095.1, forward strand.
TGAAACAGGGAAATGGTGAAGTCACCATACCTGGAAGTGTTCAAAAAAGGAGTAGGTGTGACACTTCATGATATGGTTTAGTGGACATGGTGGTGTCCAGTCAAAGGTTGGATTTGATGATCTTGGAGATCTTATCCAACTTTAATGATTCTTTTATTCTATGATTCAAGACTCCAAATGCAGTTGGTTCCATTTCAGTGCTTCTTATTCCTTCAAAAAGAAGGCCCAAAAGAGGACCCAGCTAACTACAGGCCCATTGTCTTACTTCAGTGCCTGGAAAAGTAATGGAACAAGTCCTCCTAGAAACTACTACAATCCAAATGAAACAGGTGATTGGGAAAAGCCAGCAAGAAATATGTGGAGAGACTGGAGTAGGTCCAAAGGCAGGCCATGAAGATGATCAAGAGGCTGGAGAATCTGCCCTATGAGGAAAGACTGAAGGAATTGGGTCTTTTCTCCCTGGAGAAGAAAAGGCTCAGGAGGGACCTCTTCACAGTGTTCCAGTACTTAAAGAGCACCTACAAAGAGAATTGAGGGTCTCTCTTCACAAGGAGCCACATGGAGAAGACAAGGGATGAGTTCAAGTTGTACCAGAAGTTTCATCTCAGTTTAGCAAAGAAATTTTTTTACAGTGAGAACAGTCACTCACTGAAACAATCTCCCCATGGATGTGGTAGAGTCTTCCATCAGTGGAGGTTTTCAAGATATGATTAGACAGGGCATTAGATAATTTCATCTAGATTCCCTTTCCCAGAACAGGTTGGATCGGATGATCTTTTGAGGTCCCTTCCAACCTGGGCTGTTCTATGATTCTATGAAATATTCTACTCAACCAAAAGTGTTCAGAAAGTGGAAATCAAACTCCTTTAAAGTTAAAAACAATAAAAGAGACAATAAAATAGGAAGAAAATGAATATTTGGTAGACTGAGGAAAGTTGTGAGGAATGAATAAGTGTAGAGAGGCTTTAAAACACGATAGTCTTTAAATCTACGTGAAGCAAAAGGCTTCAAACAGGGTTATAGGGGGCTGTTCAGGAAGAGAGTTATTGTAGAGAAGCTCAATTTTCGCTGTATTAGTCATCTGCAAATAGCTGCAAAATTTCTTAAAACTCATCACATCTCTTAACTGTAATTATTATGGTGAATAAGACGAGAGGTCTAGCTAACCATTTTAAGCAGGGACAAGCAGTGAAAAGGAGAGGTAACTATTTCTGTTTAGGACCAAATGTGAACTTGAAGGGGAATGATTTGCATATCACTAACACTGACAACTCTAGGAGCTGACTAATCCCAGTAGAACTTCGGTAAAATACACAACCTTAAATCAAGTTTTTCATGGTGATTGATCAAATTGTCTTAACCTGTTTATTACTATTACTGCACTAACAAGTTAAAAGATGAGGCACCTCTGTGCTGGGATAGCAGAGATAATTTGTACTCCACACATTCAAAAATTATTTTACAGCTATGTAAACATGCACCTGGTAGGAATGGAGTGCACATGCTGAGCTAGAGCTCTATATGACATCTATTTGCTATCAAATATTGATTCCATTGGTGTGAAATCTATGCATATCTTTTGCAAAAAGGTCTTTGGATCACTCATTTATGTGTTTATATCCTAAATCTGTATCAGAGCAGAGTGCCTGTGTTGAATATTATAACAAAATAAGACCTACCTCTTTCTCCTGAAGTAAACATTTGCTGCTTTTTCTGATATAACTTCTGTGGTTGCCTTAGAAGTAGTATTTAAAATATCTTGATGTTTCTAAAATATGTAATATGCTTTAGTAAAATGCTCAGGTGGCAATTAAGTTTCTGCATTATGAAGGCAATAGGCTCTACAACTAATTATAGTTGTTTAAATTAATGGTGTTTTGATCTAGTATGTTGTCTCCCTCTGTAATGTTAGCTGAAGTAAATAATATTGGAGTTTCAATATGGAAAGCAAATCACTCATCTGAGGGGGTTTTTTGTTTACATTGGCACAGAGTGAAGATAGCTCAAGTCCCAAGAGACAATGCCTTTCTCATTCAGTCTTTGACTATACAACAGCATCACCAACTGCATCACCACCAATGCAATTATGGGAGACAGCATCAAATAGGCACCCTCCCTTGGCTTGGTCCAACCAACATCACTTCTCCAGGGAACCCTGCAGCACACCTGCACGAAGTAGGAGGAGGTAAGTAAGCTATTTAGATTAGGAACCAGTTTCTTATTGTCTCTATTGTCAACTTTTATGACAAGGTAACTGACCTAGTTGACCAAGGGAAGCCAGTTGATGCAATCCTTTTGGATTTCAGTAAAGCTTTCGATACTGTCTCACACAGGATGCTTCTGGACAAAATGTCCATCCCACAGCTGGATAAACACATCATGTGATAGGTGAGCAATTGGCTCACGGGTCAAGCACAGAGGGTAAGAGTGAATGGGGTGACATCAGACTGGTGACCTGTCACTAGTGGGGTTCCTCAGGGCTCCATCTTAGGCCCTGTGCTCTTCAACATCTTCATAAATGACTTGGACACAGAACTAGATGGAATACTAAGCAAGTTTGCAGATGACACAAAACTCAGAGGAGCTGTTGACTCCCTTGAAGTCAGGGAGGCCCTGCAGAGACACCTCAACAAATTAGAGGACTGGGAAATCACAAATCATATGAAGTTCAACAAGGGAAAGTGCCAGATTCTGGAATGGGGCAACCCTGGATGTACAGACAGACTGGGAAATGAGATGCTGAAAAGCAGTGCCGCAGAAAGAGACAGTCCAGCTGGTCGAGGGAGGTGATTGCCCTGCTCTACTCTGCACTGGTGCAGCCTCACCTTGAATATTGTGTGCAGATTTGGTCACTGCAATATAAGAAAGATATATAAGCTATTAGAGAGTGTCCAAAGGAGGACAACGAAGATGGTGAAGGGCCTTGAGGGGAAGCTGTATGAGGAGCAGCTGAGGGCACTTGGTCTGTTCAGCCTGGAGAAGAGGATACTGAGAGGGGACCTCATTTGCAGTCTACAACTTCCTCTCGAGGGGAAGTGGAGGGGCAGACACTGATCTCTTCCCTGTGGTGACCAGTGACAAAACCCAAGGGAATGGCCTGAAGTTGGGCCAGGGTAGATTTAGGTTAGATATTAGAAAAAGGTTCTTCACCCAGATAGTGGTTGGGCACTGGAACAGGCTGTCCATGGAAGTGGTCACAGCACCAAGCCTGACAGAGTTCAAGAGATGTTTGGACAATACTCTTGGGCACATGGTGTGACTCTTGGGGATGATCCTGTGCAGGGCCAGGCGTTGGACTTGATGATCCTTGTGGGTCCTTTCCAACTCGGCATATTCTGTGATTCTGTGAATTCAGGGGAAGCCTATTTCAGGCAACACTGAATAGTATTTATTATATGATAAATACTCTGATATTCTTTTGACTTTTTTTTTACTAACTTCTAAGTGCAACTCTATATTGAAAGCAATTCAAGTTCTTGCATCTTCCAATAATTTGTAAGAGAAATTGGAGAAGAGAATAACATTTTTTGTTATGAGCTGTATTCTTTCTCTCATTCTGTACTGGAGAAATAAGCATTTAAAAAATGGACAGGAGGGACTAGGTGTCAGGTATCTGCCAAGCTGATCTATCACTTCACTTCCTCAATAGGACAGCAGAAGAAAAATATGCCTAAAAGCTTGTGTATAAAAATAAAGACAAGGAGATCACTCACCAGTTATTGTCACGGGCAAAAAAGACTAGACTTGATAAAATTAATTTAACTTATTACCAACTAATAACAGAGTAGTATAGTTGTCTCAGGTCTGGCCTAGTTCTTTTACCAACTCTGGACTGCCTTCCTCCCTCCTCCCAAAGTCTTCCCAGCAAAGGGAAAAAAAACTGAAAAGAAAAGAACTGAAAAGAAACTGAACTGAATTAAAACAGAAATTATATTTTTCTAACATCTACAACCACGTATACAATTTGTACACACTATGTGGTGCCCCACCCCAGGGGAAAAGAGAAGAGGGAACGGGTAACAAGGAATAAGGAGGGACAAAACCAAAACAAAACAAATGAAACAGACAAATACAATTAAAACTTTTAAGATAGGAGGAGAACAGGCAATGATACAATCTCACCACATCCCAGGCTAGGAAAACCAACTGAAACAAGGGACCGTCAAGGTTCCTCCTGCTCCTCCAAGCTTTGCCGGAGGAAAAAAGACTAAACTACTTCCTCTCTCCCCTCCTCCTACTCTTACATGGAAAACACGTGTGGAATACTTATGTAATGTCCACTTCCTTAGTTACACCTGGTTACTGAAGAAGCCATGGATCAAACCCATCACAATAGTGAGAAATAAAACAAAAATAAATATACCTTCCCCTCATGTCTCCCTTTTTCCCAGGCTCAAATTCATTGACAAATCTACCTTCTTCCTCCTGAGTGGCATGGGGAGATGGGGAATGAGGGTTGCAGTTTGTTCATAATGCTTTATGTCTGCTGCTCCTTCATCCTCATACTCTTTCCCTGCTCCAGAATGGGGTCCCACCCACAGGAGACAGTCCTTCATGAACTTCTCCAACATGGATCCTCCCTACGGGCTTCAGCCCTTCAAGAACTGCTTCAGCATGGGTCCTTTCCACGGGGTCACAGGTCCTGCCAGACTCTCTACGGGCTGCAACTTTCTTCAGGGCATATCCACCTGTTTTGTCATGGGGTCCTCCATGGGCTGCAGGGTAGTTATCTGCTCCATCATGGATGTCCATGACCAGCAGGGGTATAACCTGTATTACCATGGTCTTCACCACAGCTTGCAGGGGAATCTCAGTTCTGGTGCCTGCAGCACCTCCTTCCCCTCCTTCTTCACTGACCTTGGTGTCTGCAGAGTTGTTTCTCTCACCTTTTCTCACTCTTGTCTCTCCTCGGCTCATTGTGCAGATTTTTTTACCCTTTCTTAAATATATTTTCAATGTTGCTGATTAGTTCAGCTTTAGCCAGCCTTCTCACAGAAGCCACCGCTACAGCCTCTCTGTTACCAAAACTTTGCCACGTAAACCCAAGACAGTAATAAACCCCTATTTATTACCAGGGGTCTTCAAAAAACAATAATTTCCATATGTAGTGTCATATGTGTTCACTGCACTCACAACTCAGTCCTTGTCTTGAAAACAGCAAATGTCATGAAGACCTGCCTGGAGGTTGCCATAGCATCATGTGGTTGCTGAGGTGGTTGGTTTGGAGAAAAAAACCCTATCTTTTTCTTCTGGTTTTTATTGTATGGCTCATATGACTCTGAGGCAGAGCTTTTTGAAATAAGCTTTTTTTGTCTTGGAAGAGTAGAGATTAGTCTTTTCCCAGCGGGGCAGAGACAAGCGGTGAGCACTCACATAAACTCTCTCTCTCTCTCTTTGTCCTTTGTCCCAAACGAAGAAGGAAAGTTGGGAGCGGAGGGATGATGATAGTTCCCAGAAAAGTAGCTGTGACTCCTCTATCTCGGGTCGCTGCCGCGGCGGAGCAGGTGGCCGCGACACTGCGGGTGATGGTGAAGCCGGGGCGGTGACCGGGGCCCCAATGCTGAAACAGGAGAAAACAGCAGTGGCAGCGAGGAGCAGGAGAAACAGCTTCTCTCCCACAGCAACACACACAGCTACAGCCTTCCGCCTGACTGTGTGATGTCCCCAAAAAGAAGAGAGACAGTGCAAACCATTCCTTGCCATACCTTCCCCCAGTCTGCCTCCCACCCACAATGATCAAGAAGGAATTGGTAGCAGTTAACTTCTTTTGTTAACTAATGGCATGGGGAATTAGTGGCAGGAGAGAATTTTTTTCCTTTAACATCCCAAAACTACAACAGAACTTTACTCTTCTATTTAGTTATCCAAAGCAAATGCTTTCAATTCCCCTCCCGGCCCTGCAATATCTGAGAAATGTATCCAAGTCATCTAATAAAATTTTAAAGGTCACTTAAAGTAAACAAACTTTCGCGGAGGTTAAATGGACTCCACAGACAAATCTATGAGATTTAAAGTGAAAGCCATTTA
>JAWWEV010000095.1:25496174-25523538 GCA_035583235.1 Hafferia zeledoni
ACTAGTTGTTTTTTTTTTTTAAAAATAGTCCTTTTTTGTGGTGTGAAAGAGATCGTTGCTTTTAGTTTGATTGGCTGTGTTCAGTTTCACATTCAGGTCTAAAGAGAGTAGAATAGTATGTTAAAGTGATGTCTAGAATTGTTTTCAGATTTTTTTCTCAAGTATAGTGAGAGGTTAAGTACATTTTTTTTCTCTCTATGGTCTTCATGAGACAATTTCTTCAACTGCAAAATCACAGTATATATTAGGATGCTTTTTCAATTCTACTGATTTCAATAAAATTTCTTTTGTTGTGATTGTTCCAAGTTACTGCTTTTAAAGGGGTCTGAAGTAGAGCGTAGGAGCCACAGTCAATCAAGAATGTAACCAAGTCCCTCCCCAATCAAGGCTATGATGTGACTAGTGCTGTGTTTATGTTGGACACTTAGAAAAGTTAGAGCAGTGGAAGGTTTGAAATCAGCACATGCAACAGATGTTTAAGTCTCCTGTGAATGTTCTTTGAAAGAAAAAGAAAGATTCTAAGTTGCATATTTTAATCTTTTTTGTGGAGATCCACATGAGACTTCAATATGCTTTGACTGTATTTGATTCAGTAACTATGAAGAGAAGACAAGGAAAGAGGATGGATAGACATCTTTTTCCTTCTGTTCCCTTGGGCTTGTGCATGTTTCTTATGTCATGAGCATCATGGTCTTCAAAAACCACAGAGGTCCCCACAGCCGGTAGGCATTTTTGCACTGATCTTTTGATGCTAGAAAATATCTGAGCTCTCATGGTAAAAGCTGAGTGTGCTGGCTCACTCCATACAGGTGAAGTGAGGAATGTTGTTGTACACAGATTTTTGTCAGTGCAAAAGCTTTATTAGAGCATCACAATGTAAAATTTGTGTTTGCAGAGTAATTTGAACCCTCCTGTGTCATGTCTAGGGATGCAAACAGTATGGAACAGCTGTTGTGACCCCGGTGTTGCATTCACAAAAAACAACTTCTTTTTATATTTGGAAAGTTCTGACCTCATCCAAATAAATTAGCTCCTCCTCATAGTTAGAGTCTTTCTGCACTTTTGCTTCCCTGGGGGAGAGAGAATTGGAGCAAGGAGGGAGGAAGGCCAGAAATCAGACTGAATGATGAGCTGATGTGCAGTCTGGCTAAAATGAGACATGTCCTCACAAGAGATGGAGGTAAGTAGTACAGTGCTAAGCTGCTGCACTGCTGTAAGAAGGTGAGTGGAAACCAATACTGATAGTTAGTGGCTATAGATTTAAAGATGATCAGAATTAGTGTAAGCTGAATTGTGGGTGTTGGCAGAATTTTATTAGAAAGTACAGGAAGGGCTAAGTGAAAGCTGTTGTTTGCTGGTACAGTTTATACAAGTCCTGTAACCCTCAGAGAAGGTTCCAGCAATGAGATGCTACTTTTTTTTTTTCCTTGTTCCCCAATCAGACCATTTTCATGGGTTCAGTCAGCTGGAACAGCTGGATTCTGGGGCTGTGCCGGGATTGCACAAACAGTAAGGAACATCTGTCTTGATAATTGGAGAGGGGAAATCGCTTCAGCTGGTGTTGCTACCGTTTTACAAGGCCAGGATGAGCCCCGTTTGTGTGGGTGGCTGTTATCGTTAGGAACCTCTTAAAAGGAATTCTGCCTTCCTAAGGCCACTATTCCACATTTTCAGATTAAGGCAATCCACAATTTCAGATGTGTCCTCCACGCAAACAGTTTTAAGATTGTCGGGCAAAGGTTCCAGTGCTTGTTTTGGTAGATCTGAGCACGTATTGCTGTGTCACAGGCTGGCCATGGTCAATGTGTGTGATCCTGCGCACAGCGCCGGTCCCAGGAGCACAGATGTCTGCTCCCCTCCCCTCCTCTCCCCTGTGTGCTACCCTGTTTGCATATTTACATTTTAGTGCCTGCAAAACGTGAATGAAGATTCTGGGCTCCAATTGCAAGTTAATCTCTATCAAGTTAATAAAAAAGTTAATCTGTATCTGTCACGATGATTACTTTAAAAATTTTCGTATGCTCAGTGTGCAGAGTCTTGTTCACTGGCATCTTTTTCCCATTCTATCTTGAGTTTCATGCTGTGGCCACTTGGTTTACACTTTACTCTGTGGAAACACAGTTTGTGTGATTAAGGCTTCTCTGGCTCTGTGAAATTTGCTATGGCAGTGCTGCTGCTTGGTATTTTTCTAGAGACTTTAGCTCTTTTTAGGTATTTCTGAAGAGTTGTTCATATTGGTGGGACCACACGGGTGCAAAGGATATGGGATTATGCTTTGGTCAGACCACAGATTGGCTTGTTTGTGTAATTCACTGGATGAGAGAAGGTTTATACTTAGGTACCTCATACTGTGAACTAAAAATGCCCTGTTCAGGAAAGAGGGTGATATGTGGTAAAAAAAAGGTTAATATGCAGATAATGTGTCATAGCATCTTGAATTGCTTTCATTTACCAAGACATGGACTTGGATGGGAAATGTTAGAGCTGCAATTTATACTTGGATGAGAATATGTGAACTGAGTACAGTGGACTGATTATGGTCATATCAAAGTAATGATCTCCTTTATCTGTCAGGGGATATTCAAACATTTTCTTTCTTCAGCTACTCTCAGATTTTCCCATGAGAAGTGGATATGCATTAAATGACGTTCTTAGCTTGGAGGCAAAAAAGTAACGCTCATCAGGAGTGTAGGTAGCAAGGAAAGGAAGGAAGAAGTTAATTTTGATAATGCTCAGTTGTAGAAGCAGAGTTGGCTTAGAGGAATAGCTGAGTACTCCATGCTGTTTCAAGATAATGACATCTAAACCTTGATGGGTGTGTGTGAGGCATGAGTATCTGCAAAGCTGGAAAGAGGAATCTCAGAAAATAAATTGTAGATGGGAATGGCAGAAGTGATGCATTTCAGGATGTGTGTTTATGCAGTCTATTCATTTGCCAACCTTTTGGCTTCCCTGGTCATTCAGCTTTTTGTGTAGAAATATCCAGTTTTGTTTGACAGAATTCTGGACATTTTCTTTCTTTTACAGTATCTTGCTGCTTTACACTCTGGACCTTCCTTTGTCACCATTTCTTCCATCTCTCCTTGGTTGTTGGCTTCAAAGTTCATGAATTTTGAATTTCAATAATAGTGGAATACTTCCTCCAGAAATGTATTCTATATAGTAGTGTTTCCTGAGCAGTCAATGAAACTGGCAAGTGAGATTAATTAATTAATTCTTTGGCCTTGCTTTTTCTGTTTTTGATGAATACTGGACTTCATGCATCCTTTTGCACCAATCTCCAAGGCCTGTCAAAGGATACATCTCATACCTTGTTGTGGGTTTTTTTGTTTGCAAAACTAGGGTAGGGAAGATATTGTTCCCTGAATAAAGACAGGAACAGTGCTGTGGGAAAACATCAGCAGATCTGGAAATCAGACCCGTGATTATTTCTCTTCTAAAAAAATTTTAATCATGACTGGGAATGTTGCCAGACATTGCAAGAGAATTCTTCATACTGTCAAATCGTTATTTTGATCCTTGGCATGTTTTGGCCTAAGCCAGTGCTCCCAAACGAGGCCTGGGCAGAGTTCAAGTCTGCAGTGCATCCTAGGAACTGTTCCATTAGGCAGTTTGCATGCAGTTAACCTTTTCTGGAGATTGAGAGGTATTTATATAGTGAATTTAGGCCACTCTGTGCTAGTTGGCCTTGATATTGGGAATACCTCAGCATGCTTTAACTTTTCTAAGTGAACCCTAAAGTTCAGGGTCCCAGTGGGGTGCTCTATCCAGTAAGCCATTAGGATAGCCACAAAAAGCCAAAACAAAATTAAAGAAACCAAACCAAACAACCCAACCCCCCCCCCCCACCCCCCCCCAACTAAAATGATGTTTACAATAGAGTACCTGTATTTTACTTTTGGTGGTGACCCTAACAAAATATCTGAAATCGGAAGGGTTCCTTTTGTCTGTGAAAGGGTTTGTAATATTAGTCTGTAAGACTTTTTCTCAAATAAAACTATAGTGTTTTCTGTTTGGCTTTAATGTGTTTGATTTTGAATGTAAATGCCTGTCTGTTTAGCTTTAAAGCAATGATATTCTTGCTAGTTTTTGCTGGGATACAGCTAATTTTCTTCCTAGTATGGGGCTGTGGTTTGGATTTGTGCTGGAAATAGGGTTGATATCACAGAGATGTTTTTGTTACTGATGAGCAGGGCGTCCACAGAGACAAGGCCTTTGCTACACCTCATGCCACCCCACCAGTGAGAAGGCTGGGGGCCCACAAGGAGTTGGGAGGGGGCACAGCTGGGATCCAAGGGCTATCCCACAGCGTATGGCATCATGCTCGGCATATAAAGCTAGGAGGAGGACATTTGGAGTGGTGGTTTTTGTTTGCCTGAGTCACCATAAGGTGTGATGGGGGCCCTGCTTTCCTGGGGTTTCTTGCCCATGAGAAGTAGTGGATGAATTCATCATTTTGCTTTGCTTGTAGGCCTGGCTTTTGCTTTACCTATTAAACATCTGGATCTCAACCCATGAGTTTTCTCACTCTTACTGATCTGATTGTCTCTTTGATCCTACCAGGAGGGAGTATGGTGTGCAGTGCTTGAGTTGTCTGGGGTTAGACCATAACCCACCTAAGAAATGCAGCCACTGTCATGGTGGTTTGTGAATCGCAGAGGCACAAAGAGCTGTCTGGAAGCAAAGAAGTGAAGAGTGAAGGTGTTGAACTTCCATTGTAAAACTGTGTCCAAAGAAGGGGAATGTCTTATGAAGAGTGGCTGCTGGAGCTGGGGTTGTTTAGCCTGGAGAAGAGGAGGCTGAGGGGGGACCTTGTGCTCTACAGCCACCAAAAAGGAGGTTGTAGCCATGTGGGGCTGGTCTTGACAGGATGAGAGAAAATGGCCTCAAGTTGTACAAGGGGAGGTTAGGAAAAAGTTTCTTCAGGGAGTGGAAATAGGCTTCCCAGGGAAGTGATGGATTCACTACCCCTGGAAGTGTTCAGAAGGTGTGTCAATGTGGCACTTCAAAATGTGGTTTAGTGGTGGACACGACGGTGCTGGGTTTACGTTTAGATTGGATGGTCTTAGAGGTGTTTCCAACATTAAGCTTCTGTGATTCTAAACCATGGAGTATGTCCATATTTTTCACACTTTTATCTCTGAGGAAATGTTGCATGTAGATTTGTAGTGAAAAGGGCATGACTAACAGAGTACATTTTTGTCTTATTGAAAGTTGATACGGATACATTGTGGGCTGTGGGACGTGTACTTTGTATACAGGACAGATGTCATGAAAAAAATCTGTGATTTTTCTTGTGTTTAGGAACTCTGAGGGTCTTGAACAACCATGAGCAACCCGTTTGTACGGATTGTGGAGCCACTGGACCCAAAACAGCCTCTGAAGCAGTTCTTCAATCTGAGCAAATTGGAAGATGGGAGATATGGTATGTTGACAGCATAAGGAAAGCATTTTGTTAATATTGAGCAGAACCTGAACAGACATTGCCCCATTGGATGATATTTGGTCTCTGAAGAGAACTGTGAGTTCAAAAGATGGTTCTTAAAAACAGAATTTGAGCAAAATTTAATTCTGTAAATTTAGAACTACAAAAATACTGGCAAGATCAGAGTGATATTTTCTCAAGATACTGTGCACTCAACAGTCTTGTTTTTCCTGAGCAGATGAGGAAGGCGAGGCAAAACTAAGAGCACGTTTTTTTGTATACTGATAAGCTACTGTGAAGGGCTGGAAGGGATCTAACACTGACATGACTTAATCATGTAGAAAGATAATTCAGTTTTAAAACTAGTGGTGCCTAGAGATTCCTTTCTGAGGAGACTTTTTCTTTACTTCCTCTGACACTTCCCAAATCTTTCATGTGGCACTGGTAAAAATCTTATAATCTGTGCCACTGACTTAGATAGTGAGTATCTGTAGCTTAGAGCTGTCTATGTCGGGTGTTTTTGGCCTTTCAGAAAAGAAATAGATGATTAAGAAAAATTCAGGAAGCAAGAGGAGGAACATTTTCTTTGAATGTCAGCAAAGTATATCCATTACAGGCTTCAATAAGTGAGAAATCAATAAGTGAGAATTCAATTAATGTTGGACTTGATGTGCGAAAAAAAGAGACGAGTGTTAAGAAGTAGACAAATACCTGTATGGCATTACCAACTGATCCATTCCAGGACTGCAAGAGTGATAAAATCCAGATTCTTTAAAGAAAAAGGATGCAATTCTCACTATTCAGCAGAAAAATGGAATAGCTTAGCAACAGAAGAATGGGGCAGGGAAGGGTAGAAGAATATTTAAAAAACCCCCAAAACAGTGGCAGCAACAATAATCTGCCAAACACCAAGCAAACAAATACCCCCAAAACAAACAAAAAACCCAACCCCCAAACCAACCGAAATTATTCTGAATAATAGTTGTTTGGGGTTTTTTTGTAATAGCTGTGACAAGGTCTCACTGTGGTCTAGGGGGCCCTGTGTAGAAGGTTGGGACAAACTTCTTGAGAGATTTTGAAACATAAAAATATTCTTAGAGACAATCAAATGGCTATTATTACAGCGGAGCACGGGAGGAAGTCTTGAGAAACTCATGTTTCTTTAATTCACCCCCATTGCTTGTAGTAAAGTTGTCAGGATTGCTCCATAGTATTTTGCATCATCTTCTATATTTCTAATTTGAAATAGATTAGCAGATGTACGTCTGACTTCCATTCAGTTTCACTTTCCAGCTCTTGAGAAGAGAATGCATAGACCACTCAAACTGTATTTTCCAACATGTTAGGTAGAAAAATATGTTTTTCTAGTGCAATTATGTCTGTGTTCAGTGGCAAGAGTGAGAGGAAACAGCAGAAAAACAAGGTGAGCATAGCATGTTTTCAGAGTAGCGTTGCTGTGGAGGATAGAAAAGCTGTGGAAAAGTCTTTTCAGCAAAGATGTCTATTGTTGCACAGGAGCTGAGATAATAAATCTGCTCAAAGAATTGAGTGGAAGAGGTCAGGTAGTACTGACCTCCTGACAACGCTGGAGGCTAGAAAAGAGGGTTTGATAATTTGGGATAAAGCCTTGTGAGAATATGGGGTCAGCACTTGAGATCTGTCTGCCCCAGGCATGGAACTTTGCACTTGCTGACATATGCCTTAAGGTGAAAACTGAATTTATTTCTTGCCTCCTACCCATGCAGCACGCCTGCCATTTTCTATTCGAGTTCTCTTGGAAGCTGCGATCCGTAACTGTGATGAGTTCCTAGTGAAGAAGGGAGATGTTGAGAACATTCTCAACTGGAAAGTGATGCAACACAAGAATGTTGAAGTGCCATTTAAGCCTGCAAGAGTTATTCTGCAGGACTTCACGTGAGTCTGATGCTCTCCAAAGCTAAGGATATGGGCTTTTGAGAGTGCAGCAATGCTCAGCTTGGGTTGGAGGGGTGAGCTGAGGGAAACAATAGCAGGGAGAGATTTGGAAAAGCTTTTTTCAGCTTTCCTGGATGTTGTGCTACAGGCATTTTACTCAGGGTAAAAGCATTGAGTGAAACTCTTCTGGGATGGAGAAGTAAATATCTTTACAAAACTTCAAAACTGAGGGGAAGAAAATGGGATGGATTGCATTCAAATGCATTTGGACTGCATCCAAAAGAGGGAATCCAGAGATCAGAGGTTTTGTTCTTTGAAGGTGAAGGGCATGGGCTGATCCATTTTTTAAATTTTTTTTTGGTTGTTTTGTTTGATGTTTCTTTTTTGTTCCCCAGGATATCTTGCTTTCAATTTTCTACCCTTTTCAGTTCTTTTATTACCCACATCATTAGTTTCTCTTCCAAGACAAAATTATTTCAGACACATTTTTAAAGACTTCTCTGCTATTGAAAACGTGAATGTCTGTTTTTCCAGAAATTCAAACTGAGAATCCTACCTAATGGACTCAGAAAACTGTGCTTGTTACTGCAGCGTGTTTAGCCTCATATGTCAGTAATAATCACATAATAGTCCTGGTAAATATGGATAGTCATGGAACAATGGCTTCTAACTGTTTTTAATACAGCATTTGACTTGCAAGTCAGTTGTTATTTGTACCTTCATCCTCTTGCTTTATAAAGCAGTTTAGTTCATTGATGGTAAGCCAGTTGATTTTCTTTCTCAACAGTAAAATGTCTGGACTGTCATAGCTTCTGTTTGACATTTTTGCAAAGGTTATCCAAGTGCCAGAGACCCAGTAGAGCTCAACTCCTGAAGACATTAGGAAAAATGGGCAAAACCTCAACGAAAAGAAGTGCTGATTTCCTAGCTATTTTTCACCTGCTGGCTGTTAACATTTTGAAAAGCTGCAGCACAAAGAAAGATGAACTTCCAAGCAACTGTTGTTCCCTCTGTTACTGCACTTCTTTTTTGCTCCTGCTGAGTTTTAGAAATTTGCCTATAAGTGTGCAGAGCAGCTGCATTCCTGAAAAATGAGCTCTTGGACAGGCCTCTGAGGAATCTTTTGAAAAAGGCAGCTATGGCAACTTTTCAAAAGCCGTACAACAATTACATTCAAGTTGGCCTGGTTTAGAATTATTTAATTTCCTAGTTTGGATCATTCTGTAGTTCTTCTAAATTCTTCTAAATACTGTAGATGGATGTTGTGTCTGTTGCATTTGAGTTGTATAACATGTGGAAGCTGGCAAAATAATTCTTCCACTGCTTCTTTCCCACTGCTGCCCTCCCCCAGATTCCCCCAGGTAGCACTATATAGTATTTGCTATTTTCCTTGTAATATGTGCATCCTGGGATGTCAAACTGCTTCAGACTACTGAACAACATCAATTAATTGTGTCAAGATTAGATAATGTGGACCCTTTTTCCCATCTGTTCTTTGTAAACATTCATGATTTTCAAGGTAAAATTCTGTGGGAATTACAAAGCCTTTAGTGTTTGTGTTGCTAAAATGGCAATAGCTTCCTTACAGTCAAAGCTGAAAGCATAAACTTTTACTGCTTTGGGCTGCTCTTGCAGAAATGTAGTGTTTTCAGCAGGTTGCTGACTGATGCCAGATCCTTGAGTGTACATCAGAGAATTCTTTCTGTCTCAGCAGCCAGCAAAAACAGATAGGCAGATATGTAAGAGGGTTTCCCAAGCTGATTGAAAGTATCATGATAAAACATACCTCAGTACAAGCTGAGAGTGTGAGAAGCTGAGGAGCGTCAGAAGCTTTGTTAAATATTGAACTGTGTGTGATCACTTCAGTAAGTCACATGGTGAAAGGCCAGAAGTTCTGGTTACTTATTCCTTATTTGCTTATGAATAAACTTGCATTGAAAATGGAGAATGAATTAGAGACTATGGTGCATTAGTTTGACCTTTGGTACAGTTTACCAACCTCACTTAGGAAGGAAGACAGGCTTAACTTAGGGATTTAAAAATAATTTTGGTTGAATGAGACACACAAACATATAGAAAAAGGCCTGTTAATCTTTTTCTGAGTTATTTGGAGTTCAAGGTGTTGCTGGATGGTCACAATATATGTGAGCAGGCAGAAATGTGAATGTTGGCCTGTAGCTTGAGAACATGCTCTTTTGAATGCCATTTTTATTATAAGGTCTATTGTCAGTGGTAAGTATGAGAATTTGTTAGTAGAAATGCATGGTGCACCTTACTTCTGCCTTTTGTGTTTTTCCAGTGATCTGGCAGGATAGTTAAATCCACGTCTGAAAATACAGTTATTCTGCAAGGGTGTTTTGCAGTCAAGTCCTTGTAATTTAAGAAATTTCATGCCCTGCTCTGCAATTTTCAGTTGAAGTGTAGAAGGTACCAAACAGCTCTGATTACAGAGAAGATTCTCCTGTGCTTGCAAAACTTGGAAGAGATGATCCTTGCCTTTAAATCAACTAAATAAACCTAGTAAAGAATCAAAGAAGTAACATTGTTTTCCCTCTCCCCAATTCTTGTTTGAACAGACTGAGGAGGAGAGAGTGGAACAGAGCAAAAGAAGAGAAACCAGTTCAAGGTCCCCAAGGAATGCTGTCTAGGAATAAATTTCCAGATTCCCAGCCAGAGATGTTAAACTGCTTCTGTTACGTGATGACTTTTTAGCTTTTTAGTTTAGCTTTTAATTTTTGCAGTGCTCAGAATATAGTTACAGTTCTGTGCCTTTTGCTCTTCTGACTTTGTCTTCTCAAGGGTCCCTGCTATAGATAAATGATCCCAATACTGAAGGTATGGCTGCGGTTTGCTTTGCATGTGACAGTAGGTGTCTGTTCTGCATCTCAGGATCTTGGTTGTGGTTTGTCTTTTTTTCTCTTTCCCAAACTGTTTCACCATGCCTATTTATTTTCTGTTTCAGTGGGGTGCCTGCTGTGGTTGACTTTGCTGCAATGCGTGATGCTGTGAAGAAACTTGGTGGAGACCCTGAAAAAATCAATCCTATCTGTCCTGCTGATCTAGTGATAGATCACTCCATCCAGGTTGATTTCAACAGGCAGTAAGAATACAAAATTACTCTTTACTTCTTAGTGTTAGTAAGTAAATTTACTGATCATCAAGATACTGGTGATATTCCTAGCATTTGTATTATAACATCTTAGACTTTAAGAAGTATTTAAGTTAGACTGTTGTATCAATTACTGTGAGTTAGAGCGGGAGATTTTCTTTTATCTCTGGTACATCTCTCTGCAGCAGAAGCCTGGGCAATAGAAATTAGAATGTTAATAGGAACAGGCTCAACCCAGACCTCTGATGATTGTAATTTTCTGTGATAATACTGCATTATTATTAGTTGCTCAGAAATAGCTTTTTTTCGGTGTGCATCTTTTTGACCCCATAGGCCTTTTTGTAAAGGACAAACAAGAATGTCTCTTTTTCTTCCATGCTTCTCTAAGAATGAACCCTAGGCCCAGCTCTGAGGAGCTGCTTGCTGCTTCAGTGCTTCCATGCAGAAGAGCTTGATACTCTGCTTAATCTGTTCCCTGTAAGCACAGGGAAGGAACATGATGCTGTTCTGCCCTCTGTACCCTAGGAAGAGACACTCACTAGCGGTCATTAGACCCACAGTGAAATACAAGACCTCTGCACAGAGGTCATTCTGCTCTCCAAGGTGCATAAATATGTGCCTACTGAAATAATCTTCCAAATACATTTTGCAAGTATGTGTTTTATGATGGTTTTCTTAAAGTTTTTTGGTTTGCATTTAACCTTCCTGTTAAAATACACTGTATTTATTGTCCTCCAGAGGAAGCAGTTTTGAAGCTGACCACCTAAGTAATAGCATTGCAAAGGAAATTCCAAGAAGGTGGAAATTAAAGAATATAGGAACCCTTTCTCAGTGCCAGTATTTAGAGATCTCTTAAAAATAAAAATACTGAACTTCTGAGCAGCAATGTATTGTGAAGCCTGCTTCTTAGGAGAATGTTGCCAGTTTTCAACTATAGCTTTTTTCCTACTTTTTTAAACTGTAGACTAATAAAGATAGAAATTCTCACAGATGTCATTTCATAGTTGACAGGGGAGACAAAGGCAAAAAAATTTTTACTTAAGCAACTGTCAAAATCTACACCCATTAACTGTTTTTCTAGAGGTGCTGCTTCTTAACACTAAGGAGTTTAAAACCAGATGCAAACTTTTAAAGGTATTTGAGAAGCAGTGTATTTCTGTGTGGACAAGATGTGATTATGTCTTTAACACAGGACAAAATGAACTATTATGATTCTTTTTCTGTATTATTTTAATGACATTAATTTTATGTTATCAGTAGTATCCAGGACTTTATTTAGATCATTATTTCTAATCATTGTTCTTTATCACAGCCTTATTTTATTTCTGCTAGTCTCCTGTATACGTAGAGAGAACATCCGTCAGCTCTGTGCTTCAGTTCTTTCAAACTCTGCTGACATAAGTTAGTCAGCTGATTCAAGTGAAAAGTTTGTTTATTAACCCTGTCTGCTTTGAAACACAGAGGCTTCAAGCAGCACCGTATCATAGTGATAACCTTTTTAACTGAAGTTGCAGAGCAGTTATGTAGTTTCCTTTACTGCCTTGCTGAGTACTTCTGATTTAGGTGTTGGAAAATTCATACTTATCTATCATGTAGTGTTGTTTTTCTCTGATTAAAAGTTGTAGGCCTGCCAGAGATGTAATATGGAGATTAGCACTCACATTTGAAGCATTGGTTGCCTGCAGTGATATTAGAAAGATGCAATTGATCAGCATTCACATTAGCTAATAAATTTTCTTTTATTTCAGCCTTTGGGTATATTTAGCCAGACATAAATTTCAAGGAAATACTTTTGGTTCTGACAGCTTATTATTTTTACTTGCAGACCAGACAGCTTGCAGAAAAATCAGGACCTGGAATTTGAAAGGAACAAAGAAAGATTTGAATTCTTAAAGGTACTGAAAAAATAATCTCATTTGCAGGGAGGAAAGTACAGCGACTGAAAGTTCTGCCAGAGCTCATGTGCATTGAAAACTTTTGACTTCTATTTCCTTTTGTTTCAGTGGGGCTCTCGGGCTTTTAAAAACTTGAGGATTATTCCGCCAGGCTCTGGGATCATCCACCAAGTGAACTTGGAGTACTTGGCAAGAGTGGTGATGGATCAGGATGGCTACTACTATCCAGACAGTGTAGTGGGCACTGACTCACACACCACCATGATAGATGGCTTGGGAGTGCTTGGCTGGGGTATGTGCAGAAGTGTATTGTGAATATCTCTGGACCGAATAAGCTGTGTTTCAGGCTCTGTTTGGTGCTGAGCTGGCAGGTTAGCCCCCACACAAAGAAGTGTGAGTGTAGGAAAAAGAAATGAAAGAAGTGATGCAAGGACAGTCAGTCACCTCCTCCCATCAGCACACCAAAGCCCAGCCAGTCCGTGGGCAGTGAGTACTTCGGAAAAATTTTGTCCCCATTGCCCCCCTCCCAGGTTTTATGCTGAGCATGATGTTTTGTGGTATGGAGTATCTTGTAGTTCAGTTTGAGTCAGCTGTCCGGGCTGTCCCCCCAGTGTCTTGTCCACCCCTTTACTTGCTAAGGGGCAGAATGAGGAGCAAGATATTCTGTGAGACTGTGTTAGCACTGTTTGGCAAGAGCTAAGACATTGGTATGTTACTGACATGAGTTTGGTCACAAATCTAAACAGGGCAGTACATGGGCTTCCATGAAGAAAAGTTACCTCTGTGCCAGCCAGGCACAGTACATAGACTAACCCCAAATGCAAGTAACCTCATAAGGTCTCTTATAGTTACTTAAGACTTTTAAAGTAAGCTCCTGTTCTGATAATGGCCTCAGATGATTTCTGCACTGTGTGTTGTTGGGTTTTTGTTTGGTTTTTTTACATATTTTTTTTAATTCTGCTTTTAAATCACAAGGAAGTAGTTAAGGAAAACATTAAAGGAAGGGAATTGAAGCATGACTGATAATCCAGTTTTTCCTTAGTCACTTGGCTACTTTCGAAGTGTTG
The DNA here is from genome assembly GCA_035583235.1 of Hafferia zeledoni. Classification (NCBI taxonomy): domain Eukaryota; kingdom Metazoa; phylum Chordata; class Aves; order Passeriformes; family Thamnophilidae; genus Hafferia; species Hafferia zeledoni. The sequence goes on from JAWWEV010000095.1 coordinate 25,509,585, forward strand.
ACTTATCAAAAAAGTACTACAAATAACTAATCTATTAGATTGAAGGTGCTGAAAATTGAGTGAGTTAAATATGATTGGAAAGGACATTATGGAAAACAGGACTGTGAAGTATGTTCTCATACCAGTACTCTGCAGAATACTTGCTACAGAAGTAAATATAAAGAATTTATTTTTGCTTGTAGTGGTCAACTGCAGTGCTTGAATTATTGAATAAATTAGTACCTGTGGAATGAAAGTATTTGCAATCATTCCACACAGAAGCAAAAACAGTTGATCTTTTATTTTCCTGTGATATGGTGATAGGAGCCTTACTGAAACACCTGTTGTACAAATACAGAACACATTATGTTTTTTTAAAAACATTTGCTAGTTGATCACAAATGTGCTTGTGAAGTTCCGAGTACCAGATATGATAGCACTGTGTGTTTTTAATATCTGTATTAAAATACTACTGTAGCAATATTGATTGATGGAGGCTTTCTGTCAAGGGTGAAAGAGTTCCTGCTGGCTTAGAATACAAATGTAAACAAGTTCAATTTATTTAAAGTGTGATAGCTTGGGGATTAGACACATCTCTTATGCTATATGTGATTGCACCATACACATGGAAACACTATTTAGGTGATGTTGCAATACTGATAGCTGCTTGGAAGAGTGTGACTCAGCCTCATTTGTCTCCAGAACTGGAAAAGTATGGCTGGGCATAGTCTATACTGTATATGCTCAAAGTGCTGGTAATGCTGAACTTGCTTCGTGCTTGTCTGTGGTAGCCTATTAGTCATGTTGACTCACTTGACTGTTTAAAAATTATTCAACACCTGGTGAAAGGAATCACATGATTGGATCTGTCACACCATGATCTTTTATATTAACATAAAATTGCATAAAATAAATCAGAAATTATTTTTCAGAACCATTCTTAGACTGTGGAAAAGAGGGGCATACATAAGCAACGATTACAGGCAATTTGTTCTAGCTCAGTATTAATTAAGCTAAACAAAAGGTAGAATGAGGTTTGAAGGCAGAAGATAAACATAAGAGTGACTTTCTACAGGCAAAAATTTATATATCTGTTTCATGCCAAATTGCTAGAAAATATCATGGGTTTATTAGATTGCGTATGACTATGACATCTTGATTAAATCAGCAAAATGAAGCAGTAACTTGAATTACATTCCTCTAATAGTGAAGGTGTGCCTACACAAAGGTTTCCACCTGCAAATGCCCAAATCCTGCTGAAACTTAATAGATGTAAGGGAAGATATTTCTGTCTTAGCGAGTAGCTTTTCTGTTAGTATTCTTTAGTAATCTTCCTTTCCTTCAGAATAACTTTTGAGTTTTTGTTTGGTGACCAACAGTCATGGTCTGCATACATTTCACTCACAGCACATCGTGCTCAATGCCATGTCAGTGGTTCTTGGTTTGTGCATTGCACACTTAAGATGTTAAATAAAACTTTCACATCTGTTATTGTAAAAGCCAAGCATCCTCAGAATAAGTTACTTATATTTATCTAATATCCTATCTAATGACTTAGGAATAAGATGAAAGTATGAAACAAAAAGAAATTAGAAAGCTTGACCTTGCAGAAACTGAAGCAAGATGAGGACTGCCTCTTAGCAGAAGTCTAAGGCCTTCTCTCCCCTTTCAACCTAAAATAGAATACTCATCAGACAACTGCCTTCATGTGTTTATTTTTGATATGTTACTGTCTTTCTGAGTAGTTGTTCTGTATACTCCTGTTCCATACAGGTGTCGGTGGCATTGAAGCAGAAGCAGTGATGTTGGGGCAGCCGATCAGCATGGTGCTTCCTGAGGTGGTTGGCTATAAGCTGGTAGGAAACCCTCAGCCACTGGTAACATCCACTGACATTGTGCTCACCATTACCAAGGTAAATTACCAAGGGTTTATGTTTTTCTATTACTGCTGAGAGCTGTGCATGCTCTGTAGGACAGAGCCACTGTTCTGCAGGCTTAAGAACCCTGTGTGTGCTCCATGTAGTAATTTTGGACTTTTTAAAAGCTCTATCACTCTGTGTAGGTTGGAATCAGCTGTTGAAGGACATTTTTCTAGGCAAATCTTTTTCCCAGAACAACAAAATGTGTGTGGAGATATTTTAGAATTCAGTAATGTTTTGAAAAAACAGTGCTTTCTCCTCTGACTCAAAAGAAACAATGTTACTTGTTGTTGAAGTCCCCATTTCAATAAGGCAATGTAAACTCCCCAAAACAGACAGTAACCACTGCAGTCTGATTTCTTTGATGTGCGGGTGTTTGACTCATGTCATATGTCCAAAATATGTTTATTCACTCTGCATTGGCACTGAATTAAGAGTATTATTTGGTCAGCATTAATGCTGGAGGTCAGAAATCTGGTACACAAGTTCATCATGGGATGCTCTCTCTAGAGAGACCTCCAAATGGGGAAAGCCAACATTTTTAAATTTTTTTCATCTGGGTATGTATGTTCAGTTTCATGTACTGTGCAGTTGGTTCTCCCTGTTTCCTCATCTTCCTGTGTTTGCTGGCTGAACATTCCCCATACAGTTCTTTGCTTCTTAGAACATCATGTTGAGAAAAATACAGTTGTAAGACAGAGTCTAGTTTAAATGAGAGGAAGAGCAGGTTTTGGAAGGAATGCATCCCTGTATTGTAACTTATTGTTGAAACTTTACATCTCTGTGTCCTCATCTTCATGATTTAGTTTACCAAAAGCTTCCTGGTTTCAAGTGGCTTAAGAAGCCTTCACAAGAGGTTTCTCTAAAGTTGAAAGTTAGATTTCATAACAGACATGCACAGCTTTTTTTTGACACATAACAGTGACACAGGCATTGTATTTTTGTAACAGCACCTTCGCCAAGTTGGAGTTGTGGGTAAATTCGTGGAGTTTTTTGGCCCTGGTGTAGCCCAGCTCTCAATTGCTGACCGAGCCACCATTGCCAATATGTGTCCAGAGTATGGAGCAACAGCTGCCTATTTCCCAGTGGATGATATTAGCATTGGGTACCTGATGCAAACTGGTGAGTGTAAAAAGAGACCACAAGTTAAAGGTGTAATTGGAAGCAGGACTCTAGGTCTGTATAGTGTAGTCAGCAGTGGGATTGAATCAGGTGGAGCCTTCTGAGCTTGATTTAATTTTTATCGATACTTTCTTGTTGAGGCTGTGACTTGCTCTGAGGGTTCATGTTTAGGAAGAGCTGGGTGTTGGACTATTTGGCAGATAAATGCCTGCTTAACCCTGCCTGAACCTAGCTTGTCCACATGACAGAAGTAGGAACGCGAGATTTTGTTCTGCAAAGGTCACTAAGTCTGTTCAAGTGCTTTGTTTTGAGTGAATCTCTAATGTTTTTCATGAAGGTCTTGTAGTGCCATGTACAGTGTGAACAGTGAAATAGCCTGTTACGCTTTTTCTTTTGTTCTGTCAGATGGAAATTCCTCTGTTTCATTTGCATTTTGCTTTTGCTGTATCTGATTTTCTTCATAGGCCGTGACAAAGAGAAGGTTATGTGCACAAAAAAGTATCTTGAGACTGTAGGAATGCTAAGAGATTTCAAGAACTCTTCTCAGGATCCAGACTTCACACAGGTTAGAAACTACTCTTATCTTCTGACTCCTTGCTTTACACCCTGTCCTATCTTAGTGTGACAATTGTATGTTTTTCACACAAACTAAGAAATAGTCAAGGGACTCCTTTTCCCTTGGTTTTGGCCTTACAGCTATCTTATCCAAAGACCTGGTGGAATTGGTCAGCTTACTCTTCAGGTGTGAAAACTTGGGTATAGGTGTAGAATGACTCTCAACTGACCTCAAGCTGGTGCAGATTTAGCATTTGTTCTGAGTAGGTTTGAGACATCTTGTCCAGACTCAGGTGTAGCTATGAAAATAATATTGATGTTTTCTGTGTAAGCCTTGTTGCAGTTTTACCCTTTTTCTGTTCAGTAAGTTACATTACTGCATGAATCAGGACACTTGCAAGCTCTGTGGGTTAACTGCAGACCACACAAGTAATTCTATGGAAGAAGATCAAGATCTTACTCTGTGTCCAGGAAGCTCAAGAATATTCTTGGCTTTCTCTACAGTAAAGTTTTGTCCTGTAACTTGTGTTTAGGTTTGCATGATTATTCCAAAACCTTAATAGATATAGAAGATTAATCACACTGTAAAAACGAAGTTGGAACGTGGGTGAGGAATGCCTGAATAGTCTACTTTGGTTTGTGTCAGTACCAGGATTTCTTCATACCATTGTTTTTGCTGCTGCTAGCATATAAAAGGATGAATTAAAAAATTCATTTTTATTGCTTAGATGCTTTAGTCACCTTGGGTTTTTCAGTAACTGTAGTACTTTTGATAGCCATGCCTGTGAGCTGGCAGCATCTAAAGGCAGAACTGTTACTTTGCTTCTGATCTTTTCCTTCCTGTGTGTTTTTGATAATTTCTGCAAATAGACTTAAAGATGTGCAGACTTAGTATTGGTTCAACAGCAGAGGTAAGAATACCTGTGGTTTAGCTGACTTCAGCTTAATGTGCAGTGCTGAACTGCTCTCTGTTCATCTTACTTGAATAGGTTGTTGAGTTGGATCTCCATACTGTTGTGCCTTGTTGCAGTGGACCAAAGAGACCTCAGGACAAAGTTGCTGTGTCAGATATGAAAAAGGACTTTGAGACTTGTCTGGGAGCCAAGGTAGGGGCTGGGGACATTTGGGCATACAAACTTATGCATACTTCTAATAGCTGTCTGGTGTTCAGGAACTACATCTGGGCTTAACTTTTGTGTTGTTTGTTTGGTTTGTTTGCCTAATGAAAAGTAAATGAGGATGTTTGAATGCAGTTTTGAAGATGACAGCAGCATGGTAGTTTAAAATTGGAGTTTTGCTTCTCTTGTGGGAAAGTGTTCATGTACCATTGTAGTAGTAGCTCTTCCTGATCTTAGGCCTAACATGGTTTAGACATACACTAGAGATTTCTGAACTAACCACGATGGGGGGTTATTAGTTGAGGGGACAAAGTACCCACTGCACTGATCTCTGAGCAATTCAGCCCAGCTCTTTGGCTTGCGAAGCAGGTTATGCCCTGAGATCAACAGCATAGTTTTGCACTAAGTATTGAATCTATTCAGCAGATCAAAACTGCATTTGACATTGTGTCTCTTTGATGTTGGTGAAAAAGAGAGAAACAATGTCTTCCCTCTGTTCTATCCAATCGAAAGTGGTTATTGAATAAAGATTTATATTTAAATCAATATTCTGAGACACCTAAGTTTTCTAAATTAGTTTGAATCCTTACCTCATTCACTAACCATCCTTGCTCAAGGCAGTGCAGAACATTAGTGATGCATATCAAGAAGCCTAAACTACAGTGAATCCCAGTAGTTTTACTTTTTTTACAGTTTCCAAAGTCATTAAGTGACCTCATGCTTTCAGATCTCTAAATGTATGCATGTGCAGTGCCTTCGTACTGTTTTTTTTCCCAACTGTTAGGCTTTTGCCTCTCAAATCAGCTCCTGGCATAAGTTTGAGTTATTTGATAACCATGGCATAAAATTCTTGTGTTATGGCTAGAATTTCAGGACTAGCTTGTGTATTAAGACTGTATGTGATAGGAATCTGGAACATACAAGAGCAAGAAGCACATGAGCAATCTGAAGAAGGATATATTGGTGCAGGAAGAAAAGACAAATACATGCATTAAAGGCTGCCTCCTTTATTAGTAAATAGAGAGTAGGATAAACTCCAGAAAGAATAATTTTTATCCATCGCTTTGGTTAAGCAGACACACAAGTCTTCACCACCAGACCTAAAAGCACAAGCATGGATGTAACTGATAGATGCTTCTCACTGGTGAAAAAAACAGCCTGTACTGATTTTCAGTCAAAGTATTGATGTTAACCACGTCCTTTGATTATCTTCTCTTCCTACAGCAAGGATTCAAGGGATTTCAAATTGCCCCAGACCGACACAACAGCGTAGTCAAGTTTAATTTTGAGGGCTGTGACTATGAGCTTGCTCATGGTTCAGTAGTGATTGCTGCCATTACAAGCTGTACAAACACCAGCAACCCCTCTGTTATGTTGGGTGCAGGTAAGTATTTGCCTAACGTGCAGTAGTTTCTCTGTGGTTCTGGCTGTGTGTTCTGTGGCTAAAGACAATGACAACACTGATGTAAGTCTACGTGCACAGTGCTGGTTTTGTCATTTGGAGTGCTAAAACTCACCTTAGATTCCAAGAGTAGCAGGAGGAGTTCTAGACATGTAGGTTGATCAAAATGTGGTTTTCCTGCACTATGCATATGGCAAGCTGGAACTTAACTAACCAACGCTTCTGACTCTTTTTCAAGTGCCCAGAAGTAGTTATATAGAGCTGAGAAGAGGCTGTTAGAGGCAAGAAAACGGACAGTGAAGAACAGTCTATGGGTGTAAGTCTGAAGGTGCTATGACCTCTCAGCAGAGTACAAAACACACACTTAGTAGAGGTTGCCCTCTCTAATTGTTACAGGAGTTGTGAGGGCATATTAAGGGTGAGCAGAGGACAGAAATTGTGTTCTCAGGCATTACTATCTTTCAGAGCCTTTTCATTTGCACCTTAACTTCATCCACAAAGTGGTTGGAGGTGGGCTTTGTATGTCCCAGTACAGAACAGTTACTCTGATTTGGTTGTGTTTAATTTCTGGTCAGGACGTTGTTCATTTTTAACCTGGCTAGTCTAGGCAGAAAATTTCTCATTCCTAATGCGTGCTTCTGGCAACAAAATATGAATGAAGAGTGTCAGCTCAAAGGGTTCAGTTTATACTAGACAAGTTTGGCCCACTTTCCCAGCTGCTTGGCTGCATGTTCACATATTTCCTTCTCTCCTCTGCAAGCATATACCTAGATGGTATCTCTCGGTGTAGGATCATCACTGCATTAGGATTTACTAGTTTATAAGACTGTTTGTGGAATGGAGACTTTTTTCCTACAAAGGTCAGAAGGGATGTGCAATGGGCAATATAAAGGCCCTTGACCAGAGAGGATTATCTCTTGGTTGAAATAATATAACTTTTCTTCTTTGTTCCTGTGTGGTGCTGGGAAGCTTTTGGCTTGTCAACAGCTGCTGTCAACAGTCACTTTATGTTTGATTTTTTGATGTGATGTTTGTCACCTGTTCTTAGGGTAGCATCTCTCTGGGTACTTTACAGTACCAGCTGTTCACTCCCTTTCCCTGCATAAAAGCTCTTCTAAATGCTAGCAGCAGGGACAAAGGTCATCATAAACCAAGATGTGGGGCAGAAAGGGAAGCTGAGGAGAGACCTACTTGTTTCCTTACTGCTTCAAGAGGAACAGAGTTGAACAAAGTTTCCCAATTCATTTGCCCTTGACAGGACAGCCAAATCAGCATACCTCTTTGCTCAGGTCCATTCTGATCCTGATCACAGAAACAGAGCTGTATTTATTTCTTCCAAGGATCAAGAAGTAGGTTTACTCCAGGCATATTATCTTTGTTCTGTTCTATTGCCTTAGTTCTAGGTGGGTGTGTCCCTCAGTTGTGCCACCTGTTTAGGATAGTTTCCTGAAGTGTTTGGCACCTGCGTTAATGACAGACATTTTTAACCTTCTGTGAGACAGCTTTATTATCTTTTGGTCAGCTTGGCTTAATAGCTCTTTAGTTTTGAAGTGTAAAATGCCTGCAGATACATGTAAAGTTGGTACTTTGAGTGCATTCACTACTGCAGAATACACAGCAGCATGAAGAATGTAGTCCTTGTGATCTTGTGCTGAGATTTAGCGGATGCTCTTTCCTTTGCTGCCTTTCTGTACAGCAGCACTTATGTTTTGATCTTGGCAAGGAAGGAAAAAGTAATTCTGGCAGTCTCTGGTAACTGTTTGTAAACTACGGTGTTGAGGACCTACAAGATACCCACAAGAAACATGATAATTTGGCTTTCAGGGTGAAGTTTGAAATAAAAACAAATAAAACATAGTGTTCCCACATTAAGTAAGGAAATTAAAAAATTCAAGATACGAGTAGTTGTTTCAAACTACCACTATATATCCTGTGCACTAAACAGGGGCTGTCTGTCTGTGGGGATATGCTGTAGAAGTCTTGAAAACCTGATCTGACTTTACAAAGTTGTTGGATTAAGGTTGCTCAAAACAATTTAAGGTCTGGCATTTCCTTGCCAATTTTGAGAGTTCAACTTTGCCTTCTTTTCAGACCTGCTATGAGCAAGAAGACACAATCCAGCACTGTTTGAACAGGCTGTGAAACTCTCAGGTCTTATGATGATCATTTGTTCATGATCACGTTTTTGAAAATATCCAAGAGCTCCAGTTTCCACAACTTCCTTTGGTAGCCAAGGAGCCTCAGCAATTTCAGGAATAAGACTGTTTCTATAAATTTATGTGTGTATACCATTTCGCAAAACATTTAAAAATGGAGGTCTCCAGGTCATGTCTAACAGAGCTACCAAAGACAGAACAATCTGACGACATCTTCTTGTTGGAGATCATGTTGGACTAAAGCAGAGCTGATGTGTATTTTCTTATCTAAATGGATGTAATGTGTGAGAGAGAATGCAGCATGGGAACGTGAAGTTTTGCATAGTTTGCATATTTGCTGTTTCTTTTATGTTCATCCTGGAAAAGGCTGGAGTTGACTAGTTTTTGGAACATTCATCAATGGACAATATGTTTCAGAGGAAGGAATTCAGGATTAATGTGTTTCTTGTAAAACGCTCCACTAAAACATCTCCATGTGCATTACAAATCCGGGAGTGGTAAATCAGCACTTGTGCAATAAGCTGTACATTGTGAGATAGCTTGTTTGTGCTAAGGGCCAGCCTCAGTGCTCTTGCAGCCTTCTGCTTCTGAGAGCAGCAAGTCTTATGGTTACTTCAGCACTGGGTTACAAGACCATGGTAAGTTGGAATTTAACAAGTCTCCATTGTTTGGTGTGAGACACTTGTGTTACAAATAATGTCCTGAGTTATGAATGTCTACATGCTGCCCCAGTGTGAGTGCATCTTGTTGAATGCAACTTCTAGCAACTTTCTCATGGAACAGAAATTGCAATTGGATCTACAGTTCAACAGAGCTGTTTAGCTCTAGCCGGTTATTATGTGATTAGTGCTGTTGGCTTTCTGTACCCTTGCATTGCTGGGGCTGGTGCCTGTTCTGTTCCCAGTTATTTAATGATACTTCTCTTAACCTGATCTGCTGGTCCACCAAACTGTCTCACTTCCAGGGAAAACTGCAACTATCCTTTGCATTTTTCAGGATTGCTTGCTAAGAAAGCTGTTGAAGCTGGTTTGACAGTGAAGCCATACATTAAAACTAGCCTGTCCCCAGGAAGCGGGGTTGTCACTTACTATCTGAGGGAGAGCGGAGTTATGAGTTATCTTTCCCAGCTAGGGTAGGTGTGCTTTTCTTACTGTTGTAGCTGCTTAACTAAAAGTATTGTAAACAATTGATGCTATAAAATAACTATTATTCTGTGCAGCTTAAAAGATATTGCAGGTACCTTGTGGTGTGATCCTGCATGAGCTAATGCATTGCTGCTGTGCTGGCTGGCCCTATAGCAATGATTAAGGAGGCCTTGAATACTTAAGTTTTTAAGCAGGAAAATGGGTTATTTTCAAGTCTAATGGTTTTCAAATAGTATACATCACTTTGTACTGTTATTCTTCTTGCTAGGTAACACATTTCCCATTCTGTTTGCATGGACAGTGACTGCAATGATAAAAGTAGAATATATCCTCAAAAATGCTGTTTTCAGCAGCAATTAATTTATTAAAGCAGTAAATCTTCTGAAAGTAGGTGTAACCACCTGCTAAAGGGTTAAATGTCTTGCTCCGAAATATCGTGTTGTTCATTGATGATTTTTGTGCTCTGTCTAGGTTTGATGTGGTGGGTTATGGCTGTATGACATGTATTGGCAATAGTGGACCCCTACCAGAGTCTGTTGTTGAGGCCATTACACAGGTATGTTGCTTTTCCTGTCCAGTTTATTTAGGTAAGCTATTCTCTGCTGTGTGCTCTTCTGAGCTGTATTATAGTGTGCACTGACTCTTCTCAGCTCTGGGCAAAATAAATTCAGTCTGTGTTTTGGGATTGTCTGGAAGGAGGCAGATCTGTGACTGTTCAGTCTCTGCAGTTGCAGTGCAGTGAGGCTCTGCAGACTTTCTGGATGCGTGGATTCTGACATTTGATATCTTACTTGATTTCTTTTCCTGTTTCTTCTATTTATAGATGTCACGCACCTCAGCTATCTTTCTCTCAAACTGTCTTACAGGGAGACCTTGTTGCAGTGGGTGTGTTGTCTGGCAACAGGAATTTCGAAGGGCGTGTCCATCCCAACACCCGTGCTAACTACCTGGCCTCCCCACCACTGGTAATAGCCTATGCAATTGCAGGGACCATCAGGATTGACTTTGAGAAAGAGCCTTTAGGTAAGATAGTATCAGAATGCTTCTTTTGACAGCTTATAAACTAAACTGTTTGGAGTTAAGCTCTTCAGAAACATTTGTCCTAGTGAAGTGCTTCAAAGTGCTAAGTGCCTCTGGGAAACAAAACATGCAATTGTTAAGAAATAGAGCAACAAGGAGTCTGTAGGTTGGAGAAGGTGGGAAGCCAAGCCTGAGCAGTGTTCTAATTCCACTGGGGTATGCTTTTGGTTGTATCTGGGCGATAGTCTTTAGCAACTTAACTTAGTAGACTTTCCTTGAGCAGGAAGATCAGCTAGACAACCTTCAAAGGTCCTTTCCTACATAAATGATTCTATAAATTATTCTGGAACACTACTGGAGGTCTCAGAATAAGGCTTAGGTACAGGCATTATGAAGTTTATGACACACTTTTCTATTAGATCCCTGTAGCCGAAATAAAGTGTTTCTTATGATTGTTAAAACGAACACGTAGCTAGAGGACACAATTATAAACTTTTCTTTCTTCCTAATGGAAAATTTATGGAATAAATGTGACAATACCATTTTCTACAGGAATAAATGCTTCAGGGAAGAAGATTTTCCTGAAAGATATCTGGCCAACAAGAAATGAAATTCAGGCTGTTGAGCGTCAGTTTGTTATTCCTGCAATGTTCAAGGAGGTCTACCAAAAAATAGAGGTGAATTAATCCTCTGGGCAGTAATTTGATTGATGTACTGTGCTATTCTGACGATGTTAAATAAGATGTTCTTGATAATTAAATGAACCTTTTTCTTCTGTTGCTGTTGTTCCTGTTTTAAAAAAATATTCAAATGAGCTTTTTTAAAAAAATGTCTGCTGGATAATTAATTGATTCTTACAGACAGTCACGTTCTGAAAATTGGTCCTTATGATTTTTTTAATGTAACATGTAGGTGATGTGTTTTAAACAGTCATCCCAGGCTGATATTAGAAAGTGAGATATTCCAGCTTCACAGACTCTTGATTTTTTTCAGCTGACATAAAATTAATTTGCATTGACTAAAGCATTCACATTAGCAAAAAAACCTGTACTTGGTCATGTCTTCCTGCAGGTCTGTTTCAAGTGTTAAAACAAAATATTCTAAAGTTTTATATATTTGGGAAGCTTCTTAAAGTTACTGATTAATAAACTAAAGAATTTTAAAGTGTTATCTATGTACACAATACAAGTTATTCTCAAAAAACAGGATGAACATCTTTTTGAATGAAGTGAGAGTTTTCCTAACTCTTTTAATAGATAGAATAATTTAAAACCCCCCCTCCAACATAATGTATATTGTTATATATGTTTTCCAAAATGTTTGAAGAAAAAGACAATGCTTTTCCTGAAGTCAGATTTGTAATTTTACCTGGATTCTGAAGTAATTGTGTTGTTTCTGGAAACTTAAAACTCAATGGGAGGATTTTGTTTTTCAGACAGTAAACAAATCTTGGAATGCCTTAGATGCTCCTTCAGATAAACTGTATACTTGGAATCCCAAGTCTACTTATATCAAGTCTCCTCCTTTCTTTGATCATCTGGTAGGTACACGCTTTCCCTTTGAATCAAGGCAAAGTTTGTAGTGACCTTGACTAATTTTAAAGATGAAACAAAGACACTTTGAGAGGCCTGAAAGCATCCACCATAGCCTATTAAGGCCTTTGTTCTTAAATGTTAGAATTGCAATATTGTTTTCATTTTAATACAAAGGCATGAATGAATCTGAAAATTGTAAGGATCTTCTGTCAAGTCAGGGCTTTTGAAAAGTCCCCTTTTCCTTTTAAGTTGAAATACTTTCAAATGGTCAAAAAGCAAGTGACGAAAAAGAATAGGAAAAAAACGCACAGTTCTGCCTGTTTGCACTTTGCACCAAATAGTTCAGTGTTCACATTGCTGTTTTAGTACTAAAAAGAAAATGTAGATGTTAATACGTGCAGATATCTAGGTATCCCAGATTTTCATCCATGTATCACAGGAAGCCTCCACTAGTTGTCTCATCTATTTTCTTCATGCATGAACCTGATGACAGACAGCCAAGAAATCATATTTTGTTCCAGAAAATGAATGTTTTTAATAGGGTTATTTTTTTCTTTCTCTTAATTGTGTAAGAGGGGAGACTTTATTTTACAATTTTCACTTTTTGAGAAGGGTAAAGGAATTATTTTTCATATAATAATTATTGTGTTTATGATGGCTTAGACTTTGGCTCTTCAGACCCCAAAAACCATAGAAGGTGCTTATGTCCTGTTGAGTTTTGGGGATTCTGTGACAACTGACCACATCTCTCCAGCTGGGAACATAGCAAGAAATAGTCCTGCAGCGCGTTATTTGACCAGCAGAGGGTAAGCACTACTTCTTGTTCTTGTTATAAATTGGGAAGAGGAAACAAACCGCAACTACTATACCATGTTACAGGCACACATACCTTCTGTCTGTTCACATGCACTTGTATACCTTAACAGCTGCCCAGGGAACTTATAAATTATGAAAGAAAAGCATTTCTCTTTGTGCTGCTTCAGCAGCTCTCACCAAGTGTAAAAAGTTGAATAGACTGTGCACATCTCTTAGCACTGTACAGCTGATGACATTTTTATGAAGAGAGGGGAAGAAGATAACTTACATGCTAATTTTTGCAGTAAGTCTATTCATAAATAAGGGAATCAGGATTTGTCTCCCTATCAAAGCAAAAGGACCATGGGCCTTAGTGCCAAAAATTGGCTTTATATGCACTTCTAGCATGTGCAGCTATTTCATAGATCAAGGCTCTTAAAAGCTACAGAACATCTATAAGTTTAGGTTTCAGTGCAGCTGCAAAAACTGACAGATCTATTATGGTTAGAGTCCAAACTCATGTAAAATATTAGTCTTTTCCTATGGCCAGTCTGTCAGTTTAGTACTTGGGGTTCAGCTTAAAGCAAGACTAGGACTTAGCAAGTCCTATTCAGTCTTAACAGATAATATAATGCTTTTAATTTCGTGTTTAGCACTTTTTACATTCTCAGTGGTGTTTTGAAGAACAGCATTGATAAAAAAAAATCAACCCTTTAGACCTAATAATTTTGGAGAGAAAAGAGATTAAAAAAATTACTGAAAACTAATTGCTCTGGACTCTTTGACCCTCTGCTATTGGTCACTTTAAAATCTGAATAGTCCTGCACACATTACAAAACAGATGTTGTATGTCATAACTGGTGTTTGGATATAGCCCAATGCAAACAACTTAATTTTCTGTCATATTCTGGCACTTTTTTTTTACTGGTTAGGCTGCAGTGTCCCCTCATTCTTATGTCTGTTTGCAAATGAACCTTTTCTTCTGTAGTTTTAACTTTCAGCAATGGTTCTTGCTGCTTTTAGATATTTAGCACAGTGCTTTGCCTTTGTTCTAGATGCTGTAATAATATAAAGAACAAGGATAATCTTCAGTAGCCAGCTATTGAGTATTGTGTGGCGTCTTTTGACTTAACATGAATTATATCCTTGCATCACTACTGGATCCTGTTCTCCAGAGCAAGGACTGAGAATACTATGGAAGCTATTTT
>JAWWEV010000095.1:25541217-25558988 GCA_035583235.1 Hafferia zeledoni
GGGTTGTTGTGGCCAAAGTGCAGGACCCGGCACTTGGCCTTGTTGAACTTCATCCCACTGGAATCAGCCCATCTCTCAAGTCTATCCAGATCCCTTTGCAGAGCCCTCCTGCCTTCCAATAGGTGGACACTCCCTCCCAACTTGGTGTCATCAGCAAATTTGCTAATGATGGACTCAATCCCCTCAACTAAATCATCAATAAAGATGTTAAACAAAGCTGGACCCAACACAGACCTCTGGGGAACACCACTGGTGACCAGCCGACAGCTGGATGCAGCTCCGTTCACCAGCACTCTCTGGGCCCAGCCCTCTAGCCAGCTCCTAACACAGCACAGAGCACCCCTGTCCAAGCCATGGGCTACCAGCTTTTCCAGCAGTATTCTGTGGGTGACAGTGTCAAAGGCTTTGCTAAGGTCCAGATAGACACAACCATAGCCTTCCCCTCATCCACCAGGTGGGTCACCTGATCAAAAAAGGAGATCAGGTTGGTCAGACAGTCCCTGCCCCTCCTAAACCCATGCTGGCTGGGTCTAATCCCTTGTCCATCCTGAAGGTGCTGTGTGATTGCACTCAGGATGATCTGCTCCATAACCCTGCCAGGCATGGAGGTCAGGCTGACAGGCCTGTAGCTGCCAGGGTCCTGCTTGCAGCCCTTTTTGTGGATTGGGGTGACATTCGCCAACCTCCAATCATCTGGATTCATGCAAGAGGAACTGTGATGCAGAAATAAGCTTCAGAAGTGTTTGCTTATTTTAATGTACACTTTGAAATTCTCACTGTATTTGTTCTTTGTTGGGGTTTCTTGGGTTTTGGGTTGTTTTGTTTGGGGTTTTTTGCTTGGGTGAAGTTTTTAATTCTCCCTTCCTGCCCCAGAATATAGTTCACTCTCAAATATCTTGAAAGTGGAAAGGAGGGCAGGGGAGGAAATCTAGAACTGAGGTAAACAGGCTTAAGGCACTGTGGCCAGTGTGCTAAGGCCAGTCTAAGCACAGACAAAGCCCTTTAATTGAGAGCTGGAGAAACCAAGACTGATCCTGAGCACAGCCATCCATGAGTCTCTGTCTCAGCCATATCTTCTCTGATGTTGTTTATGTTCCACAGATCCCGCTCAGGAAAGCTAACTCAAATGCTTTTCAATAGAAAATAATGGAGACCTGGTATACAGTGTTATTAGAGGTAATCCAGAGGCATGAAGAGGAGAGAATGCTGACTAGAAAAGGTGGCCAGGGCACACCTAGAAATAACTCTTGAGTGTAACTGAGAGGCCAGAAAAAATACAAGAAGTGCCAGAGCAGCAAGTGTGAAAATAAACTTTTGCTAGAAGGAAGAAATTACATTTAAAGTAACATCATAACTGTAATCCTTCTTGTTTTCTAACAGAGACAAACTTAGGTATGAAGCATTTGGAGAAATGTTTAAATAAGAACATACAGGTATTTCTCATCAATGAAATGCAGCTCATTGCATTTTACATGCAAGCCCATTCGTTTCAGACTCTTTAAATTCAGAAGGATTTGACAGTTTCAAAAGCACACCTTCCTAGCTTATGAAACAGAGGTGAAATTCAAGCAAAAATATTTATGATTGCCAAACTAATCACATGTAACAGGAAAAGAGTTGATTATCCTATCTATAATATCTTATTTAGGAAATATTTCTTAAAGGGAAGTTAAAAATTAGGAAGTAGAAAGGAAGTGGAAACGGAGTGACTGCTCTAGCAGCTATGAGGATTCATACTGATAAAATCAAATGACTTGCAATACAGGCATATTTCAGAATCTTACCCACTGAGTAAATCTTCCTCATCAACGCCTCTGTCTCAGACATCAGCCCTGAGATGATGTCTGCAAAGTGATTCTGTGCTCGCATTTTAACCCATCTGATATCTGGAGACAAGAAATTTAAGTCAGTAGCCTGAGTAAGTAAAACATTTCCCTCAGGGCAGAACTAAGTCTTATCTAGAAGAATGCTACATATGGTGCTCTATGCAATCATAATCAAGTTTACTGTCAATGAGTATTGTACTTGCACAGAAAGAAACAGCCTCCAGTCTTCACTGACAGAACTGAAAAAAAGCCCAGAGGCAGTGAATTACAGCAAAGAGAAAATGTGCCCAAATGAGCACTGCCTTACTGCAGGACAACAATGAAATGCAAACCTAAACTCCTTTCAGGGTGGCAGGAAGCAAAGTTCCAGCTTACTTTTAAGCTTTTATCTTAATCTGAAAAAAGAGGAAGTGGATAGCGGCCTTAATCATGGTGCTTTTCCTCTCCCAGGAAAGTAAAAAGGAAGTGTGCTTACGTGATTCTGGCTTGTTTCTGAACCTCTGCAGATCCTGTTTGTTCTCTCTGACAGTGGATATGGCCTGTATGTCAAGGCAGGAGCAGAGGGTACATATGTGCTCTACAGCTTCCTTGATGGTCTTGGCATTACCAACTCCTACAGAAGCAGTTAAACCTATAATCTGAGCACACACATGAATAACAGTTGTTGTTCTTCTGACATGAATGGAATGAAACTAGGAAACACTGCTACCAATCACCAAATAGCCACCATCTTCAAATACAAGAAGATGAAACAGCCAACAGAAGTAAACAAGAAGCAAGCATGAAACCTTAGGAGTGAAATCTTATCTGCACTAGCGCCATCTCCACGGCAGTCAATTTAAACTTAAAATAAACTATCCAGCCACTTAAATGCAAAACTAGCTGTATTTGTCAGTTCTTACCACACAGAGAAACAGCAAACCCAGCCCCTGAACCATCCTTTGCACTCATTAAGAGCTATCTTCTCAGCTGAACAGAATCCTCCTGCCAGGAGAGGCAGCAACTCCATTTTATTTTCACAAAAGAGAGCAACAGAAAAGTGACAAGAAGATTACTAAATTACATGCTTCCTTCTTAGTTCAGCTTTCCTGTTTGCTCTCAAGTACTCCAGTCTCTGTGACATTTGATCACTCCTTCTTGGCAGCTGCAGGGAGGATGTAACATGGGAAAAAAGCCTAGAGGTGTCCAAAAATGAAAAAGCATTCCAGATGCTACTGTTTCAGTTTGCAGACATTGCTAAATGGAAGTTTGAACTGGATAGCACAAAAGGCAAGATTCAAAGCTTTGCTGACTGTATTGCAAAATACTTTTCTTTAATATTTCCACCACTGACAGGGTGGGCCTTACCTGAGGCAGTTGGTTTGCAGAAGAGTCAAATTTCTGATCCAGGTATCTGGTCATTAACACATTGTATGGGTGGTTGCCTGTGGTGTTGTGACACTCATCAAATATCATTAGAGTGAAAATGGAGAGAGAGCTAAGGATTCCAGTCTCGATGCTATTCACAAGAATCTGGGGTGTTAGCACAATGATGTCACTGTCCTGTATAACATGTTCTACAGAGACCTTTGCAACTGTTTCACCACATATTCCTTGAACAGAATATCTAGGAAGAAAATGCAAAATAGAGTATGAAAAAAGATGTCTTGCAGGGAAAATAAAGCTAGAAGAACGGACTTTTCAGCAAGCCTGAAAGGCAGTTACTAAGTTCTAAATGTCAAACATTTAGAGCAGGCAGTTTGACCATAGAAGCTGAGAAAGAAAAGTTCTGAGGGTAAACAATTGGATTTGCAACTACCATTAACTTAAATGTATTAGATTTGAGGAGTGATGAATTAGTGCATTTAAGCTGCATCTGTCAATTCTCATCCTTTTCTGTCTGTCTGGCATCATGGGACTGTTTTCTGTTCAGTAATCTTGTCTTCTTACAGCTATAAGGATATATATCTGGATGTTCAGTAATCAGGGCCTTCAAAATCAGAAGCTACAGGCTATCGAGGCCCCTCTAAGCAATTTTCGGGCCCTTTTTTTTTTTCTGACTAGAGGCTGAAAAAACACAGCAGTTTTGCTCCTTCTGTTTGGAAAATACAGAAGAGACTCTGAGAATAAGTGGAATCCCACTGCTGCTGTCTGGAGCTGCCTCATCTTTGGAAGCAGGGAGGAAGGGAATCTCAAGACAGAACACACCTCACCCTTTCCCAGAGACAAGCACAGATATACCTTCACTTTGCTGTTTCCATAGACATGAAGCAACCAGTGCTTAAACTTTCCAAAAGCAGACTTCAGATTTTCCAAACAAAGTCTGCCATGGCAATGCAGCTAGGCATCATCCTTTTGTTCATGTCCAACACTTGTCCACCAGTAAACATATTTGCCCCTAGTCACCAGTGACCTAAAGTGAAGTTTCTTTTCTGTGGAGGAAGACACTAGGTAGAATTACACTTACCCACTTCTTTCAAAATGCTGCTTGAATACATTTTTCTGTTGTTCATACACTGGCACTTTGGTTGCAAGAAATACAACTTTTGCCTTCTGTCCTGAGGGCACATTTTGCAAATGATGTTCACAAATTAGAAGTGCCACAAAAGTTTTTCCAGATCCTTTAAACAGAAAACATGAAAGGTAAAGCACTAATATGAAAGCGTGCATCTGTTACACTTCCAAACCCTCTCTTTTCTGAACATATACTTGCTGCTTAGTCAGGCGGATAATCATCCCTTTCTCACCCTAAAGGCCATCAAGCAGAGGGAAATAAATATCCATTTCCAGTGGTATTTTAGCTCTTTAAAATCACTGAATCTAGTTTTGCTCTTAGGACATGCTCTCACATCAAATCAGGCTATGATACAAACACTGGGCACTTTCAGCTTCCATCCTTCCTTATGCAGGCTTGCTCCCCTCACACTTCTTTTCCTTTGGCACTCAGGCTCACTGTGCAGGCTCTCCAGAGCTCTTCTGTGTCCCTGCCTCTCCAGGGTGCGGGTCAAATAAGGCTAGCAACATGGAAAACACAGGTGCAAAGAAAGGTGACTGATCTCTCTTTTCTTGCTAAACTTCAATCTTCTTCTCAGCCCTGAGGTACTGCAAAATGTCTGTGCTATCTTGATGTTGTAGGCATTATAATACAGAAGACAGGGGAGCCTCAGGCTAACTCATCCTATTTTTCCTTCGACTTGCAAGTAAAATGTCTTAAATATCTGCAAAGATCAGTGATGGATTTTACCTCAAAAATCCACATCAGGAAGTGAGAAAGTCGAAGTCAGAACATGGAAATCTGAATACAAGCACTGAAGTGCCAAGAGAAACTTCTGTCTTGCTCAGTCTCTGTGGTGCCCACAGTCATTAATTTCAGGTTAGATAAGGATCTACTGCTAGAAAGACTGCTCTTAAACATAACAGATGAAAAAGTTTGACTCAACCTTTACCTTTTCCTAACCTTCATCGCCACCTACACCAAGAGAATCTTTCCAGGAAATGTCTGTTTTCTTACCTGTGGGGGCGCATATCAATGTGTTTTTCCCATTGATAGCAGGCTGTGCAAGTTCAGTTTGATAGCTCCGAGCCTTCTTTGGTTCATAAACAGATGAAGACTGATGGACCATTTCTAGGAGAGAATCATGTTTTTGTGAAGAGTGTGGGAACAGAAATGCATAAAATACATTGTTCCCCATACAACTGCTATGTAAAACAATAGAAGTAGTAGAGTCTTTGCAATCTACACAAACCATTCTCTGACAGCCTTTAAACAG
Source organism: Hafferia zeledoni (assembly GCA_035583235.1). Classification (NCBI taxonomy): domain Eukaryota; kingdom Metazoa; phylum Chordata; class Aves; order Passeriformes; family Thamnophilidae; genus Hafferia; species Hafferia zeledoni. Next base: position 25,546,793 of record JAWWEV010000095.1, read on the forward strand.
GACAGATGCACCAAACAAGAATTTTGTGTAGGTTTGATGGCATATTTTTGTTACCCCTCAACTGTTCTTCTTAAAAAGAACTTGTTTCAATGTCTTGGCTAACAACTCTCACTTAAACAGGAACTAAAAACCACTGGTGGTGCAAAATTTGCCACACAAGACACGACAGCCACTGCACAGATCCTTTGCAGCCACAGTCATCTCTGTAAATTGTTTACTATCTCATCATGTGTGAAATAGTTATGTCAGAGAAGAGGTGCAGCAATAACACTCTGGTGTTTGGAGACCTTTTTGATAATGTGCTGACACAAGAACTTTTCACTAGAAATACGATAAATGAGGGGCCACCCCTAACATTTGCAATGCCCAGCATGAGATCCTTTAAACATTAAGACAGCTAAATCAAGTTAGAGTTTTGTACTAGTTCCTCAGTACCTTACTTTGTGGCACATCACATCTGTGTCCTTCAGGAGCCTAAGGAAATTGAGAATGTCACAAACTGCTTTAAGTTGTTAAGTCTTACCTGAATCTGACGAAAGATTTTCACTGAGATTATTATCACACTCTGCTTCTTCAGAAAATGTCATCATGGTTTCAACACAGGTCTCAGAAGTACCTGTCATTTCATCATCAACATCTTTGCCATTACCTGTGTAATCTGGAAAAAAAAAGAAAGCATGCTATTGATCCTAGTGATTATAAAATGCTGTACTTGGTGTGATGACATGGTGAAGGAGTTGACTGCTGGCATGGAGAGGCTACATAAAATGATGCTGCAGAAAGATGGATAGCATGGAGAATCTTGGGTTTAGAAGAGCCACATACGCAATGCATGCATAGATATCCATTAAAAATCAAAGGAGGTAATAGATTGGGAGGAAAGTGATATCCTGTGTTTACTGACAAGATGACACTATGTAACATGGATGAAAAATAGGAGTTCAAAGCTGCTTTGGAAATTCAAGACTCTGTTCTCCCATTCTGAAAGGACCTAGAAATTGTAAGATTACCTCCATGCTATAATTGAAGGACATTACAAAGATGCTAAAATTTTCTTTGGCCTCATAATTTACCTTCTCAAAGAACCATCCCTGGGCTTTGCATAAAGAGTTTCTTTGCAAACAGAAAACGTGATCAAAAAGTGATGCTTTTGGAGAGGAAGAAAGAGCACATTTGCACCCCAATCCAGCTCCAGAAAGCACACAATATCTGCAGCTAACTTCCACTAGCAACTCTTCTTAACTGCTAGCAGTAAAATGCATCCAGTATAGACAATGTTTCTTCAGTAGGCTGACTTTGACTGTTGAATTGGATGTTAGAGGAAGGTGCCCCAAAAGACAGCGATAACTTTAACTTATAAAATGTAACTGGTAATCAAATAATATCTATAGCCACCAGCTACATAAAATAATGTCTATATACATATATGTATTATTCTTATCTATTATTTTACATATAATTATTTAAAATACATTAAGTATGTATATAACTTTATACATATATAATAATCAAATCTCCAGATAATAGGTTACACCCTTTGACTACCACAATAAAACAATTTCAAAAGAAGACATTCTTTAAGAAACCACTTAAATATAGCCACTTGCTGAATAAAAGCAATTCAAAAAAGCACTTAGGGTTTGGGAAATAGCAAATGTAGATACGAAGAAATACAGTCCAGTTTATCTAAAATAACTTACTTTGTAGCAAAATAATGTATTCTGCTCTAAACTCTGGCATACTGCAGGGTACCATATCAGTATTTTTCAAGTAGGGAAAGGTAAATTCAATGACAAAAGCAAAATCTTGTGAGAGGCAATTCTGCACTTTTACAAAATATGAACATAGTCACTTAGTAAGGGCTGCTTATCAAGTTGCCAAAGAAAAAAGGGTATGATCTGCTCTGTGGATCATAGAAGCATATCACTCTCTAGACTATGAAATTACTAAGGAAATTTTATCAGAAAATAATGCATCTATCACAACTCAAGCAACCAAAAAGATAGCAAATGGTGAAATACAGAAGAAGAGAAGGAAGTAAATAATGGTTTTGCTAGCTTTATGTCTTCAGACCCTGTGCTGTCTGATTCTGTTTACCAAAAAAAGGCATTATTCCTATTCATATGGGAGGAAAAATACTCAAAAAACTAATATCTGACTGTTCATAGGATAATACTTGTGTTTCATTTTATATAAAAGACATTTAAAATAAATTTTTAAAAGGTTTTATTTTCACACAACAATAACCATGTAGCCTGATGATATCCTTTTTAATTGGTCTTATTCTCCTGAAAAAATATTATTCTATCTGGTACAAGAACAGGAAAAGAGCATCATAAAAACAATTCACAGTTTACCTTCTCTTAAATCCCACAGTTCACTTGCATTGTAATATCCTGCCTTATCCAATGCCAGCTGAAGACTTTTCGGCCAGTTCTCCTTATCCGAGCGACAGAGACATTCAATAAGTTTAGTTATCCCGGCTGCTTTGCTTCTGTACTCACTAATCTGTACATACGACAAACAGAAATTGCTGTAGGTTCTGAGGGATCAAAACCACTGTTCTTTGCTTCACAGTTCACCTGTTATGTTTGATGTTCAGTTGAAAATTGCATTCCCTATTCACTGAATAAAACGTTTTCCAATAAAATTCAGTCATATACCTACTACTGCTTCAATTCTCCCAGCTTAGCTATATACTGAACTTACCCACACGACAGCAATAGTTAGGCTATTTGCTTAAGTATTCACAAGGTCTGAAACATCACAGAGCTATTCAGTGAATTTTCGTCTGGCAAGGTCTGTGTAATAAGCTGCATCTGCCATAAACATACCATTCCAGAACAGAGAAAGCCGAAAATACAAAATTTGTGATAGACCTGACATTTGGTCAAATGCAGTAACTTTCCAAATGTTATGTACCTCCATAAAGAAACACCACTTTAAAGATAAAAGAGTCCCAAGACCAAGAACACCTAATAGAGTCCTTCACAGAGCATCAATACTTATTATTGAGTAGTTGCAAAAGATGAGTCACTGGTAACATCACTCCTTATCATTCCTTGATAACAGCACTGAGTTAGAACTGTATAGCAGTGCAGCAGCTTCACATCCAAAGGCAATGAAAACACTATCAACTTCTGTGACACAGCATTTAGCTCATGACTTCAGACCAGAAGTTACATTTCACTCTACCTTTGGGTGCTGACAAAACTCAAAAAAGCTACACAAAGTTCCTAGCAGTTGCTGCAGTTAAGGTAATAGCACATGTTAAATCCCATGACAAGCAAGAATCAATTCAGGCCACACCTAAATGACACTTTAGCTACTTCCATCTGTATTTTTAGGAGCATTAATGCAGTATGAATGCTCTAGAAAGGGGTCTATTTCAAAGACATAGTTAGGCACTCATTCTCCTGCAATGTGGCACCTTCCAGAGCCCCTGAGATCAATTCACGTGAGACTGAACTCCACAAAGATGTACACCTGAGCACTGTCAATGCCAGAACCTCACCATCTTGCTTCCCTGCCTGCAACCCTTTTGCATGCCTCCTAGTCCTCTGAGCCAGAATGGTGAAGAATGAGAAGTGTAGTTGTTGCAGACATCACTGCTGTTGGATGTTGCAGCCATACAGCAAGGGCTCCTTTAAGGAGAAGAAAGCACAGTCCTTCCCCAGGGCACTGTGGCCAGCCAACCTCCTCACCCAGCCAGTTGTCACAAGGGCACCCGGATTTTACCATACCTGCAGGATCTCATCACATTCCCTCTCTATCAGGCATGTGTTTATGTAAGGCATGAGTGCTACTGGATCAATTTCTAGCATTGTTGCTTCTATCCGTTTCAACAGCTGTCTGTGCAGCTCCAGTTTTTCCAGTTTGCTGAAGTCCCAGTTTTCTATTGCTTCTGCCAGTCCAGTGTAACCTTTCAGAAAACAAGACAAATTGTTACAATGAATTCAATCTCTATCTAGAAGGTAGGAACAAGCTGAAAAAACCCCACTTTCTCAGCCACCATGGAGAAATTAAAATTATTTTGCCCTGTAAATTATAAAAATCTAGGTAAACCACAAACAATTTTACTCTAATAAGTGACTATTTTCCTTTAGAAAAAGCAGACACAAGTTTCCTTGTACATCTTACGTGAAAAGCCCTATGCTAAAGGAGTGGTAAGACCTGCAAAGAGGAAAAACAACTACATGTTACAGGTCACATCATCCAAGCAACCATAACCACTCCCATCTTTGGATCATACAATCCTTAGATCTTTCAGTTCATGATAATCTTCCAGAGGATTTTCCATAGGACACTGTTCAGAATAACAAGCTGCTTAGGTCTCCCTTTATTTTACTTACCAGCCCTTTATCTTCTAGTCCTGTCCTGGTTTTCGCCTCCCTTCAAAAATCCCTACTGTATTAGATTAAAGTGAGTCCATAACTGAAAGCAGTGCAGACACCTGCAACCTAGACAGTCATCAAACAGCTGAAAATACTGTCCTGGAGCAGAGTGCCAGGGAGGCATATTTTAAGGACTTGTGTGATTTACTGTGTAAGCTTCAGGGGTGGAAAAAGGCATGTCTGGGTCCCAGAGGAACTTGTGGGTTCACAGAAGCAATTTGCCTAACTTACTTTGTTTTGGAGCAGCAGGAGAATGGTGTTTATACTTACTACCATGTCTTTAGTCTAATTATCACCTATCCCTGCATCTGCCAAAAAAGAAGAGTAATCCCAAATTCTAGTCTTGAGCCCAATTAACAAGTCCTTGGAATTGCACTTGGAGTCAGCAAGCGAACTTCTTCAGTTTCCTGATGAATATACACTAAACTGAACACTGTCAGCATGTTCAAAGATTTTTTTGCAGTTCAGAAAGCAGGACTGTCACAGGCTCGTAAAAAGTTGCTCTGGACCTACTGTTTGCTTTAAGGGAAGAGTGGGCTCCATCCAAATGATATGAAATTTTGTAATATTTATTCACTGAGATACTGTAACAATTAATAGTTAATGGTGAGGAAATGAAAATATAAGTGGCCTATGGCATGAGAGTTTGTGGTTTGAGATAACTAATATATCACCAACAAGAATCTATGATTGAATATACATGTGTAGAGGAAAGCTAGCAAATCCTACTGGTTTTATACCTTTGCACTGTCTGCTGTCTCTTTTTGCAAAGGAAATTGGATTAGGACCTCACACATCAAGTAGTCATGGCTACTGAGGAATGATCAATTCCTTTATAAACTACTAATGGTTACTTACATCTTGAAACAGAACACTTTCAAGACCACTGAATAATTTTTAAAAATCACTTCCTAATTTAAGATGCTGTCCTTGAAGGAAGTTATCCCACGCCACCAGTTAACCCCCACACACATCCTGAAACTCATTTAGCTCTCTCTCTCAGAGGACTTAGCTTCCTTTCATAGCATTTGGTGAGAACAATCGCTGTATTGTTTCTTCTCTGAAGGCTTTGAGACAGACAAGTCTCCTGCCAATAAGGCTTTCTCCATAAGCAAAATTATTTCAGCTGCTTCACATACGGGCTTCTTCCCATACCTTACAATAGTCTTATTTCCAGCTTCTGTCAACCTGCATTTTCCTAACTCATCTCACCTGGCGTGGCAAGACCCGACAGCAGAAGCCCATGGCCGGCGGGCCGCTCCCCCGTCCCGGCTCTGCCCTGCTCCCAGCCGGGCGCTGGCGGAGCTGCAGCTCTGGCAGGGCAGGGAGAAGCGGACAGGACCACGCTCGCGAGTGGAAACCGACCTGCTGCAACAAGGGCATCCAGGAAGCCTCGGAGCCAGCCCTCCGTCTCCAGCAGCAGCATGGTATCAAGGAACAGCGCGGCGGCTGCCGTCACCCCCTTCTCCTCCTCCTTTCGGACCTTCTCCTTCGTCTCTAGCAAGAACCCAGCACAGGCAGCGAGTGAGGAACGGGGGAAGGGGGTGGGGGTGGCGGCAGGGAGCGTGGACCTCCCACCCACGAGGTCGGGGGCAGCGGCTACTGCCGCTCTCACCGTCCGACAGCCAGTCCGTCATGTTGCTCAGGATGTAGACGGGGTTCAGACTCCTCTCGATGTACCGCCTGTAGCACTGCAGGTTCCTCTTCTCCTCCGCCGTCATGGCGAGGCCGGCTGCGCACCGCCGGTGGCGGCCGTCCCGGTCTCGGTCCCGGTCTCGGTCCCGGTCCCGGTGGCGTTTGCCAAACTCGCCCCAGCCCTCGAGCAAGGAGGGACGGCGGGGAGCAAGTGGAAGCCGCCCTGAAGTACGGAGCGACGGGAAAAAGAAACTTCAGGCTAGCTGGAGAATCGAAAGTGAAAGCGGCTCAAAACGGAGACTTTGCTTTTCGCTTGTGCCTGTCCTTAGCGAAAGAAAAAGGGGGGGAAACCCCCAAACTAATCGTTTGCGCGTGCACATGCTTGAAAAGCTTGAGACCAGCCCCATTTACGGTTGTCTGTGAGGAAAAGCACCACGAGGAAAGAGTAAAGGCATCACTCTATCCCATCTTCCATTTGTCTCATAAAAACCTGTACGGGTTTTTATGAGCTGTAACCCAGTTTTAAAAAGATTGAAGCACTTTTTTAAAAAGTGAACGTCAATGGAGAAGGCTCACAAAGGGGGCCATCACGCTACAGAGCAGAAATCACAACAGCGTGACAATTTGATATGCAAACCTCCAGTTCAAAATAAATAGATAATATCCACAACTACAGAATTTGTCCACTAGTGAGACTGGGATTATGGTTTGACTTTACACCTTTCAGCTCTTTATCTGGTATGGAAAGGAAAGGCACTGTTTCCACTCACTTCTATAAAAAAATTAAGTTGTTTAATTGCAGTTTAGTGTTACGGCAAGCACCCTGCTTTGACTTCTCAGGGATTACTTTTGGGTTTGTTTATCCAGTCTGCTACAGTATAAGGTCCCTCAGGACTTAATTTTCTTGTGTGTAACAAGGTGGAAGTGTCAGCCTTTGGGATATCTCCCCAGCTCAGACTGCAGAGCATGGCTATCAGATGGGCTAGTGATAGACACAGCAGAGGGCATTTCCTGCTCAGCCCCTGGCTTCACAAGTGCCTGTTACAGCTTTCAATCTACTAGTGACAAGTGATTTTAGCACTCAGGCTCCATCTAGCAGAGGGAAAGTGTGTTCAGGGACTCAAAAAACAGTGTTGCAACTGGGTAGGAAAAACCTTACCATGCTGAAACCCAGTCCCATGTTATGAGAACAAGTGGGAAACAAGCTCCTTGCCTGATGGTTCTCCAGCTTTTTGTCACAGGTGAGAGTGGGAGTCTTAGGAAGAATTTATTAAAAAGAACCCTGCTGTTGAGTCATGAAGTGCAGAAAGGACTCCTTTGCTTTCTAGACTTCTCAGAGAGGAGTCCAGGTGTAGCTGAATCCAATCTCTTAGCCTCCAATTATATCAAAGGTTTAAATTTAAGGAATTACAAAGGTGTGATTGAACCACTTTTGTCCTGCAGGTTTTAATGATTGGCAAAAATGAGAATATTTATATAAAATTAATAATTTAGTGTTATAAATGGTCAGATAAAAGATCTTAATCAGACTTATTTACTACACAATATGAACACTAAAACTACTAGTAGTGTAAGAGAGGATAGTGCACTATATTGAAGCCATTATTGAAGCAAATATATTACAGCTAGCGAAAATAAATAATTATTAAGCAGAGAGTTGATGTAACTCAGCCATACCTACCCTCACAGAGTGATCTCTTTTGCTCAGCCTCGAGGAATAGCATTGGAGGGCATCCCTAACCAAGGGAGGAATGTCCATATATACACCCCAAGAAGGGTCGTGTCAGAAGAACCTGACTGTATGAAAAGGATCTGGAATTTAAAGGGTTTGACTGCTAGTCACAAATTGACAGGCCAGCTACCAGCTTATCTGTCACATCCAGCCTCAAAAAGCAGGATGTCTGTTTGGAGTTTGATGAGCCAGGCTGGTTTATCATAACTCAACACCAAAAGCATTACCATGGTGCCACTGGTAACTCATCACAGAGACCTTGTAGTCGTAATCAAGCAAACTTGCAGCCCATGGTACAGTTCAGTACTAGAAGGGGTTAAGTAAACACTGAAAGTCTTTCCCTTGCTGCTTGAAATGGAGAAGAAAATCCATCTTGATTTATTAATTTCTAAATCAAGTGGGTTTAAACAATTAAGGAATTGGTTCTGTTCAAAAATTGTATATACAAAGGAATTGATGTATTCTCTGAGCAAAAATACTTAAAGTGCCATGAAAGAACTTCTTATTTGGAAATACAGCTTTTATAATTTTATACATTTGAAAAAGTTCACAGAGAGACCATACTAGGAATCCATCACAGAAAAGAGAAATAAAATGCCATTTTCTGAATTAGAAGCTTTGTTTTTTTTCTGATACTTCAGCTTGAACAAACTAAACAGAATTTGGATCCAGATGTTCAAAAAATGCATCCACAGCTTTGTGAAATCTTGTGTAACAGACACCCAAATCAAGGCACCCAGTCCTCCTAAGGCCTTCTCCAAATCTTTGTTCCTTTTCCTCAGACCTGAGGTTAGCTGTGTCTCCTCAACCCCTCAGATTATTCCTGTAGATTTTTTTAAGATAAAACACCACTGAAAAATGGAAGCTCAGGTTTTCAGTGTATTTATTTGGAGTCATAACATATAAAGAAACATATAGGGGGGTTTAGCTTATCATTAAGGCTGAATGAAAGTGAGGATTTGAGAAACTTATATTATCTAGATTAACTTTGTTCAACTTAGTTAATGAACAAGTGTATTCAAATAAAAATGAAGAAATTGTTCATAAGAGTCTCTGAAAACTACCCTGAAAATTAATCCAGGCACACAATGGAGCTGCACAAAGATATAGCAAAATTATCTGGTTTATTATTTACTCTTCTCTTGCTAGTTTCTAAGATTGTCATGATTTTTTAAATTTTTTTTTTCCTAGTAGACACCTGCTACTCTTTTCACATTGATATTTATTGGATGATAGATCTTGAAATTGCCATTTTGTTTTGGTGGGTTAAAACCCGCCAAATTTCCAGGACTGCCCAGAAAAGACAGCGTTGCAGTCCCTGTTTCTGTGAACAGATAAGTATCTGCATAGCCCAGCAGCCTCCCACCAATTTGCTAGGGCTGCTGGGCTATGTATGATGCTGTCTTCAGAGAGGCATCCGAATTGCTCAGACCTACTTTTTTGAGTGATGCTAAAGGCTAGTAAATTGGGAGTGAATACCAAAACTGCATGGGAATGTCAAGGCTTTGAAACTAGCAGTTGTCAGTCTACTGATCAACCCCATTTCCTTTTGGGCTAAGCTGAAACAAAAGACTTGGAATACAGTCCAGCTATTACACTGAGAAAACGCAACCTTTATGTAAACCTCAATCTTCTTCTAAGATTTTATGTGACATCATTATACATGAATTAGTTTTAAAGACCTCTCCCTCATTCTTTGCAAGCTTAAACAAACATGTAATCATAGCAGCAGGTGGAGAACCTGCTGTTTGAAACAAAGGGAGACAAAAGCAGGAGAAGAGATGTATTCTTTCACAGTTCATTTACGAAAATGGGGCAAAGTATGATTTCCAAAGAATATTGTCATTTCATAAGCACTCACTCCCAAGATATTAAGAAATATGATCAAGAGAATGTCTCTGCTGTCAGTAACATCCACTTAATTATTGTCTGTATAACTGCCAGGGGGAAAATTCCAGTCCACAGCAAATGTTAGTGGCATTAAAATGCTGAAGTTTCTTTTTCTTATGAGTTTTCACCTGCTGGGAAAGTACCCTGTTGTTTGCACAGTACCTACAAAATGTAAATAAGCTTCATGGATACCAAGAACAGTTGATTGGTTTTTTTCCTCTGTGGGGTCTGAAAAATTCTGAAGTGTGCAGGTCAAAACAAATCCCTCATTGAGAGAGAGGATTGTTACCTTCAGCTGCAGTATTACTTTTAATGCTATGGCATCCTTTTTCCCAACTGACCAAGCAGCAACACTCATCTCATGGTAATTTCAGCAGGAATTGTAATTATTCCATAAGGTCGTTAATTGACTATTTTTTAAATATTCAGCCAGATTTTCATAGATAGAAAAAAACATATTATTTCCTTTATTTACTTTTTATATCTCAATCATCTTCACAGCGCTTTTATATCGCCTTTCTTTTATGTAGATGAAACTAAGGCATAAATAATTCCCAGAGATAATGTCTGTATTTTGTACTCTTTGACATTTCATTGGCTTCCATCTTCCAAGCCTGTGAAGAGGGAAACGAGACCTGTTGGGTTTCTTATGCTGTCACAGGTAGTTTAAAGCAGTGGTGGAAGAACTTTGCTAATTCTCCATCCACCAATTCAGTCAGTCTTCCAATATAAATTAATAAGGAATGGAGGTCTCAGCCTGATTTTGGTGACCCTGACAAGAAACAATAAAAGCCAGCCTTGATAAAGGTGAAGAAAAATTGATCATAGTTTCTTGTAATTGCAGCTTCTTCACATACTAGGCCAAGATGCAGAATGAGATGATAGGGCATAAACAAAACTATGGTTACAGCAGCTGAAGTAACAAGATAGTGGTTCATTTTTTCGCTTTGTCTGTTCTATCCTACAATAGAAATAATAGATAAAATCCACAGACCCCAAGTCTAAAAAGAAATGATGAAATGAAGTCCCAAGAGTTTCTGGAATTTATTATGCAAGATGAAATATTACATTGGTGTAGTCCAGCATCCTGCTTCCAGCACCACATAGTACCATCAGAAGTTGCAAGACCCTCATGCTGGACAGCATCCAGGTCTCTAACTGCTAAAGATTCAACATGTCTGAAGCATGGCATTTACATTTCTTCCAAAATTTGTATCACCCTTAAATATTAACATTTCAAGGAATTTATTTATCCTACCGATGTCTAGTTCTGCACTGAGCCCATGAATTCTCTCTCTAGGCTGAGAGCTTCACAAGTTAGCATGCACGCAGCTGGCATGAACCTCAAAGCAGTGTTTATGTTTCAGACACATAGATGAAGTGCCCACAGTTCAGAATTTGATATACTGCCAGGCTGAGTTGTCTGATGATCCCATGACCGTGAAGGGGAGAACTGTCATGCCTCACGGGCTGCTGAACCTGCTGATTCCCAACCCACAAGGTAACACACGCTAATGCTGATGTTAATATATGATCAGAATGCCTCGGAGAATGGCAGCCTTAGAAAAAGCAAGATAGTGAAGGGCAAACACAATTTATGAGGGTCTCAGGTACCTTTTGCTATTTGCTGTTTTGCATTACATGACTTCTATTATGAGCAAGAGGAATTAGAGCATCTTTCACATGTTATTGGGTGGATGCATTTTTTAGGATAAAAATACTAATTTCAGTAATGAATGCCCATAGCTCACAGTGAATCTCTTGCTATGAAGTGATACCCCAGAACAATAAAGAACAAGACCACCTGTTCTCATGTATCCATGTCCAAATGGAGTAACCAGATCTTGCAGGCTGCACCTTGAGTTCTGTGCCCAGTTCTGGGTCCCTCAGTTGAGGAAGAACATTGAGGTGCTGGAGCAGGTCCAGAGAAGGGCAATGGACCTGGTGAATAGTCCGGAGGGCAAGTCCTATGAGAAGAGGCTGAGGGAGCTGGTGTTGTTTAGCCTGGAGAAAAAGAGGCTCAGTGGGGATCTTTCCACTCTCTACAACTCCCTGAAAGAGGTTTTAGCCAGGTGAGGGTCAGTGTCTTGTCTCAAGCAAATAGTGACAGGATGACAGGACATAGTCTAAGGCTGTGTCAGGGGAGGTTTAGGTTGAATATTGAAAATAATTTCTTCACATGAAAGGTGATTAGACATTGAAGTTGGTTCCCCAGGAAGGTGATGGAGCCACTGTCCCTGGAAGTGATTAAGAAAAGACTGGAATTGGTGGCATGGTATTATGATCCTGTTAGTAAAATTACTAGAAATGCCTCAGCCAGAGTTCATGTACAAATGAGACCAGATGCCAAAGTAGATAGTATGGGTTTTATTTGACAGTAAATGTCAGGCAGAGAAAGATATAGAAAGAAATAGGAAAATGGAGAGGGGAGAAGGAAGGAAGGAGGGAAGGAAGGAGGGAAGGAGGGAAGGAAGGAGGGAAGGAAGGACGGAAGGAGGGAAGGAGGGAAGGAGGGAAGGAGGGAAGGAGGGAAGGAGGGAAGGAG
>JAWWEV010000095.1:25559088-25580858 GCA_035583235.1 Hafferia zeledoni
GGTGATCAGGTGTCAACTACTCTCTTTGTTAACTACTGGCATGGACAGTTAATGGCAGGGGAGAGAATTTACATGATGATTCCAAACTACAACAACTTGCTTTGGCATTGAGACCCAAAAGAGCTCTTGATGGTCCTGAGAGCATAACGTCATTTGTATTGTGAGCAGTTAAGACACACTAAGTATGAATAGCAATACAAAGTAGATTTGTTAAGCCTCTTATGTTTGGCGTGAGACTTGAACTCACTGCATGCTTGCCTGAGAAATGTTTCAATAAGTTAGGCTGCAACTCCCTCTGGTGATCAAGACTTGTATCGAATTTGACTAAAAGTCAAGTGTACAGCAGGTTTCTGAGTGTAGCTTTATTTCTACAGAAGGAATTTAAGGTGATCTTTGAAACTGCTCATTTCTATAAGTTCCTCAGTAATCACTTACTATACACAGAATAATAAATTAGAAAAAAATTAAATAAATGTCAGTATTAAATTGTAATTAATGTCATGTGAGATCAGATGGTAGGTTCTGTTGTGGCAGGAGAAATGCATAAAGTTTTGATAGAGAACAGCAGACAAGAAGGGCTACAAGCCCTAAAATCCTTTTATTACTGCAGAACATATAGGTATGCTTCAAGACAATATGCAGCACTGGACTAGTTGCATTGTGGCATTGTCTTCATCTCTCTGGCAGCCTCAACTTGCAAGATTTTAACAGCTCTAGACCAAGATTCCGGAACACTTTTTGGACAAACACTGTTGTCCTCCTTCCTTCATGACTCCTCCATGTGATCCCATGGAACCTCCCCTTAGGTTAAACTGTAAAAGCAGAAAATATTTTTTGAAAGTGGCATTTGACATGGCATTTTATGTTACATGGGAAAAACCATGGTGTCAGTGGTTTAAAGTTGTTTTCTCCACCCTAAAATGTTGTTTCTCTTTTCTCGAGATTTTTATATCCTATCATTAATGAAGGCATGAGAAGGCACAGTTGCAGAGATCTCAGAGGAGAGTAAATTATGCTAGTTTATTGCTATCCTTGGTAAGTCAAAAGAGAAGAAATAGAAAAGGTTATTCTCTGTCAGGAACTGAGCACAGCTCATAAGTAATTTTGTAACAGGGAAATGATCCTACTGTCATTTGAAGAAGACTTGAATTTCCTCTAATGCTTTCAGCCTTCACCTCTGAAATTGACATAAGTTTTTATTGCAATATACTTTGTCTCTAGCCCTTGGAGTCCTGAGAGAGGGAAACTACACCTGAATCCAAGAGCTGAACATATAAAAAACCAGAGGGAAGAGCACAGGGACTGACAACTGTTATTGTTTTGTGTCTCATGGAGCAGACTCGGTGAGTGTTGCCAGCAGGGCTGTTCAGTGCTGCTAACTGAAAAACTGCCCATCTGTGAGCTAAATTTAATTTTCACATGATCTAAAGCATCTCTGTCAACCAATGTGTATGACATGTCACTTTTGTTTTCAACAGGCATTTGGTACTTCACAGTCCCCTTCTCCAAAATACTGCAGGAGCCAATAGTCCAAGAATCCTGATGTACAGACACTCATATTTTCAAGTCTCAGTCTTGTGTCCCTTCAGCACAGTCTTGCTGACCACATAGGTGCATTTAGGCTCAGTTTCTTCCAGATCAAGTGTTTTCATGATACTGAAGTCCACCTGCACCCATGCAAATATTTGCTTCCTACAGACACGATAAGAAGGGCAGGTACTAAGCTGAAAAACAAAGACTTTGGGTGCACTTCAATGCCACAGCCATTGGAGTCATGTACAGCTATGGTTTTGTTTTCACCAAACTATTGGTCACATGATAATCCAGCTGGATACAGGGGGTAAAATCTGCTGCTGTGGAATTCAGTGGGAGCTCTACCACCCTTCTCAAGGGCAGCAATACTCACACAATAAGACTGTCCATGTCTGTGTATCAACATAACTGTGTCTGATTGACTCATCTGTGGGTTCATCTTTGAGTGAATGAATGAAAAATGCTTACATTGGGCAAGCATACTACGTGTTTGCTCAAACAAACCAAAGGTTCCAGGAAAGTCAAGATGTCTTCGATTGCTGCCAAAGTAAAAATGAAAGAACTGTTGGCGAATATATTACTAACTGCATAATTGCTTTCTTGTATAGCCTTATTTAAAAAATGCATGACATGCAACTCTTGTCCCATAAATATATAATTTTTAAATAGTTAAAAACAATGATGATTTGATTGTGGAGTTCATGGAAACCCCTATTTTTTTCTCCATTTCCTGACTTGTATCCTTCAATAGAGTAGTTGGATAATTAGAATGTAATTATACATTTACACATAGGGACACAAAAGGACATAGCTTTGACATAGCAAGAACAAACCCTACAGCTTTGTTAGAAGTTGGAAACAGAAAATTGCAACTGTCAGTGTAGTTAGTTTCTTTCATTATGCAAATGGAAAAGGTAGTTTTCACTTCCATTTCAAGGTTGAAGACATTTTTTTAGTCTGAGATCAAATATCTTTAGAGTGCTGGGAGTATTTAAAACTGAAAGAAAGCTGGTCATATGTAAATAACACTTTTTGTCCTTTTATTTTAGTACTATGAAATTCACTCTTTTATGTTCTGCTCAGTGAGGTATGCATACACATGTTTTAATATCAGAATATAGTTTTCCTCTTACAGAAAAAAGAAAACAGTTTATATTGCTGATTTTTGCAGGAAACTACTAATTCCAATTCACAGATTACAATATAGTGATATTTTTCTTAGACTCACTGAATATCCCAATTTGGACGGGACTCATAAGGATCACTGAGTCCAACTTCCTGCTCCTTGAAGGACTAAAATTTAAACCATGTGACTAAGAAGCATTGTCCAGACATTCCTTGAACTCTGTCAGTCTTAGCGCCCTGACTTCTTCCCTGGAGAGCCTGTTCCAGTGGCCCCCTCAGTAAAGAACCTTTTCCTATTGTGCAGTTTGAACTTCCCTTGATGCAGCTTCATTCTCTCTTTCCTTAGATCCTATCACTGGTCACCAGAAAAAGATCAGCAACTTTCCCACTGCTGCCCACCTTGAGAAATGTGTAGACTGTGATGAGATCACACCTCAACCTCCTCTTCTCCACGGTGAACAAACCAAGTGACCCCAGCCTCTCCTCCTAAGTCTTTTTAATTCCTTAGTCAGTGGACTAAGCACAGCATGACTCACATGGGTCTCACAAGTCCTTTAACCTCTGATTTTCCTCGCAAGCTATTTCCACTAATGTGACACCACTAACCTCAATCCAAGCAGCAGGCAGAAAAGCAGTCCCAAAGTCCATCAGCAATGAACAGCTCTGTGTTGTACTACCCTGAGAGTGTATGTTAGTATCATCCAATAAAATTTCTCACTGTAAGCATAAATGCATTGTTCTCATTGAGTGAACATACCCAGGAGCTTCTCACATTTCCTGAATTCCCATGTGGCCCTACTACTCAGTCACTAAAAGGTGGCTTACAGAAGTGCCACAGCATGCAAACTAATTACTCTGTGAAACAACAAGTGTCATTCTATTAAAACGTGCGGAATTTTGGTTTGTTGATGTTAACTTATAATTGCTAACCCACTTCTGTTTGCTAGTGCATTTCAGAAATAGCTAATAATTTCATTCATATTCACAATGGTCTGCTGGACAGAAGTCTGTGCGATGACGTGGGTTATGGACTTAGACACTAGGAAACCAATGGTATGTGCTGGTGTCCATGGCTTGTACACAGTTGGTATTGACACATCGCCTAGGCAAGGTCCTCCCCACAGAAAACAGGTCAAGAAATTGGCCGTGAGCATGCAAGACTTCAAAGACCTGTGCAGGAAGAGAAGGCAACAGTTCCCACATTCCCTGCTCCTGTGGTGCAGGCACTGCTTGCCCGTGTCACAGTGGGGGTGTGGGCCAAAGCACTTTGCACTGTTTGGCAAAGGAAGTGCCTGCCCATAGGTGACCGAACTCTGTCCACTGGAAGCATGGATTAAACAATGAAAGATGTTTTCATGTGTAAAGTACAATGTTACCCACATTGACACTGATGAATGAGTCTGTATCTCATGGCATAGAAACAAGTCTTCTTCAAACGTAATACTTCTAACCACACAAAAAAAGTCATAACTTATTTTCCAGCCAGCAAAAAAACTTTGAACTTGGAATCCTTGACATCATTGCACAGTGCTCTTTCTCAAACACACAATTATACATTGTAAAGTACCCCTTGTTTTGTAATAGTATAATCATAAGAATTATTAATGTGCTGAGTGATCATTGTTGAGTTTTTAATGGAAAATGAAATTAAGGATTCAGTTTGTCACCCTTCTGAAAAAGTACCTCTAGAAGAAAACACTGAAATACACTGTCTGACCCTTTTGACTGAGTTTGTGGCTGTAAAAACTCTTCTGAACAAATTACAAAGCACAAAGTAATCAGCTAATTATTTTAAGCATTTTAAGCGTCACAGCATCTGGTGATAAAGTAGCATGAGGAGAACTAATTTCAGTCAGAGTTAGGGTTGAATCAAGTAGCAGTTCATACATGTTGGCACCACACCAAGCTATTAGAGTGTGCCTAAAAAATGTGCACAATAGTTCAAAGCAGACTTCATTGTAAAGCTCAATTTCTATGCAACTGCAGGAAACCAGCAGTCTGAAGTATGTTTTTCAAAATAAGGCAAGTGATCAAGGACCTGAAGTCCAGATTTGCAAATTGTTGTGGAACCAGATGGGGCATAGATTGAACTTTCAAAACAGACTTCTGACACTTAGACCTTAAAACCTCAGTTGTATATTCTTAAATTTTTTATGTTCTCAATTCCCTTGTCAATTTACTATTAGTGTATTGAGAATTCTTCTTTTTCTATTACTGTAGTTAATTTGAAATCATAAAAGTGAACAAGTATTTAATGAAATGACAGAATGGCTGAGGTTGGAAGCACCTCTGGAAATTACCTAGTTCAGTTCTCTGGTCAAAACAGCGTCAACCAGTATAGGTTGTACAAACCAGGTTCCACTCAGGTTTTGAATATTTTTGAATATTTCCAGGAATTAAGACTGTATTCTAGTGCTGAAGTACCTTTACAGTGCAAATATTAATTATGCTTAAGTAGAATTTCCTGTATTTTACTTAGTGTCCATTGCCTCTTGTCTTTTCACTGAGTACTGTTGGGCAGAATCTGGCTCTTTACTTACATATCTAACAAGCTATACCTCTGATTATTTTCCTTATTTCTCTTAAAATCACACAGAGTAGCACAACGTAAGTTATGGGACCTTTTTCTATGAAACGTCACCTTTTCCCAGGTGGCTTTTTTCCATTTGAGAATACAGTGTAACAATTGCAGAATACTTAGTATTTCTATTTTATTCCCTTCTTTGTTCATCTAACTCTTGGTAGGGTCTTTCAGGCCTTTAAACAAATTTGCATGTTTGTATTTAGAGACGCATACACAACTTCTAACAGGTCTTCAGTGAATTTTCAAAATATACATCTATCCTCTGTTATTAAATCACACATGGATAAGACAAATCTTCAACAAGAGGGCTTAAAAGACAGAAAATTAGTGTGAACCCTACTTACATGTGTCTCACTCAACAAAATAAGGAGACCATCTCTGTCATTCAGGAAAATGTACAGCTAGGAAAATTTCACTCATTGTTTTGGTTTGTCTGTGGCTGATAAGCCTGTCTTTTTGGACCTTCACAGAAGCACCAAAAACATGCCAAGAGCTCAAAAGACAAGAAGTAAAGTTATTTTCAATTACTAAGGCTTGGAATTGCATTTTTCGGGATGTCAGGGAAATACACAGAGAAATTTTCAGCATAGCAAAGGAGATCAATTTTACAGATATGCCATCCCTTTCTTGCACGTCCCGATAATCCTCTCTTTCAAAAGAGAAATAGTTCACCCATAATGAGCTATTTTATCCCACACCTGGCTTTGCTCAGTGTTCTTAACTAAAAGTAGTCCTGAATTAGAGTTGCCTCTACTTTTCAGATTACTTTAGTAACCCAGACTGTAATCTCAGCCTTAGAGTTTACCTACTTAGTTAGAAGAGGGTACTGCAAAGAAACAGGTTTTTGGTAATAAATGTAAATGAAGCCTGCTCTTCTATTCATTCCTTCTCTCTCCCTAAGGCAGCTGCCAGTCCTTACCAACACCTTGGTGACCAGCATAGTCACTGCCTCTAAGACATGAGCACCTTCTATTCCCAGGTATACTATGATCAAAATGCATTGCTTTCCCAACTCTAATCTGACTCCACCTTATAAAACTGAAATAAATTGCCCAGATTCACACTTTCTATCTTCACAAAAATCTAACCCTAAAGCTCACCTTGTCCTTAATCTTACAGATACAAATTGGTTGTATTTGCTAACATCAGCAGTGAATGCTGCCACGGGAAGCTGCTGCACAGCTTGTTAGCATCCTCTCCTAGCAGTTACTTCACCTCCCTTTGAGGTCCAGAAAAATTATCTCATTCAAGTAGCACTCAGGGATGAAGTTTAACCTCAGAGCAGCAAGCATTAGGCTGTATGAACAGTGGAACTGCTAAAACCAGATGGCACCAGCCCTGGCCTCAGCATGGCTTATCGTTTGACCACAAGCAGTTCAGGAATTAACCACTCTTTGAAGCTCCTGGCACAGGCATTCAAAGGGCTTGTGTGGACTGCGGTGCGTGGCAATGGGGAAGGGAGCCCTCAGCTTGCCTGGCAGTGCCAGCCACACATAGGGGCAGGAACTGAACCAAAACACACCCGACCCAACCACTGACTGCTGTTTTTCATGGGCACTGGAAGCACAACTACGGTCTTGCATCTAGGGATGTCACCCAGCCGTGCCACTGCACCATCTTCAAAGAACTCTCTGCAGTTTACAAAAACACAACTGCAGAAAAGCCTGTGAAGATGTGCCATCTACTGTGTTGGTCACAGCAAGCCACAGTTCAGGACCAATCTGTTTGCTAGCTTCTGTCATTCTCTTCCCATTGCTTCCTTCAGGGCTGTCAGGCAATAGAGAGAGCTCCCAGATGAGCAAGCCAGACTCACAACAAAGTCCTGGGCTGATCCAGACTTGGGACAAGAGCTTGTAGGATGCTGCAGGAGGAGTTCAGTATGTCAGTCCCTCATTTAGCCACACTGTCTTCCTGCAATTTCTGTGCTTCTAGTAGAAATAAAAACAAACCCCACAAAACCCCAAACCAAACCAAACAACAAAAATCCCCAAAACATTCTTAAAACTATAAAACAAAGGTGAAAAGTCCTTCATGTCCATATTTTCAAACTGGATTTTTCTCTCACAAATTAATTTCTGTATGGTTTCCCCAACATAAGCAAATTCAAGTCTTTAGTTCATATTGTCACTAGATTCAGCAAAGCATGCAGAAAACATCTTATTAGAGAAACATTTGTGAACGTGCAGCTCACATTCTGACAGAGATACACTGCATTGAAATTCAAGGTAACTTGCCCTAGGAGAGCTGCCCCTTACACAAGGGGAGCATTCTCTTGACTGGCACCAGAACTACTAACATCTGTCCTGTGTACTGGAAATATCATTAACATGTCCTCAAATCATCTGTCCTCTGGTTGTGTGTGTGTGTCTGGAGAAAACAGGAAGGAAAAATGTGCTGGGTTTAAAATTATTACCAGGGATTAACAGAGAAAATAGTTTTGCATGACATTAACTAAGCACATAGTGTGTGAGGATTAAATCACTGAGACACTCACCTAACACAGTGCATCCCTCCAGTTTTCACTCTTTCTGAGGTCTCCAAGCCGAGACTAGGCTGTGTGATTTTTCACGAGGTTTGGGGACACCATGGAGTGTTGCCTTTTGGAAAAAGCACAGTGTATATCCCAGCCTCTTAAACCCTTGTCCCACCACTGTGACACAGCTAGAAAGGTGACTGGAAGAGTTGCCGAGTCTGTAACAACGTCCTTCATCAGGATAACGTGAACAACCTGTACGACATTAAGTAACATATACCAGAGTCTATGTTTCCAGGAATGAGATACAAGGCCTTGACAATTTTAGTTCTCACCTTTCAGCAAATCAGACAGCTGCCAGGCTTGGACATGACTTGCCTTCTTAAGCTTTGAGCTTACTGTCTAAACTGGTCTCAGTTAAGTCTTTGTCTTAAGGACAAGAGTTTTCTCACCACTTTAATTCTATTACTTAAAAGAAATGAGAAGTTTTGCTTTCATAATTTCTGAAGTCTCAGAATTATAATGACATCTGAATGCATGCAAATTTTAGAGCTAAGTCTGACATGAGTAGTGTAGTTTATATGTGCATTTGTGCATAGAGCAACCATCACTAGAGCAAGAAAGAGGTTTCTTACCAGCTTCAGCCCCCTCACAGCACTGAACAGGTCTGGGAATATCACTGCTGTTCAGTATACTGACCTCAGAGGGTACCACCAAGGAGAGGCAGCTCTGCAGCCTCATTACTTTTTTAGCACAGAGATCTGAGAGTGTAAATGACCCTGTTAGGAAGGGAAATGAGACGAAGCAGAGAGCTCCCTACTCTGCAGCAGTTTTGGGTAAAGGTAGCTTATTGCAGCATCTCTCCACAGCCTGGAAATACGCTGTGTAGTTAGATTTCTTAGGTCTCTCTGTCCCAAATCCACTCCATTATTCATGTCCTCCTTGGTTTTGTTTCCTTTGTTGACAGATATGCACCAGACCATCTCCTTCAATCCATACTAGAAAGAAAAATGCTGATGATCAGGTAATTAAAAAAAAACCAACATAAAGGCCTATATTAAAAAATAAGTATTATGCATTATTATATCTTTCCACAAGAATTTTTGAACTCTTTCCAGGCACTCTGACACCATCCATTGTCCAAAGCCAAGCAGTCAAAGACATATAGGCTTGGTAAAAAGCCTTGCTCAACAGGCATCTCCAAGGGAGATCAGCCTAGTTTGCTCTGCATCCACAGAAATCTATTGAGGGGGTTCAATCCTGAAAGCACAGGGCCAAGGAGACTGGAACATGCACAAATGAGACTACAACATCAAGTCAAATAGGAAAATCAATGACAGATGTTTGAACAATAATTCCTTGTGGCTAAGTTAAATAATTAATTAATAAATGAATATAATTGTAAGCTCTCACATTCTCTAGATACATACACTTAGGTCCTGTGGAATTACATTAATACTTGAGCACAGAACTATAATCTTTTTGTTATTTATACATATGGAACTCAGCAGAATCAAACTTAAGAGGGAAAAGCTCATCAAACCTATGATTAACTACAATAAAATCTGACTTACTAAGGTTGACTTGGCCAATTACTCTCAAAATGTGCCAAATCCCATTTATTGATTTATTTTGATTTCTGAATATGTAAATGAGCATTGCTGTTCTCAGATTTTACTCAATATATTCCAGGAAGACTGCAGTGAATGTCAGTCCTGAGGAGGACAGATTTTCATCCAGAGTCAAAGTTGTTTTCTGTCTTTCATTTCAAAAGCTTCATGTTTTAAAAAGCTAGGTGTGATTACAGGCACATGTATGTTATTCAAAGGAAAACAAAGGAGGTTTTGCACACTTCTCAGCTGAAAAACCAAACAATAATGATTATGATCAGTTGTGCATGTACACAGGCTTCCTGACTTTCAACTTGATACTAAAATATGTTGAGTCATTGAAAAAAAAAGGCCAAGTTTGAAATTAGCAGGGAGTAAAAACACCATAATGCTAAACAGAGATGTAATCCATCCTACTCACATCAAACTTTGCCAGAAAGTGACTTTTTTGATCATGATTTTATATTTGTTCTAAACACAGGAGCAAATAAGTTGTACACCTACAATGAGTTCTCACCCCCAATAGACTGTAAAAGCACTGATACATTTAATTATTTATATATTGCAATATTCCTTTATTGTCACTATAACTAATACCTGTGTCAATACATGGTTGAACTGGCAAATAATTTGAAATTCTAAGCTGTCCAGGACTGATTAATGGTATGCAGGATTTGTTCCAGCAAAGTTTGTGTCTGTTTCTTTTTCCACCTAGTATTTCTAAGATAGAAAAACTGTTGTTTGACAATTATCAAAAGTCAGCATTTTCAACATTTTTGCTGTTGGAAAACAAGATATTGATTACTCACTAGATTTGAAAATACCTTTTCTGAGTACTTCGTTCTTTTCTACAACATTTAAGGGAAGTGTATTTATGAATTAAACATGCCATTTATTTAACCAGCTTGGTCAGCTGCAGAAGGCAGGGCCGGGTACCCTGGATGCATAGGTGAGAGATCTGTGATTCCTGAAACACAGAACAACCCTGGGCTGTTGTCCTTCTGTATTTACAAACAAAGCAGACACAAATCCACAGTTTAGCCTTGTGCCCTCTTTGGCTTGAACTATCTATGTTGATGAATATCTTGTCCTTAAATAGGCTGATAACAGAGACAGATCTCAAACAGCACGCACAGGTCTGTCTTAATGCATTTTGTTTTAGGACATCTTCCTACCTCCATTGTCTCCCTCCCACTTGTTTTTGCTAAAAAAAGAAAAGTAGCACACTTATAAAACTACAGATCTACTTTCTTTTGTTTCCCAGTACTCCCTGTAGTATATATAAAAATATATACACAAAAAAGAAACCCTTAAACTATTTTAAGAATGCTATTTTAATAAAACAGTTTGTAAAATATGCTTGTGATCCTCCTACTTCTACTGTTTCAATAATTCCATTTTTGGTCACTCACCTCCTTAAGCATTTCAATGAGATGAAGAATCTGGAGACATGGGACAGCATGTAAAACACTTTGATCCTTGTTTTTCTGCAGCAGCAGGGAAATCCCCATGAATAATAAGGAAGGAAATCTAGGGGTTTCCCTGAGGATCAACAGACTGGCTGAGAACCTTCTAAAGCACAGTGCAGGAGGAATGCTAACAATCAAGCTGGAAATAGTATATACAAGTAGGAGAGGTTTGGTGGATATGCTTAGACTACACTTTTACAGGAAATTAATAGTAACTAAAACACAGCTCTTCAAGTAAGATGATTTCTCTTTTCTTGCTTTGCACCACATCCAAGGAACAAGGAGCCACAGATAATAACTGAAGTGTCTTTCAGCTTTGCATGTGGCAAGCAAGTGGGTGGAACAAAGCTGGATTAAACAGTCAAATAAATTATCTATTCATTGGAAAAAGAAGTAGCACAGGGAGAAAACTGTTCACAAATCATGCACAAATTTATCAAAACTTGTCTTTAAGAAGAGGACACAATGATTTTTAAAACTTCAAAACAGTGTGTACTTAATTTAGAAAAGTTCTGCATTTGTTACCCTTTTTCAAAAAAACCCCACTTTTAATTTTGAAAATGCCTTTTTTTAAAACTTGATATAGGAGATAATTTAAGAAGAAGTTTTTGAAAAAAGAAAAAAGAATGGTGTTAAATAACCTAGAAATAAGGAAGAGGTGTTAGTAGAAATATGCAAAATATTTGGTTTGAGGTAAAACCCAGATAAATCTGGGGCAGTTTCTGGTTTGCTTTGCAGAAAGTAGTTCTGTTTCGGTCAGACTTTAGTTAGTTTCTGTTCCTTGTCCAATCAGCATTTCTTCCCATTCAGTCAGCAAGACAAAAGAGAATTAATCCCCCAACCCCTCCCTACCTGGAATAAGTTTTCTAATTATGATTGAATATTTTGGTCACGCCCAGTGCAGGTATCTGCCTCAAAACAGTTCTGGTGGAAAATAAAGAGTACTTAGCTGGCCTTTAAAAACTCTTTGTCTCAGCCCTAATTCAATTATCTTTTTCTTATTCTACATTAAACAGACTTGGATTACAATGAGTAATTTTTGGAAAAAGATTATTCTTTCTTATTCTCTTTGAAGGCCACAGTCATCATGTCCCTTTCCCTCTCTGTCCTTGCACATGCCCTTTTGTGCAACAGCACATGTTCCAATGCTTTTTAAGTGAAGCTTCTGAATTGGGATGCCCCAGAAAAGTAGACAAGGCACATTTCTGGACTTGAGCGAAGTGTGAAATACATGGAAAACAGCCCACTTCACAGTAGGGTTTGTCTTGGACTGCTCAGAGATGCAACCACTGATTCTGAATACCTTTCAGGTAAAAATATACAAGAAACTTGGAGATTGGGTGCTAGAGGACAGGACAGAGTATGTAATTGACCTGTAGTTCCCACTTTAGCTTTGAAAATAATTCTTTTAAACCTAGCACCAATTTCCAACTATAAAGTCCTCCTCCTTTGCCTGGGGTAGTTGGTCACCAAAAATGCAGGGACTGTAAAAATGGAAGAACAGTAGAATTTAAGGCCAGAGAGATTCAAGAATATTGAAGGTTTAATGTTTGTTGAACATTGAACTCAGTCTTTCTTTTCATGCTGCAAAATTTAGCTCTTCAGGACACAACAAAAATTATAAATTTATGTGGTTTTTAGATTAACAAAAGAGAAAACAGTCAATGGTTATTAATCTAACACTAACATTTAATAATCTTATTTTTTATGCTACGCTCCTCAAATGTTTTTAATGGACTATTTCCTTTGTTCTTTTCCCTTGAGTGTCTCTGCATCTGAGGTTATCTTCAGGGAAGTCATCTATATTTTACAAACTTTTAAGCAATGCAGTCACTAACACCTGTTAGCAACAAGATTTTAAACCTGCTGAAATGTACACATCTGTTGCACCAAATAACACAGCATTAATAGAAATACTGCATGTTATTGTGAGTCTCAGAATTTCTACTTTTAAAGGACATATGCCCCATATTTTTAAACCAAGTAACTGATCTAACTGTAATAATGTTTATATACTTCAAATCTTTCTCATAGATACCGTTCATGTTTGTTATTCACAAGAATTATATTCCACAAAAATCTACTGCCATTTACCAAGCAAGCCACAGTAATTCATTGTCATGGTCACCAGACTGTATATTAATTTCTCTCTCAGCCATTTGCTCTCTCACATAACCTTTTCGATCCTGCTTTATAAGGAAGTTGATCCATGATTTCAAGGCATGTACATCCATATGTGCAGAAATAAGCTTGCCTTGATCTTGCTGTTCAGCTTCCTCAATGTGGAGGAATTCAGGGCTTGGAGTGTTGTTATCTTACGCTATAGAGTGGGAATTTACAAACTAACCGCAACAGACTCTGATTCATCTGTCTATTGCTGAGTATCACATTCCTCTCACTAACACCTGAAAAGAACATTCTTATTCATAAAGCAAACTGATTTCCACTCAGACATCCAGGGTGAAATTGGAAACTTAACTCTTTACTTTCCTTCACATTAACTGTATAGATTTGGTTTTGCTCCTCACATTTTGCTTGTACTTTGCTGAATATCCTTGGTTCCCTCCTATACTCTTACAGAGTGCCTATGGTTCTGTCTCTGCTCATCTTTCTGCACATTGCCTGTCTCATTCAATAGTTAACTGCAAGCGCTGCTCTTGTTAAGTCTAATGCACAAATGAACAGTTTGGAGACAGCATTTTATTGAGGAAGGCTGGTGCTTTTTGAAGACGAGCCTGGAGAAACAATTCATGCAGTGGAAGGGAGGGATATGTTCTGCTGAGGAAACTGGTCAGACACCTAGCAAGAAGTGTGGGGAAAGACAGGGAAAGGAATCTGTAAACTCCTGAATTTGGTATGTCTAGTTAGATTAAAGAAGATTTGAAGGTCATAAGGAGGACAGCTGATGGAAATCCAAGGCAGAGATATTCATGACTCTGGCTGTAGCAAGACTTTCTGTATTTAACAGAGGTACAAGGGGCTGGGGGCCATTAAGAGATATTCTCAGAGGATCATGACCAAAGATAGATGAATGATTGCTCTATGAATGAAGCTAAATGGCTGTAAAAAGGAGTTGAGCAAAGTCTGAAAAAAATTTTTCATTGAAGTTTTGCTTTGGTTGTTGACAAAAGTGTCAGGCATTCCACTTGTAGCAGGCAACCAGATATATAAATATATATGCCATGATTGATTTTTGCTCTGGTCGAGATTCTTTCAAAATTAGTGGGATTTTCTTGTTCCTTCCTGCTGTAATTTTTAAAAACAGAAGAAATTTTTTTTCAAGCAACACTTCCCATATGCAAGGCATGTTAAGAAAAACACTTTTATTGATAGGAGGAATTTTACTGTGAGGGAAATCTTCCAAAAGAAATGGTACTTGGGACCACAAAATGGTGTACATAAAAGTGAGTATATTACAACTACCAAAAAATGTACTCTACTGTCCTTCTAAGCACTTTCTAAGTACAAGGTATCTTCAGAAGCTCTGTATCAGCTGGCAGTTAGTGGGAGTTTCCAACTGCTAACATTAAAACCCTCAATGGTGGGTTGCACCATCTTGTCACCAACAGGCCTGTGTAATTGTGCCATTCACTACAGGCATCTTTTGTGCTTTATGTTACCTTGCTTGTAAGGAAGGAGAAAGCTTGGAGTCAAATCTCACTTCTCCAGTTTCAGCAAGACACTTGATGTCTGTGACTTGCCTTCTAAGGTTTACCACTAGGAGATAATGTACAGAACAGAAATATATGCTTCATGAATTTTCTTTCTGTGTGGAATACAAACTTGTAAAAAGATTAGGCTGGTAGAGGTGTGGACAAAGTAGAACGCCACCAATATATGTGTGCTGTTTTGGAGGATCCAGAAGTGAAGTAGCTTTGACTAATCTTTGAGACTCTGAACATGTTGCCCAGATTTGATAGAACACCATGACTTATTGCAGTATTTATGAAATATGAATCTAACATGTCTACACATTCAAATCAGCACACAAACCAGTTTTCTAATTCTTTTCAGTATTCTGTTATTTAATTTCCTACAATGAAACAAGTTCCATGTAGAGATGAAAACATTTATTATGCTTCCCTTCTAACTTCACTCAGTATGGAAATAGAGTGTAGGAAGAAACTCTGTGTTTTGTGATTCAGAATGAATTAATTGGCAATAAAATATGATAGTATCAAACACAATTGTTTACAGCTGTATCAAAGGCCTTTATTTTCTAGAGCTTCCATTTAGCTTATAACTTCAAATTTCTGCAAAGTATACAATAGACTGCAAACCACTTCATGCCAGATTCCTCATGAGGGTATGTGATGCAGGTAATTAACAATTGCACAATATTTCCAAATAGTTTATAAGATTGCAAAAATGAGTTTTACATGTTTGGAAGAATGATGAACAACTAAGCCACTGCAAATGCTGATGTACATTCTGAGCACTTCGGTCTCTGTGTAAGAAATCAAGTGTTAAGTTACAGATTCTAAGGTTAATGAAGAAGACCAGCATAGCATGTGACTGGTTTTCTGTGTATGCCTTGGGAGGTTTATGGAGAGTCCCTATCAAATTCAAGAATGAACGAATATGCTGTAGAAAACTGTTCAGTCCTCTCTTAAGGAATTCCAGTTACACAAGATCCTGGGTTAAACAGAGTTCATTTTCATCCTCCTGAGTAATGCTTCATACAACTTTTTGCCTTTTTCCAAATCAACCACCTTTTAAGTTTCACTTCCCTAAATTGTTGGGTTCAGAATTAAAATGAAACACTGCCCAAATGAAAATTAAAGGGTAGTCTGCCATTTTTACCTCATCTGAGAAGAATTTCACCAACTGTATCTTACTTTGTTATTACTAGTATTTTATTGGCTGCAATTCACTTCATGTAATTCTATTTAACCAAAGACTTTGGATGTCATCCAGACGTTCACATAAATTATATTTTACTTGACTTGACACTGACCTCATTGATGTCCTATGGCCATAAAAAGACTTGGCAGCTTTTTATAACCCTGAATCTCTAATCATATTTTCTAGAACTGATGTGCATTCTTATTGTTATTGATGAAATAATTATCAAGATAGAGGTGATAAGGAGAATTAGCTTTTTCTAAGGAATACAACACAGAGAAAAACAGTTATTACTTCAAATTACAACACACTTTACTATGCTGGGTAGAACATTGATCATATTCATATGCTAAGAGACTCCTACTTAAACAATATAGCATAGCATAGCTTTGCTCCAAACTTAAATGACATGGACTTTATGAAGTTTGTCCGAATACCTGTATAGGTATTGCTTACAGCAGAGTGGTGGTGTGGTCCATACCACTGCAATCCTGCTCTGGTTGTCAGCTCCTTCCCAAAGTTATTGTTAATGCTAGTGAGCCTATGTGCTTGGGTAGGGGACAAGAGGGTGTGTGCACACATTCTCCAGTGAAACAGCAACTCAATTGCCATTTATATATTATCCTTTTAAGTACAAGAAAAGAATACTAAGGACATCAGTTCAAGTTCAGCCTATACATTCTGCAAATCATCCTTGAAATATTATGTATGTCTTGGAGTTCCTGACGCTTCCTAGAATTTGTGTTTTCTCTAAATTTTTAGGTCTCCTTCTGGGGTATGAAGGTTATTTAGAAAGGTTATGAGATCTTTACTTTCCTAAAGAAACTCATGTAACGCTATTCTCCTACATGTTGTTCAGCTGCACAAGCTTGCTGAACTAGTCAGCACTGAGTAGTTCCAAGGCATTATTTTGTGTATCTTTTCTTCCTCTTCCCAGAAGGGAAGAGTTTTCTTGAAAGGCACTTCTGTTGCTTCAATGAACTGCCCCTCAGGCAAACACACCCAAAACATGTCAGTGAGAGAGCTCTCCTAATGGTTGTCTGTGAAAAAGTTTTGTAAAAAGGTGGAGATTCCACCTAGTGATAACTTCACTCTGGACGTAACAGAAGATTGAAAAAATCCAAAATGTTTAATTCTTCATCTCATTTGAATTCTTTGTTAATGTGTTCTGTCACCACAATCCAACACAGTGACAGGACCCTGATTTTAGCAGGATGTAAAGACAAAGAAATCAATGGGAATTGCTGAGAACCATCTTAAGAATCCACATCACTTTGGGGAATCGTATTTGGTTTAGTCCACTTATGTGTCATTGGGGCACTAACAGTAAGTAACAATGGGCATCTTTCCCATCATGTCTTGTGAGATAAGATGCATCTTGACAGCTACCGAAGAGCATCACACAGTGGAACAGATCTGCATATGGGTTCAGCAATTAGACCACCATTCAAGATGGCTCCCTAGTTTCAAGGAGCCTAAATTTGTAAATCTTTTCAAATTCTTTTCTTCGGCTCACAAGGAGAGCCCCCTTATATCAACCACTAGCACCTCTGAAAAGTAATATGAGCCTCTGCAGCCAAACAACAAATGGCCTTGTACACTCACAAGATGTCCACACAAGACAGTAAACCAACAGAATAAATAAAAAGAAAGCAATTACTAGACATTTCCTATGAAATAATGAACTTCCTTATCATTTTATTTTCAAATTGCTATTTTTCATGGTGTCTGATAATCACAGACTCCTCTCAGGATACACAAACCACAGGATTCCGATGACTCACACTGAAAGAGCTTTCACACACATAGAGGACGGAAGGGCATGCTGTTTATGCATTAAAGCTTCCTGCCAAAGCCCCAGACTAAGCATACATGAATATATTTGGACAAAGTTTTAGCAACAATGGTAAATTCACCTCACTGTAACCGTTCCGGTGAGACAGTGTTGCCCATGTTAAGAACTGTCTGATTGCATCCTGTTTGCCACACACTTCCTTTTTTGACAATCACAGCTGAAAGAAAAAGTACTTGTGAAACATTATTTGCACAGAAAGCTGCAATATTGGCTTTTTGATGCAAGGATATAATGCCTCTCTTGACTGATGGTCAGCAGAAAAGGTGGTTGGGCTGAAATTCTGAGAGTTCTTTGGACAGGACCTGTAATTTGTTACGACTTTATTTGATCCTTATCATAATAAGCTCCTTACTTGTCAAGCTTTTGGTCTAACACCAATGGCATATTAAAAATTAAAGTGAAGTTCTGTCTTCTTGGAACTGCAAAGATAAATCTTACAGCTATGGCATCCTCCAAAATAGAAATACTAACCTAAATGCTCTGCAGTGTATAGGAGTCCATATGGGAAAGCTTCAAAGAAAGACATCTGGTGAGACCAAATATACATATATTGAAAATACAGCCTGGTGCTCTTGCTGTCAGTAAAGCCATTTGGCCTTTCCATAGTGCTTCTCTGGAGACATTCCATTGCACTCACCTGCTGTTTAATGCCTAGATAGCATTTCAGGGAAATAATGAAACCTGTATAGCCACATCTTTCTCAAAACAAAGACTGAATATCCCTGAAGTAACTGTTCAGTTGAATTTAGGTAGTTTCTCAGGCCATGGCTTGTATTTCAGTGGAATGTGTCAGTGGAATCTCAAGAAAACAGAGCAGATAAGTGCAAATGGTTTGCAAAACAATAAATTTTGGATTCAAATGAACACCAAGGGCCAGAAAAAAACCTGCATTCTTAAGTGTCCTTTGCAGAGTGAATGCCTGCCTTGAGAAAAAGGAGTGAATCAGTCATGCAAAATCTTGAGCAGATGAGCTAGCTTCAGAAGTGCAGAGTGAGATACCCTCTTGAGGACCTCAATTCTTGCTACCTGAATTTCATCCTCTGCAGCTGCAAGTGCACTGTTTTCAGTAATTTGTAGTTAATTTGTGTATACTATAGTCCCCAGATCCCACATACCAGCCCCTTGCTGACTGCAGCTCCATTATTGAGGACAGGGATAGGTGCTATAGCAACCAAACTGTACCCCTCAATATTGGTAGAATTTTGTAATAGGAATGGACCATTTGAGATCCCAAGCAAGAGGGATTGGTCAATTGCGGGGTAGGATGACACATGTTTGTTGAACGCCTGTGTGATTTACAGGAAAACTAGGAGGGTAGAGTACAAGCTTTGCAAGGGTTCAATGAGGGCAAGAGGCAGGAGGTCTCATGCTTTTTATGTATGGTTAGGCTTAGTGAACAAAGATTTGGGAAGGGCTCTGCCCAAGTGGGTGTGTCCTTCCAGCCTGCGCAGTGGATTTTTTAGGTGAGGCACAGCGTGTGTAGAACTGGCCCCACCCTTTAACTCCTCAGGTTCCTCTGCCATGGCCAAACGAGCTTGGGCAGTGACAATGAAGTCCTCAGGACTAGAAGCTACAGACCCCCGTATTCCCAGGAGGTCTCCCATCCAAGTACTGACCCGGGCTGACACTGCTGAGCTTCCGAGATCTGACAGGATCGGGTGTCAGGGTGGCATTTCACTGCCAGATATGCACCCAATTAACAACAACAACTCTGGAGTGATGAGTACCTCTTGCAGTCTGTGCTTTTCACACTCCCACAGATAATTACTGCACTAATTTTCTTGCTTCTATCAGTTGCATTTGCAGCCAATGGAACTGCAACTGATACAGCTTTTTCTATTACTCTCCTAAGGTATCAATGTAAAATTCAGGGTAGATAGAACACCATGCGTGAAAGATACAAAAGGGTTTTCCTATTGCCATTCTTGCCTTTAAATATTTTCGTCTCACTCTAAGTTATTAGAATCATTCTTTATCCATTGAGGCATATTTTGCTACAATTATTATATGGGACCTATAAAGGGCCTTGAAGAAAGCAATATTATAAATGCACAGTATTATTACTGGAACACTGAGTTTCTTTACCCTATTTGTGTTAAAATCCCATACAAACTATTCCCTACATGAAAATTTTCCTAAGAAGCCAAAATCATATCCTGCTTTTCATGCAGATAACAAAAAGGAATGGTTGCAGAGCCAGTTGTTAGTTCCCTCTACTGTGTTCCATTCAGAAGTTCAAAATCTGCATCATTCTAGATATTTGAAGGCAGCATGAACTTAATATCAAAGCAAAAGTGGGTATGTGCATGAAATAAGAGGACATTAGGTTCTGGAAATAAATGAAAAACGTCTTAGATGTACTCTGGCATGCAGTCTAGTTTTTTAAGAGGTCTGGATTTGAATAAGCCTTTTGAATCACAGTCCTATATGACATTCTTTTAAGAGAACATGGTTTGGATTGTACTATTCTAGGATGGTTGCTAAACATTTAGTTGGAAATTGGAGAGCACAATTCAAGTAAAGATAATACAAATGCCAAACAGGATGTAGCTATAGAGTAAGTTTTCCTTGGGTCTGTCCCAGTCAGGTATTCAACAATCTTGTTAACCACTTAGATGATGAAAGAGTGGATGTGTTTCATGCACCATCACTGTGATCTTAGCTGCAAAGTTAGATGTGCTGGAAAGTAAGGTTAGAGTTCAGTGTAATTTTTGAACATTGAACAAAAGGTCAGGAAACACTGGGTTCAGTATTCAGTGGTGACAAACACGAAACTCTAGACAAGCAATCAAATAAGCGTGGGAAGTGATAGGAGAGTTTCACTCTGTCAAAAGGCATCTGGAGGGAGGTAGTTTTGATATCATGAGGTCATGTGACCAGGTGGCCAGCTTGAGACCTAGGTAGAAATTGCTTGTGCTCCACTGATAAATCTTCGGGTTATTTTTGTGCTCAGCTTTAGGCATCCTGTCTTAAGAAAGGTGAAATATACATACAATTGCATACATTACAGCTGGAGATCCAAAAAAGAAAAATTAAGGTGATCAGAGGGCTAGAAAATAAAGCTGATAAACAAAGACTTAGAGATGTAGAGTCATCTGCTTGAGAGAAGTTTTAAGGAAGGCTAGGACAACAGTAGGAGAGACAAGCTTAGGGAAACTGTACTAAGGGACATGAAGATCAGATAGGTCTGGATGTCTCAAGTCCCTTGGGGAGTCTGTGAAGGCTCTTCAACCAACATCATTGTAAACACAACCAACAAATAATCCTCACTAATAGTTTTCAGGAGGAAGGAGATGATCATGATTCACGTTTGAACTTGCTAGACCTTACAAAATGTCACATGGACACCACACAGTAGAGAAGAAATATACAAGTTTTTAGTACTTCTGAAAGGGTTGGGGGGATTAAACAAAAAAAGATAAGATGCAAGGATATAATAATTTGCTCAGTCTTGAAGGCCATGTGCCTAGACCATCATCCAAAATTAGGTCCTCAAAACCCAGCAAAAATCAATTTTAGTGAGAAAAGCCTGGTTTTAATGCAAGTAGAATTAGGACACTTAATTTTATTAATTGGGAAAACACTAAACAGCTAAGTCAGATGGTCTAGAAATAGAAAGGTGTATGCATTTCTTCCTCAGCCCACTGTGTCTCTGCAAGCAGATCTGTATGTCCATGGGTTGTTGCAGCCAACTTAATGACTTTTTGAGTAGCTGTAAATTTTTCCCAGTACTCTCTAGGAAATTCTGTCTTCTTTTCCAACCCTCCAATGCTCAGACATCTGGCCTATCCCTAGTCAACAACAACTTAGACTTCTTTTCTTTCCAGAGATTTGAAGTCAACCTCTTCACTTTTTAAACGAACACAGTGCATCACTGAAAACATCCAAGCAACACAAATGCAATCCATCACACCTTCATGGTGGAAAACGACAAAATTAAGATGACAGTAAACAAAGACACAGAATTTCTACAGTGTAACACCAAAAGGAATGGCTTCTGACATCTGAGTTAGCCTCTTAAATTTTATAGATCACCAAATTTCTCTGCAATATTTTTGATCTGAAAAAATATTTTTTTCTTTAAATACCAAAATTGCAAATTAAAATTTTCAGCTGAAAAACCTGTGGCATTTTAAAACATTGATTCAAAGATTATTTAACCTCACTGCTGAAAAACTGCACTTTATTTGTAATCTTCACCTGTCTTGCTTCAGTTGTCATTCTCTGGTTCCTGTGATATTTTCATTTGCCAGGTTTAAGAGATAAAGTCAAAGGC
>JAWWEV010000095.1:25618821-25633423 GCA_035583235.1 Hafferia zeledoni
ATTAACTCAAATATCCCAAAATTATACCTTAAACAGCACCAATTAATAGGAGGGTTTTGTCCCTGGTCTCCTCTCTTGACTGCTCAAAAATATGGGGCTTGTGGTAGAAATTAGGTTAAAGTTTAACGAGCATTCCAGTGGCTCATACTACATCAGTAGTGCCCTGAGCTCCTTGCACTTAGAGAATGCTCTTCCCATCCTCAATAGCAATTCAGTATTTAACAAGGGGAATCTGTTGTTCCACTAACAGAGGTGAACATTCATATTTAGGAGCAGAAGGATTTTCCCTCATTTCCAGGCCACAGAAACAGGAATGTGATTTATGTGCAGGCAGAATAACCATTCTGGATGGCAACTACTTATCATACTATACTAAGAAAATTACAGGATATGAACCTTTTACTATGGTGTTTTTGTTTGGGGTTTTTTTGTGTGTATGTGTGGGGTTGTTTCCAGTTGATTTCTAGTTTTTGTTTCTACTGACTCCTAAAAATACTAAGTTACCTTTTTGAGGCAAACTCAAATTTTTTAGAAAGTTATAAAATTCTCAGATAGGTTTTTGTTTGGGTTATTCAGGTTTTTTAAACACTTGAATACTCAATTCACTACCATATTGTACTTATTACCATCTACCTTCATGTGTTATCCACACTAAATAGGATGGAGTAGGATTTTGCCAGTAGGTGCAAACTTTACATGCTTTTCCTAGCATTTTTGCCAAATGGTCATCTAAGTCTGTCTGAGAGATGCTGATGATCTATAACCACAACTGCTCAAACAATATGGAAAGGAATCTGCTCTGGAATACCCTTGATCTGTTAGCAAAAAAATAATATCTATTTGCTGGGATGAAATAATAGGCATTCTTCAAAATATGGACACAAAACCATTGAAAAGTGAAAAAAAAAAGTTCTCTGCTACTTTGTGCGATGGAACTCTATGTGTGTCCCAAAATCTGATAATACTTCCTATGACTACTGAGCAATGGTACCTCTTTTTTGTCTCTTTGTTAAAATGAATACATTGTGTGCAGGAGAAGGGTTCCTATGGCTAGCAGAGTTGCCACTGTATGCATCCCCAGCTTCCTGCTACTGCAAGCAACACAGTTCAGCACCATTCTTGCCTTTGCAGATGAGTTTTCAGGTGCATCACAGTGCAGTTGTAGGAAGGAGTGGACTGAGTCTCTCTCTCATGCATCCTTCCTACTCAAGAGGTGACTTTCCTGGCTGTTCCCTGATAACACAAAGTTCATGAGGAAGTTGTCAACAGTAGTAATGGTAGAGCCTGCTTTCACTGAATTGAAAGTTACTTTTTAAAACAGCCTGGTTTTGCTGGGGTTTTTTCCCTTTGTTTTCTTCCTTGTGAAAAAAAAAAGGCTCTAATGCCACTGCTAAATATGATAAGCAAATGTCGGCTTCTGTCACACATGATTTACTCGTAACTGCATGGGATTTAGAGACTTTCTGAGCAAGAATTAGCACACACACTTTATTAAGGTCCCACAGCTTTGCAGAAAGAGGTCCCAGAGAAAAGAGATCTTTACTGGATGCTTCCAAAAAACTCTGTCTCCACCTTCTAAAGTCTGTTTAATTTTTTTACATGCATAACAGCTCCATAAACTTCAATGGGTGTAAATTCCACTGGATTTTCATTAGAACTCACCTTGAGCTCCACTATAGGAAGAAACTTCTCATGCAGACCACATCTGCCATACTGAAGAAAGCAAAGTACAGAGGCACATTTCCAGAAATTTCAACATCCTTGCTTCCCTTCTTTTACCCATGAAGCTGGCTATGACACACCTATGTGTGTCCTTGCCCTGAAGCAGTAACCGTCCTGAGGAGCTGCAGGGATGCACGTCTGCCAAGAGCCCGTTCAGACTCATCTGCAGAATGACTGAGCACAGCCTCACAGACATTGTGACAGCAGAAAGCCCAGGTGTGGAGGTGAGCTAGGAGGTTGTATGCAGACTGGAAGAGGAGATGACTGTTATAAAACAGCCACCAAGGGGTTAACAGCATAGGCCAGGATTGTTTTGGGATAATGCCATGCATAAACCTCCTTTCCTTCCTGTTCATTCGACAGGAGTCACCCTCCCTTGCACACTATTAGGATGTAACTGAAATAAAAATAGCCTGTTCCCTGAAATTCACTGGACAGGCTTCAGCTGGACATGGTTTTTGGGGAGTTTTTTTGTGCAGGACAAAGGGGATGGGAAAGAATGGAAGGAGAAGGATTTTTCTGAGAAATCCCTTCACAAGACTTGCCACCTCAGGCAAAGGCTGTCTGGACTAAAGTCTGGGTGCTCCATGCTCACCGCCTGAATGTTTCACCAGTCCCTGCAAGAGTCTCAGTTTCTCTTGCTTGTACATCAGTCCCTAGCAGCAGTCTAGAATAGTGGGACACTGTGATAATCCCCTTGTCATCAGTGAAAGAGAAACACCACCATTACACTTAAAGCTATGATCTTAATAGAATCACAGAACAACAGAGCACAGTAACATTATTTAGGATTTTTCTCACCTTCAGCCATCTAAAAATCAGAAAATGAGTCTACAATAGCTGTTTAAGGTTTCTCTACATTCAGAGACAATCACTTTCAGGAAGCAACTGATCCCATTTGTTTTGAATGCTCCTTTTAGGATGATTTTAATTTTTCTCTAAGACTAGATTAATGTGCTGCCTGGTAAAAGGCAGTACCCATTTGTAGGTCCCACCCAATTGAAAATTGCTATTTGAGGCCTTCCTAAGAACTAGACATATATATTTTATATATATATATATAATGCTAGTGCCAATTCTTTCTACTCATGAAAGTATACCTGAAATATTGTGAAGCTTGACTCTCACCAGAAGTTGGTAAGACCAGTTAACAAGTCTTAGGGTTCTATGTTACTTTTGCAAATATTACAGCAGTTGCAGACTGACTCTGGAAGTCTCTGTCCAGTCCTGATAGTTATACTTCAGAGCACTTTCAGGGAGTAGGGGGGAGGGTGGGAGGTGTGGAGGAAAAAAAAAGAAAGCCACAAGAACTATCCTTAATCTTGAAAATTTTCCTTGTAATTTGAGATACTTGAAAAAACTCACCGATTACCACAACAATAGTTTAAAGAGCAATTTGACCACAGCCTGTCAGTAGCCATATCTGGGGCACATTTCCAATGTTATTCTCTTCTTTCAAACAAACAAGTAAAAAGACATGATGTAATTCAATGGCTGAAAGTTAAAAATTAACAAAATCAAGCCTACAATAATGATGTATAGTTTTTAAAATGATTGGGTACTAAGATGGTGATTGATTGCCTGTCAATGAAAGGTATTTGATAAATAAAACTGATTTTTCTAAAGGCATACTGAACCTCCACTGTGCAGTTAATAGAGAAATTACAAAATAAGTTTGATAGGTCACACTGTTAGGAGGAGATGGCAGTAGTTATGCACCTTAGTCCCCAAATGTCTGTTTGTCTCATTCTTTAAGGCTTTCTTCAGAATTTCTTCATACATCTCAAAAGATGGAAGGGAAGAGAAAGGAACATGGGGGAAAGTACTACAGAATATTTGATACAGTGATAAGTAACCTATGAATGAGTAATTCTCAAATCTTTTTGCAGCAGAAAACAACAGGGTGTTTGCTGCAAACCACAGTAAAAGGTGCTCTAGCTGTTTTATGTGACACTGTTTGATATTTGCAATCATTATGACACTGCAATATCTAGTTTCTTCCCTAGTAGTAAAATCTGTAGTGAATAAAAGAACTAATCATCCTCCCCCACCCCCCCACCCCCCCAAAAAAAGAAAAAGGCTTAGTTGGCATCTTAAGAGCTGTGGCAGACAACAGCAAAAGAGAAGAAAGAAACCTCTCTAGACTTCTAACCACAGAGGAGATACAAAAATTTGCTTTTTACTGTTTTTCTCTGAACTTTTGGATTTTTCTTTTAGCAAAGAAATTTAGAACTACATCCAGACTGTCCAAAAGAGGAGCAAGCCAGGTGCATGGTTCCCACCACTACACTTCCTACTGGAGTGGGGCTCTGGTGCTGCAGGCATAAACAAGACCACACAGGACAGCAGTAAGAAAAAGACATACCTGCCCCAATTCAATAAAAGCAGAGCTGGTAAAGATTCATGAGGCAACTCATGCTTCCTTAAATTAGAAAACCTGCAAGTGGCAACTGAGGTGACAGTCAAGGAAAACAGGTGGAGGTTTATTAGCAGACACTTTGTGGTGCTTTCAAAATTCCCTGATAAAGGGAGAGGCTTAGTTATAACGAGTCTGCTGGAAGGAACGGCACATATTTCCTCCATCCAAGTGATTGGAGGATCAGACTCGTATGATCTCTTGTGTGCTGACTCACCAGAGGGCAGCAGCTTTCCAG
Organism: Hafferia zeledoni; assembly: GCA_035583235.1. Lineage (NCBI taxonomy): Eukaryota > Metazoa > Chordata > Aves > Passeriformes > Thamnophilidae > Hafferia > Hafferia zeledoni. Next base: position 25,623,198 of record JAWWEV010000095.1, read on the forward strand.
ATGTGATGTCAGCCCATAAAAATGCAAGATGTACCTCTTACTGTCCCCATTCAAGTTCGACCACCCCTCTTTGTATTGTACGCTGATGTCGACAATTTCATTTTGCATGCTTGACTGGCAAGCTAAACATCACATTGTTTTGGGATAAAGGCAAGTCAGATCAGGTATCTGATGCAATCTCTCAGTGTGTTTGTAGTTTGAAAACAGTATCATGCAATTAATTTGCAATGAATAACACATCAAAGATGATGTGATTCCTAATAAAGACAGACATTTCTGTCACTCCTTGTCAAGCTGAACAGATTTTTTTAAAAGAATCTTTACTTTAGCAGTTAGATATACTGCAAGCAGGACATCACTTCTTCCTCCCAGTTTTCTATATTTAATTACAGAATGGAGAAAATTACATTTATCCTTTGTTAAGACAGGCAAAAACTTTGTCTTTCAGGAGTACCTCCTGGCAGAGAGAAAGTCTGACATCTGTGTATCTACAGTGATGAGTGTGGCTGCAGCTACTCTTTGTTACTAACTTCACTCCCCTTCCTATCCCCTCATTTCCTCTGTCAAAATCATGGTCCTGTTTCCCTACTAGAGGATAGGTTAGGAGAGTTTCTGGGAAGCACTGTGCTACATATGCCATCTGGGAGCACAAAGCACAAAAAGCAGGAAACCTTTGTAGCATCTACATTACTGTTCTTGCTGCCTGATTTCTGGGTGGTCTGGTGTAAAACCAATGGCTCAGAATTTCCAGCACAGGCTTGGTGGTGTCACTCCTTACTAAGCTGGAGATAAACTAACTGCAGACATGGGACAGTCTGTTTCCATTTCAGCTGTATAGGAATAGTGCCACAGCTGGGTCTGCAATTTTCAACCAGTGATGCCAATGCAAAGAAAATGCCTTTCAGCATCCATCTCAGAGGGAGTTCATTGAGGGTGCACATAGGACATACATCCCAAGCGTCCACAAAGACTGCACAGGCATGAGATACAACACAGAAAGAGAAAATAAAAATGCAGTGATAGTTGTTTTAAACACCTCTGCCTAATCCAATGCTCCTGGGAAGGTGGGAGGAATTGGAATAAATATTATGGGAATGCAAACTCTTATCAAAAAATCTCTATCCAGGGACTATAAGAATTTAGTACCAGGAAAGTGTGCTGTACATGCGCAGGACTGCACACTGGAGCAAAATTGGTTCTTATTGGCATGTCCAAAGTATAAACCCCTCTCCACACACGCTTTGCAGCTGAGATCAAACTTCTCAAAGATCCCTAAGTGTTTGTTTTCATGTGGAAACACTAACTGAGAATAGTCATTGTGATTTCTGTGTAACAGAGGGAACTGCCACCTTCCACCAAGAGATACCACTTTAGAGATTAATTACTTGGTGCTTAAACATGTATTTTAGTTTCTACTTCATCAGGAGCAGCAGTCCCAGACAAGACCATAAGTGGACACTTTACACATACACACTGTCAAGAGAAGACAGGCCCTGCCCTATGTCATTCGCCTTCTAAACAGACTGGAGAAAGGACAAGGAAGAAGGGACAGACAGAGGAGGTGGTGGGATGCAGGTCTGCCAGCATGTCAGGTACCACCAGAGGGAAATTGAATGACATGTTTTTCTGTGAAGGAAAAGATCTTTACTAGTGACCCAGTGGAGATCAGGATTGCTTGTGTCTCAACCCTCTGGCAGTAGAACCACCCGTGGACACACAGCCACAGTGCCCACACAACACAGGAGTTGCACAGATGCCCACTCCAGGGTTGTGTGTTCCTGCAGGCCACAAAGGATCCCCTCCAGCTTTTAGAAAATGGGATCTGGCTAGCAAGTAGGGAAGAACCCAACAAAACATGGCCAAAATTTTCTACATTAATAAAATGCCTTTTCTCCAGTGTACCAAAGGTTTTAGGGGTACATTAGGGCAGGAGAGGACTCTTCAGCCTTCAGGAGCAAGGACTAGAATCCTACCTTTCTTATAGAAGGACTGATATCCAGTAAACCCTGCATATGCCCTGTACAATTCATCAGAGCAGATATGCTTTTCTTCAGTTGCTCTAACAAATCCCCTGTTGGGTTTTTTTCTCTCCCACTGAAATCTTGTTCAAGTATCTTTCTAAAATATCTAAATTAAATTAGTAAAATCATTTTCTCTCTCTTGTTTTAAGCTTGTATACAAGAAGGGGTTTATTGAATATTGGAGTATGGGGATAAATCAGGATAGCAAAGACTATTGCTTTGGATTTTTGAGAAAAGCACACATACATCAGATTCCATGGAAACATGTTTTTGCCTAAAGTGTTGATTTTTTTCTCGAGATTCTTGACTAGGAATTAATAATCTTTTAAATTCCTCTAAGCTGTGGAGCTTTTCTGACAGATTTAACCAAATTTGTCTCCCAGCAGTCCCTGTCAAGCACTGCAATATTCCTCACCATCACAAAGGGTGGCACTTAAAAAATTTCGATTTAACAATACCAGGGGGAAGGAAACAGGAAGAAGGCATACAAGTTATTTGTATGAACTCCAGCCCCACAAATTAATTCTTAGTGTGGGAGGAAGACACTCTTACAGAGCTTACTGCAAGCAAAGGGCACTCTGCAACATCAGCAGGGCCATAGCAGAGGAGGGATCAGGTAAAATGTAGAACTTGGGTGCAAAGAAGAGCTGTTGCAAGCTTCTAGCATCCATTTTGAGGGTAGAATGTTGCATTCCCCAACTCCTATTTTGGAATGTGCTCCTTCTCTGTGATAGGGTAACAGAACTGAAGGTTTTCACAGGAGGACATCAAACAGCCCCAGTCCTCCACAGGCTCACCCCAATGATGATTTCATTGCTTTCTGCTGCAGCTGCTGGGTGACTGTGACTTCAGAGGAAGGCACTGCCTGCTAAGCATGTCTGGCCTTCTAAGAAATAGGAAGACTATTGAAACTACCACCACTCTGAAACTACAGTTCCTTTAATGTATTATAATTTTCTCACCAATGACTAAAATTGAGTAATCACAAGCCTGCAGCTGTATTTTTATTACTGGCTCAAAACCACAGTCCCTGGAGCCACCAGAAGTTCAGACTCAGCGGTGTCATCCCAGGTTTCCTTTTAGCCGATCCTCCTTCTCCCAGGACACCTTCAGGACCCTTATCCTTGCTCACCCTCTCCTTCCCACTGCAGCAACGCCCCAGCTCCCTGCTAGCTGGGGACAGCCTTGTGCTCCACAGTGACTTTGTTGCCACTTCCACCGTTCTCATCTCAGCCTAGTCATAGCATTGCTCCTTCTGCTTTCCCTTTGCTGCAATATGACTGATAAAGCATGTAAGCAGCCATGTGTCTTGGTTTGAGCTGGCAAACTGCCAGCCCTCCAAGACAGAGGGTTAGAGCCTCCCCCACCCCCCAACACCGAGGAAAGGGAGGAAAAGAGGGAGGGGAAGGAAAGAGGGGGAAAAAAACCCTCTAAAACCATCAAAAGGGATTTACCTTGCGAAATTTTTGCTATCATTTGCATGGTAGCTCCTCCTTAAAACTTGCAAAGAAATGTCCTTTGCAGTGTAGCTAAAAAAGTTCACACAACCTTGTTGTGAAAAACTAAATATTTAACACCCCCCAAAAATCTAAGCTTTAAGGACCCCTTTCACAGAAGTTATCATGTTAGGTGCAAATGAATAATACTGATTTTTAGAGACTTGATAGCTTCTTAAAGGACAAAATACAATTCGGATCACGTAGTGTGAAAGTAGCTGGCAGCTACTGGTAGCAAACAGAATATAGTGGCAAATGTTTACTTTTTAATAGATAGGCAAGAGTCTTGTGTCTTCCTGGAACTTGACTGAAATTCAGATTTTGTTTGACTTTTTCTCTACTACAACACGCATTTGAACTTATAATACTTTTGAAACCTTGAGCAAATAAAATACTGCAAGTTAAACATTACATGAGTCAAATGTACCAACTACCATGACTTCAAAACAACTTCTTAAACAAACTTGAATCTGTAAGGAAGTATTTTAATGAGGAATGTGTTTACCACAGTTCACTTTACTAATAATTCACCTGCCACCTCAGTGAGGATTTCTGAAGAGAACAGCACTCCTATCCATTACTGCAGCTTCTTTTGTTGGTGGGTGATTCAGTTTTTACCCCATGGGAGAAGTCCAGAGCATTTGACATCTGTTCATTATTTACCCAGTGCAATGCACTTGGCAAGCACAGCCAGTTCTGCTCACCTCTTTATGAGAGTAAACCAAGACACACTGAGACGGAGTGATAATGGCTTACATGGCATCATGAAAATTTACACCAGGTAATGACATATCCAGGACTGTTAGAGCAGTTGCCAAGACCATGAAATAAGTCAGAGACAGAGTTGGTAGCTGAGGGAGACATTGCAGCTCTAGTCACCTCTGCTGACAGCACAACACCAGCAGACTGGACCACTGACAGCCATGAAAGGATGCTGTAGGAAGGGAGTTTGTTGTCAGGAGTACCAAGAGTACCATTTTTCCTTAAATGAAATTTTAAAAAAGAACCCACTGGTCCATATTTTATTTATATATATATATATATATATATTTATACACACACACACACACACACGCACGTGTGCACACACATATATATGAGACACATTTAATAAAAATATCTCAGAAATTCAAATACAAAAATGCAATATTTATTTCCAAAATTATAATCACTCTTACCCTCTAAACTGCATTTCCTGTCAGCAAACATGAAACAATGGCATTTAAATTTAAGGATTTCAGCTTTAAATTCTTTTAATACCTAGATGATTGATTTTTGAAAGAATTAAAAAAAAAAGTCAGCACTATGAGTTGTCTCACTGGAGTGAGGTTTTCACCCAAAATGGTGTGAGAACAGCTGAGGACAAGCATTCTGAAAATGGCACTTTTGCCTGCCTTTATAGCTTGTAGATGAGGAGCAGCTACTTTTTGAAAGATTAACATACTCTATAATATGCTGTATTTAATCTCTATAGCTTTGTCAGTGCCACACTAAGGTAGTCCAACAAACATCCTTGTTACAAAAATATATCCTGCTTAAATTAAAATTTAGTCTAAGCATGGCTTTAGAAACAACAGTATTGATGACACAAATAGGCTGAAATAATACCTAAACTCTTTATCAAAAAGACTATTTGGATTATTTTGTTTCACACAGATTGGTGTTACCATATGTGCTGGTTTAAAGGTAAATGAGTGGGAGACATGAACTTTACTCAAGAAAGATTGTGAGTCAGTGTTGCAAGTTACTAAAAAGATCACAATAAATACAATGATACAGAGAAAAAAATGGTTTTAACCCACAAAACCTAGATGTATAGCCTGGCACCTTGGGGCATGAACAGAAGAGGGTTCTTTAACCCCTGTGTTGAGCGCCACATGGTCCTCCTGAGTACAAAGTAAAAGGAAAGGCAAAACCTGTTGGTACAGATGACAGTTGTAGTCTGGTCAAGAGTGGCAGTTGCAGTCCTGTTGAGGTTCTGGTCCTCCTCTGGATCCGACAAGTGGTACCAGAAGTCTCCAAATCCCCAAGATTATATACCCTCAGGTTCAGGTGGGAATGCCCAGTAACTCTCCCAGGGCAGGGAGTTTCACAGTGAGTGATTTACTCTGTGATTCATGGGATATTTGGGGAATCTTTGATGGCCCATTAGCAGACATGACCCCTCAGGCTGGGTGTGAAGGTGCTAATGCTTCCCCAGAGTAGTTATCATGGCTGGGTCATAGACATTAAAACAGGAACACTTCCTTATCTCACAGGGTTATCTAACACTCAGCTTGTAGCCTGAGTTGTCAAGTGTGCCCTGGGCAGCTGCTGCAAATGATCCATTACTAACAGTTCATCAGAAATAATATAGAGGGTGTAGAACACACAGTTTTGGTTACACCCACAGAGTGATAAACTGCTTCTGGCTGCTGTAACTAGGAAGGCATATCTTCTCAACCCTTCCATGTTTCATAGTATATTTTTCTATTTTCAACATTGTTCTTCCTCCTTCGTCTTTAGAGCTATATTTTAAGATAGTGTGACATTAATTCTCCAGTGATTAATCAGTTTTCTAACCCAAAATTGTGTTTTCATTTCCATATCAAATACAGTGCAATTATCTTTACTTCAGTAATTTTCTCAGAGCTTTAACAAAGAAAATAAACTTCATTTATTTAAAGCTTTTTTAAGTGTTCACAATTGTAGTGTGTAAGTGCCAAAAGGAAGTGACAAATAGTAATCATCAGGATGGTTTTTTTTAGTTACAGAATCCTGCACCAGTTCTAAGAACTGATGGACTTCTACGAATAGAACTGTGTTAAGGGAACAGTATGTGCACCCAGGAATAGATGCTTTAGTGTTCTTTAGTATGGCTAGCTCCAGAAATTTGAGATTTAATTGCCTTTTTCTTGAGTCAACTGGTAGTTTCATTAGCATTGATTCAGACCTCACAAGCTTTGAGACTATGTGGTCAACTAAAACCATTAAAACATCCTTTATTTTAACAGACAAACAAAAGCAAACTCCACCCTGGCCATGGAGCCAAGAGAAAGTGGGTGTTAGTCAGTGCATTTGCTTTCCTTCTGAAAAAGAGATTTCTGAGTATAGTGTGAACTTCCTATTTATCTCAGAATACCCATAGCACTTTTTATGGTGCACTGAGACATAAATTGTGCGACATGTAAAACTCCAGAGTTCATCGTGTTTTGTTTTTCGCACCCTCATTTAAAAATGGTGTGGAGTAGACCATTAAAAATGTAAATTTATTATAAGAAAAAGGTGAGTCCCCAGCACAGGCAGGTCCTGTGGACGATAAGAGGACAGATAGTTTCACTTCTGTGAATCCTTTCTTGCAAAGGTTTGCCTGAAATACATGTCAGTACAGGGAAGTTAACTGGCTTTATCTCAGCAATCCAAACTAATACAATATAGAACAGCTATGGGTTTATGGTTATTAATTTTTTAATAATTAAAGACTCCAGTAATGATGAGTAATTTCTTCCCCAGCATTAAAGAACCTAAACTATACTGCATACATCCCTTCTGTGGGACTCTCAGTGCCAACAGAGCTATTCTTCCTAAAGACTTTTCATCTTTAACTTAAGGCATTAAAAAGGGGCATCTGTAATGTTTGCTCTCTAACAGAAACCAGATAGGGCAAGAATGAAAGAAGAGCCTAAATCCTCAAAAGCAAACTTTGGCCCCAAAAGGCTTCTGTTAGGTCTACTTTTCTTCAGCTGTGCCCTTCTGTCTGGAGTTTTCCTTGGCTAGACAAAGATCTCCATGGCACTGTTGGTACATCGTGTGCATGGCTTCTCTTTCCCAAAGTCAGATGTTGGTGGGACAGATGAAAGGAGACTGTTTCCTCCCTGTATGTGAAGACCATGTTTCAGGGGAGCATGCACTTTAACTATTGCATTTTCTGATTTCTTTCACATAAGAGCACGGCAGCTCCTCAGATTTTATTTTGGACATTGGTAGGCTCTAAATTGATTTCCATCCTCTGGTCTCAGGTCACTGCAGTGACAAAAATAAGCCCTAACAGACCTAATTTTACCACAGCCATAGCCATTACTTTGTGGTTACAACACAAGGAACAAGAAGCCCTGTACTGGTTCTGATGTAGCGACCTTGAGCTCAGGAGCCAGACACAAACTGTAGACCAAAATATTTCCTTCTGAAGGAGAGTTCCATAAAACTAATGTGTTTTGTCAAAAAATCAAATCGTGGTGGTATTTTGATGGGAAATTCATTCCAGGAAAAAAAATCCTTGGGGTTCAAGCACTATTTAAAAGTGGAGGGGTTTTTAATTAAAATCAAAACCTTCAGTTTCTGTCACAGAACTTTGATACCAAAGCCCTCTGATCTCTCTGTCCTTGAAATATCTGTCTTGTTTTGACTTTTTACTGTGTTTCTCCAACTATGACTGAGAGCTGAAATGCAGAAAGGTGGAAGCTGCCTTCTTGAAGACGCTACAGAGGGCTGGCCATGGGCCCACCAACCCAAGCATTGTCCAACACCTGTCAGCTCCATGCAATAACAGTCCTAGATTTCTTTCAGGTGACCCATCAGCACCTTCCCCTCATGTCTGTCTTCCACAGCCTCATTCTCCCAACCACACAATATTCCAGCAGCAGCTTATGCCCCTCACTTCTCTTCCCCTCCTTCTTCCTCGGGTATATTTTTTCAATTGCTTTCTGTTCGCAATCACATTTCACTTTGTTCCTCTGCAGAGGTGCAAAGAAGCCAGCAGAGAGCTTCTTTGAGGGTTTTCATGAAAAATCTTTTGAATGCTCACTTGCAATGGAAATAAAACCAAAATCTGGTGTCCCTGAGTGCAGTGGAATAATGCTTCTGTTTTGTTTCTGCTTTTGTTGCAGCAAGTAAGCTTCAAAATCTTGCAATATATATGGCCTCAGATTATAACTGACAAACAGGACAAATGTACTCTTGGCTTCTTGACATAATGTATTATCTTAGAGGCCAGGTACAGCTGATATATGTTGTACATATATACGTTTGTCCAGAGAAAACCTGACCCCCATCAGAATAAAAATTACGTTATCAACACTACCAGGTTTGAAATACTTATATACTTTAGCTCCTTGTTCTCAGCTGTTATGGGTCAAGGCACTGCGAAGTGTCTTGGAATACAGCCAGCATTTCACATGCCTCCTCTGATAAATGCAAAACAAGCTGAACCAGTGTTTGCTTTTAAAAAATGTCAAATAATAGAGAGTCTCCTTGGCAAGATTAAAGCCCAAAGTCAAGGGCAGAGACCATATTAATATCTTGGAGTGCAGGAGGGAGAATTTTTGTGTAAAAAAAAGAAATAAATTTCCAGTCACAGGGAGAAAAGTAGAGAAAGACCAAAAAAAAAAAAAATCAAAGCATTTAAAATGAATAAAGTATCAGAAACATAAAAATGAGAGAGAGAGAACATTGCATTGCTTCCCCATGAATATATACTTTTATTATTGCTTCTAAAATCATCTCAAAGCAATCATTTTTTTTTTCTAGAAAAGGGGATGAGAATAAATTAAAATTCCACAATTCTATGACAGATGTAGCTTTCATGGTTCCCTGCATTGACAGGAGTAAACACATTCAAATTTCAATGACATGACATTTTTTAAAAACTTAGAGCTTTTTAAAATTTTCATTTCAAAATCTTCTTCAAGACAGAGGACATTAACTTATTTACAGGAACACCAACTTGAGGCAAGCAGCTAACATACAACTAAACAGGCAGTTTTGTAAACCCTCTCCATAGAAGCTGGCAAGACTGTCATGTGGAAGTTGCAGTCTGAGACTCAGGGCGTCTGGGTACCATTACCAACTGAGTCTCAGGTCTCCTCTATGCCACTGGACAAGTCCTTTACCTCCCTATATGTCAGTACTGGAAATGCAAAAGGTATAAAACAGCTCAGTGCTATGCCTTGGTACTCATGTTTTTCATACACATATGCATGGCCATTTTTACTGCAGATAGAAGCATTTTCCCCACACTCACCTGCAAAAACTGCAGGAATTCAATAAAACCTCCTTTGCTGCTTTAGTATTGAACACATATACTTCAATATTAAATTTTAAATAAACAAATTGGCATTGCAATATACCTTGAAAATCATAAGCTCAGTGCAAATAATAGTAAAGAGAAGAAAGTCCCTCTCCACAAGTAAAAGGCAATACCTTGATGCTTCAGTTCATTTAAAATACTGCGAGTTAGATCTCTTGCCTTGCCAGTAATCCCAGGTTTTCCCTAGGCTGTCCCTGGGCTCCCCTTTGAGAGCCTATCCCTTTCAAAAAACTCAGGTTTGACTTAAAAAATGAAGAATTCTGCAAAGCCTGAAACTTCTTTTTGCCTAGTATGACTCATGAGATTATTGTGCATGTGTATGTGTGTATTTTTTACACAATGTCCGCTTAACCATGGAGGTTAAGCGATTCAGCCACAAAGTCCTTGGACACTAATAGAGACTTCTGGTAACTTACATTTCCATCCACCAGATCTAACAAAAAAGAGCAGTGCCTCACGCCAAGGAGAGACAGGTAACAGAGAAGTCCATTTCAGAAGGAGGAGAAAACTCTCCAACAAATGTGACATGAATGCATTCCTTTTAACTGAAGAAGAAGATCTGCCTTTAAGCTTGTTGTAGTTTGGAATTATTATGTAAATTCTCTCCCCTGCCACTCTTAACGACCCTAGCCAACCGTTAACAAA
>JAWWEV010000095.1:25646248-25660976 GCA_035583235.1 Hafferia zeledoni
GGGGGGTCAGTGCTGCATACGCCTATATTCACCATCCCTGTCACGGACTGACGCTGTGCCTCCCCTCCCGGCGCCTTCCCCGCGGCTTTCGGCAGTCCGGGAGCCGTCCCACCCCGCGCGCAGCCCCTCTAGCCGTGTCCAGCCGAACGGGCCTCGCTGCCCCCGGGAAGGGCGAAGATGGGCCAGCAGGAACGACGCTTTCCCTTCCTGTCCCCGTTCCCCACGCCTCGCAAGGAGGTACCCCGAACGCGGGAAGGGGGGGACGCTCAGGCAGAGGGACTCCCGGGCCGGGGGCGAGTCGGGCGTGTAGCGGTAACGCGCAGAGATCCTCTGCCGGACGGCGAAGCTGGCTCAGCTCCGGCTATCGCGGGGCTCGGCAGGCCTCCGGTGATTTCTGGGAGTCAGCCCGGGACGGGAGCGCCGGCAGGTTGATCGGGGCTTCTAAGCGACCCTCCGCAGCTTTCCCTTCCCGCTCCAGAACTTCGCTCTTCCAAAGGAAAACAAAGTGGTCCGACACTGCGGAGCACGGTCTGGGTGAAGGTCCAGGGGTTGACGAAGGAATCGTTCATTACCCGTTTCGGTGACTGGCGGGGGGAAAGCGAGATCCCTTTTAATTTCTTCTTTTTTTTTTTTCTTTTTTCCTCGCTCCGCTGCGCAACGGTCCCGCGTCGCGTTCAAATGACCATGTGACAAGGAAATAGCTGCTCGCCAGGACCAATATTGGCCCGCTCTTTTAAAGCGTCAGGGATCCGCTAGCCGGCCCCCCGGGGCCCCGGCGCGCCTGGCCGCCACCAAGCCCTCTCCCCGCCGGGGTTTTTCCGACGGGAGCGGGGTCCGAAAGCAACTAAACAGCAAGGAAATAACCCAAACAAATTATACCCGTCTCCCAAACAGAGAGGGAGGCGGTTTGTTTGGAGGGGGAGACCGGAGGGAGGGCAAGGACATGTCGTCAAGGCTTTATTTGAAAGCAGGGGAGCGCCCTGCGATTGGCCGGTCTCCACGCCCGTTTGGTGGCGGTGCTCCCCGGGGCCAGACAGTGGGAGGGGAGAGGAGCCGGCGGTCTCCCCCGTCCCCATCCCCCGCTGCCGGTCTTCCTTCGTCCGCTTTCGAGGCGGGAGCCATCATCATGGGAGGAGTTTAAGAGCGGGGTGTAGAGGAGGGGTGGGAAGGGGAGGGAGGTAAAGCGAAATTAGGACTCGAAATTAGACAAACGGAAGAGAAAAAAAAAAAAAAAAAGAAAGAAAGAAAAAAAAAGAACGAAAATCCTCTCCAATGAATGGAGAGGGTGAGAGGGCCGATTCACCGGTGGGGCCCCGCCGGGGAGGTATTTGTAACGTGACGCGCGGGCGTCTTCCCCGCATCCATGACCCCCCGGATAAGGTGCACCATCCACTTTCGGCGCGCCCGCAGCCTGCCCCGGGCCTGGGCGCTGGGTCGGCGCATCCTCCGCCGTGTTTTCGGGGCGCTGGGGCGGCGTTGGCCGCCGCGCCTCCCCCTGCTGCTGGTCCTGCGGTGGAGGCGCCGTAGGAGCCCCCGACCCAGGTAGGACACCGGGATCGGGGCTGCTCGGGGGGCGGCAGGGGATCCCCGGTGAGCGCGGGCGGCCCGACGGGGTGACAAGAGCTGGAGGCGACGATTCGGCCCCGGTGGCAGTGCCGCGGAGCCCCCTCCGCGCCACATGCTCAGTTTGCACCGGGATCACGTTAGATTTATACAGGCGGGGAGTTTCTGTCCGTCCCCCTTTTTTTTTTTTTTTTTTTTTTTAACGCAGTAGAAAATGTCCGGTTCTTGAAAAGTTACTGTAACTCATTTCTGCCTTTCCACCACTTCTTCAGAAGTTTTCTCTATGGTTAATTAAGAAAATATAAACCCACCATCCCTTACCAACCTTTGTAGACAGTTCCTTGAAAACAAGGAACATAGCTATTGCTCTGAAGAGAGAAAATGGCCACTGTTTTCCGAGCGTGCATTACTTTTCAGTCTTGTAAATGACAGTGAAATACAGTGGCCTACTTTGCCTTCCCTTGCAGTTACAAAAATATGGGAAATAAAGCTCACAGCGTATGAGCAGCGTCAGAAAGAGTAATTAAAAGACACAAGTATAAAGGACCTTGAAAGACATCCGAGGCTCAGACATTTTTAGAGACTTTTTTCCTTAGTGCACAATACAAAATCAGATTGTTTTGGACCTTTAGGGTGCACCTTAAATAATGGTCATCACACATAATTAGAAATACACTGAAACTAAAGTAAATACTAATTTTTATTTGTATTTGAGGATTGCTCTGCAGAATTATCTTAGAGGGTTGTTAGAGCAGTTCACAACCTCCTCTAATCCAGAGAACAGACTGGAGGAGAATGGAGATATAAGAGCAGGAAAGTAGAAATATGTGCCCCAAATTATCTACAAAAATAGAAATAATTTATTTTATGTATGTATAGATAGATATATAAAAAATTAAACTTTTTAAGTTATAGGACTAAAGGTGTAGAGAAAAAATAATTCAGTTTGCCACTTCCAGTCTCTGATTACATTACTTCCAGTGCTTTTTGGATAACAAGTGTGGGTACATACACACAGACACACCAATATATAAATACATATAGATGTATTTATATACATATATATATAAATCAGAAACTATATAATATTTTCATTGTTGCTATCAAATGTCTCAGTTCTTGCATTGTAGCAGGCCTCATTTCTTCATCTTACCCTAAATGGGGGGAAAAGAAATGGTAAACTCTGGCTGATCTGAGATGCACATATTGAAATAGAAACATAGATATGAAGGTGCAGATTATCTCAAAGTATATTTGCTGTAGAAAGGACAAAACCCTCTCATAGATCCGGAAGTGTGGCTATTACTTTTCCCCTCGATTTTCATGTTTGCTGTAAATACAGCTATTCCAGCCCCCCTCACACCCTTGTTTTTTAATCAGGGAGAAGGAGTTTTTCTAAAATGCCACTGAGACCTAGACTACAAGTCTAATTTTTAAGGGTCTGGGGTGGGTTAAGACAAGTGTGTGTGTTTAATCTAAAAATAAATTTAAAATATCTACGAAAAATACAATACTTAGGGATATTTTTACAGGTATTTAAGGCAGCACATTTACATCTGCCCCATCTCTGAAAGTGTCCGAGGGCAGGCCAGATGGGTCTTTGAGCAATCTAATGCAGGGGAAAGTGTCTCTGCCAAACGGAGGGGGTGTGGGGAGTGGTGGGGGTGGAAATAGATGATCTCTAAGGTCCCTTCCAACCGTTCTATGATTATGAAATAGACTCTGTGAAGTATTTATTCGTTGTTATTGCAGATTATTTGAGTTTTCTGTGGGAGTTGGGTTTGGCTCTAAAAGGTGGGGGGTTATTTTCAGATAATTTTATGTATAAACCCCCATGGTACAACTTCTGAGGGACTAAAATTAAAGTGATAGATACTCCTGTTCTTACCCAATATGTGTAATCAGGATAATTATCTTTGCAAATATACTGACATTTTAAGCTGAAGGGAAGACCAATAGTGTTAAATTATTTCTGTACATTAGTATTGCTTCATTTTTAGCATAGCTTCAAACAGCAGTATCCCTCACTCTCCTTAAGCATAAAACAGGTTATTTCTATGCAACCTCTCCATTGCACCACCTCCCCCTGCCTCTCACGAACCTTTTTTTGCCTATTTACAACCTAGGAAATTTCAGTATTATGTTCTTTATAGTTTGTCTCTTTGTAGTATTGAATTAACCCCTGAACTTATTACAAAATACTTGTTAGATCATAAAATAACTCATGTGGATGTTTTTAATTGTCTTTTTGTTGTTGAAAGGGTAATACTTGCTAAACAGTACATAAGATGGCTGCTTTTGTTAACTGAAAAGTACTTTTTCCATCCTGTATGCTATTAGCAAAACATCTCAGAACAATTTGCAGAATTGCTGTACTGTAGTATTAAAATGGATGTGTTGTAAGTGACAAAGGTGTGTACGGCTGAACAGTGATTCTAAAAATAAATACGAGCAGAATTGTAGGATTGGGACTCTGCTTTAATGTGATAATTTTTTTTCCTCCCCGTGAAAATATCTTTGCAATAATGTTTGTTGGAGAGGGAAGGTGGATTCCTCTCCCTTTCCCCAAGATACAAGTGAAATACAAGAGTCTTTTTCAAAGACTTTTTCTGTTGTTTTTTCCCCAATTTCAGATATGACCGTGTGTTTGTATGTTTTGGTTTATTTGAGGTACACTATATTACATATTAGTGTAATATAAGATCTGCTTTTTGGAAGGGGAAAAAGTCCCATGATTTTAACCATGTAACTTAAAATTTTATGATTTAAAAATGTTCTAATAGTTTTGTAAGTGATTTGCGGGTTCAGTAATGTTATCACAAGACAGTATTTGTTTTTTTGCACCATTCTGAGATTTTGTAGACTTTAACATTATTTAGAGGGGATGGAGATACAGACAGGCCCTCTGACTACTCTAGTAATATCTTTGCTTGCAAATATATTGGCATGCGAGTGTGTATTTTTTTTATCCTTATATATTCATAAAAAGACAGGTATTCATATATTTATACACAGAGATGCATAAAGTCCAGCATCCATACTGTATCACAGAATGCAAGATTAGCCAGTGATAACCTGAAATCCTGCCACCCATCACTATTGATTTGAAATCTTAAAACACCTGACAGACATAATCAATGAGGTTTTCTCCTTGGATTTTTCTCCTTGGATTTATCTCTCCTTTGGCTATCATTCATGTCGCAGAGAGTACTTTACCTACTGGGTGGGGAATCCTGTTAATTTCTTAGACTTTCCAGATTTAAAAAAAACCACTATTAAACTTTGTTGATTTTTTTTTTTTAATTTGGTTTTAAACGCCTACATGTCCCGGGCATCACTGTGCACCATGCACTGTAAAAAAACCCACAATGTGTGTAGGAGCCCATTGCCAGGCACTGCCTAGCGAGGCTTTCAATCCACACAAACCTTGAAATACTGCTCCTTCGTCTTGCACTGCCGCTTGCCCCAGAAACTTCACGAAGGAGGTTCAGAAAGCCACCAAGTGAAGAAGTTTCAGTGAACCTCTGACTTGTCAACTCAGGGATACATTTTTGTTTATTTCTACTCATTCAAGGATGCCTCTGCCTTTCGGCTACCGGTACATGTAGACATAAAATCGCCGCGTTTCCCCCTTCAGCTACGCAGGGCTGTTCCTGTGCCCGAGCGTCGGGGTGGGGGTTTGACGCCAAAGGGCAAGGAGATGCATCTGCACGGCAGATGCTGCTTCTATGGCATCGTACAGGTCTTCTGCAATTAAAAAAAGAAGATTAGGGAACTGACATTGGAAGAGGCGGGGAGGTGGCGGGGGGAAGGGGAAAGGGAGGTAGGAAAACAAAACCCTGAAAGACGTCCTTATTCCTCTTGCCTCTTAACCGGGTCCGTCCGGAACTTCGAGGTGGCAGAATAAAAACTTCACGCCGCGGGTTGTGGGTGCCGATGCCCCACTCCCTCTCGACTCAGGGCGGGAGGGGTCTCTTGGAGTCGGGGTGTGTGTCACGGGCGTCCCTGGGGCCTGCAACGGGGAGACAGAAAGCCAAGGGGTAGAACCAGGTGCTTGGATTTTGAGGACCTTCACGGTGGCAAGGCGAGGCTCTGCCTAGCTTCCGTCTGCCCGGCTGGAGCTGCACCTTACCCTGGCGGGCTCTCGCCGCGGTTTTTCTGCCCGCAGAAGGCTTCGGCAGGGCCGGGCTGAAGTGGTCCTCTACTGCCCGGTGCCATGAGATAGATCGCAGATTCCCTGTGGGCACAGCTCCCTTCCTCATTCGGTCCGCCCACACCCGGTATGCGCGGAACCGAAGGACAGAGCCCCGACCCACCGCTCAGAGGGTCTCGGCCAGGGCAGGACCCCCTGTCCAACGCAGAAAGCAAATCCATATCTCGCACAAAAGCCCCTTTCTGTCCCGGGAAGGCTCTGGTCCTTGGTCGCCTCGTCGTGTCGTCGTACCCCACGTTAGATACTCGCAGGGCTCATCCCACCTGCCCGGGCCGAGGCAGCTGCCGCCAGACGAGGCAGCCCGGATAAGCCCGGATAACCCCCAGCCCCGACTTTCGCAACCCCCCAATATAAGGAAGGGGTGGGGGAGCGAGGTCCCATGCCCTTCTTTCTGCTGTACAGACAGAAGCTCCTGTGGGAGCCACTCCGCCCTCTAGGTGGGAGTGAAACCGGGCTCTCCTGCCGACGTGCCCTGCAGCCCCCAGCTCTCGGCTTGCTGACTAGGCGGACGGTATTCTGCCGTCCTTCGTCACCCTCCCAGTGCCCCCCTCTCCGGGAGGGTGCGTGGATTTTGCTACAGGTCCAACAGCGCTGGGAACCGGGAGCGAGCGGACGCCGCAGCGCCCGCCCCACCGTGGGTGTGCGGAGGGAGGGAACGCGGGGCCGTGCCCGGGGCCTGGGGGCCGTCTGCCCGGGGGTGCGAGGGGGCGGCCGCTGCTCTTGGGGAAGGAGGAGCTGCGTCGCTGCGACGGGCGAGGTCGCAAACAGTAGAGACAGAAGGCCAGGGGCGGCCGTGCGGGGTGGGGAGGGGGAGGCGATGGAGGGGTCCCCCCGGGGCGACGGTGACCGGCTGTGCAGCGCCGCCGCCCGCGGGGACCACGAGGAGGTGAGGAAGCTGCTGGACGCAGGCGTGGATCCCAACGGGGCCAACTGCTTTGGGAGAACCCCGCTCCAGGTACGGAGCACAGGAGAGGGGCAGGACAGTCGGAGTGGGGGGGTGGGGTGAAGCTGTGCCGCCGGCGGCGGGGAGTGTGGGCATTTCGGATTTGGAATGAATTTTTATTGTTATCCAAACCTTGCTGCAGACACAGCTCGATACAAACGTGCGCTTTTCTTAACCCCTGCCGTCCTGAAAATACAAGATAGATTTTCGAGAGCAACCGCTGGCAGCAAACGAATTATGCTAGGGGGTACTCAAAAGAAGAAGTGAGACTGCAAAATCCGCTTCCAGAACGGTTTGGGGAATTAACTGCACTTTGAGCAACTTTTCTTGGTTTTTTTTTTAAATATGGCCTGAATGGGTCTTTGTTCCCCAAGGAAATGGAAGTGGAGTCCCTTATTAGTATATTCACTAGAAAGAGCTGCACAGAAGACGATGTATAAATTGTGCTGATAGAAATTGTAACTTGAAACTAGGTATATATTAGTAGTAGCCACATTTGTTCTTTTTTTTCTCTCTATTTCCTTTTTTTTTTAAAAGCAGTAGTAATAATTTTATTATTCTCTATTCATCAATAGTGGTAGTATTCATTGATAGACAATAGAAATACCAGTGTATAGAGTTGCTTTAGAGGCATTTTGAGTGCTTAAAGTGTGTTATAATAACCAACTTACTTAAGTTGGAAGTTTTTAAATGTTCATTGAACGATTAGTGCACTGTTTTAAACTGGAGTTGTATATCTCATGAGAAGGATTCTCGAGTTGTCATTTGAAGTGAGGTATTTAATGATTCATCAACTAAGCTGCACAGCCATTTTTGTTCTTGCACTTTACATGGAAAAGGAAATATTTTTTTCTAAAAAAAGTTGCCGAGAAAGGCTCTGAGAAAATGATTTGGTTTGTTTCTGTTGTATGTTCAAATTCCTGATGAAAAGGATCTCCAAATTCTTAGAAATTTCCTCTTTCTTTCCCTCTTTTCAGAGTGAGACTAAGTTCTACTTCTCTTATCAACACTTGTAAAATGGCTGACACTCTAACATGTGGACTCTTTCTTTCTGAAAAAAATTAATATAATGAATTTATAAATTATGAATTTTATAAGCATTTTTGCACTTTTACTATAAACACAATTATTTGAAGTGTGCAAACAAAGTCTTGAGAAAGAAAATAATGTGAAAAAAATTTTGTCCTAAGATTTTTTTCATACTGTTAAGTTGCAGTTTATGGAGATTAAAATTCCACTGAAAATGACCAAGACAATGAGGGACGTAAATCCCCAAGTGCAAATATATTTTGTTTGTTGGCTGAATGTTTGATTTTGTTCCATCATGATCAGACCTTGACAAAAGTTTTTGCTATTGGCTGAAAAGCAGGATATTTTTAGGAATTTGCCATCAGGAAAGTTCTATGCATTACTTACGAGCACCCAGCAGCTTCCCTCACATCTCTGAGGAGAAGGCAGAGCTGACAGAGCGAATGAGAGATAAAGTACCTCGATCTGGAGGACAAAAATCAGGAAAATCCACATTGGATGCCAAAAGGAACCACACACAGCTGCTTTGCCTGGCTTACTGTGCTGATTGTTAATAAATCAATAATACATTTTAAGTGGCAGCATCCTTAATGCCAGGCTCCTCAGGGCTGCCACAAAATACAGGGTGTGTGTATACACAGTGTATGAATACATACATAAGTACATATACGTACTGTTTATGTGTATAAATATATTTAATGTATTTCTAATATATGCAGGCGTATAAACATAGTACATAAATACACTTTATTATATAATAGATGATATATTACATAAACCGTGTATATATATATATATGTGCACACATATATACCTATGTCTGTATGTACGTGTATATATTTAGACACACACCCCCAGTAAAATTTATATCGTGGTATATATAAATGGTATGAAATGTGAAAAAGAACAGACCCATATGTAGCACCTAGTCTGGAAAGCGCATGCAACTTAGCTATCAGCATTTAAGCAGGTCGCTACTGAAAGTTGCCGACATAGGAGAATTATGCTCAAAAGAGACGCCAGTCCCACCGTCGCCCAGTCCCCTAGCCGCCACTCCCGACCCTCCGCCGGTGCGGACGGGCGCTGACACTGTCTCTCCCCGCAGGTGATGATGCTGGGCAGCCCGCGGGTGGCCGAACTGCTGCTGCAGCGCGGCGCCGACCCCAACCGCCCCGACCCTCGCACCGGCTGCCGCCCGGTGCACGACGCGGCCCGCGCCGGCTTTCTGGAGACCCTGGAGGTGCTGCACAGGGCCGGGGCGCGGCTCGACCTGCCCGACGGCCTCGGCCGCCTCCCTCTCGACGTGGCGGCCGGGGGCCCGCACGGAGCGGTGGGCCGGTACCTGCGCAACCCACCGCCCCTCCTGGGAGCCAGAACCACCGCCGACGGGGCTTCGCTCTGACCTGCCCTCAGCCGTCCCCGCCGAGACCCTGTCCCCTCGCCCTCCACGCCCACCTCCGCAGCGAGTATTCCCTCCATCGAGTCACCCAGCGAGAGGTCGCGGTTGGCGCCGCTCCCGGTGTCCGACTCCTGGAAAGAGTCCACCTTTGTCCCCTCTGCCCAGGGCTCCTTCCGCACACCCTGGGGCACTCCGTGCCCTGCTTCTGAGAGAAGACACGTGCTGAGGAAAAGAGGAAAAGTACCAAAACAGGGCAAAGGCTAGTGCTCCTGCTCTCTCTCTCAGGCTCCCCGATGGGCAGAGCACAAGCAGCAAACGGTTCTCCTGTGCTTCGGGGAGTGGAGGGGGGTGGGCGTAGCGGGGAAAATCCTCTGTTTCTCCTCTCCATTTTTTTGTCACGATGAAGCTGCCTGGAGAAGTGAGAACGTTATGTTTCCCTTACCGGCTTATTCACCGCCTCGCAAATCTTTGCATTTTAGTGATACCTTGAGATTCTTTATGTTGTAGCGCTCTGAAATAGTAAACATATTAGCCACCTCATTTACAAATTTAATTAATCTCCAAATCTTCTCATCTTATCAGCCAGCTTAACCTACAATTTTAGTACTGATACATAACGGGGATCGAATGTCAAAATATTTAACGCTGATCGAAATCACAATTTGTGAACTGCCAAATACATTTTGTATAGTTGCATTTGGGAAAGGCTATCCATGTGAAAAACCAATTAGCAATCGTTTACTCATCGGGTCGTTTTTGCATTTGGAGTTATCCCATTCATTGAGAAGATCCGGGAAACAAGCTGCTTATTTAAACACAAGTTTCCAGGTGTCTAAACCAGATATTTCGAAACAACAACAAATGACCGAGTTTGGTTATAAACTGGATCTTTTCACACTTTTTGTTTTCTGTTTTTTCATGTGGAATTTCCATCGCCTACCCGATGTTTGTACCACTTACTGTAAAGAAATACCTTTTATTATTCAATAACAAAACACGAGATTGGCTTTAAAGACCTTCAGTCCTCATGCTCACCTATTAAATGGTTTTGTATGCAGTACTACTCAGTGTTGGGTGGTGTTATTTATTTATACTTCTTTCATTGCCTTCTTTTTTTGGGAAGGGGGATAGTTTGTGCATAAATGTGTATTCACGCAGGTCGAATACACAGGGGTTTTTGCATTACTTTGTGTATTACTTAAGCCTATACACACAAGAGTTAAAACCTCTGAATCGTTTGTTTCCTTATTTAAAACAATGTTTACAGAGCAAAAGGAAAGCTCAACTGCACTTTGTACCTTTGTGTGACTTTCTGATGTATTTTTCAGAGTGGGAGATTTTTTTCCTTTTCTTGTCAAAAAAGCGATGACATGCACACGCGGTGCAGTCAGGCACCATGTGTGGATACTGCGTATGAAAAGTTTTTTCTGATCTCCCCAGGAATGTTGGTGTTGGCATGCCCATGTTTTGGAGCTTTGGTCAGGACACAGGTCCCAAAGAAGTACCAGACCCATTTCTTTAAAACAGCAGTGGAGGTCGGCAATCACTCTTCTCTCTCTCTCTCTCAAAACAAAAACAAAAACAAAAACAAAACTTGTTTCCTAGCTCTTTTGGGGGCCAAATGGAGAATTAGCCCTGTTCCAGAGGGTATTTGGTGACTGGAAAGGGAGTCAGCAAACAGATCTGGGGCAGGGTGAGGGGGAAAAAACTGGATTTCGTGATCCTTGTGGGTTGCTTCCAACTCAAAATATTCTGTGACTCTGTGAATGTATTTTTTTGTTTTCTTCCTCGACCCTCCAGGCTTGCATGCAGGTAGGAGCTCAGCTGGCAAGGTGGGGGTGAAGCATCCATTCATCCATCCTTCATCCCTGCCTCTGGGCTCCCAACCCCAGCCACTGCCCTCTGCTTTCCTGCCTGCAGGCTGCCCATCCTGTGGGAAGGAAGGCCAGAGCCCTGGGGTGGGTCCCTTCAGAAACATGGCAAGGGGAGTGACGTTCACACTGGGATGTCCACAGGGTTTCCACACACCCTCTCCCTGCTTGGGAAAGCCATGCCAAAAGAGTGTGACCTTCCCAGGGACTTTGGTCTCAGAGCTGGTAAAGCCCAAAACTTCCTTGCAAAGTCACCTGAAGAGGAGAGGATGGAAAGCTCTTGGCATGGAGTTTTGCATTGTCACTTCAGAGATGGTATAAGTGCAGTTGTAATTGTTTGCTCTTTGGACAAGGAGCCAGCAGCACAATGTTTTATAAAAAGCACACCTCAATTTTGTGTGAATGCCAGCATCTAAATAATTTGACAGGATATTTTCCAGTTGTGGTATCCTCTGTCAAACTTTTATATGTAATAAAAATACCTTCAGGTGTAATGGCACTTAGAAAACCAAAGAGTTTGCTGTTATGGAAAACTACTCTTCGAGAACATAACTCCCAAGTTTTACAACAGGCAACATCTCCTTTTAATTCACCTCAGTTCATTGTGTCTAAAGGTCCACAGGCTTTATATCTGTGTTCAAAGTCTTTGATAGCTTCAGAGAAGACAAGTATTTTAGAAAAGAAAGTCGTCACCGAAACTTGCCTGGAACAAAGGTGTCAAATACATTAATGTCACTGCCTACTTACAAGGGAAATAAGCCTTACGTACTGTGAGTCTCAGGAGTAAAATGAAAGTGCTCAGAGACCTTATAGAAGAAAGTGAGGAATTTGAAGATGGAACAGGCAAGGTGCAGTGCTAGGTGCTGAAGGGAGAACCCCTGAACACATTTGTCTTAGAAGAGCCCTGGTGAGGCAACTAGTCCCAGTAGAGATGATACACCTAATGGTTTGGTGTTTTTTTTTTTTAATTAGGTCTTGGTCAATCATAAACCAACAGTCACTAAAGTAACTCAACACCTTTTTTCTTTTTTTCTTTTTCTTTCTTTTTCCCCAAAACTGGCAAGAAAAAGAGGTAGGAATGTAGAGCCTAAATTTGGGGTTTAAAGTTCAGACTAGGCCTGAAAATTGTCAAGTGACTTGGGCTGAGCTGAGCTAGCTAACAGCTGACTTCTTTTAGCCAATAATACTGTATTCCATACTACATCATCTCAAGAGGAGTAAAGTCCAGTGTTGTGAGTGTGACTTAGTCAGTTTCACCATGGCCGGGCTACAGATGGAACCTGTGCAGCTCCTGTCTAGCTGGACTGAGCCTTGCTTCTGCTGCTGCCACTGCTTGCATCTTGTTTGAATTTAGGAAAGTAAAAACATTTTGTTGTTACTCTTTCTGTTCCTTGCTAAGTGTCTTTTAGAATGCTTATGAATTTAAAGTAATAAGCTTTGTATTAACTGGAGAGGGAGAAGTTATTTCATGTTATACATAACTTGTGCAAGTGTGTGTTATATTGTAGTTTTAATTTTCTTTTTTCTGTATAAATACATGTAGTTAGTTTTCAGCATAAACTTAGTTTTTAGAGTTTTTTTCGCCTCTCCCTCTTCTTTCTCCTTTAGCTAGTTAGGGGGAAAAGAACCCTTCTGACTCTGTCTTTGGGCAGTTGGCGTTTTGCCAGGTCAACCCAAGACAGAATGTTTTAAGACAGTGTATGAACGGAAGTTAAGACAGAACACTCTTTTTCTTTGTGAAAATGTCCCCACAGGACAAATTTCTCTACATTCCTGTCTCTGAGTAAGTACCTGCATGCTTTTGGTAGAAACATTTGCTAACGAAGAGTTTCTGTACTGGAGAAAGCCCAAGAAGGAGTAGTGATATGAGAGGTGGTCCTAAGGAGTTGAAAAACAAGAATCTTGCAACTGAAAACTTCAGGATGCCTCACAGAAAGGTACACAGAGGATTGCCACTAGACCCAGCATTGTTGATAAGTATAAGCTTAGGATTGAGGATGGGCTGTGAGAAGCCCTGTTTGTACCTACTGCTTCACGCACAAAGAACCGGGGGACAAGGTATTTAGGGTTCAGCTCACATCACCATCAGAGGTCATGGCATTAGAAATACCCTATTTCCTACCACTGAAGTAGGTAGCTCATGCTGCCATTAATGTAGTTACTCCTTTTGAGAAGCAGCCTACTACATGTGATTTCTGAACAGAGACATTCCTACTTGAGGACATGAGAGTGGTAATCTAGAAAATGAGTCTGAGCTCCCAGGTGGGGAAAGTCCCAGGATCAGCACCTTTTTCTCTCCCTGGTGTTGATTGTCAACAGGATGGGATGGGTAAAAAGGTAAGAAAATAGGCAACCTGACAGCTTGGAGGATGGGGCAGAGGCACAGGATGCTCAGAACAGGGGCAAGAAGAAGCAGTCAAACTTAGGGAAGAGGTGCCTGGAGAGAGACCAACCCCTGGGGATTCTGCCTACACCTGAAAAGATATTTACCCCTACCCCACTCCATGCTGATTTGGATCAATGGTTTTGTTTGGCTTCTTAAAAAAAATCTCATCCCTGCAGACATCCAACGCACCTGGCTGATGAGCTGTGGCACTTGCAATCAGACAGCAGACCCTGCTTGGTGAAAGTCATGGAGAGGGGGCATTTCTTGCCTATTGAGAATGAGCACTTGCACACTGCCAGCTATATGGGGTTTTTACATCAGCTTTCTCCTTAGACATCGAGCAGCCTAAGAGCCAGAGAAGGAATTGAGAGTCAACCTAAAGCACTAATAACACCCTTGAGTGCAGAGTTTGTATCAAATGTGGATCTGGCCCAAGGACAGAGCTGAGTCCACTGCCCTCCTCTTATGCAATTAAGGGGAAAGCAACTCCTACCATTACCTTCCTCCTACTGGTTCATCTTGCTGGCTTACCTTCAGTCAGATGTAAAGGTATGATTTTAATTGTTTGACAATGGTATGAAAACACATGAAATATATTTCAGAACCTTCTTACACAATTGATAAAGGTCCATACAAAAGCTGCTTCCTGTAAAGCACTAATTATTACAACAGAGATTCTAAAGTCAAAAATAACTAACTTACATGAGGATCAAATGTCTTGTCCTTGTGCTAGAGGAACCATACTGTAGGAAACCAACCAGCTGGACAGACTTCATGTGTTCTCTAAAATACGTTTCACTTACTACATGTGCTATTCTTAGTTCTAACTCGGCCTCCTCTATGATGTTCATAGAAAACATATTTCCAAGTATGCCTAGTCACACAGGTCTTTGCACCCCAAGTTGCCTGAGCCAAATCATAGTAAAGGTAGTGGGGAACTTGACAATTACCTAAATAAGCAATGGCAAACTTCTGCAAAAGTGTGATTAAAAGTTAATTTCAATTCATTTGAACTGTCCTGCTTCAGCCAGCACTGCAATGACAGTGGGGAGAGGAAGAAGTCATCAAAACAGTTAAGCCAGAATTTCCGTCTCACAGCACTGATCCTGCCCAGTGCTGAACACCTCCTGAGCTAATTTCTCCTCTTACTGATACTCAGCTGGTCTCAACAAACAAAATACTCTTACTGGTTACAGTTCTGGGAACTGCAACTGCTCTCAAATCTGTTTTGAATACTAATATAAAAACTCAATTCTGATGTCACATGCCACCTGTGCTAATGCTGAAAGAGGCTTTGGATGTTGTTAGCATGAAACAATGTGAA
>JAWWEV010000095.1:25674539-25687973 GCA_035583235.1 Hafferia zeledoni
GGACTAGAGATGGACCAAGGGTTGGACTTGATGATCTCAGAGGTCTTTTCCAACCCAATCGATTCTATGATTCTATGGCAGCAGTGAAAAAATTACTCTTACTGTCACACCACTAGAAGCAACTTCTTAGCATCATGACCTTCACATAGGACAGATGCAAACTGCTGTGAGAAGCCTACACTCAATATCCACAGTTGTAAAAAGCAGCAACAGCCCAAGTGTGTTACATGACCTTGTGGGGTGACTCCTTTCAGGCACTTGCATCAGCAGATTGCATGGGGCTGCACAACACAAAGCTGGAGTAACCCTACCTCCCACTGCAGATCTGTGTAAACAGGTAAATCTGCACTCCTAGAAGAGGGTAGGTGTGCACATAACCAACATGTCCTGAGAAAGGGTATTTGTGCAGGAGACTGCATGAATATATGTGTAAGCCTAAAGCAGAGCTTCTGGGGACTAGCCACAGAAAGACTTGTAGAAACGTATGGTGTTTGTTAACCTGCTTTTTTGATAGTGTTCCAGGACATCCTTGTCTCCAAATTGGAAAGACATTGGATTTGATGGATGGACCACTCAGTGGATAACAACCTGGCTGGATAGCTGTGCTTAAAGAGTTGTGATCAATGGGTCATTGTCCTCACCAGTAGTGAGTTGTGTCCTTCAAGGGTTGGTACTGGGGCTGATACTGTTCAACATCTTTGTCAGTGACATGGACAATGGAATTAAGGGCACCCTCAGCAAGTTCACTGACAACTCCAAGCTGTGTGGTGCAGTCAACATGCTGGAGGGAAGTGATGTCATCCAGAAGACAGGCTTGAGAGGTGGGCTGATGAGAGCGTCATGAACTTCAACAATACCAAGTGCAAGGTGCTGCACCTGGGTTGGGGCAGTACCAGGAATAGCTGCAGCTCAGGCAGAGAAGGATGTGGGGGTGATGGCGGATGAAAAACTCAATGTAAGCCAGAAATACGCACTCTCAGCCCAGAAAGCCAAGGGAATCCTGGGCTGCATCAAAAGAAGGATGGCCAGAAGATCAAAGGAGGTGATGCTCCCCCTCTACTCTGCTCTTGTGAGATGCCATCTGGTGCTGTCAACATATAAAGGACGTGGAACTACTGAAGCAAGTCCAGAGCAGGCCACAAAGTTGGTAAGAGAACTGCAGCACCTTCCCTGTGAAGACAGGCTGAGAAAGTTCAGGCTGTTCAGCCTGGAGAAGAGAAGGTTGCGTGGAGACCTCAAAACAACCTTCCAGTATCTGAAGAGAGCCTACAGGTAAGCCAGAGAAGGACTCTTCATCAGAAACTGTAGTAATAAAACAAGGTGTAATGGGTACAAGCTGAAAGAGGGGAAATTTATGTTAGATATTAGGAACAAACTTTGTACTTTTAGGTGGTGAGACACTGGAACAGGTAACCCAGGAAGCTGTAGCTGCCCCAACACTGGCAGTGTTCAAGGCCACCCTGGTTAAGGCCTTGAGCAACCTGGTCTAGTGGAAGATATCCCATGGCAAGGGCAATAGATCTAGACAATGTTTAAGGTGCATTCCAACATTCTATAATGTATTCTGTGCTCTAAGTTAATCTAACATGAATCTCATCTAATATTTTGGTTTATTGCTGAAATTAATTCTGAATGTATGTTTAACTGAATGCCACTTAATTATACATTGTTAATAAATCAATAGACAACTTGAATCGTGACTTGACTTAAACCAGAGTTGAGCAGCACTCTTATGAAACACTTCACCAAGTTCCAACTTTACTGCCTGTAAGATGTTGCACTAAGTCTCAGTTTCTGAAAGTGGTAATAACCCAGGCACTTTATGTTATTCAAAACTTTACAGCTGCAGGGAAAGATAATTCAGTTTCATTTAATTTGCAGTGCATAAACCAACTAAACAAAAAATGCAATGTAATATAAATTTTTCAGATGTTTTGATGCAAAATTCCTTAAATAGCCTGTTACATTCACATTCCTGTTAAATAGCCTGTTACATTCACAGTTTTGGTTTATTATTGCATTTATCTATGAAACTTTCCTGAATTGGAATAAAATTGGCTGAAATGATTTCAACAGTTTTCAGGAAAAAAAAAGTTTAAGTCACTTTTAAGTGTTATTTTTGAACGAAGGGAATATTTTCCTTCTCAGCCTCACACAGAGTTCAAAACCACATGTTCTTAGACTGATTAGAACGCATAGGCTAATGAGATTATGATCACATGTGAGACTGGGAAGTACCTAAATGTTTTTTCTCTGTTTGAAAAGGTGCATTTCTCTGCTGGCTTTTCAAAATAATACCCAAATAACATTGTCTCTAGCTAGTTAACAACAGAAAGAAAACTAGTCTAGGCGTACATTTCTTGAAACCTCAGGAAATGTCTTATGCATGAGTACTTACATTTTTTTAAAAGTGAGAGAGTGTGCAGTGCTGTCAATCACTTTTTTAACCCACTTCTTAATAAACTCCTTGTATCTGTTGTGACATGACTCCATGCTCACATTAGAAAGCAGCTCTATGCCAATTAACCTTTGGTAAGAGCATGTGGCTAGGCTCTTTTTTGCAAGAGAAATGAAAAGTATTTTCTATAATTTGCTGCTCAATGGAAGAAGGTAAAAAAAATTCCCACGTTTAATATGCAGTGGTTTGTTTCCTCGTAAGACTTGAAATATCTTTGGTTCATTGTACACCACCTTGATTCCCAGTGTGGACTTGCTAGTGGATACCTCTAAACCACAGTGTGTTCAACTAACAAAAATAGCCCATAATGACACTGAAGTGAATTGGTGATGAAAGCAGAATAGATCAGCAGCACAGATATTTGCACATTCTCTAGGTAGAGATTGTACCACCTGCTTCACAATGCAGATTTGTCTTACTTGCAGAGAGAAGGTCTGTCAGATGTAGAGGACTGATTCCCCTGAAGAATGTACCTCCTTACCTCCTTGCAGTTTGTGATCAGAGCATTCAACAACAGCACAAAATGTGCAGTTCACCTTCCTTTTCCTTCAGGTCTAAGAATACACTAAGGTGACATATTTAATCACAGATACACTCCTCCCAGAGGCTTATAAAGGTGTTGAAAAACAGAAATGTTTCATATTCTCTAGTTTAAGTGTTTATGAAGCTGGAAAATCTTGAAGTGACAAAACTGAGGGCAACAGTTAAGAACAAAAGGTTACTGCAATTCAGCTTGTTTCCACGTTTAACATCCTAAGCCTTGACTCACCATCACCCACCTCTACAATGTACAGGACAAATGCCATTCTGTAATTTCTGTGAATGCTAATGTACTATTTTTTTAAATATTTGTATTAAGTATGTGGAGTGCCTTTACCAGAGGTGCAGCTTTATTCAGAACAAAACGGAACTAATTCCTAATCCTAACTGCTTTGTTCACTTGGCTGGTTACCAGATAAATAAAGATGTTTTGTTGTGCTTTTAAGACTCTGGGGAAATCTAGATTGCCAACTAACATCTTCTGCATACTTCCCTTAGAAAGACACATAAGATCTACTTCCCATGCCTTCCATGATGCCCTTAATACCATGATGCATCTGGGAGACAGGACAATGAGGTGCACATTGCGTTTCTATTCTGAGAATGCATGATTAGACTCCTATATCACAAATACGTGCCAGAAAAATAACATATTTCTAAATACTATTACGAAATCCACTAACCTCTCTGGTTTTGGTGCAGAACGGTTCTGCCATCGGAACATGACATACTCCTGAAAGACTG
This sequence comes from Hafferia zeledoni, assembly GCA_035583235.1. Taxonomy (NCBI): domain Eukaryota; kingdom Metazoa; phylum Chordata; class Aves; order Passeriformes; family Thamnophilidae; genus Hafferia; species Hafferia zeledoni. The sequence goes on from JAWWEV010000095.1 coordinate 25,678,282, forward strand.
GAATGCTGCCCATCGTATAAAGTACAATGCCTCTTCGTTGTCCTAGAAAAGCAATAACATGCTTAGATAGAAGAATGGAGAGAAAACGGAAGAAAAAGCAAGAAATTTATACAAATCAAAAAACACAGCACATAATTTTAACTGCTGCAATACCCTTCCCTCTGTATCCCTTGCAGAAACAATGGCTTTCCTTGTTTTACTGTCAGTGAGAGACCAAGAGCCAGAAGCAAATGATAGTATTTGCCTCCCATGATAGGTGTTTGAACACATCCCCATATACCCTGAGTGACTCCTTATGGAGCCAGAAAGAAACAAGAAATAAGAAACTCAACAGCCACTCTTTGAAGACAATCTGCTCCTTACAACTCAGTCTTAAATGCAGAAAAGTTTGCATGCTCTGTGTCAGAAGGCAGCCAACTTAACCACAAAGCATGACAATGTTATACAGCTGCCTGATTGCTTACAATAAAACAGGACTAGGTCACTATGTGCCTGCCTAGAAACTAGGCATGATGCTTATAGTAGAATTGCACAATACAGAAAGATTAAGCATAGAATAAAGGGAGAGTACAGAGATACTCTTAGTGGGAGAAATCAGAAGCAGCACCTGAAGGCACTTGACTGATAAGTTCAAAGGTGCCACTAGGAGATGGTGCTGCACTGCTCCTGCTGGTCATCTGACCTGTGTGTAGGGCTCTGCAGAGAATGCCTACTGGAGCCTCATGCTGCCCCTGTGCCACACAGTGGATGGCCGTAGAGGAGAAAAGGGAATTCTTTCTCTGGGAAAGGAGCACGTATGTTTTCAAGCACAATTGCTTGAAAAGAAAACACTGATACTCACAGTGCAAGCAAACCCTTGCACTGTTACATAGCTTTGTCATGCCTTCTTCACCCTTACTGCTTTTTGAAACTCAAAGCTGCACATACTGCAATTTTGAAGGTGTCCCCAGTTTCTATTCTCCGCTCTGCAACAACAGTCACACCTTTAATCAGACAGTACAGTGGTTTTTGCTCTTTCATTTTGGTTTTGTAACAGGAACACAGGATTTTCTGGTAATTCTGACTATGACTGATTCTAGGAAGCAAAATCCAACTCAAATAAATGAACAAACCAATCATTTCATCTGTGACAAAACGGCCCCACTTGCAGCATCACTTCCCCCCTTCTTCCTGTAGTGTTGAATTATCAGACTACTGGTAACTAAAGAACAAAATGTAAATTCACACTGGCATTGGCTGTATAAAAACCAGTCTCAGCATGCTCTGTGTCTTCAAAGATGCTGGAAGAAAACTGTCCCACAAAAAAACTCAAGAGTGTAACAATGCTGCAATAATTGCAGTTGTGTATGTGAAACAGAGAACTGAAACAATAAAACTGGCAGCTGTTACAGGATTTTATTTTCTGCATCTCCCCAGCTGAGCTCAGTCACTCAAGTAAGCAGTTACCGTCTTACTCGTCCTAGCAAATTTCAGCAGCAACCCAAACAAAATATTCAGAAACCCCTAATCAGTCTGATATAGTCAGTTGACAAACAATTCTGTAATTAACTAACAGGAGCCAAAGGTAAAAAAAAACAACCCAGAATAATTTTTTTATAAGTCTTTGTTTTAAAGAAGAGAACAACTGTTGCAGCTCTCAGTAGCACCTGTGGTTACTTCTGGATTTGGAAGCAGGGAGAACACAATGTAAGTATTTTTTTATTTCTTTAACAAAAGGGATACACGCAATTATTAGCATGAAGAAAGCAGAGACTATATATGGAATCTCTAGTGTGTCCATGCCCCCTCTTGCACTGTGGAGCCCAGAACTGGATACAGTACTCCAGGCATGGCTCACCAATGCAGAGTAGAGGGCAAGACGGATCAGCATCCCTGACCTGCTGACAACACCCCTACTAATGCAGCACAAGATACTATTTGCCTCTTTCAAAACATTGATGTTGCTGGTGTCATGCCTTGGGATTTTTATATATTTGTAGATATTTAATATACTTGTAGAATTCATACAGCTGTATAGTTTCTCACACGTGAGGTAGCAGCTAACTGCTTCTAACAGTTTCTCACAGTTTGTGCCACATTCCTGAATTTCTACTCAACGGTCTTTTCAAAGAAAGAGATTTCAGCAAGGACATCTTTTTTGGACAGATACACCTGGATGGGAATAATAAGACATATTGTAACCATAATAAGATATAAGGCCCAGAACTCTTGGTGGCACTCCAACAGGGCAGTCCTGAGGGGGGTACCAGGGGCAAAATGGTTTTGGGGTTGGATGTACCCATTAGATATGATAATTAGGTAGCGTTGTAAATTTGTAAGAACTCTATACTGTGCTTGTGCCTATGTACTTCTTGCACCTGAAAGCTTTCATTAAAGAACTGTGCTCTGCTTTACCTATACTAATATTGTCTCGGAAGATTTTTTTCTTGATTTTAGGCAACAGTGATCTTTAAATGTAGCTTTATTTTCTCAACTTTGCTTGAGTTTTTTTAAACATCAGATCATCATAGAGGGTTGGACTGGCTGGAGTACACAGTTCTGAAACAAATCTATTTCCTTATGATATTGAGCAAATAAAAAATGCAAGCATCTATCTAAAACAACCTCCTCTCTTTTGTTACTGTGTTCCATTTACCTTTCTTCCACAGAACCTCATTATTACTGCTATATTTTCCTACTACTTTCTTTCACCTCTCCATCTCATTTCAGATTCTCCATAAAACTCAGAATGGCCTGTGCGCTTTCATCCATGTTTCTTTGCCACATTTGAGAACAGAAGATTCCTTCTGAAGAAGAATACTCTTCCCATAGAGCTATACTTTAGTTTGTAGCTATATTTTAGTTCGTTAATGGCTATTCTTCAAAGCCTAGTACTTTTATGTCTGTGAGAACTGAACTTCTTGTAATCTCATTCCTATTTCCTATCACATCTTCTAGCATGAATCTCACTTTTTGACAGAAGAACTGAGGCTATCACCTCATTTCATAAAACCTTGATTTAACATGGACATGTTATCAGATGGTTTAATCCCACTTGTCCTGTTTTTCCTCCCTGTTACTCACCTGTCAATGAACTGGTCAATTATGACAAGATCACCTGGTTGTATTTCCTCTCGTAATGAACCACAGGCAGTAGTCACTAATACATGGGAACAATTCTCTTCTTTTAAGGCCCAAATATTGGCACGGTAATTGACGTTCGATGGCATAATTGTATGATGTCTTCCATGTCTGCAGAGATACATGTTGCAAGAGAGTAAAGCAAATCAGACTGAAATTGCACTCCTTCTCCCAGACAAAGAGAATTTCAGGAAATACATTTTCCCTAACAATACTGGAAGTAGAACTCATCATTTCAGCTACTTCCAGTGTAGCTTGTTTTCCTTAATGAATTAAGGTTCTCTCAGAATTTGATTTAAGAAACAGTGGTGTCATTTTCAGTTTAAATAAAAAACTTCTAAGTTCAAGACTGTAGTGAAAAGAATTTTAAAAATACAATCCAAATATACTTCAGCATCTTCAAGAGTAAAATAAGCATTTTTCTCTGAATTTTTTAAGTCAGTTCCATGGATTCTGAAACTCCTTTTCCTGACATTACAATAAATTTCTAAGATTTATATACACCTCCAGGAACTTTCTGCCCAGAAGTGCTGCTTGTATCCTCCCATACAGAAAAGAGCAGCACATCACAGAACATTGTGTTCTACTTGTAATCTTTCCAATGAAAACAGTAGAATCATCAAATTTTTCTCTTTGCTCTTAGAGTGATCTGATAGCTTTCATAAATTAAAAGAATGACTTCATGCTGCTGCAGTATTCTTCTTCACCAAGACAAGAAAAATGTAGTCTTGTAAGCGCAAGCCTTTGTGCTATCTCTGTCGCTGCTACAGAAGTATATTACTCATACAGTGGCTAAATGCATTTGAAAAGTATTTTCAACCATGTAAGAGAAAAGAAAGAACTTAATTTCCCAACAGATTTTTTTCAGAGACCAAAATGTCTTAAGAATTTGATCATTTGAGAACTGAGAGTTGCACACAACATGACCATGCACTGTCAGGCAGGATTTCCATGTTGTCATTACCATTTCTGATAAGCTACTAGATTTATTGCTTCATGCTGCACTTGCAGTCATTATCCTCTTTTAGAATATACATGACTTTTTTTTTCTTTTCAATCTGACATTCAGAAACCAAAACACAAAGTTAAGTTTGCAGGTACCATAGCCCTAAAAGTAAACTCACAAAGGTCATATGCAAATGGTCATAAAATCCAGTGAGGAGGTAAACCACAGCCAAGCTGTTCAGACATCTGTGGCCCAAGGTCTAGTTTGACCCAGGACAGCTATGAGATTTTGACTGAGCATTTCATTTGAGAAAATGAGAAAAATGTTGTCCAGCTGTACAAAAATACATGAGCAAAGCCCACAAAAGAAGAAAAGCAAAACCACAGGCAGAAGTGTAGTTGCAGAGATGGTTAACAGTCAGCAGATTTAACGGAAAAACACTGGCATGAACAGAATCAGGGCCCTGAGTTCCCCACTGTGTCCTAATGGCCCTGGCCAATCTCACCCTGGACCTCCACCTGCACCTGAGGTTCTCCTGCCTCCAAGCTCAGGCCCCAGCCTTCACTCCTGGCCTGAGGCACCTCACATGTGTCTGTCCCCAGCCCCGTCTCCCAGGGGGCCTTCAGACCTATGATGTATTTTGTCTCCAGTCTGAGATGGGCTTCAGACACACAGTACAGCCTTGTCTTCCATTTCCTACTCCTTCTGCCTGGACTCCCTGGAGGGATCCTGTACTTAACTAATCACCTTTACGTGTCTGAGCCTACTGATGGACCCTGTCATCAGCACCTGGCTCTGCCCATGCTGTCCAGATGTTGAGAACTGTTAATATTCTTATGTTTCATCTAGTGGCATGTTCGTCCCAGATATCCATGGTTATATTAGTGAGAAATTCCCACGCACTCATGTAGATCCTGTTTCCAGAGTCTCTTCTAAGTACAGCAAGAGATGTCTGAATAAAAATGATCCAGGGAGGGAAAACTACAGGGGATGGCAGCTTCCTAAGCAATAACTGTAACAGTCAGAGGACTCAATAATCATAGGGAAAAATTTGGAAGAGTCTACAGTGGTATCGGAGACACAGTTCATCTGGAAATAGGTATTTTATCCATTTCACAAAGGAAATTTTCAAGCAGAGCAAGCAGATGAATTAATTAGTAAGGTTATCAGCACCACCTACCTACCACTAGAGCAGGTGGCGTTTGCAGGCTGCCATTCCTACCAGGGCAATACCTTCCACTGGATTTGTCTTTCCTAATCTAAGAGAGTAAGATGAAGTCCCAATAGAAATTCAGTTACCCTAATGTAAAAAGAAAAACTTCTGAGAAAACTTTAAGACAGACAATATAAAATCCTTAAAATGCTCACTTACCTTGCTAAGAGTACACAGTCCACATTTTTGATCTTTCCCAAAATCAAAGCATCTGATGGCTGCAAAACAAGCAAATAAGAATGAGTTACAGCTTAACAATCATATTAGAAATCTTTACCACTACCTCAAAATAAGCACAATAGTTATGAAAGGAAATACTGGCTACCACTGTAGTCTCACACTTTCTTGAGCTCAGCTCTGTAATTTGATATGGCAGATTAGTAAAACAGTCTGGAACAGGAAGATCAAACTTGAGACCAAAAGGATTATCACAGTTCATTGTGTTCATACTACACATTAACACTGCAACTTTTTACTTTAGGGTTGAAACAATAATACTTCCAAATACATCAAAAGAGTATTTTAAACAGTGCTTCAAACATAAAAAAGCAGCACACACATGCTTCCGTTAGATGGTTAGCATGCCTCACTCTTTCCTGTAAACTTCACTTGCTTTTTGATAAACAGGTGCCACCCTCTACTAAAGTCCCCTCCCAACACAAATCACTTTGAAAATGTCCCTTTTCATAAAACTCACCATTCCCTTCTCAGTCTTTCCATCATGGGTCCCTAGCTCACCATCGGGGTGTGAAGAGTTCTGGATTCCTCTAACTCACCCTTCACTCTCTCCCAGCTTTCTGAAAAAAAACACTCTTCCCTGCCTCTGGGAGTCCTGCTTTTGGGAAGTGAACTATGTGATGACAGAGAAATTCTGGTACATCAGTGTGGTATTTGCTCAGTCCTGGGACTTCTCTCACAGCTCCACAACAGGAAAATGCATTCCTCCTGACTACCAACGAGGTAGGACAACAGAGCATTTAGATTTTGGCTGTCCAGCTGGGCCCCATACCCTGCCTTGGAGACAGGTCACACTGCCCACTTAGGGCAGCCCCCAAGTCATCAACCACCATTACAATAAATAAACTGCTCTGTGGTCTTGTGTTCTCTTCCTGGGCATCAGGGATCTAAATCACAAAATACTTCTATCTTCCCTTTTTGTTAAAACAGCTACTAACAAAATTATGACCTATTTAGTGATCACAAGTTTGCAAGTGTCTTAAGGGACTCCCACATTTACAGTTAAAAATGTTCTGTTGCCAGCTACTTCATAAAATACAAATAAAACTATGTTAGCTGTAAGATTTCAAATAGAATTTAGTTTTACAGCTGTCAACTGTATTACACACTTGCAAATTTGCAGAGATCTAGACTGAAGTGATATCCGAGTCCCATGCAGCTGGACTTTGAAGATACCAATTTCTAATAAAATCATCACCTTCTATTTCCTATTGCAGAGATCTTTTTGGCAAATATTCACGTGAAAGCTCTTCGAAGCCCCACCCTTTACTCAATCACCAATGTTTAGATTCTGTCAGACACATATTTACTACCATTTTTTTTTAAAGGTAGTGTTGCAGAAAATTTATTTTTAGAGCTGTAGTGTATTCTGACTTCCTTTTGCAAGTCTCAATTTAATATTAAACTATTGACATTTAAATGTTTCATCTTTACCTTACAAATACTCTTGGGAAGCAAACATGGCTTTAAGAGTGAAATATCACAAGGGACAGAAGCCTTGCTGTCTAGTTGCTGGTTTTGATGTTACAACACTCCATAACAAGGAAGGTTCAAAATAATTAGCATCTGGGCTTCTGTTTTGTTTGTACACATTTGCTGTGTGAAGTAATAAGCACTTAGCTCAGAGCAGGACACAAAAGTACCCCTATAAACAAAAAAGGACTTTCAGCAAAATCCTTGCCTCCTATCAAAATTAAACATAAAGATCAGTAAGTTGAAGACTGGACTCTGCTTTACAAGTTACAGATGTAAATTTATTGCAAGTGGTAGATTTAGGTTTTCAAAATATTTTGGCTAGAACGGTGCAATTTAACTGCTATTTGATATTCATTCCCCACTCAGAACTCCATCGAATTCTGGCACACTTTGATGATGCAGAAAGAATATAACAGGCTTCAAAATCTAGATGTCACAGCCAGGGTTTCCTTCCCTATCTGCTGCCACCAAGCCACTCCGAAAGGCTTCAGGACAGCTGAGTTCCAAGACCAGCTATCACACTTACACAGATTTTGACAAAACATATCCTACACATCTTCCAGGTGACATACTGAGTATCTTTTTTGCACATCATTTCTAGAAATATGGAAGAGAAAAAGAAGTATTTGGAACAAAGAATGCACTGCTAAATGATGAACTGACAGTTTAAGTAAAGAATTGCAGATCTGCCTCATGGGTCATTAGAAGACATTAAATAAGGATCAAAGAACCACAGAATTGTTAAGGTTGGAAGGGACCTCTGGACATCCTCTGGTCCTAAACCTCTGCCAAGGCAGAGTCACCCAGACCAGGTTACACAGGAATGTGCCCAGGTAGGTTTAGAATGTCTCCAGAGAGAGCCTCCACGACCTCCCTAGGCAGGCAGTTCCAGTGCTCTGCCACCCTCTATGTAAAGTTCTTCCTCATGCTGACGTGAAACTTCTCATGTTTTAATTTAATGCCACTACTCGTTGTCTTGACACTGGGCACTGCTGAAAAGGGTCTGGCACCATCCTCTTGATAGTCATCTTTGAGATATTTATACGTATTGATGAGATCATCTCTCAGTCTTCTTTTCTCTAGAGTAAACAGACCGAGATCCCATAGTTTCTCTTCATAAGACATGCTTAAATTCTCTCATCATCTCTGTGGCCTCTGCTGGACCCTCTCCAATAGCTCCTTGTCTTTCTGGTACTGAGGGCCCAGAACCGGACATAGCACTCCAGGTGTGGCCTCACTAGGGCAGAGTAGAGTGGGAGGATCAACAACTCCCTTGACCTGCCAGCCACACTCTTCCTGATGTACTCCAGGATTCCCGTGGCCTTCCTGGCTGCAGGGTCACACTGCCAGCTCACAGTCAACTTGTCATCCACCAAGACTCCCAGGTCCTTCTCTGCCAAGCTACTCCCTAGTAGGGCAGTCCCCAACCTGTACTGGTACTGGGGGTTATTCCTCCCCAGCTGTAGTGCCCTACATTTGCCTTTGTTGAACCTCATTACATTTCTCTCTGCCCACTCTCCAGTCTATGAAGGTGCCACTGAATGGCAGCACAGCTCTCATGTGTATCGGTCACTCCCCCCAGTTTTGTACCATCAGACTTGCTGAGGGTACATTCTGTCCTTTCATCCAGGTTGTTGATACACAATTTGACTAAGACCAGACCCTGTATTACATGTGTAAAGTTACAAGGAAGTGAAAGATACAGAAATTTCAAACTACCTCTTAACCATGTATTTACTTAGTAAATATTTACCTACCACTCCCTTTGTCCCAAAAGTTTTTTCCCAGTGCTGTACTTGTCTACTATTATCTTAGTTGTAGACAGAGGTGATGATAACATAACAAAAACTTTCAATGGAACAACCCAAATTCAAAGCTCTAATACTGTATTTTTAAAGCAGGATTTAATAAAAGGTCCAACAAAAAACCTCTCAAATATCAATAATTCATATATGTATTTAAGTACTTCTTCCTTTCACAAAACCCAAGTCAGACAAATATTACTCAGTGCTGTAAAACAGAAAAGGAAGAATAGAACCCACAGCAATTAACTCTAAATTATGACAGTAACAAAAAATTGAAGTAACTCTCCTTTAACATAAATATGTATAAAGTATTGTTCATGCAGTGTCTACCGAATTCATTTATTGGTCTCACCTCAGAAGCTTGTTGGAATAGAAAACAGAATGAACAAGGAAAACGAAAATCCAAGGAATGCTTGAGATGAAAAACTACCTCACAGGTTCCCCCGGCCTTCATTTAACCTGTGAGCTAGTTTAGGAACCAAACAATGTACACTGTTTTGGGGAGGTAAAAGAGGTGCAGAAGTGTTACATTATATGGTCTGATTTTTCCTGATGAAAGTATACAAAGCTCAATTGCAAGGTGCAACTCCCCCCTGCTTTGTTTGCCAGATACACTTATGGCCAGAAAAAGAGGGGGAGCCCCTAGAATAATTTTCTAGAACAGGAACATACTTTGCTCATCTGGGAATAAGTGATTTAGAATCAAGATCTGTCATTCAGAAACTGAAACAATCTAACTCGAAGTGTATTCTGTATTTGTATTAACTTGAAAATTCAGTGATGAAGATTAAATTGCTCAGAACACCATCTATTATCTCTTAGATGAGGGGATTGAGTCCATCATCAGCAAATTTGCTGATGACACCAAGTTGGGAGGGAGTGTCAACCTGCTGGA
>JAWWEV010000095.1:25697789-25715054 GCA_035583235.1 Hafferia zeledoni
GCAGATTGGCCGTGGCACTGAGTGCCATGATCTAGTAAATGGACTGGAGATGGACCAAGGGTTGGACTTGATGATCTCGGAGGTCTTTTCCAACTCAATCGATTCTATGATTCTATGTTTAGCTCTCCAAGCTAAACAGAGCTTCAAGTGTTAGAAAAAGGTAAATGCTATTTTATTATAATTACAATTTTCCTATCTATGGTATTTTTCATGTTGCTACAAGTCCGTACATTTAAGCAGAACATTTGTTTTACTATAACATGATCCTACATTTTGAGAGACATCAATATTTTAATGTATTTATGTAACTATTTCCATAGGTAGATAGAAGTATCAGATGTAGAGCTTTCAAAAACAGCCATTACCTTGTTAATTGGACATACTTGCTTGTAAAAGTGTTTCACGTGTTTTCTTTGAAGCAACTTTATGTAATTGGAGACACTTTGGCCTCCCAACCAGGCTGTTCCCACATTCCACTCAGGGATACCTGCCAGGGAAAGGAATGTGACACACTTGCTGATAAATGCAGACTCACATTCAACAGAACATGCACCCTAGGTTTTAACTGCTAAGATCTTGGGGCAGTTCTTTGTATACCAAAAGAAAAAGGATATTCCTGATAATTTGAGGCAGTGTCAGCTAATGATGAATTAGTACTTCAGCTGGAATGTGTTCTCTGTGCATCTCTAAACACTTTATCCTCTTTTCTTCAGTGCATGTTAGAGCTCTTCATACATTGCTGGGATGTTTGTCACCAGGGCCGAAGCCTTCTTACTGCAGGTCAGAATGTAGATTCTACTTACAAGAAATAGGCTTTGAAAAATCATGTTTAATCAAGGCAGAAAAAAGGACATGGATAAAGTTAGATGTTAACTTCTTCGGTGTGAAGATGCAGTTGGTCAAGTGAAGCTACAGTTAACTTCTTCAGTGTGTAGCCATAATACCACACTAAGTCTGAAATTTACCATATTTTTTCTCTTTCTGTTGGACGTATATATTCTACTCTGAGTGTACAGAGTCTCTTAGTGAATAATTCTTGGCAATTCCTTCTGTTTAATTCTACTACATTGTTCTTCCATTAAATTGATTGTAAAAAGCTGTGTTGGTTGTGTTGCAGTATTCATCTTTTACCACAACTATGTGCAATTTAATCGCTTTTTGAATATAAGAACTCACTTTTCTTAGTGTATCCTTGAAGGAAAGCAGTTTGCAGTTTACCCTTAAAGGCCAGAGAACCGCCTGTAGAATGTGAGATACCTTGTAACCAGTAAAATGTTTCCATGTATGGTGACACCAATAGTGTCATATTAGATAGAAGAGTATATAAAAGGTGAAGCTGTAACTAAAAATAAACTCTAAGCCTTCTGATTCAAGCCTTCTGATACTGCTGTGCTTGATCTCTTCTGACGGTCATTAACACACTCCCCTTAACTCTACAAAGGGTGACCCCAATACCTGTCCTTTCCTGCAACTATCTTAATAGTTTGGGTCATATGGCTGACAGAGCTCAGAAATCTTAGTCAAAATGAACTGAAACATTCTTGTTAGCATAAGAAGCACTTTAATTCTACAAAGAGTATATTACTTAGTTAAATATAGAAAACAGTCTATTTATATATATTAAAAAAATTATTTACAGTGCAAACCATAGCTAAGAGATGGTCTAATGTGGGCAGACAATTAGGACATAGGGATCTTTGAGTTTTAATGTCTCTTTTGACATCAAATACTTTTACAGATTTAAGTAATTTAAACTTAGTCCCTCCTGTAAATTCATAATCATGATGATAATCAACATTAACTGCATTAAAGCAGTGTTCAGATTAGCTAGAATGTATTTGTGAAAATCCTTTGAAGATGAAAAGGACTGTTTCAAGGTAAAAGGTCCTGTTTTTTTTATTACAACAAAAGTTGCTGTAAAGAAATACCAGTGCTATGTACCCTGTAGCTGAGCTTTGAATTGCTTTTGCTAATGCTACTTCAAAGAAACAATATTTACATGGAAGAAGGGAAAATAAAGCCTCAGTCAAGTCCAGTTTACCTTCTGCATTCATTCTGCTAATCTCAGTGTCACGAGTTCCCATTATACTGTATTGCTTGTAAGCTTTGCTGCTTCTGCCCTACACATTCAAAGAATTTCTTTCAATAGTGGTGAAGTATTACAAACCTGTTTAAAGAAGAGCATCTTCTGTGTCCTCCTGTAACAGCCAAGACTTGACCCAAAATGGAAGCCCGTATTTACCATTTGCTCTCACTGTGTAACTAGCTTCCTGTTGCACATTCGATGTTAATTTCATCTTTTCTCCTGCATACTGGAAACATTTTGTTAGACCCTGTCCCCAGAGTAATGATTTAAGATTTCCATTGACTTCAAAAACAAATTAATATCTGTGTTTTTTGTTAGGGCAAATAATTTTTAAGCATAAATAAGCTTCAAGGCTACTGTCAGTAAGCACCTAAAGGTCATGTTCAGGGATAAATAAAAATCTAACTTCCAATTTTTTATTATGATTCACTAGATATACCTACAATTTAGGTACTAGATAACTAGAATTTATTATTTCTACAGATCTCTCATGGAGCATAGAGTTGTGTGAACCCTCAAAAGCATGTCAGCAAAAGGCTGTTGGAGGAAGTTCAAAAAACTTTTATCAACAGCTGAAGACATCTGTCTTTACATTGACTGTTCTGTGGGAGTGCAACATTTTACATTGGCCCATCCATTTGCAAAATGGGCAGGTATTTCCCCCCTAATTTGAAACAAGTGAAAAGATCTTTTGAAGGGATGGTTTTAGAAAAACGATCACCAGAAATTGTTGTGTTTTTTTTTTTTTTCCTTTGTCAGGGAGGAACCGTCAAGAAGATGACCTCATTAGCTTCAGAGCTGTTACCTTGGGCATAAATAATTTTATTGCAGTGAAGATTGAAGAGTCCAGAGACAGAACAACTCTGCCAGTTGTAGGTGAAAGAAGGAGAATTTTTAAGCTTCCAGGTAATTCACTGATATAATAATTTGGAAAACTACCTTGTAAAGAAATACACACTATGAGATCAGGTACATAAAAACTGCAAGATAAGGTAGTCCAGGAATTTGAAATTTGATGTCACTGACATCAGTTCAAAAAATAAAATCCATAGTGTAATTATGCAGTCATGGTTTTCTTCCTGACTATAATGTACAAATACAAATTCCCCATTATCTTCAGTGATGCCACAGAGAAAAGGGAACACCAGATCACGTAGGAAATGGTTACAGAATATGAGTATTATTTTAATTAGTAGCTCCATTGTTTTGCTAGTGTTAAGACATGTGGTCTTCTCCCTAATACTGCCCCCATACCATTAATTAGTTACTTAGTTTTTGTGCAGGAAGTGCATGAGTACATCTGTACTGTCTGTGCATAGAAGCGTTTGTAAAATTAATCTAATCATCCTGCTTCCCTATGTGACTCTACTGGAACTTGCTCATCTACCACATCCTTCTACTTTCAGTGTTTTTTTCTAATATACCTATTAGCTTAGCTATACATCCACTATGTAATTACTAAAAGGGGAAGAATGAAAAAAAGACTGGCATAAATTTTTCCTTGGTTTATGTTGAGGTGTAGTTATTCAAACCTCATCTGGATTTTGTTTAGCCATAAGTTCTCTTTGTTTGCATCTTGACTTCAGGTGCTTCTCTTGGCTCTGCTCAGACATCACTTCTCTGTGACTTTGATGACTAAAACTTAGGTCCTGGTGATTGTAAACTGCAATCCAGGGTGCTGGCCCAGGGAGCACAGTGACTCGGAAGCATGTGATGCAGAGTGCCTCCCCCTCTTCCTGCTGGCCATGGGCATGCAGGTACACACTACTGGCCTAATGCATCCTTTAGCTGCTACATGTGACTACAGTTATGCCACACAGCCTTGATCTGAATGGTAAGTAGCAGGAATGGGACTCCATATTGTTCATGCCTCTGCCTGCTCCCATTTAACAGGCTTGAAGTACCATTTTTCTGTGGTTAGATCACTGGTCCAGCAGGTCCTGTGTGTAGGTGAATGCTCACGTAGTGAGCATCTAATGCTTAGTTTTGAGGTTTACTAGTGCTTCTAGCCAATATCTGGCTATGGTGTGCCAAATAAAACCCACCTCAGTCTTTCATGTGAATCCATTGTCCTTCAGCAGTGTGATTCACCTCTAACAGCATAACAGCTCCTTTGTATTGTGTGGGTGGCTTCTTTGCTAATGTAGCCTGTGTGGCAATACTGGTTAAACCTTGATGTATATGTCATCTTCTAGTTCATCATCCCTCTTTAAATATCAATTAAAAATTAGTTCCATGCATGTTAAATGAAAAAAAGGAGTTTTACACATCGGGGGTTTTTTTGCTATCTTCAAAAATAATAAAGGAGACTTGATCACTTAAAAAGAATTTAATTCAGTACCTATTGTAAAATATTTGGAGTGAAGCTGAAGAGGTATTTAAAAGTCTATACCTAATATTTTAGTTGATCTAATCTAGGGTGACTAACACAATATCATAAGAGCAGTAAAATAAACCCCCTAAGTCAGAGGACATATTACTTTCTAGCTTAGTAAAGGGACAATGCTTTGAACAAAGACTTTGTGTCTTTTGGTAATTATTATGTGTATGGCATTCATCTTATTGTAGCTGAGAAACACAACATTTTTAAAATGCTTTTCCTAACAACATCCAAATGATATGGTAAAACTGCTCAGGGATGATAGACTAAAGGCCTGATTAAAAAAAGATGTCAAGGTGTCAAAGTACTCAACGTCTCAGTTGGTTCTTATGTCTCTAAATGAGTGATCAGTTAATGGGGAGAGCTGCAGACCTCGTAATGGGTTCAAAGTATTCCAAATGTCAAAAGAGACATCAGAAGTAACTTTTGTGTTGTCCCTGCTACAGTGCGAGTCATTCAACAAAACAGACCAGGAAGGCTGTGTTATTGCAGTAAGTAGTTCTACTATGTGCATGTCTGCAAAGAGAAAGGAAAGACTTTCCAAAAAATCCCTTTTCAGGAGAACTCTCTGGGTCTTAGTCAAACACAAAGGTGAATGCTGAGACATCACTGCCCAGGTGTCTTGAGTCTCATCAAGGCACAAGGAAAAAAACTCTTGGATTATAACAGGGAGTCTCCATGTTAGGGGAACTCCCTGTCTGATGATCCAAGACCCACTCTGGCAATCATTCTTGTACCACGTGAGCTGGGACCAAAGACACTTTGCAGCTACACACCCTACACTCAGAAACCAGGCCATGTTTCCATACCAGCTCAAATGCAGGTTTCCCATAGCAGAGTCTCAGATGTCCAGATTCTTTAAAGAATTTAATCACGGTGTAATAACTAAATAATAAAATAACAGCCCGAGCTGGAGCCTCTGATGAGGAACCCCGAACAGAGCAACCCCTCGGCTTTTATAGCCTCACAAAGGGTCGACGGTTCCTGGCCTCTTACCTCGGATTCCCACCCAGAGCTCAACCTGCAGCTCCCACTACGCTGCACAGTGAGCTACCTGCACTGCATGTGTTCTTCAACATCCTTCAAATGCTCATGTAACAAAGAGAGTTTTCAGCAGTTGGAATTTTAGCTATGAAGAAAAGTCCATTTAATTTTCACTATTTGCCTTTGAGCAAGATTTAAGTGAGCTGTAAGGCAAAAATCACAGCTTGTGGGATCACCATCCTTTGCTGCTGTTTTTTAGCTTCTGAAGTCAAACATGACTAACAAGAGTATTATTGTGTAGGGTGTTTCTCTTCTGAAATTATGCCATGCCTTAGCCACCAGTGTATCTTCGAAAGGAAAAATCTTTAGTTTAGATGTCATGGATGCTTAAAAACTTCCTGCTTGAATTTTCCCCATCACCTGCGTGGAAGAGGGCAGTGGCTGTTTCGCTGCCGACCGTAGCCAGCCGCTAAGGACATAGCCTAAGTTAACAAAAGGGTAGCTGGTAGCCCTTAAATACCAACCTAATGGCTTGGGAAAGAATTTGGTGCTGGAAGTTGTTTTGTTTTGCTGGCCAGTTCTCTATTACCCTGGCTGGGGGAGTCGCGTAGGGAGAGCCCAGCATTCTTTTTTTTTTTTCCTTTTCTCTCGCCTCTAGGCCCATCGGCTTTGGTGTCCAGCGGCTGCTTTGCCGGGTGTCCAGGCTGGCTCTAGGGAGGTTCCGGCTCACCCCCAACCCCGCAGGTCCTGTATTGTCTCCCCTGCGAATCACCGGAGTCGGTGTTTTGGTGAGGGAGCCTCCATTCACCCCCTCGTCTGTGGCTTGTTTTCCTGCCTGCCTATTGCTATCCCTGCTGCTTCCCCGCCTGCCGGGAACCCGGGGCTGTTTGCCGAGAACCGAGTCCGCAGCCCCAGGGCCGGGGCATCCCTTGGTGCCGTGAGACGAACCCACTCCAGGGCAGCCCCAGGGCCCGCACTACCTCGGTGGGAACTGTAGCTCCGGCCCCCCGGCGTTCAGCAGTTCGGGGCTATCACTGCACCGGAGGGCAAAGCGGGACTGCGGCATTTAAAAGTCTCGGCGTTGCTGCTTGTTCTGTTTCTTTTTGTTCTATATTTGTAGTAAAGAACTGTTATCCTCTTTTAAACATTTCTGTTAGAAGTCTCTTAATTTCTAAAGTTGTGGTGACTCAAGGAGAGAGAGATCCTCTTTGTAATCCTCACTTTCCTTGATAGACATTCTGGTTTGGTTTTGGTTTTTTTTTTTTTTAACTGAGACAGTAGAGAAGCAGAAGTGCTATTAATTCTTAGAAAGAAAATTTTTATGAATTCCACATTTTGCAACAACTAAACGGGACCCTGTTTCGCAACCCCCTTCTCATTTCCTGTAGCTCTCTGGGCAAACTGTTAACCATTTATGACTCTTGGAATGTCAGCATCATTAAGATGGTCTTTTCTTCAAAGAGCTTACTGTTCATGCATATCTAAACAGGAAAAAAGGACTGACAGAATCAGAGGCAACAGAAGATACTTGAGCAAAGGAAATACAGAAACAGAATCCTGGTTTCCTGAATTCCAATTCTATTCTTACACTGAGCCAGACTAAGCCACCGCCACCGAACTTCCTGAAACAATGAAAAGTTGTAGTGGTCCAAACCCTAGTTTTGAACTAGGGTTTTTTTGTTAAGAGTTCATCCTGATGCTGCTGTGCTCTCATTGTCCCTCCACCCCATAAACCATCTAAACCATCTGCACCCTTCCCTGCCTAAGAGGTCTTTGCCAAACCTTCCCTTCCTTTCCTTGGGACAATGCATAAGGCAGATTTAAATTTCAATAACATCAGAGAAAACTCAAACAATTGTGGAGAGCAGAAGGAAAACAGCAGAAGACTATGACCATCTCTAGAGTTAACCAGCCTGAATTGAATGAAATAGGAACCTAAAAAAACCTCACATGGATAGCACAAATTGTTTAACAGGTTCCTAACTCCTAGGGAATCACCACTATGCTTCTAAAAATGTCTTTTTTTCCTGTTTGTTACATTTAATAAGAGTAGATCTACTGAAAAAGATAATCTTTTTCTAAGAAATTAGTATAAATCTTTAGATAAAGAAAGGGGTGGGGTTGTGCTGTGGCAACTGATTTGTCTCATTACTATTACAGTAATACAGTAATTTAGCATTACCAAAACCATTCAAGTTTAACAAGTTTTTGCAAACTGTGAGAAGCTGTTAGCAATGTAAAACCCTGAGCCATGAAGGTTTGTGTGTTGATAGTCTTGCCATGAGGAAAAAGCAGAGGTGTAGAAGGAAAGAGTGTAGACATTTTGAAGGCTCCTGTAGGAATGTTAGTAGGGAGCCTGTGATTTAGTTTAGTGCAAAATTAAGAGTTAGGTTAAAATGGGTTGACTCTGGCTGTGTTGCAAAATGTGGAATATGTAAAAAAGTTTCATAAGTAAGGATGCTCTTATATGTTTGGTTTTCGTGTACTTTCAAGCCTAATCAACAAGAAGGGAGATTTAAACTATGAAACAGAGAGCAGCTAAGAAGCTCTTAGGAAGAGGGGTGTCCACTGATACTGGACACAAAGCATGTAGAATTTACAGGCTACAAGGACATTTAGCAGAACTCCCAAGACAAGGAAGAAATTACTAAAGCCAAGTCAGCAACTGTGCTGAAGTCAGCTCCAGCTGGGTAAAAGGTACTTCCAGCAGCGGAATCTGTGACCACTGACTCATGGACAACCAACCCAAGGAACAAACTGACTCAAAAGAAGAGACTGAGCATGCGGACTAATTAGCATGAGGAGGGAGAGAACCATTAAGCAACAGAAGATAGAATACTAAGTAATAAGAGAACTATGTAACTTGTAGCCAAAGTACACTAATTCTTTTTCTTATCACAATATATAAATTAGTAAAAAGTTTTGATAGTTGGTGTGCTTGATTTTTGGAATACCAGCCATCGCACAGGCTTCCACAACTCCCAGATAAATAATCAATGTCTTGAGTGTGCTATTATTGGCTTGTTGCACACTGGGGAACAAATTCGATTTTTGTAAACAAAAGCTGGATGCCAGGTCCCCACCAAGCCACTCTTACTCCCTTCCTCTGCAGAACTGGGGGAGGGAAGAAAATAAGATGGAATGAAGCTCATAGCTCAAGAAAAAGGCAGTTTAACAAAGCAAAAACAAGAGCTGCACAGGGAAGCAAAGGGAAACAAAAACTTATTCCTTTCTTCCCATCAGCAGGTAATGTTCAACCACTTCTTGGGAAGGGGAGATTCTGTACATGTGATTGCTCTAGAAACCAACCATCACAATAACAAATGCCTCTCCATCACCTCACCTCTCCCCACTCCCATCCTTCCTCCTCCTTTTCCTTAGCTTTTATTGCTGTCCAGACATCATATGGTATGAAATATATTTTTGGCCAGTTTGAGTCAGCTGTCCTGGTTATGTCCCTCCCAAAAATCTTGCCTTCCTTCAGCCTACTGGTGGGAAGTGGAATGTTAGAGAGATAGGCTGGTGCTGTGTGAGCACTGCTCAGCAGCAGCCACTCAACACTCTTCTAGGTACAGTGCAAAGCACAGCACTGTACGGGTTGCTGTGGGGAAAATCAACTCTCTCATCCAGACCAAAGACAGAGTTGTACAGTCTGAGAGACCACATGATTGAAGAGCATTTCTCAGCAGTCCGGAAACAGGATATGCCACATTTTATCATTTTAGGGAGAAGCTCAAAGACAAAAATATTTTTGGAAGATGCATTATGGAGCTGGGGTACTTCAGCTGCCAAATAAAGTCATATCTACAGAAATAATTCTCAGTACCCTATTTAGAAAGTTATTACCTATAGTGGGGCTCTCAGGTAACCATTTTTGACAAGTGTGTGGGAAAACTTCTTACATTACAATGGAGTGCAGGATGCCAGACTCATTTGAATTGCAGAAAGGAAGGATGACTGGGAGAAAAAAGAAAGATTGGCAAAATAACAAAGTAAATGTAAATTGATGTGTAAGCAGGCAGGACACGGTGTTATCCTGTGTGGGCGTACATACTGAGGGTCTGACTGTATAGCTTACTATTGCTGTGAAAAAGGCGGGAGTTTAAATGGCAGAAGTGGGGGATTTCAAAAGCTCTTGGCAAAGAACTACTGACTCAGTGGGAACAGAATAACTTAAAACCTATCTGAAAGCCAGCAGTAAATGTTCCTTTATCTCTGCTATTATTCATGGCTGTCTCACAGACTTTTGAGTGAAATTAACCTACTAGTAATAGCTTGTTATTTTAGACCAAAGATACTGGCTATGGAAGGGAAGAAAAATAAGCAACAAATTAGAATATACAACCAATATGCTGAGCTGCTTTGACTTTGTTGTCTAATTTATTTTTCAGCTGATACTCTTGTTAGGAAAAATTTCTATTTAGTTATATCTCGAAGTCAGTAAGAACTTGAAAACAAAGCAAAAAAATCTTACTATTAGTTGATGCTCTGTATTGTATGTGTTCTGATGTCTGGGACCACAGCAGAAGAAAAGACTTATGTAAACAGATGTGTTCATAACAATGTGTTACTTTGTGCAAGAGCAAAATCAATTTTTAAGGAAACCTTTTTTAAAGCAAAACTGTTCCTTAAAAGGAAATTGACTTAAATACTGCATTTTGTTATTTCAGTTGGTTTTCTTTTTTACTTTCACCCAAGACAACACTCATGAGAATAAAAAACACTAACAAAAAAGATCTAAGGATAAGGTCTTTGCTTAACACTTAAAAATGAGGCTTTCTCTTGATGCCTTAGGATTGTTATATATTTGGATTTTAATATTTTACATATTTCTAGGTTTTTAGAAAGCTGTTTAATTTCTCACACTTGAGGTAGCAGCCAACAGTTTCTAACAGTTTCTCATGGTTTGTGCCACATTCCTGAATTTCTTTTCAACAGACAAGTCAGCAACAAGGACATCGTGTTTGGGACACATGCACCTCGATCGGAATAACAAGACATATTACAGTCAAGACAAGATAGAAGGCTCAGAACCCTTGGAGTGCTTCAGTGCGGCAGTTCTGGGGATGCTACCAGGGTGGTATCAGGGGGAAATGGTTCTCAGGTTGGATAAACCCACTAGATATGATAATGAAGTAGTGTTATCAATTTGTAAGAACCCTATACTGGGTGTGCTCTCATATACTTCATGCACCTGAAAGCTTTCATTAAAGGGCCGTTCTTTACTTATACTAATATTGTCTCAAAAGTTTTTCCTTGATTTAAGTCAAAAGTTTGGCACCCCAGATGGGACACAGGACCCACAATCCTCTGCCTGCTCTCACTGAACAACAAAAATGGTATAGCCCACCTGCGCTCCCCCCTGCCTTGCTTCCAGGTGGTGCCCAGCATGGGGCAGTTCTAAGGGTGATACCAGGGTAGTGCATTGGCCAGAATTTTAGGGAACACACTGGTCAAGATATTGGTTGTAGGAGTAGTTAAAACCAGTGTCAAATCCCTCTCATTACTATATGGTAAATTAGCAAAATAATTTCTATTTTGTTACACTAGAGCAACTCTTTTACAGTAGGGCTCATGTTAACCATGGAAGATCACAAATTTCCTGGCAAAGGCAATGGTAATTGTTGAACCAAATGGCTGGTTATAGCATAGAACATTATTAGCTAAGCAGTTAATTGGCTCACAACTTACCCATTGTCTTGATAAGCTAAAGCACCGCAAAAAATAACTGCTAAGAGAAAGGTTTTTTTATTCTAATAGTAGTAAGGTATTTCTTGACAACATTGGAGGCAAGCCAGTTCATACTGGGCAAAAACTTGCCTAACTTGTTTGTGGAAAATAAGCTATTTTATAGTCTTAAGTCCATAGTTAACACCCTCTAATTTCCATATTAATGACTGGACGAAATCTTGGGTGGAGCTTTCCTTTTGGGTTTGAATTTGGGTAATGGTCTCCTGACTTCATCCCTTGGGGTGGTCTTGAAGCGTCTTCATCACTGCTGGACTGATGCCTTCTCTTTGTTCAGTGACACGACCCGTAAAACTTGTAAAACCTTGGCTTCAACTCTACAAAATCTTGGATCTTTACCATTTCATGCTATTGAAATGTCTAGCTTAGTTTAATGTATGACTTCTAACCATGGTACACTAGTTGCTATAATTACTAGACAATTTGTTCCTGAACAAAGTGGCTCTAGCACTTCATGCTGTTCAGCAGCCCTGCCATGCAAACAACACTTTGCAGAGCAGAAATAGAAATTTCACAAAACTAGGGGTTTTTGGTCTCTTTTCTCTTTCAGACTAAATCTAAGATTTCAAAGTTTGGGTAGGAGTGCCTAACACCCATATCTAGCTGGTGGATACTTGTAGCAAATTTAGATATGGTTGACGTTTTGCAAAATAAAACATACAACCATTCAGTATTAACAGACCTTAAATGAATGTCACAGTTAAATACTACTTAGCAATGCCAACATGACAGTATTCCTTATGCTAGAGTGACAGGTTTTTAAACAGACACAAAAACAAACAATACCAATAAGTATAGATAATTTCTTATCTATTCAAACAAATATGGCACATAACTCTCTTTCATTTAAGAAGCATGATTAGACTATTTATATCTGCAGATCAGTTCATTCTTGATAACAGACCAGATTTGTGTGGGCAAAGAGCAACAATATTGCATGAAGATTTTTGAACAGAGTCCATCAGGTGCTTGTAGAAGGGAAAGCTGGTGTAAAAAAGAACCACATTCTTTCCTGAACTGAAGATACCTAACATTCAAGCAAAATTTATTACAAGAGGAATGATTAGCAAAATCATTCAGAATCTGCTTTTCTAAATCCTAATAATTTTTGTGAGTTGGAAGTTCTTTGTTCCAAAGAATCTGCCACATTCAAAGTAGAAAACAGCCTTATATCTCATTTCACACACACACACAAAAAAGAAAAACACAAAGTATTTCACCTCCCCATTCTTTTGACGCTGAGCTCAACCCACCACATTTGTTAAGCACCTATTATTAGTATTAATTTTGTAATGTATTCCTGAAAGTAAACCAGTACTATTTGTGAATTCCTTTGATTTCATGTCACTAGTAGGGTATAAGAATACCATTACTTAAAATTAGAAGGTGAATCATGTCCTTTTTGACCTCCTGTGCACCTTTAATTGTACACATATGCCTTACATTACTTTTCTTGAAGCCTAGTAAAAATGATTGTTTTGTGAAATCTCTGAAATCACAAACATGCACAAGATTCAGATTAGATGGGTTAAACTTTTGCTGCAATATTAGACACCTGTCATGGATTTTTAAATAAATCTAGAATGGGAAGTAACAAGTTATTTTTTCCTTGTTTGTCAGGATAATTGTTCTGTATGACTAAGTTGGCATGACTATTAAATTCCTATAGACCTTCAGGCATGGAAGCAGTCACACTACTTTCAGCAATTGAAGTTATCATAGAATCAGACAATCCCTGTTCAAACAATGTATATTAATGAAAAATTGAAGAAAAATATCTATATAACCGCTCAAAAGCTCCTTTCAAAGACTGTAAAATGCTGGAACTTAGAATGTACTTTCATGGCTTTGATGAAAACCACTCACAGCTATTTGAGAACCAGGCATCCATTGATTATTTGTCAAATATAGCAAGGATTTGGTGTCCACACTGAAGTGTGATAATTAGCAAACAAAACAAATGGGGATGAGGCACCACAGGTGAATGTCCATGGCCAAAGTTGAACTATATTTACCTCATGAAATGGGGATGTTCCTGCTCCTGTTCATTTAGCTGCTTTGCCATGAAATCCCTTTGGGGATTTTTTTGGGCTTGTGCCCGTGGCAGCAGAAATGGGTCAAGGATGAAGGCATTTGAAAAGTTGTCTCTCAGAGAAGTTGTGGTGATTCTTACTGAAATACTGTACTGAAGAGGCTGGCAGAAAGACCCTTTACCTCTTTATTTTAGTTGTTTGAGTCCCACTGGGTTAGTGGAAAAATATGATGATGTACATATTAAATGATTTGGCAGCCAGCAGTTCATTGCCAAGCAGATAGGCACCACATTACAGTCACCTTTCCTTTATCAACTGCCGCTTCTAGCAATGATATAAATAATTTCACATCCCAGTATAAGTTCTCCCCAAACAGGATCATGGGATGCTGCCATAACATAGGCTGCCAACTCTGTTGGGTTTGCCCCATGTATTAATAGGACTTTAAAGTCTTAACCCCATTGATATACCCCTTGATTTCACAAGGGAGAAAATACCCTCTAAATTAAAATATATTAAATGAGTCCATTATAACCGTCCTTGTGCTTTGAAATGTTTAAATTAACTTCCTAAATAACTTGGAAATAACACTGTTCTGAATATGAAGAGGTACAGCTTACTAGTACTAATGCTTGCCATGATGTCCTCTGAACATTTGCTCTGACTGCCAAAGCACATACTGATAAACACTAACCGCTCATGTCTAGCAGTGTGTGCTTGTTTTCCCTCCTTTCAGAGTGATTTCAAAAAAATTACTGTTGATTGCACAATTTCACAAATTCTTTCAAAGGATTTCAATGGGAAACTCCTGTTAAAATAGGTTTGGCTGATGTGAAGCAGGAAGTTTGGCAAGCACTGCACATGTAGTTAGCACATTTATGCACTGGTGGGAAATCAGTAATCAGCAGCATGTTTCACAATTGCAAAATATGCCTTTAAGAAACTAGAACAATGCCAGTGGTATTGGACTAACTTGCTGCTTACCTTGAGTTTTCCTTGAAGTAGTCTGACCCATACTTTTTGATTTTTTTTTCAGCCTATACTTGCATTCTTTTAACAGCCCTAAAGAATCGGTATTGTGTCGTAAAATACAAACCTGCAGAAAAAACCAACATGTATAATGCAGGATCATCTGTTGGAATCCTGCTTACATCAGGAAGAATGCAATTGTTTTAAAGGCCCAAGTAGCATGTCACACTACTTACAAATAGAAGTGATTACTCATGGATTAACTACCAACCATGAAAAAGAACTATTATTTTACACTTCACATCTGTTAATGTATGATCTTACATATCTGAAAAAGGATTACTTAAAACATTCATCTAATAATCACCAAATGGTACTCTGATGACTTTTGTGTTCTAATCTGGAAGACTTTCCTAGGTAGAAAATATTTTATTGCATTAATGGAGCTTGAGATCTGTGAAGTAAAAAGTATCATCATACTTGAATGGCAACTCTATTCTAAGCAAAATATGCAATTAATAAAAGTTATGACTATATTAATGCATAAATCTCAACAAACATGGAGGATTTGGAAGTCTTCTGATATGAAACAGTTATATGGTTGTTGCTACTGAACTTTGTTAACAGGACTTAAATCATTGAAGTGTTGAAATTAATGGTGTAGACATATTTACAATATGCAGTGAAAGGGGAACCGTGGTGGTATAATGTTGATTTTATCCAGTTTATTGACACCTTAAAAGTCAAGTTATCACGTCTGGTAAATGACTGGATAAACCTTTCTTAAGAAACCCCAGTCAATTCAGATTTAAGAGCCAGAACCTTAGAGGGTCTAGAACACAAACCTTATGAGGAGCAGTTGACGGGGTGTTTTTTGGCCTAGTGAAAAGGACGCTGAGGGGAGACCTTATCCTGCTCCACAACAATCTGAAAGGGGACTATAGGAAGGTGAGATTCAGTCTCTTCTCCCAAATAAAAAGGGATAGCATGAGAGGAAATGACCTCAAGTTTCACCTGGGGATGTTTAGATTGGTTATTAGTAAAATCTGAAAGGGTGGTCAGGCATTTGAACAGGCTAGAATAGGGAAAGTAGTTGAGTCATCATCCCTGGAGGTATTTAAAAGATGTGTAGACCTGCCACCACCACTAATACAGTTTTGGATAGTTTCCAGAAATCCTACTTCCTTTGCCACCAATGTAATGCAAAAAAGTGACTAATGCTGTGTGACAGCTCTTTCTGGTGAGGCTGGCATAAATTTAATCACTAAATTTGCAGTAACTGTCTGCAAATGATTAATGCCTTCTGTGCAAATTGGGCACATATGTATCTATTAATGTATGTACTTAACACTATGAAAATGCCAGTGTTCCCAAGAAGAAATTATTATTGTAGGGAGATATTTCCACAGATGTCTAAATAAAACACAATTATGTTACAGTACTCTGTAACTGAAAAGGAAAAAAAAAGAAGCTTAAACTCATTGTCTTGAAAAAATTACTACTTCCATCAAAGTCAGCTTATTAAACTAACAACTGCTCGAAATATGTGTGCAGTTCAGAATCACATAATGAATATTTTTCAGGACAGGTGTAACTGTCTTCTGTAAGTTAAGATGTTGTATCTTATTCTAATTGATTAATGTTTAATTTGATGATTCTTTTTGACCAAATTTTTTAAAGAGTATGCTGCCTAGGGAAAAAAGTAAGTTTTGTGATAAGGGATAGGAGACATAATCTTACTCAATAAACAACGAGGCAGCAGAGGAAGTCAGTCATACAAGCTGTAGTACCCCCTGGAAATGTGACTCAGAGGTGATGAGAGCTATGGGACAGCTAAATGGTATGTTCTTCCTGGACCAAACATAAAATTTCTGAAGAAATGGGGTGGAAAAAAATGGTTTAGGGAAAATTTACTATATTTTACAGTGTCATTAGAAATACTAGTGAGAAAAAAACCCTCCAAACATCTTCATATGCATGCATCTAGAAAAAGATACAATACATTGTATTATACAGTATGATGTATTAGATATAACATGACATTTTAGTAGGGAGCAAATAAGCAAATACCCTTCTAGAAGCTGTATTCACCTTCACAGAGAGATCGTTACTAACTACAGCTTGGAAAGACAGACATTTCCAGAGCCTTGGAAGAACAAGAAAAATAACATGGTAGTGCTGAAAGATCCTATACAGGAAACTAGCTATTCAAGTGTTGTCACCTAGTAACACTATCTGGGAGATGGTATCTGGGAGATAACGCATTCAGATAAGGGTGGGTTTTTGTTGTTAAAAAACATCAATAAGTGCATACAAAACACCACCTAAAAGTAGGTCAAATCAGGCTTGAAGCCTTCTTGGCCTTGCTGAGATCAGGCTAAGTGAGGGGAAAGTAAACACCTGTGAACTCAATCGGCTGTGTCCTAAGAGGGAGACATGGATGACCCTGCTTTCTCACAACCTTCAATAATAAAAATGTCTTATCCTAATAAAACAAAGTTGGAGGATCATGAATTCTGTTGTAGACTTTTTGGCCTGCTCAGCCACAATGTAGCAAATCCCAACTGATGGCAAATTATGGTCAGTATTCTGTTTGCCTGCATAAGAGCAACGGGATCAAATGTATGCCTTGGACATGTGCCCAGGTCTCCATGGTAAATACATTAGGGCAGAGGCAACCTATTTAGTCTTCTCTTCATGCTTCCAGTCTTGACTGATAGATTTGCATATACTAAACACTATGGTTGATTTGAAAACTTTCCAAAACTGTGTTTTTAGGGTTTTTTAAGTCAGATCACTGGGATAACACTCAGTAACAAAATTAATTCAATGTATATGTTCCTGAAAAGCCACAAAACAAGTCCTCTATTTATTTCACACCTGAAAAATAATTCTTAACATTTGGAACAAAGGGAGATGTAATGGGACAGAAATACATTGTGATGAAGAAATTAGGATGGACTACAAAATTCCATGTCTACCACTTAGGGAGAACCAGATTTATTATCAATACTTAGTCAAATATATCTCTTATACTGTGTCAGCACAGACAGTGACATTTCAAC
>JAWWEV010000095.1:25715154-25727981 GCA_035583235.1 Hafferia zeledoni
TCCCCTCCCCCATGAACCCCAGTACCCATAAGAAAAGGCCTGAATCCTCACACTTACCCACGTCGTCGTGTCTGCTACAGCAAGGGCATTACAATCAGCAGCTGCAAAACAGAGCTTCATGTCTGTTGCCATCTTTCCAAGGAACATCCCACCCAAGCACTGCCAGGGCACAGCAACTGGATGGCCATGGCTGCTTCCTCCCAGTAAACCATCAATTTCAGGGTGCTTGGCAGTGCTAGAATGGCAAAAATGACTAGGGCATGCTGAAAGCATTAGACAGTCTACTCTTCCTTCACAAAACATACCACATAAAATGCAACACATGGCTTCACATTTGGCAATGTCTTGTTCCATTTATGTCTGATTTTTGGTGATGTTTATTTTAGTAGCATTTGAACACAGTCGTATGTCACACACTAAAAACATCAGTAGTTGTCTTAATCTGCTGGATTAGATTTACTTATGGGAATAAATTTAAATTCTAGATCCTGTTTGCCATTGGCAATACCTGTGTGTCAAGAATTAAAACTGTTGACATTTAGGTCTGTGTTTTTGCCATTGCCACCTGTGAAAAGATTTATCCTTTTCCTGCCAAGTTCTAGGGAACAAAAAGTGACACAGTGAAGGTTTTGTCCTTGAAGACAGACTTTGCATAAACTAAAGTTACTTGAGTCTCTCCTATTGGCTTGACAGCCTTGGGAGGAGAGTAGAGGGTGGGAGAGAGCAAGGAGGAAGAGTGAAAGAGAGGGCAGCAGGGTCTGTAACCTCTTCCTTTGGAGGGGCAGTGGGGGCTGGGGGGTAGGTGTGTTTGCTGCCTACTGAAACCTCCACAGCCACCAGTCCTCTGACTTCTCTAGCCCATGACATACTCCCTCCCAGACTTGTGCCTGACAGTGTTTACAGGCTCTCTTGTGAAAAAGTCCTTCAGGAAGAAGGAAGATGAATATTAGATTTTTTTCTTCTAAAGAACATTTTTTACACTTCACTTTCACGACAAGTTCATGCACGTGCTCATGTTATTTCTACCTGACTTTCTCATCACCACTTGTATACTGATATGTGTGACTGCTGAAAAATAGGTAAAACATTCAGTTTAGTGAGTGTGAAGAGGGTATGGCTTTGAGGAGGGACACTGGACATAGTACTGACCTTTAAAATCTATATGAATTTGTTACATAATTACATTTAAAATCTAAAAATATGTGGTTTTTTTCCATGGCTTTATGCCTAAGGAAAAGAGCATAATTCTCCAGAGGGTGGAGGGAAGAGCATGAACCAGTGGCAAATACTGCCTCCTGAGCCAGACAAGTGATGAACAGCATGGAGGTTGGCTCAGACCTCTGAGGCAGTCCCTCCTGTGTTTCTGGTGTCAATAATTTAGCTATATCGTGTCTTTCAAAGCCACAGGTGTCCATTATATGAATATAGCTGCAACAGACAACCAAAATGTGAGGCATAATGGGCTGAAAAATTCCACTTTTCAAGCATGTATTTATAAGCCAACTGGTTGCATATCTGAGTGCAAAAGATTTTTTGAAGAGACCTCTGTACATTTCACTAGGTGTCTGCAAGTGTGTGATTTCAATAGCATGATGATTGCAGATAAAGTGAAACAAATGACAAGACTTAAGTCCGTGACAGAGGGGTGGATCTGTTTAAGAGGGAATACTTGGCAGAATATGAAGGTGTGCAGAGGGAGAGAACAAAAGATGGGAAGACTTAAGTCTATATGAAAACTGTTTCTCCTCGTCTGGAAACCCTTGGATGCCATACTGCATGGGCTATTTGTTTTTCCTGATGGCTAACTGACAACTCCACTTGTGGACACTGCACCATTCATATCAACCCTGAAGCAGAGCCCAGGCGCCCCGGAGACCCTCTCCTTTTGCTGTCAAACTGTAGCTGTGGAGCAGTTGCCCTGTAAAAAGTACAGCTAATAAAGGCCAGTTTTGCATGGTGAGATGCAGTAAATCCCCTTTGCCCCCGCCCATCACATCATCACATCACATCACATCACATCACATCACATCACATCACATCACATCACATCACATCACATCACATCACATCACAATCACATCACATCCTCTCCCAGGAGGGGAACCCTCTGGTTCTGATGGAAGACCTGCTTCTGCCCTGGCCAGAAGACAGTGCATAACCAGGAAGTCTCTTAAGCCTTATATGCAGAACTGCAAGTGATGGCTGGTGTCTGTAATCCTCTTTCTACAGTCTCACCATCAGTGTCCCTCCTCTGCCTATGTGAAACACATCTCTGAACTGCTTTGATCTCTGAACTTGCTGCCTTGACTTGGGTTTGATCAATGGGTTATTAAGGAATGGGCAAAGAGAGGAACTAACAGGATTGTTATTAAGCAGTGTGGTTTCAGCTTAGTTCCCTGAGGGAAATCAGGCTATGTATACAGAAGCATTGTCTGCATAGCTAAAAAAAGTGAGGCTGCAGAGAGAAAGAGGTCAGAGAGCTGCAATGTACCTGTGAGGCCATCCATTGCTCTGCATGCACAGTCTCCTTGGTACAAGGGCAGAGTGTAATTCTTCATGCTCACTACCACTTTGACCATGTCCTGTGTTTAGCAGTTTTGCTTCCAATAACATTCAGGCTAATTTTCCCCTGGTTAAAACATCACTGGCCATCTTCCAGTTGTCATCCCCAGGCTCCTGTATTCCATTACTTCGCATATGTCCTCAAATAAATAAAAAAGTGTTATATCTGTTTGGGACTACTTGAGCTGATAATGGTCTGTGGAATTTATATTTTAAAATATTATATGACATATACCTATTTAATCCTCAAGATTGCACAAAGACAAGGCTACCTGAGAGAGACAAGGCTACTCTAGGCCACTTTCATTACCACAAATAGTATCTTGTCCTTTCTCAGATCTCTTTATGACATTTTGAGCCATCGCCCTGCCCTGTCTTGGCAGACTTTCCTGTGTTCCTTTTTTTATGCTTACTTGCTTCGCAGACTGTCCATCTGTAATATTGAATTGACTGTCTTACTGTCTTTCTCAAGGATATGGCTATTTCATTTCTTCAGCTCTCCAAATCCCACATGTTCATCACATTATCAACCCTGACTCTGGTAAGCAGGGGATTATATCAACCTTTTCCATTCCTTTTTTGCTGCTGTGAAAGACGACTTTCTTATTTTGCAGTTTAGATGACTTCACTCTTTTTATGATGGCATTGCTTCCCTCTTCTTTCTCACCAAATACAGTTGACTTCTTGTCACTGTCAAGGCTCTTCGTGTTCCGGTCTCTACCTCTCTTTTCCTATTGGTAAGATGATTGATACTGCAGAGCAGTTCACAGTGCCAAAGTTTTCTCCATTTCGTTTTCAGGTGAACATCTTCAGACTTCCTCTGCCATTGCCTTTTACACTCAAAAGAGATCAGCAAATTACATCAGTGAGATATACTATCACCTGGTTCACATTAGTAGCACAGCAGCTGCATCTGTGTAATTACCTTATTGTAAGTTGTGCCTTGTCAGGTCTTTAAAAGGCTGTTACTTCATTCCATGTTTGCACAGAATGCAGTACAACTAAGCTCCCTTAGGCTCCCTGACAATACAAATATAAGTCAAAGCAAAAAGGACTTACATATTTTGAAACAACCACTGCCTACAACCACTGGTGCTCCCACGTGTACTGTGGGTAGAACAAAACTGAGCATTTTAATTTCTGGATATGAATTACTATCTTACGAATTCAAGTCTGCACCAAGATGACACATTACTCACATCACTAACCTTGAAGTCCTAGTGCATTTTTCACAAACTTAAAGCTGAATGTCTTTTTAAAATGTTTCAGGAATGTGCCTGTAATCTTTAAAATTGATACTTCAGTTTAAAATTGTACTTCAGTTGTCATGAAATCTGTTCACTTGGAAAAAAAATCTCATTTCCTAGACTGAATTCCAACAATAAATGAT
The DNA here is from genome assembly GCA_035583235.1 of Hafferia zeledoni. Taxonomy (NCBI): domain Eukaryota; kingdom Metazoa; phylum Chordata; class Aves; order Passeriformes; family Thamnophilidae; genus Hafferia; species Hafferia zeledoni. The sequence goes on from JAWWEV010000095.1 coordinate 25,719,107, forward strand.
GTCTTTTTAAATATCACTGCAAAGGTTAAAAGACACCTTAGGGCCAGTGCAAACTGAACCAAGAGAATATGAGATAAGGAAGCAAGTTAATTTTTCACCAAGAGAAAAAAAGGCCTTTTTTTCTTCTTGTTTTTACATAGATTTGTTTTAATAAAAGCCTTTATGTGCACGTGTTGCTTCCTCATTCTGAAAAAAAGACATGAGGACTCCTTGTGATCTAAACTAGGAGAGAGCTGTGAATAAAGAAAAAGTCAACCTGCAGCAAGAACACCTGTTAGTATTACTGTTGATAAGTTTCTGAGAAATCAGTACCTCTAACAAGGGAGAGAAAAACTATGAATGCACCATTTCACCCATAACAAGGCTACTACTCCATGCACAGTTGTGGGAAGAGACTGCTAGATAACTGACAAAGGGGGCAAAGAAAATGAGGAAAAACAAGGCATGTGTAAATTTTACATCTGCTGCTGTTGAAACACTAAGGAAGGAACTCCAACCAATCTTTCAGACATGTCAAAAACATTATTGCAATCTTTCCATCTTCCCCCAGTCCAGTGCCAATCACTCCTATGTGGTCTCTGTACTGTGTGCTCTCTGTCCTCCTCCATAATGCATCAGAAATATCTAATCACCATTATTATAATCTTTTGTCAGCTATGGTGTTAGATCGGTTTGATCAGAGGCAGACAGTGAGGTCAGCATAAAGCACTCACATGATGACAGAAGCAGTTTGCTATGCATAAAGGAGCTGGTTATTATATCACTTTTAAACTTATAGGTTTAGTTCATCTTAAGCCAAATATCTAGTTATTTAACAGCTGTTATGAGTCAGCCAGAGAGAGGATTATTTTAAAAAATGTGGTGGCAAAAATGCTTTAATCTGGAGTTACAATAGAAAAACAAGTCCGGTCAGGTCATATCTAATAAAGGTGGTTCTCCAGTAGTATTTAGGAGTTTATCACTGTTCATATAAAACAGGAGATGGTTTGATATAATTAACCATCCTCATATTAATGCTAGAAATTTCAGAGATAGTTGGGAGAGGTTTTTTCCAGGGCATGGTACCATGCTTGAACATTTTCAGATAATTTCGCAATGCATACTGTCTTAGTTTAGAAGAAAACTAAGAAGTCTATCTGGACTTAGCAGGGGGCCTCTTTCCAAAAAACCCACCACAGTGTTTGAAATTAGTATACTTTAATCAGCAAATGTATAGAAAAGGATAACAGTTCTTAAATACTATGTGTATATATATATATATATATATACACACATATATATGCGTGTGTGTGTGTGTGTGTGTGTGTGTGTGTGTGTGTGTGTGTATATATATATATATAAAACCAAAACCAGCACAGAACAAACAGCAACACTGTAACCAAAACCTTTAAACGAGTTAAGTTCTGTCTCTGCTCCTTTTGGTGCAGTTCTATTTACGGACTTAGGAGGCCGCAGCCACGAGGGTCACTCCCCGGTTTCTGGCAAAGCAAAGACAAAGGGCAGGGAGAGACGCTGGTTCCTTGGCTAATTCACGTGGGAATGACGGCCAGAAGGGACAGGATGGAACCTTTCCCGTGGGCAGAGTAGAGACTGCTTCCTCGTCCTTTGTTCAAGAAAAGCACTAGGGTGGGGGTTGGTGATGTTTTTTGTCCATTCCTTTGCAGGTGAAATTGGCCCTTGGGAAAGTCTGTGGCATATCCAAGGTAGCGGTGACTCTCTCTCCAAAGGACAGCACCAGTCACATGGAGGTGATGGGGGGCCTGAACCAAAGGGAGCTCCAAGTGCCTCTACCCATCCAGCAAACAGACCTTTCCCCAACACTGCAGCTGGAGCAGCAAAGAGTGTCAAAAAACCTGGAGAAATGAGGATGCACTTGGATACTTTGCTGTACTTAACTTGAAGACCATCTTACTCCTGAGAGATGCTTGCAAATGCACAGCTTTAAGCATATCCAATTTCAATATATTCCAAATTCAAAGCCTTTCCTGATTTTAGTTCATTTCTTTTTTAAACTATACAGAAAATGGAGTTATCAACATCTTAAATAAAAAGATAGTTAAAAAAAAAAGACCATACATCCTCAATTGTCATGGAAATTTCCATGTTTTCTTCGAGAAGAGCACACCACCAAGCAATTAAGTGTCTGGAACACTGATTTGGATCACATGATTTAGTTTGCAAATTACAGCTTTGGAGAACTTTTCACAGAATGGTAGAGGAAAAGAAAGTAGGTCTTTAATTAGTAATTCTACATTATCTCTGTATCAGAATTGTTATTTAATGAACACCTCTGATTAAGTTTGTTTTGTTAAATTATGAGATCTGAATCATATTGTGAGACCTGTACAAACTCACAAATTTTAAGGGTAAGGAAGTTAGTCCAATATGTGTCAGCTTGACATCTAAATTATTAACAATTTCTTGTTAATGTGCTTATGAGTTGCTGGTTTAATATTTTAATAAAAACTGTACTATTGGATGGCTGTTCTCCTGTTGTCTTTGTCTGTAGTCTGGCTTTATGAAATAACCCTTATTTGTAGAACCCTAATTTTTATTCACTGAAATGTACTAACAATGCTTAAGACCAGGTGATTTGCATAGAAAAGGGTTTGAAATATTTATTTGTTTTGATCCACATAGTGTTTGTGACTTTTGCTTGTTTTGTTTTTTTCTGATTTTATCTGTTTTGAACAAAGTTGCAAGTTACCGAAAAACACAAAAATAAATTAAAATAGTTACACTGTAAGAATTTTCACAGTTGTGACAATCATAATGAGATAGAGTTTGCCTTTTGTTAGTAAAATAGCTGTGGCAAGATAACCTTTCTATCAGATAAATTCTGGTCTCAGTCATATTTCTTTATTTTTTCCATTAAGCATTTAGACACTTTTAAAGTTCTTTAAAGATCATCATTAGGAATTAGATGAGAAATGTTGCTGTACAGAAAATTACCTATTGCATAGCACTGCAAGGCTAAAGGTAAGAGTCATAAAGTCAAGTCATAAATGACACAAATGTGCATCTTGAAGAGCAATTGTAAAAAATGCTCTTGATACATTATCATTCTGATAGCTTTTCCTTTGTTCATGCTGAGAAATAGTTTATCAATTGAGGTTCTTCTACAGTAATCCAGTGTCCAAAATAAGTAAAGGTAAAGGAAGGGGTTCTTACTGGTGAAGATATTCAGAGAAATTAATTTTCTTTCTTTAAAAGGTTTAAAATTTGGCTTCCATATTGTTCTTTTGCTGCAATAGACAATTCTAAGAATTACTAGAATTTACACATTATATCATTAGAGTTACTAGAAAAACTAGGATTTATTAGAATTCCTAGATTTACAGCATTATCAGTAGAATATATTCCAAGTAGAAGGTAAGGAACCTGTTAATTATGAAAAACAAACAAAGAAAAAGTCTATGATAGTAAAAGTTTCTTTCAGTAAGTGTAAGCTTGGAAAAAAACTACAAACATTAAAAAAACCTAACCAAATATTTCTTATTTAATTTAAAAATACTTGCCTTACCCAATTGAAAATGTATCCCTAAATACAAACAAACCAGATGTTTCTGCATTCGTAACAAGACACTGAAGGGTTTTGCTCATAAGGTGAATTAATTTTCAGTCTTGTCACTGTCAGCTACTGCAAGACCAATATCCCAGATCTTCTGTCAAGCTTGGTCTTGTATGGGTAAATAGATTTGTGTTCTTTTAAATGCCTTGAGTCACTCAGCAACATTTAATAGGACCAGCTTTAAGAGTAGACAAAGAAGTTATCACGACAAAGAAGAAATTTCTTCATTGCAAGTTATCAGAGAAAATTCTTTTCCTGTTGAAATTACTAGCTTAACTCATCTTGTATTTTGTATTTTGTCGAGCAATTTTAATGGTCAGTAAGGTGAAGTATTTTCTATAGGCTATTCTTAATTATGGTCATGAAAGATTTCCTGACATACTGTATATTATATAAGCCATTTGGATTTTCTATATATGATTCATAGTGGTTTCATGGTTTTGCCTCTCAGTTTAAAAGAAAAAAAGAAGTTTATGTCTACTTTTACACAGAAATAATAAAACAAGAAACAATTAAAATTTAATATCTATTTCGTTAAATATTAATCCAAGGAAGATTACAATTTTGTAACAAAACAGCTGAAGCTAAAAATTTCCTCAGAATTCCATTTTCCTACACAAATGTTTTACTAGAGTTCACTGTAACCCCAGATACACCAACACCATAGTTCACAGCAGTGACCTGCTACACCAAAGACTCATCACTGGTTTTATCCCTCACTGAAGTATGAGAAGTCAGCTGCAGCACTGCTGCACCTTGACACCTCAGTAGCAACCCAACTCCCCAGTTCCAGGCACAGCCCCAGAGCTGGAGAGGGACACCACATCAGCCTCTGCAGATCGGGCTCACACAATCCACTGCAAGTGGAAGCAGTGAAAAAATCAATTAAATTATCCTATGAAAACCAAGATCCATGAAAATAAGGGAAGGTAAATGAGGGGTCCTTGGTAGAGAGAGGATATGAACTGGGTGCCGAAATTTGGCTAGCACTGGGATACAACTGTGCAGACCTCTTTTATTACTAAACACAAGCAACTACCTTTTCATGACAGTGAACAATTCTCATCTTTACTGGACTGCAGAGCAGCCTCAGGTCATACAAAACTACCAAAATACAACATGCAGGCCAAGTTTTCCTTCCGCTAAGCAGAAATTTAAATCTTCTGACCAATGCTTCGCAAACTACTCAGACAGGGTTATAATGAGGATTTCTCCCAGTCTTCAATAGGGATTAATTATTGTGGCTCTACAGCTTAGAGCTAAATGACCTAAAAGATGCTGCAGGACACTTTAGAGTCGTACAACAGCATTTTCACTGAGTAGGTATATTCTGCTCATTTAATAAAGATTACGAGTGACTGCACCCCTTTTTTGGCTATGACACAACTAAAGGATAGAGAAATTTAACAACACATTAGTCATCTGCCCAGAGGTGAAGTATTTCATAATGAACTGAAAAGCCAGAAAATTGTGTCTATGTGTGTGTTTTAATATTACTCTGTTCCTACTAATGAAATTTATGCAAAGCACCACAAAAAACTGATGAGTGTACATCCATAACATGACTGAAGATGTTGCAGGTTGCATTAGGGTGAGGTGCTAAATTATTTATTGCATGTCAGATTTGGGGGTTTTCTTTTAACTGTTTTCCTGGTATTTTGAAATAGTTTCTTCACTTAGTATGAACATATTAGCATCAAGATGAAGAAAGTTGTCATATGTTTGTGTTTCAGCACTACTGTGTGCTTTGTCCAATGAAGAAGGCAAAAGCAGGGATAACCCAAAACATCTGTAGGCAGCAAATTTGATTTTTTTTCATCTTTTAAAAAGCATTAGGCAAGCTAGGTGTGCATTCAAGTGAGGGGGAAGCAGGGAAGGACATGGTGATTCAGAGGACTGGCAGTGGAATAAAGAATATATGGAAAATTAGTTTTGCTTGCAGGCATAAGGATGGGTGATGGTGTGGCTGAATTGCTTGCTCACCTTTGAAGCACATGACCCTGAGGTTTGCCCCATGTACCTCACAGGTGCTGGGCTTGGCTTCAGGTGACGTAGGGGCATCATGGTCACTGCTGAGCCTGCCCTTGCCTGTGCCCACAAACTACCACGGTGACATTGCTTGGAAGCTGATTACACCTCTGTGCTGTCATCCTGGTGCCAAGGAGAAATGGGAATGCCTTTTACACTCCTCTGGGACTGGAAATCAGCTCAGGGTCCAGCAAGCCAAGAGGGGCCAGAAGATCTACAATCCTTCACATGAGAGGAAGTCCTCCCATTCTGCTTAAGCATATGTGATGCTTACTCCTCAAAATCCTCCAGAAGACAAGTCTTGAGAGCCTCATATTCCTGATAAGCCCCTAATTCTTCCCATGGAAACACTGCTCATTTTGGGTTTTTTGCTGGGGGCTTGAGAAGTGGGAGATGGCTCCCTTCAGCAGGAATGCCTCTCCCACTGCAGGATTACTCACAATGCCTGGGTGCCAGCCAGGAGCGGGATGGCAGGGTGCTGCCTCACAGCTCTAGTGCTCCTCCTGCAAGTACAGATCTGCAATAGCTGGCACGTTCCCTGCCGTTGCAAATGGCAATACCCAAGCTGGGTTGCCAGGCATGCTGGAGACCAAAAATGCCCACATCTTCACCTAGCCTTCCACTGAAAACATCTGATACACAATCAGGGGCAAGCTCACAGGATGTCTCTAGTGGCTGCCAATTCCCTGTGGCCAGGGAGAGAGAAAAAAAGGGAAATTAAAAGAAAGCATTCCATTTTTGGCTAAGAGCTTTTTAAAACTCCTGATCAGTGTCTTGGGAAGTAGACAATAAACTGATGCCTTTACATACAATTTTCTGGATTTCTATTGAATAGCTTTTAATAGGATTTTTACCAGTAGGTATATTGTTGCATGAGAATCTAGTGACTACAGAGAATTTTGAAATCTACAGTGATTATCAAGTTCTCCTGCAACCATCCTCATGGCAAACTTCATTCTTGATGGAAATGTGTAAATAAGAAGAGGGTAAGACAGTCTGGAATAGCTTCTTGTTTGTCTTAGTGTGCAGTGCTTTGGATGAGCAGCTGCAAATCATCTAGAGGAAAGAATAGTAAAAGCTACAGACTGAAGCAAATGTGCAAATATATATTGCAGGCAAATCTGCATATGCTTGGAGCAAAGGTTTGCATAAATGTATTACTGGACTGAGATATGACAGTAAAAATTATATCCTGACTACTAAAATCAAGATTATTAAACCAGCTCAAGTCATATGTTTGATCTCTTAAGGAAAATGTTTTTGTAATTCATTAAAATTCATGCATAATTTATGTTGTGTGTGTGTGTATATATATATATATATATATAATATAAATATTTTTATGTATATGATTAATTTTTAAAAATCTGTCATATTCAAACCAAAAGTACCCTTCCTCTCAATCACCTCCACAGTGCAACTATGAACTTTTTAATTGTCCAGAATGCACTATTTGGTAAAACTAGGCTTGGTAAACCCACAAAACTCTTCTTAGCTGATTCTGAATTTCTTTCAAAGACAATTCTCCTCATCTTTATTTTCTTTTGAGTCATGTTCAACACAAAGGACCTTTCAAAAATGAATGCAAAATTTTTACTTTTTCAGGTTTTGAGGTTTACAGAAAATCTCTTTGCAAAATAATACTTTGGTCCTGAAAATGTCTCATGCATGAAATTTCAGAGTACTTGAAGTTCTTCTGTCCCTAATGAAGGCAAAGCATATTCACTAATGAGAGAGAAGATAGAATTCTTTGACTTGTTGAAAATCCCCTTTCTGAACACATGCCTGGGCACATGAATGCTATAAATTGCTTTTTCCAGAAACTAGTAGAAAAATCTGTAACAACATAAGAAATGAATTTATTTTCACATTAACATGGTATTTATGGAATTCTAATGCACTTTTTGCTGGTTGAAAACAAGGATATACCCTACATTTTACCTAACTGTAAGGAAGATTGCTTTTCTGATTTTTAATTACAGTTAAGTAGAAACAGTCTCAAAGATAAATCTGTGCAGCATCAAAGCTACATGCTACAAAGGGCTGATCCTGTTATGTATGGACTAACACAGAGATGAATCTTTCTGACTTCAAACAAAAAATTGATATTAACCTATGCTTCTCTAACTACTGCTTACTAATAGAGCATTGTTTATAAATTATGCCCTTCTACTTACCTAAGCATCATGTTATTGATTGTTTTGCAAATCTCTCAGTTAATTTGGCTGGCAGGATACTAGAAGGAAGCTCAGAGAAAAAGTACAAGCCTCTAAATAATTTTCTTCTGAAATTAAACAGTTATTTTCCTTACATTGCCTAACACAAAAGTCTTGTTCCTGTGTGTTATACTTTGTATGTCAAAACTCAGCTTTTCTGTCATGTTCCTCCTGATTCATGGCTTTAGTAACGATTCAAATAAACCCCCTTTCTATTTTGTGGTTTGTTTTCTGGGAATTTTTGTTTGTTTGGGGTTGGGTTGGGTTTGTTTGGTTTGCTTTGCTTTGGGGTTTTTGGTGTTTTTTTCCAAGCAGATGTGCAACAGAACAGCATTTTTTCAATTTTTTTTTTTTTTTCAATTTCCTTCACGTTCACTTTGTTCAGTCTTAAAATAGGTCATGATCACAAGGTAGTCAATATTCCTGCTTTTCTTCTTTAAAAATTATTTCAATGCCTAATAATCACTGAGAAAGAGGAACTTAACCATTTGCATAGAAATCTTCAAAAGCCACATGAGATAACAACCATAAATGATATAAACAACTTATTAAAGAAAGCATATTTCAAGCTTCCAGAGGATTTTACTGACAAAATAAAACAGTTGGTGATGTCAGAGTGGGCTGAGTAAACACCACTGTGTATAGGTCATAGCATATTCACACACAGAGTAATGAGAAAGTATGAACAAGCTGCCCAACAAAGGCCAAAGGTTTTGCAGGGAATTCTTTATCTCACTGCATGAATAATTTATAAACGTGAGGCAAGAAAAATACCTGTTATATAACCCAAGTCCAACACAGATCCAGACATCACATAGCAGGACTTCTTTTACAAAGGATCCTATAGCAACTTGAATTACTTCTGAAATCTCAGTTAATAATGTCTATTATAAATTAGGTTAAGTGTAATGTCAGGTTTTTAAGCATCAGTATGCTCTCATGAGTCATTCTCACACATCCAAGCAATCCGTTTTTAATGTAAAGGAATGATAGAGTGATGCACTGCAATTTTACCTATTTTGATTATTTTTTTAATAAAATTACTATCTTGCTTATTGTT
>JAWWEV010000095.1:25739005-25794561 GCA_035583235.1 Hafferia zeledoni
GGGTTTTTTTTTTCTCTGATCTGTTTTTATATATATATAGAGATATATATATATATATATATATCTCTCTCTCTCTCTCTCTCTCTCTCTCTCTCTCTCTCTCTCTCTCTCTCTCTCAGTTAAGAACAGTTATCCTTCTTGTATTAAAGTTCTTTTTCTTAAATTTGATAAAGAGTGGTGCGATTATTGAGGAGGAAACCCCCTCCTCCTCTTGTGAGTAAACATCTTGGGGTTTTTTTCCCCTCAAACCAAGACAGATCTGAAGTAAAACCTTTCATTCACCACCTCTGATTGCAGGACTTCAGTCTGAATGTGCAGAAACCCAGACTTAACTGGAAGTAAATAATATAATTTATTGTATCATATATTCACCTTCACACACAGAGCCCCCAGGCAGAGCCATTAGCTGGAGCAGGCAATCCTTAAGGAATGGGAGTGGAGAAAAAAGCTTCTCTGCTATACATGATTAAAAATAGGCCAGTACAACAGAGCAGGGCTGTGAACCATAGACCTTTCCATTCAAACATACAAAGCAGAAGTGCTCGTTATGGGGGAATATCTTTCTGTTTTTCAGTTCCTCAGCAGCACACAACTTGAGAAGAGCCTCCCATGGCCTTTGCATACTTTGAGCAACCCACCTGCTCCTCAGGCACCCCTCATGCGTCACTGCCATCACAGTGTTTTTCTGACTGTCACTGGTCCCTTCTTTGTAAGGAGGTTTGTTCCAACCACAGTCTATTTCAATTATAGCTAGACTATGTTTTTATTCCTCTTCCAAACAATTGTGTGTACGTGGATTTTGAAAAGGCCTAGGCTCCTCTATTTTAAACAAACTTTACTGCTGTACATCAGTGCTCAGAGGTGCTCCTGTAACTGATAGTGAAGCCAAAGCCAGTGCACAGTGATGGGACCCTCTGCAAATGCCCCTGGCAGAAGGGCTGGGTTTATCAGTAACTCCTTGCACATCTTCTCACTGCTCTCTTTTTTATATCTTCTGTGGGCTGGGATTCTATTATACAATGTCTGCATAGACCCTGTAAAATCAACTAAGCCTTCCACATATTTCTACAAAAGCAAGCAACACACAATATTCCTACTGGATTTTTTAGAGCTCACTTACCAGTTTGAACTAACTGACTCCTCGTTTACACACCATTGTATCTGTTCGCTTATATAGATGCAAATAAAACTGATGGCAGGAAATCTGTATGAGAATCATAACTTTTTCTAATTTATGAATTTTCTTTCTTATGGTCCTTTGAATCCTGAGTACTATGATGATTTCCTTTTCTCCCTTTAAAAAGATTTTATTGATGAGGCGGCAAAAATGCAGCCAGTCCAGTGGCAGAGAAAACATGACATTGGTTCCATTTGGCCTCTTCTTTTAATTTCCATTAAAAATGTACAATCTGTCTCCTGTTACTTCTCCTGGTATTTTTGTTGTTGGGGTTTTTTTGTTGTTATTGTTGTTTTTTGTTTGTGTGTGTGTGTGTGTGTGTGTGTGTGTGTGTGTTGGTTTTTTGTTTTATTTTGTTTTGGGGTTTTGTGGTTTGCTTGGGGATTTTCATGCTTTTCTCTTTGCTTTTTTTTTCCTCATAAGAGCCAGCAATTACTAAATGATAGCAGAGAAACAAGTCCAAATATGCTTTGTATTAATTTTTATTCTCCTCATGTGACTAACAAACATTCTGGGAAGAAAGTAAGGAGGAAATTTTCCCACATGCTGGAATTTTCAGAAGCACATTTATTGTTTGAAATTACTTTTGGAGATTTTTTACTTAATTGAAGAGAGAAATGATACAAAACCACAGATTGGACAGATTCCACTCCCTAAGACGCATGGCTCAACCCAAAGAACACTGTGACTTGTATCTATCATTCTGGAGATGCTACCACATACCTATCACTAAGAGGCCCAAACCTATTCTTGCTGAGTCTTATGGGCCAAAATCAGCCCTGTTTCTCTCCTCAGCTGTGAAGAAGCAGTAAAAATCCTAGTTTGGACCTGGTGATTACACATGTCTTCTAAAGGCCACTCTTGGGGCCAGATGAGCTACCTATGCAGAAAATAAACCTGGCAAGAACTGCTTTCCTTGTGTCTGTCATATATGACAGGTGGGTTTGTGCTGTCTGGAGGTCATCAGGTAACTTAGACAAGCTGTCTGCAAGTTGATCTCAAAACTGCTATGTGGAGAGGAAGATCTGAAAATCTTGCTTGTTCCCAGGCTTTTCTCAGTCATCTGAGAGTAACGTAACAGTAAAAACTCCTCTTTGGCAGCTGAATCTCTCTTAGAGTAACCTTTTTGGGTACTCCTTGGACAGTCATACAATGCTATTTGTAAAAAGGCTAGCAAGCCAGGAATGGGCCTCTGATGTCCCATATATCACATTCAGTAGATGATGGGGGTTTCTGCAAGATTGCTTCTGTTATCCTAGTTTTTTATTTTCATATTTTCACACTCTCACATTACTTCTTCATTGTAATATGAAACTGTTCTTTTCCTATGATAACCAGTACAACTCCACTGATAGTCAAATGCTACCAGCAGACAAAAATGTACTTGATGTGACTCACTTTTCAATGGCACAGTTAACAAACTCATTACCCTTCCACCACTGATATCCAACTGATAGGTCTGCTGTTGACTGTCAACCTGTAACGTATTAACTGTTCCAGTGCAATTGTTGGTGCTCTTTGACAGTTTCAGAACAGGGAAGTTACATAAAAAGAAGAAACAGCAGCTTCTCAGCTGTGATTACCAGGAACAGGTAAAGAAGTTCGTCCGAGATGGGAAAGCAACCATGATTACCATTTTGAAATCTGTATCTAAAGAGCTGGATGTGCTTCAAGCCTTGCCCTTCTGTCCCAGGTCATCTATCCATTGCTGACAAGTCACAGACACAGTAATTGCAAGATTTTCTGGTGACTCATCCATGAAAACTCCTGGCATGTAACACCTAACAAGTAAATCCTCAAATTAGTTTAGTCATGGTGTCACCAAGGAGAGAGCTGAGAGTCCTGCAGAAGGATGTGTAAGAGACAAGAATGTCACATGTGTAGGAGCATGTGGACATTGGAAAGCACATGATATTTTATTCAATTCCTTCCACAGGACATTGGAAAATCCATGACTTGTATTGATTTTTGCAGATAGACCTGTGAGAAAAAGCAGTAGAGCGAAGAGCCATAATACTGTTAGAGGTTGGATAGGAAAACCAGCACCTTAACAGAAGAAGGGGAGGTCCATAGAAATGGACCAGGTATAATAAGTAGCAGACCTGTAAGGTGTTATGTGATGGGATGATATAATGATATCTCCAGGGTAAAGATGTCACAACATGGATGCAATAGCTAGATGTCTATTGACTCCACCAAGGGGAATGTTGAGGCAGACTGATCAGGAAAGTATCAAGCAGGGAATTTTTCAAGATGCTGCTATTTCATTAGAAAATGACAGTTCATTGAAAGCAAATATTTGTCAGGAAAATTATGCTTGTTCACATAATTTTCACCTAGATTTCCAGATAATTCCATTTAAGAGCTTGAAACTAAGAAGATCTTTTTAACTTGGAGAAAAGTCTATATTGTAAGTAAAACTAAACTGAATTTACTTAAACTTAGTTTCTTCTGGGTTTAAAACCGTTTATGTGGAAGTGGTGAAACCTGTGCTAATAGAACATCTCTAGAAACAGAAACCATCATTAGTTTTCAATGTTTATTTGTAAAATAAATCCATGTGTTTAATTTTAAGGAGTTATTAAGTGCTATTTATCTCATTTGCAAGATGCACTCCTGATGCTCTAGGTAGAAAATACTATGGATGAGGTAGGTCTGTCTGTTAATATACAAAGACACAAATATAACTTCTGTATCACTGCAATTTGAAGTTTAAAGATCTTCGAAAAGAGAGGCCAGACCTAAGTCTTTTAATTAAATCACTACCTGTCCACCCCAACTCACAACCAATATGCTGCTTAGACACTTGCCCAGAAAAAAAAAAAGACATAAAAATTAAAAAAACCCCTAAATCAGAAAAAGTGAAGTTTGAAATGGCCCAATCAGAGTTTGGTACATAAATAAAAGTATGGAGTACAGGGATGTTTTTTAAAGAGATGGAGAGAGGTGAAGAAGAAAAAACCCAACTACAAGAAGTATTACCTGAGTCATCACACAATTAAAATTTGTGGGTTGAGTTTGGGTCTCTTCCACATGTTTTCACCAGTTCCACTAGTATTAAACAGTTCTTATCCACCTCAGCTACCCATCAAATTATGCCTTTGGCATAAGGAAATCCCCAGGAGTCAATTTTTACACATTCCCTTCTGAGCTTTTGTGGAAGGGGCAGAGCCAGTGAAAGGGAATGTGGTTTGAAACACCCACAGGATCCAATTAGTCTCACTTCTGGGGTGGTCCCTTGGGGACATAGACAGTGGATGTTAAATTCATGGCTACCTTAATTTACATTGGTAACTATTATCAGGTATCACCAAAATATGACATATAAATATTATGAACCAGAGACTAACCACAGAAAGAAAGCAAGCTTCACTTTGTGCCTGCAGGTAAGACTGTACATGAATGCAAAACTAATAGACTGATTCTTTTAAAATAAGTATCTTCTTTAGATTTCAGAATGAAATACAAAAGGGGCTGAGTTTCAACTGAATCCACTTAACTCATGCTGGTTAAGTAAGCCAACATTTGAGCAAGGAATGTGAAAGGAGGAGACAGAACATAAAAAGGACATTGATTCAACAGAATCTTCTTTAAAGGTAAAGTGATGCTATCCAAAGGGCTTTTTTTTCTGTAAAAAGTTTGCAACAGCATGAATGACTAACAAAAGAAAAGGAAAAGAAAAGTAAACAAGGAGGGCAGTTCTGCTTTGTCACTTTGAGGACTTTCCTGCAAACTCAGATTTGCATCGTATCAAAAGTGTTGAAAGATATATCAGAAGTTGTACAATAGCATACAGTATTGTGAAAATACCACAAACCCCTGAAATTCATAGGACATCTTAGGAAGATTCCCAGTGAACCAGAATGCACCTTGAAGCCCAAATTTTCCATAGAGAAAAAGGACTTCCCCACCCTATTCACAGTGTAAAACTTCCTAAACCTCCACAGACCACTGTCAGCCACCAAATCATGCCTTTTAGAAGAGAACAAAGCAGCTTGCTCCTAGTATTGAAAATTTTACCCGAATAATAATAAAGAAAGATGCTTTGAAGGGGGTGTGGAGGGCAAGAAAATAAAAGGGGAAAAAAAGTTCTGCAATGAAGGTTGTATTCCAGTTTGCAGCTTTTGCTACTAGTATCACATGTAGGTGCCTGCAACGTAACAGTCGTGACTGATACAGGCTCATTTTGTCCATTTCTCACCAAATATCCCAATTAATTAATAATTCCTAATTTTAAAATATGACTCTCCACATAAACTATTTGACATATTTTGGTAATCATCTTGAAACTACGTGTTTTCTCAGCTGCTTAGTTTACACTGAATATCTGCACCAGTTAGCTTAGAAAAGGAAATAAAAAACTCCTTAACATAATGGAAGGATAAATATGTGTGCATGAGCATATATAACATTTTTATGTATATATTCACACATGCACAGACACATACCCAAAAATACTTCACTGAAGTGTAGTGAGTTTTGAAGAGATCTTGGCACTACTGAAAGATGCATATAAATGAAGCTGAAAAATGATTGTCAAATAATGCACACCAGGCAAAGAACAACATATACAATACTAAATACTTTGAGCTTGCTGAGCTGCTTGCTTGGACTTGTAGAGAGACCTGAAAACTGAGATATAGTCAGAATGAAACAATATTTAAGAGTATGCATTTTGTCTCCTATTCATGCATATTTCATAATTTATGTTAATTGTGACTTTTAATCATTAGTAATCTTCAAAGAGGTATAGGGAAGTATCTGAAAGAGAGGTTGAATACTAGGAATAGATTGGGTACAGCCACAAATCAAGGGGTGGAGTGAGGAAACAATCTTGGCTCTGTCGGACAAACACTCAACAGCATGAGGGGGCTAAATGTTGCAATGAGTCAGAGACAAGGTGGATTTTCTCCTGAGGGAAAGGGAGGAGAAGATCAAGGACTTTGGTGCAGGGAGGCAATTTGAAAGTAAGAGTTTGGCATGAAGAAGAAGAAAGATTTAGGTGATATGTGGGTGGCAGAGCAGGGATGCAAAGCCACTGTTGTAATGATTGAAAGTTCAGATTTTGAGGTCTGCAAGTATAAGTCATCCTCTACAGACGTGTATCCGTCTCTGTTGACTGTTGTGTTTTAGGTAACACCTACCTCAAGGTTTCAGTTAGGAGCCCAAAAACAACCTTAAAAAAAAAAAAACAGTTTCCAGTAAATTAACATATGAAACATATGCAGGAAAAAAAAATTCTCTTGGACTTCATTGGTACAATGTGTCCCAGGCTTGACCACTACTGCATTAAAAGAAAGGATGAAAAAAATGCCATCACATGTCATTACACAAAGTCCTGATGTTTTAAAACATGCTCTCCTTAAGTACTTATACTCTCCTTAAGCAATATGACAATTGTCCTTGCCCAGTTTCCAATAAACAAATGAGAACAAACCAAAGACATAGTGATGACCTTATAATAGAAAGGAAAAGCCTTAGGTTGCTGATATCCATCTTTAGCTTGGTTAAAGAGCAAAGAATTACTCTACCCTATTAAAGGACAGATTGGAACTTGCTCTAAGTCAAAAGACAAGAGGCTACAAAGTAAACTCTTTGTTTGAACATGTCTTCTGAAATTATCATGGTGTGTGAGGACTACAGCATGGCCCTGCTGCACCAGCTGGTGAAGTTGCTCTGAAGGAGAAGGAGGACAGCGAAAGGAACCAGACTCCATCTCCTTTGCTGTTAGAAATGCTGCTTTTAGCCTGAACCTGTGGGAGTTCTGGTTAGGTATTATTATTATTAGTGTAACAATACTAGTTTCAGTGAGGTTCACCACATTCTTCAGGTAAAGGGTCATGGGTCGTCTGTGATGACAGTAATTTTTCACTCCACAGAGTAATTCCTAGATGTGGTCCCCTGTGTTGATGAAGGCCTTGACATTGGTGAGGTCATAATTTCTTACACGTGCTCAAAATTTGGAGTATGAATATAAAAACATATACTGGCTTTCACCTGAAAAGTGTATTTGTTCCTCACATGAATTCCATTCACAATTTGTATTGGCTTCTGCTTTTTATATGGATTTCACACACATTTCAGTACTAATTTCTCCCTTTTTCTTTATTAAATTGTTTTTTCTTACATTACTTTTCCCTTGAGGCAGAAAAAAAAAATTAACATTCTTTTTTTGTGTGATCCTTGAACTAGAATAATCAGTTACGACTTTGCATCAAACTGACGGCTAATACACACAAATTTTACAATGCCAAGGACAAGTGAAAATCTGTTCAGTGATTTAAAGCAGAATCCAATTTAAAATCAAGTATTATTTCAGAGCATTCATAATTCAAATATTTCCAAAAATGCATAAAAAACAATGAAGTCAATAATCTAGAAACTGTAGATACAATTATAGATTGGATGTCTATGTAGCTAAATATCCAAACTCAAAGAAGCAGAAAGTAAAGAATAAATTAAAAGCAGTATCAGTATTTTTAATATTAGATTGAAACATTTCTAACAAAACGAAGGGGATTCAAACCCAGGAACAGAAAAGTGCATTAAAGAGGATTAATAAAAAAAGAAAGAGAAATCACTCAGACAGATCTGAGACCAGTACAGCATACCTATGTATTCAGTGATATCATAATGGCTTGGGTTGGAAGGGACCTTCAAGATCATCTAGTTCCAACCCCCTTGCCATGGTCAGGGACAATTTCCACTGGACCAGCACCCTCAAAGACCTGTCCAGCCTGGCCTTGAACACTTCCATAAGCTAAGCTCTGTGCAAACTACAAATAACTTGTTTAACTTGGCACTTTTGGATAGCAGAACATGGCTAAAAGCCATATTGTCTAAATGGCAATAATTATTTTAGGAGAAAATCAGGCAGTTACAGAAAAATTAGTAAGTCTCTGAAAAAACAAAAATCTATACTCATCCTAAGAAATAATATTTAATTTCTACATTAATTGGAAAAGAGAAAATGTGTAAGGAGTAAGATAAAATATAGACAGTCATCTAGAAAAGGACACTGCCTGCTCCAGAAGGTTCACGCTTTGTGGTGTGGCTCATTTAATATAATCATAGTACAGCTATTTTTCATACACATCATTATCAACATTAGTAGGCCAAGAGCTGAAAGAACGAAAAATTATCTGGAATTAGGTCCTGACTGAGCAAAGCACTTCAATGTGTGCATAACCCTAGGGGCAACAGTAGTCCAATTCACCACAGCAGCAGTATGTAGCAACATGCCACAGGGCTTTGCTGGACACATTTCAGTTGCACAATGAAAAACTTACACCCACAGAGAAGATTACTATGACATTTATTTCCTTATACAAGCTTCCTATGCAAGGATGCTTTGTCAAGAAAAAAAAATTTACGAACAGAAACCATGTCAACCCCTTTTAAAAAGTCATAAGGGACCCTTTTTAAATCCCAAAATACTATGTCTTTTTTGGGGAAAAAGATACTACTTCCTTTCTGCTTTCTCTCAACCAAGCAGTAAACATACACCCTGCTATGAAAATTATGCTCATTTTTGGGATACTCAGCTTTTAATGAGGTTCTGCTGATGCACTGCCAAGGCTGCTGCCAGTAAGACCTACTTCAGAGACAAACCTGCCTGAAAGTCCTGAAGTCACAGATTGGTACTGTAACACTGGTTAGTGCATAGTATGGTTCTTCATTTGTCCAGGAGGATCTGAAAACACTCAGGACAGGGTTAGCTACCAGATACTTCTCTGTAGTTGCTGCCGCTTTGGGTCATATATCAACCAGTCATCTAGCATGGACACTCTTCTATTGCAGAGAATGCTCCCAGGCCTTCCTCACTGTCTCTTCCCAGCATGCCATGACAGGTCACAGCTACAAATCAAAGTACCGTGATGAGATTTTGTTTTCAAAAAAATCTCTACGTGAACCATGTTATTTCATTTGGTCTTAAAAAAGAAGTATAAAGAAAACATACATGTACACTCTATGGTTAAAGAGGTGTTTTAGCACACACACACACATTAATCTTGGCACTAAGCATAATGTATAAACTTAAGACAAATGCTTACAATTTAAATATGAGTTTAATTTATGCTAATTTTTTCTTTTGGATGTCACTTTTGACAGCAAAATTATATCAGTCATAAAGTTCTCACCATTATGATGTTGATGTGTATTTTGTTTTCATTTTCTAACAATGAACAGAACTTCTAAAGTATTTCACCTGCAAGAAAACTTATATTACTATTGTAGTAATAAATTAAAACCTACATGCCTATTTCACAGGCATTCCTTTTCTCTCTTCTAACAGAGCACTCCAGTTCTGCTGGATATAGTTAAATGAAAACTTCTGGTTACTACAATGACAAAGATATTAAATTAAATAAATAATTTACATTTAAAAGCAGGCCTACACCTCAAATTAAGACAACCAATCAGAAATGCAACCACTTTCCAAAACTTTGGCATTCTGCATCTGTTTGGTGGTGTATCTTTCAAAGATTTGAGCTTCAATAAATGATTTATGCTGCATTTAAAACTAAAATGAACCGTAAGACACAGAACAAACTCTAAGTATAATGAAGTATAATGCTTTGTCTTGCAAACTTTAATTTACTGATGCAGTATCCCATAGCAGAGTCCTGGAAAAGCTGGCAGCCCACGGCTTTGTCAAGGGCACTCTCTGCTGGTTTAGGAACTGGCTGGATGGCTGGGCCCAGAGAGTGCTGGTGAACAGAGCTGCATCCAGCTGGTGGCTGGTCACTAGTGGTGTCCCCCAGGGGTCTGTGTTGGGTCCAGTCCTGTTTAACATCTTTATTGATGATCTGGATGAGGAGATTGAGTCCATCATCAGCAAATTTGCTGATGACACCAAGTTGTGGAGGAGTGTCGATCTGCTGGAGGGTAGGAGAGAGATGTGCAGAGGGATCTGGACAGGCTGGATAGATGGGCTGATTCCAATGGGATGAATGTCAACAAGGCCAAGTGCCGGGTCCTGCACTTTGGCCACAACAACCCCATGGAGTGCTACAGGCTGGGGACAGAGTGGTTGGAGAGCAGCCAGGCAGAAAGAAACATGAGGATTCTGATCAACAGGAAACTGAACATGAGCCAGCAGTGTGCCCAGGTAGCTCCAATGGCGTCCTGGCCTGCATCAGCAACATTATGGCCAGCAGAAAGGGAAATGATTCTTCCTCTGTACTTGGCACTGGTGAGGCAACACGTCTAGTCCTGTGTCCAGTTCTGGGCCCCTCAATTCAGGAAGGACATTGAGGTGCTGGAATGGGTCCAGAGAAGGGCAACGAAGCTAGTGAAGGGACTGGAGCACAAGTCCTATGAGGAGAGGCTGAGGGAGCTGGAGTTGTTCAGCCTGGAGAGGAGGAGGCTCAGGGGAGACCTTATCACTGTCTACAGCTACCTGAAAGGGGGTTATAGCCAGACAGGTGTTGGTCTCTTTTCCCAGGAGACCAGCAGTAGGATAAGAGGGCACAGTCGAAGCTGTACCATGGGAAGTTTAGTTTAGACATTAGGAAGAAATTCTTTACAGAGAGAGTGATCAGACATTGGGATTACCCAGGGAGGTGGTGAAGTCCCCGTCCCTGAACGTATTTAAGAAAAGACTGGATGTGGTACTTAGTGACATGGTCTAATTGGCAGGGTGGTGTTGGATCATAGGTTGGACTCAATGACCTCAGAGGTCTTTTCCAACATAGTTGATTCTGTGATTCTGTGTTCTGCAAGTTTTTTTAGCTCCTCACAGGTACAAATATTTCACATTAGACCATGAAATTTTTTCCAGGAGGATGACCCAATATAATCACAGACTTGCTTACATGTTAGGATTTGCAAAACTGCATATACTCATGACATACACACTATTCTGTATACAGCCTGTATCAAGCTTCTGCTGTTCACTTCACTTCACTTATTATTTTGTAACTAACACAACTTGTTAGTTGCTTCAATCTCCAAACTATGCATTTTAAGGATATGTGGAATTTGTGTTTTGCAGAGAAGTAAAGAAGAAAAAATGGAGAGGTAGACATAACAGGTATCTCGATCTCCTCTATCATGATGGCCCAGTGCCAGTATCTAACAGATCATACATTAGGATGAAGTTAATTACCGTGTATAAACCTAGTTCTTTTTATGACTCATTCATCCACAATGAGGTCTTCCTTATGTCAACAGTTAAAACAGTACAGTCATTGCATTTTTTAAAATTAATACAAATTCCAGAGCTCTGCTGCCGTCATAAGTGACAACACCCATGCAATGTTAAAACTTGAATATTTTTTTCCAGTTGTCAAAAGACTCAGTTATATTACATTTGCTGTTTGATCCTGCAATTTCTATCCACAAGGTTTTGTCTGATTAATGACTTTGACACAGATGCCCTTGAGTCAAAACTTTTGCAATGTAAGGGCCTTCTTCAGGGTGACAGAGAGAGGGGATTCTCAGGCATGTCCTGCACAACTTTTACAAGAGCTTGGCAAGGTACTTTATAAATCTTCACTACCCCAAGTCACGCAACAGAAACCTTTTACTGCCTACTCCCTTGCATGATGTCCTGTTGCCTATTTGGTTCTTTCTGAAATGTCTGCTCTAGGCTTGGTCCCATAACACAAGTAAGACATTTTGAACATTGCAAACCCTTCATCTAAAAGCTGAGCAGAGAATCAAGTCAACACATGAAGGGCAGTAAGGAACGATTGTGCTCTCACTATATCTAGTGGCAACTGCCCAAATTTCCCTTCCTCCCATAAACAAACCCAGAGACAACAGCACCTACAGAAAACCCATACACCCTGTGATGATTGGTCTCTCTCAGAGAAACCCCCCAAAACAACAGATCTGCAGTTTTACAGCAGGGAGAGTTCCTGATTTCACTTGGCAATGTGACTATCTGCTGTGGGTGTTGGAGGAGATATCACACAGGTATAATTTATCAGAGACTCTCTGTCATTTCTGATAGAGGAAATGTGCCATTCGTTGCCTCATTTGTCTGTTTTCTCTTTGTGACACTCATGGTCTGCTACCATTCTCTTTTCTTTTTCTTTTTTTCTTTTTTCTTTTTTTCTTTTTTCTTTTTTTTTTTTTTCCTTTTTTTGCTTTCATGCAATTTGCAGTGAAAACATTTAATGGAAAAGAGTTTGAAGATGTGGTGGAGGAGTCATGAAAGTAATTGGAAATAATTTGTTACTCACAACTATATATTTATATATTTTTAAAATTTAGCTATTTATTTATTATTTAACTAATTTTTATTTATTTATTTGTTATTTATTTAAGATGGTCACCTTTACATACCCCCTTAATTGACTCATATCCTTAAGTAATTTTTAAGTGCTTCAAAGACTGTAATTGACAAAATTTCTATACTGTATTTTATCTAGCATTGATGAATGACCACAAGGAAGGGAGCACAGACAAATGAATTTATAATATCCCGTATTTGTAAGATTTTTCTGCTATTATTGTACAACTATAAGATCTGTAAGATTTCCTACTACTTTTGACATGCTAGACAGCAGTTACAGAGCATCTACAGATGTGATATATTTTATATATAAGTAACTTTATGTGGAGACTAGCAATCCCTAAAACGATATAAAAATAAAGTACTTTTCTGAAGGTCAAGACACTGTAGCTGTCCCCGTAACTAAAGAGACTTAAATATTAATACACAACAAGCCTTGAAACAGAGCAAGAAGAAAATAAGGGGAAAAAAGGTAATGGAGCTATCTTACAGCTCAGAAAACACACTTTACCACCAAGGAATCACTCTGTGACACAGTGCAAGTCTCTCACCAAGAACACCTTACAGACTGAGCTGCCAAGTTGTGCTCTGTGTTTTAGAAGGCTACTCGCAACTCAGTTCATTTCCCTCACTGGCATGGAGTGCACTCCCCATAGGCTACTGAGGGTGGTGGTCTGGTGAAATGCTTTTAGCCAGATTTTTCACCCAGAAACCATACTGTGGAATCTCACTCTAATATGCAGTGTCAATGCGGCTTTTTAAGAATTGTTCTGGACAAAAATTTGCAAACATACCATTTTATTTTAATTTAAAAATATCTCAAACAGCATTCATGAACATGGATGATGATCTCTTGATCCTTCAATATGCAAGAAAAAACATCCCTCTTATTTTCCATTCAAAGCACCGCACCAATTTTTGGAGCAGAACACCAAGAAAACCATAAGGAAGCTGAACACTGGAATTGTGCAAAGGCTGAAGAGGTCTGATTACTCTGAAAAACTACACTTGAATCAGTGAGCCAAGTAAGGTGAATGGGACAGAGGTTTCAGAAATACTACATTCCCACAGTTTTCACAACAGGCATTCAAGAACAGGAGAAATAAAAATCTATTTATGTCTTTCAGAGCTAGACCCCAGTTCTTAAAAGAAACCATCCTGAGGTACAAACTCAAGGGAAACAGGATTCCCGATTTCTTCTGTTCAAACAGCTGCCTGATTTTTCTGTGGCCACTGTACATTTTGGTAGGGAACTTCCAAAAATCTTTATGCTTTGAAAGGACATGAACTACAGCTGAAGTTGTTAGATTATTCCCACAACATGAGTAGCCATGGTGATGTCAAGTTCTGAGGATCATTTAGTGTTGAGCTCTTATCACTGAGGATGTATCTGCTGGTCCTGATTACCCAGATCGCACATGCCTTATTGAAAATAATCTTTCAGGGTCATGGCTTTGCTAAAACTGCAACATTGCTGCAGAAACAACATTGTCCCACATGATCTATTTATTGGTGAGGCCAAGGAAAATGTGATCCAAATGTAAAATGAGTGCTACCATAACTGTATATGATAAATAAAAGTAAATAAATTCCTTTCAAAATGTGGAAAAAATATTTGTAGAATAAGTGAAAGCATAAATATCCCAATAAAATATGCAAGCTGTCTGAAAAGTACAAATACTTCATCAAAAGATACAACTGCAATTGGCTCACTAATACATAATGAAGGGGGATGGACAGCCTCTTCCACAGGACAGTTCAGATACCTTATAAGGATTTTCTTACAAGGAGTCAGGCACCCTCACTGTATAAATACTCTTCATGCAACTATCCCTAAATGAAAACTCATCTGCAAGTCCTGGCCATGTAATGCACGGCCTTAGAGTAGAAACGAAGAAGTTCACAAGGACATCAAAACTAAAAGGCCAGTAGTTCTTCCATGGGAAGGGACAGATCCCAACTCGGTGTCGGGCCTCATATGTGTAGCACAATTCTATTTCCACCCTGATTGCTGAGAGACATCATCCTTCACTCAATATCTACTTTCCTGATTTCAATCCTACATTAACCAAAAGTGTCTTTAACTCAGGTAGGGCTCAATTTTAAGCTTTATCTCTAACTACTTCTTTCTGTCTTAGCAGTGGCAAAACTGGCACACACTTGTGAAGCAACACCTTTGCTGAGGGCGATACATCCTGAGCACAGCTCACCTGCACCCACAGGGAGACCTCTGACTAAGGGATGACTAATACCCATAAAAAGAGATAGGCTTCCACTTGAATGTAACATGGGCTTAAAGCAAACACTTGAAGGCAGTGACAATATGAGAGTAACCACCTGTATTAATGCATGTTAACTAGCATATTTCACAACCCTGAATCAGGGGAGATAACATTTTGCCCAGGAACTAAATGACATGTAAATATATGGCAAATTAATTTTGATGCATTACTTTGAAGTAAGAAGACAAATGTTCAGTATGCAAAGTGAGTCCATGCCTTTCTGGCCTTACACCACTTGATTTGGCAGCATTTTTGCTCCTTTTGTACAGTTTGATATGGAGTAGCTCAGATTCAGACTGGTTCCAACTCAGCTTTCCCAGGAAATTCAGAGTGTTTCTATTTGTCGCACGTCTCACCTGGTTGCCAGGTCTCTCTGCATACAGTTTGAAGCCCAAGTAAGAAAAAGTGTCAAGATTGTCAACAACAGAGCCACATAGATAATCCCAGAGCAAAAGGAGGGTAATTTGGATGACTTTTTCATAATAGGGTCATTCTTTTGATTGGCTCTGAGGATATTAGTGTGCCAGAGATATCAGACCTAATGAGGATGTGAAGTCTAATTTCTCAGTTGTATATCCCCATAACTGGATATACAATTTACAGTTCTGGGGGATTTTCAGAAAAATATCTGGTGTTCAGATTTTGCTTGACCATTTTCCCATCCACACTAAAGCAGTTAAAGTGCCATAATTTCCCCATATATTGCTAGGCTTGAAGATATTTCCTTCTGAGGTAACTATGTGTTTTCCATCTGGCAACAAGAACAAATCCATGATTCTACCTCTGCTTGCAAGGTCATATGTACATGTTTCTTTGTAAAGATGTAAATAAAGGTACAATTAATAAGGCAGTCAATACATTTCCAGACAGAAATCTCATTTTGCCCCAGTTTTACATTTTTGTATACAGCTATATTTAATAATATACTTGTATTAATTTATAAAATCAGTGCAGAAGAATGAGTAATTCAGCATCTTCTTAGACAGGAAAAGCTGAGGCTGTCAGGACAGCTTAAAAGATAAGGTTTTAAACATACAGCAAAAGAATGTTCAAAATTAAAAGAGTTTGAAACAGTCTTGTTCAGTCCTTGTGTTACTATTTCCCTGTTTTCCTCCTCCTTCCTTCTAGACTGAGGTTTGGCCTCATTCTAGTCATATCATTCAACTCCTTTCCTTCATTCATTCCTGGTCTGGTGATGGTCCCCTCACACACACCACCACATTATCAACAGGGCTTGGGAATAGCTGGTTCAAAGCCACACTCGATAACCAGTTTTTAGACAGAATCTTCAATGTTCCTCTCCATGAGGGGATTCTTGGTAGCACAAACAAGTTGAATATTGTACTGCTGAAGCCACTGCTTGCACTCTTCTCCCAGGCAAAGGACAAAATGGTAGAACATTTTACTTTGTGAAAGTTTGTTCCTATTGTGTTGGGTTTGGGAAGACAGCCTAGATTCTGGGACACCTTGTTCATGTTACTCTGATTCTGAAATACATGAAATAACATTCAATAATATGAAGCATACTAGCAGATCTCAGGGTCTTCAAAGTGCAGAAAAGGAGAAAAGGCTTTCCTTAAGCATAAAATAATCTTCAACTTTATTACAACACATAAAAATGACTTCTTGAGAGAAACTAAATATTAAAAAATGGCTTGCTCTCCTTTCCCAGATATTATTTTCCAGATATTACCTTTAAAAACTACAGCTTTTGCTAGTTTATTTCCAAAAATATTCCATTTATAGCTTGCAAAACGAAAAACTTTATAAAGGAGGAAATTACATGAAACCTTCATAGAATGCAAACAGCGTTTGCAACCACTGTAGTAAGTGTGTAAAATGTTCAAAGACTGTGGAAGTGGACTCACTGTAAGAACCATGACAAACTATGCACCTTGTAAGCTGAAGCTTCTCTCTGAGAAAAACATGGACTACCATTTCATTTAAGGCTGTGGTTTAGTAAAGAAATAAATTTACCTTTAGAGTTTCTCCTACCACATAAAAAATTATATAGCCACATGTGGCAAAGTGCTGATGTAAAATTAGGTCATTTTTCTGGTTCAAATCAGTTGAGAAAACTTTGAAGCTCTAATTTTGTATGAAAGGCTGCAGACAGGATCAAGTATGGTCAATTTGAACAATTCTAATTTTATATTATATCAACTATCGTCAAAGCAGATGCATTCACTCTATTGAGTGGCAGATGTGCAGACATGTAGTTACATGCCCTAGATTATTTAAATCAACTCTATGCTGGCAATAGGACTGCATTCAAAGACCTTGTATCAGAGAGTAAGGCTCATGAGTACTTTCAAAGTCATAGGCCTTATTCTTGTTTGATTGTGTTTCAACTGCACCTAATGGCATATTGACATGAAAACATCTCTGCTTTCTGGGAGAATAGGTTCAGAATTTGTCATTCTTAAGATTTCCTTTAGGTGTAGGTGTACCTGGCAAACCCCGGATATGAGTCAATATTTTCTTCCTACAGAGTAATTACATGAAAGAGTGGAAAAAAAGAAAGGATAACAGAAAACAGTGGAAATACATTCCCTTAAGCTTGGGCTTTCCCTTGGTCCAGAAACACTCAGACTAATCTCCCTCATCACTTAATTAGAAGAATCACAAAAAGGATTACTGAGAAGGATCACAGTACATCAATCATCAGTGAGAGGACTACTTGTTGACTAATAATTACGTGTCTCCAAAAGCTGCAGCTCAAAAGTTCTCCTTGTGGATGGCTGTACTCATTCTGCCCAAATTCAAACCTATCGGAACAATTCTTTCTGTGGTTCATATTTGTCTGGTCAGCCAAAATGCACAACTGAAAGAGAAATAAAGATGAAGAATAAGAGTATTGCATGTTTTAGGAAATACAAACATTAATAATGCCATCAGATTGAAGGACACTCCAATGACAGTCACTAAAAGGTAAGGACAATATTTCAGTGGTTTTTTTTTCTCAACTGGAGTATTTTGTGCAATTCTAAAATACTGATATTGGGATCATGTGTGTTTGCATGTGGGCATTACTGTTGTCTTCATGTGAGAGTGTCTGGTGATGGAAAGATTCTGAGTAGTGCTATTAAACATTCAGATATAACAGCCACATTAGGAAAAACTAGTTTTTATATTTAGCATAGTATCTCTTTCAAAGCTTCTATGACATGGGAAAACACACATCATTTGAATTAATTTCTAACTATCTATTCATTCCAAGCCTTTTGTGGTGAGTTTTTCTAAAAGACAGTAGTACTGACCAGTCCACTCTTGCTTTATCCTCACTTAACATCCTGGGTTCCTGGCGAAAGGGTCTTTATAAACTTTGAACATGTTGACTAAACAGCAGAGACTTACAAAAATAAGATTAATGGAAAATTTGATATTGCTTGAGCAGACAGTAAGTAATCTTGGTCCTGGATTTCTTTTTAAAGGATGATAGCAACTTCCTTTCTTGCCTCATCCCTGCCAACTACAGAAAGTAAAATCTATCCCCTTTACTGTTTAAATCATGCTTACATCCAGAGGCCAAGATGCCATCCAGGAAACATCAGACTTGTAAGCACTTTCAGGTTGATTAAATATTCACAAATTTCACTCACTCTGCTTAGTTTAAAAGGCACACTAGAAATATTTCCTTCTTAGGCAGGATATCAGTTTTTGTGATACAGTCCCATTATAGTTACCCTGTAATCTTACTCCTAGCACAAGGATCCCCAGAAATAGACCACTTTCTTCAGGGATATTCTCTGATTTGGAGATAATGTGATCCTTGTTATAAATGCCAATAGGTGCTTTTAAGACACAATTTACTGCTGTTAGCCACTTCTGATAAATCTCACTGAATTAAACAATACTATTGACTCACTTGTGTAAGTAAGTACCTCTGTGTGGTGATGTGTATTTCATGCGTGTAATTAATGCTAGTTCAACTTGAGCTCCATTTGCCTTCACGTCACAGGTGGTGACTTCCACCATTTTACTGCCAGCTTTGGAACTTATTCTGGCATTTATGTTTGAAATAACACATCTGTACATTTAAACTCACTATAAAGTCTTGGAATCCTTTTTTCTAAAAAAAAAAAAAAAGTGCTTTACATTTACGTGCATGGACATTGCTCCATATTAGCTGCAGTATTCACATGTATGAAGTTAACACTTGCAAAAGTTCTCCCATGGACAAAGTCTGTGTGATAAAAGGGGAAAACCCCCTTGGTTTTACATGAAACTTCAAAATAAACCAACATCAAGGGGCCAGGAAAATCTAACTGCAACACCTGAAGAATGAAAAATTTACCCCCTTAAAAGCCACTCTTTTTACCTACCTTGAGCAACACATCAGTACAGAGATTTTTCAATCCAGAAGCTGCTTCCTTTTCTGGTGAAAAAAGAATATGAAAAAAACCTGTGCACAACTGTTAGTGTGTTGCATTTTTCTAAATTTTTACCTTTAAGTTTGGAACAAACCCTTTAGTACACATAAAGGGAAAGAATGTTGCAGTATGCCAGATATTTTGAAAAGCATAAATTCACACCAGTATTCAGAAAAGCAACTAAAACTCTAACTATATGAAAGATTTTTTCTACAAAAATAATACAAAAGTAATAATGCAAAAGAATGCAAATATTTTTAAAAGTTGCACAGCTATTTTTAAACTTCAGTAAGTAAAATATCAAAATTTCTTTCTGTGTTAATGTAGTACATTTACTTGAGCTAAGTTACACCATGATTTATCAGTTTGGCAAATGGTATTTTTCAAAATACTCTAGGTGATTTTAATTAATATACTCTTAATTAAAATATTCTGATTTATCATCTTAGATGTTTGTAACCTAATTACATTGTGGTACTATTTTAGACTTCTGCTTTACCTTTGAATTTCAGGAGACTACCATGTTCCTCTATTTAGCCTGAGTTTGTACAATTGTTTTTATAGTGTCTGTACAATAGATCTAGGGATATCTAATGCAAGCTTTTCTTGCCTTATTGTAATGGATGCACAAATGTGTCTCCTGATCACATCTGTTAGGCTTTACTGGTGAAATACCAGGCAGGTTGGGTCACTTCTTATGCTTCAGATAGCAATAACCAAGAAACCAGTAGAGATTAAATAAAAGACTTATTTCATGACTCTACGTGACCTATAGTCACCTCTAGTCTTAAGGGGACTTTTCTTATGACAGTCATGTACGTAACAACAGCACTACAATGCAGTAAGTGTTAAGTCAGTTGAAACAGGGACACCCTGTTAGTCTTCATATCTGTAAAGAAACTTGCAAATGCCTTGCTTGGATCTCACTAAATTTAATCTTACAGAATGGGCAGACACTGGAAGTAGGTGATAGCCTAGTGAATTGAATACAATAATTTTATAAAAGATGTAGAAATCATGTCAGGGATCTGCAATGGAAAGCCACAACCAGTAGCTGTTCAAAGCAGGTTTAAAACTGGAATGGAACAATATATGTTAGCTACAGCACACAGATTTTTAGAAGAGATAAATAGGCCAATCCAGCCTGTATCTAGCAGCAGTAGTCTTTTTAGAACAGTTTTTCTTCAGCAGTCCAGGTGCTCAGCCTAGGGTAACTCACTGGTAATTGCTGTTCCAGTTTGTGTGTCAACCATTCTGCTACTGAAGCTGGAAGAAAACTCCCCTTGTCTCCCACAGCCTCACCAAGAACATGGTACTTTCTGAATTTCTGCCAAAGGCAGAATCTTAAAATATTAACAGCAAGAAAAAATCTACCTTAACTGCACCACCATCCCTAAAGTGTTTTTCTCCTGCTGCAGGGTGAAAGGAAAAGTCTCCCTACCAAGATTGCTGCCTATCTAGCACAAAGAGGCATGTGAAAGGGAAATGAATAAGACACAAAAGAAAGAAAAGCAGGAGGAGTTGATGTTTGCCTTGCAGTAATATAGTTAAAACTAGATAAGACTTCATCACTAGCATCTTGACAAAGTGTACTGGTAAATGCAGAAAGCCAACTACACCATGAGCCTTACTTCCTCCACTGCTAAAGCTGGAAAAAGTTAGATTACTTGCAGGACATAGATAGCCTAATCCAGGGCTTGCTGTTAAGACTAAGAAGGAACAAAGCAGAGACCTATATAGCAGTACAAAAACCTAAACATTTCAAAAATATTCATGTTAGTATAACATTTGTACAACAGACAATACAAACTGCAGTTCAAACACAGGTTTTAATTTGGCTTCACCAAGCCTATTCAGATGTAACCTGTGGTTAGCTTTTGGAGGAACCAGAAGAGAAGGGCATCTTCACTCATGCATTTTAACAGAAGTTCATCACTCACTGATCAGTCTTTGCAGCTTCATACCTGTCCAGATTTTTTAATCAGATTGCCAACATAAGAACTAATGTTTTTAAAATATTTGGCCATTCAAGTCACTTTCAGAAAAACATTTATATGCCCCCAAAATACTAGTTCTGTTTTATTAGCCTTTTAGAGTGAAACAAAATTGTGTTTTGGGAAGGCAGAGAAATGATAAAATTAGTAAGCTAGTATCCTAAATCATATGACTTTGTCTCTTTAACATGCTTTCAGTCAGAGATTCATAAAAGCAAGCCATTAGAATGTCCCTTCTGTACAGAAGAAAAGCACTTCTGACGGCACAAAAATCCTCACACATACTCAGACAGGGTTCCCATATGACAGATGACTTTCCATGCTTTTGTTGTCAGTGGACAAGACCCATTTAGGAGATTGATTTGGAAAAAAAAAACACTAAACATTTTCCTGAAATAGAAAGTAAGCACTTCTCAGAGGAAGCCTCTCTTCAGAATACTGAACAGCTCAAATGTTTGGTCTAGGCTTTCCAAGGAAAAAAAAATAAAATTACACCTCCATGCTGAATGTAAAAACTCTCCAAATACAGATTAATCATTAGTTAATATCTAGTAGCAAGTAATTCTCCAGAGGAGGACTGTAAAAGCACTGACAACCCATTACTCCCTATAATGTTTACACTGAATTTTTAAGGCCCTAAAAGACTTGGGAAAAGGTCTTTCTGCAAAAGACCTCTCAAGTATAATCCCTAAGACCTCTATAAATCTAATTCTGCTTTACACATTTTGCCTAGTAGTTAAAAGTATTAATCAAATTTATTATGATTTTCAGGGCAATCTAGGTGATTTAGACACACTACCCTTAAAGAAAAAGACCACACTGAATACTTTCATCATTTCCAGTTCAAAAGTGTGCTGGACAGTTTTGAAAATCTCTGTCTAGTGTTATCTGAAAATCACTCCTGAACCTTGTTTTTAGATGCTACATAAAGGAATTTACTGCTGAAAATTATAATAGAGAGTGAAAGCTAAACCTAAACCACACAGCAAAGTCAGCCTTACTATTGATCCATTAATATAAATTTACTGTGTTGGACTTTTATCACTTCTACAAGACATACCATTGATACGGCATTGTCTGTGTAAAACTCAAAACATTGATTGATATGCATGGTAAATTCTAGCCACAGGTTAAAGACATGTATAACACAGGAATCACCAATCTCTAGTCATACTGTCATAAAGTTGTCTTGTTTGCCATCCTTGGATTTATTAAACAAAGAGAGACAAAAATGTGCCTAAGAGATACTGCACGTATAGATGGCTTTATGTAAGGTATTTCTTTTATTTTAAATTCATTCTGCTTGACCTTGTAAAACATTAAGCATCTCCTGTTGGCCCTATGTCCTCTTTTGTCCTGCAAAAATTTTTAAGGACTGAAGGTATTCAACATCCAGCCAAAAAGTAGCTCTGTTTTCCTTCAACATGGAACACCATTTCATGGATTGTACAACAAAAGCCTTTCCCAGGTATACAGGATATGCTGTTAATAATCAAGAGACAGTAATGAGGACTGCATCTCTGTGGAGTATATTTTTCATTTTGTTTGGTGATTAAAATTTCCACAAATGACAGCTCATAAGAAAAATATTTGGAAACAACAGATCAACTTTACAAAACTGTGGGCCTTGTCCCAGTTTAGAAATCTGCTGGATTTCATTAAACTTGACAGCAAAGTCAGGTATTTATTGTATTCTTAGAATGTCACCCAATTTTGTGTCAGTCCTGGGCCATTGTTCGAAACAGGTTCTGAAAGTAAGTTGGCTGATGTTTATGCACCAGACCTTCATCAAACATCAACCTTCCTAAATGGACTTCATGTTAAGTGTCTTGTTCATTTCTTCCATGCTGTAGTTGAGAATTCAAAGCTGTATAATGACAGCAGAAAGTACAGACAAAAGAATGTCCCAAAAGGTTTTTCAGAATATCTCAATCAGTTGAAAGATCTCAGATTTCTTTAGGACTATTGGTTAAGAAAGTGGACACACTTCACCTAAGTATGAGTGATGCCAGGGCAATTTTCCTATGACAAGTGTTCTTCTCTCCTTAAGTCCCTACAGTGTTTTATAACCTATATCAAAACCATTCAAAGAACAAGATGTGCATATGTGGCACACTAATAATTATTTCTACCGCTGCACTTGGGAGTGGTTACAATCCTATAGATGTAATCTCTCCATTCAGTGATACAATGCTATAAATGTTTGTTTTAGCACTCACCTGTGGAAGCCACATTGAAATTCAAAAACTGAATTATTTGCTCCCACAATGGGTGTGGACATCATGAGATCAATAGATGCCTGTTCAAAGAGATTGCAAAACACTGTTCTCTGTCTTTTAAAGTCCCATTGAAGATCATGAGAAGGTGATAGAATTTTTGATGAGTTTCACTTTAAAATTTAAATCCAGTAGGTTGCATTATGATTTAAATTCTGTTTTACAGGAGTTACAACTACAGAAGAAGTAGCTGTTTTCAAAAAGTTATAAAGGCAGCATTTACAGGAGCACTCAGCTAGCTTGCAGTTTTTCTATGTAAAATCACAGTGCAGTCTGTTAGAGGAAGTGAGTTAACCAGTCAGCCCAGTAGCATATATAGTCCTTATGATTAGGTACTAACTCAGGTCTCAGAAGCCATACTATTCTGTTTATCGCTGTTATGTCCAATTAATTCCATCTCTGAGTGGAATTGCCAAAGCTGCTGTATCCCACAGAAGTAGCTTTATGCCTGACTGGTTCTGAAATTCGTTCATTCAGTGCCATGATGAGGATCTTCGCACCTTGTTTAATGCACAGTTTCAGCATCTCCACATTCTCCAAGAGTTCAAGAACAGTTTTGTTCTTTGTGTTCCACATCCCTTAAAATACTTGCATACCAGTGGTAGTGGCAAAATGAAATTCAGCAGACAGCAAACCCTGCACTCCAACAGCTGAGTAAATACTCATGCAGTGGCGTGCACTGCACTCAGTGTTGCAACAGTGACTTTGCCAGCAGCATCAGCTTCAATAGCTTAACTCAGCTGTGTCTATAGAAGCTACAGAGACTACAGTTTAAACACACCCACCAGCCATTCTAAAGAGTCCACTTTCACTGAAGTAATTGACACGCTTCATCAGAAGCAAACCAAATAGCACACTGATGTATAGGACAACTGTGTTTCTTATAAGCCAGGCAGCTCCCTTAAGGATGCTGGTTCTGGCTGCCCTCTGCATACATATGCACACGAAGTTCAGGCCCTGCCTTTCTCTTAAAGACATTCAAAAGCAGAAGCCTGACTCATTAAGGCAATATTCTTGAAATGACTACTAACAGTTTTTCAAACATTTGCTTCCTTGAAGACTTTGCAGAATAATCCAAACAGATTGCCTTGTAAATGCACTCTCCCTTTCCCTAGCAAAGTTATACCACTGAAAGCAAAAACCTTCCTCCACATAAAATGGTGGAAACTCCCCACTATAATAAAGAGAAAAACAACACTTATTCTGATCATTCTTATTACATTATTCTTAAGTTTTCTGAGAGGCTCTATTCCCAAAAACACACAGGCATATGGCTAGAAATGTGTGTTTAGACAATACAATTTTGAAATATAGTATTCATAAAAAGAACCATAGAATAGCATGAATAGACATGGCATCACTAGTTCTGCTCTTGAGCATCCAGATAAAAAAATATTACTAAGGCATCAAAATTCAATTAAATAAAAATTAAATTTATATGAACTAATTCCTTTCATGTGCATCACTCTCAGCAGTGATTTACTATAGCCATACTGTGGGATCTCATGCTACTCTACAATTCAAAAGCCATTCTGTGCCAGATGATTGTCCTTTACAGTGCAAAGTTAAGGGAAGACTCTGGACTGATACTCTGTGTCTTTTTGCATTCACATGTCTCATTTAAAGTCTCAGGTTAGAATTTAGTTGTATAACTGAACTGCTTTAGAGTAAGAAACTCCTGTGTATTTGGTAAAATCCTAACTCTGAAGAGACAGAGTAAATGCATAGAAAATGTATCAGAACTCGTAAAGATTTGCTACCCCAGTGGCCAAACAAAGACTTTAGGACAAGGATCACAAGCATATTTAAAGGGGATAATGAAGAAGAGGGAAATAATACCATTCCTATTTCATGAAAGTGAGCGAAAAAAGATGCACTTCCTTTCTAATTTCTTGCTTTCTTAAGCCTCATACTTTTAATACCATAGTCTTATTTAAATTACTAAAGATTAGAAACTGAAAATAGGAAAGTTAAATAACCGTTCTGACTCAATGCCCTTGAAGGACTTTCAGAAAGTACCTCATTTTTTGGATGTCAGAGTTCCCCAACTTCCCATGAAGCAACAGGGTCTCATTCAATGTCTATTCTGTTGCACACACTAAATTTTAATAAATATGCTACCAGGAGGTATATGAATAAACAAGAGCAGCCAACAAAGCTGATCCAGCATCATCAATACTTAAGTCTGTGAGGTTACTTCAAGAGTAAATATGGTTATTGGGCTGATTCTGGTAGCTCAGACTGCCACATCTGGACAACAAACTGCTAAGTAATCTTGCTCAGCCTCTTCAAGAAACCTTGGGTTTGGCTGCACAGCCTTTAAGCTATTCCCACCTGTGGCCTTCTCCTCTTTCTGTACAAACAGAGCACTTCAGTGCTTGGAGACATATATTATGACACCCTGCTCAAAGCAAGGCCACCTGAGATCAGATCATTCATGGCCAGAAAACATGAACAAAATCGAGGAAGTTCCTAGAACCAATAACAAAACTTTGAACCCCCCCAATACCAGTCATCCAAATTAAAACTCAGCATATGACATCTGAAATCTCTTTGAGTCAGCAACACTCCCAAGTTTTTATTCAGCTCTAATTCATTACTCTTATTAAATTAATTCACTACTCCAACCTCGTTCATTACCCTTATTAAAAATACACGAGATAAGGTAGAGACAAATCACTTGAAAATTCTCAGCTATAAGAAGAGGACTTTGAAGGGGAAAAAGAAAAGACAGTAAATTCTGCCTTCAAAATAAAACCCTCGATGCTCTGTCTTTATTTTTTTTTTCTTTTTTTTTAATACTTGTTGGCTACAACAATATAACAGGTCAAAAGGTACTCTAAAGGAGATGAGACAATCTGAGCTCTCAAACAACACCAACACACTGGAGAAAAAGTAAAGGATTAATTCTAAAGCAGTGTAAATGAAGTAAAGTGATCTGACACAACACTATCTGCCGTATTTTTAGGTGTCAGCATTCCTTGGAGCATTGACAGCTTTGCCTTCATGATCTTTTGCAACGTTGTTAGAGCAGCAACGAAACTTATGTATGTATATTTCACATATATTACATAGTTCACAGACATAGGGAGGTATTGTTGAGATTAATCCTGTTCCTTCATAGGCACCAAATTTTGACACTGACAATAAAAGTCTCTGCTCAGTTGTCAAAGTAAAGGGCATTCAGATTGTTTTTCTTTCATTTACTCTTAAAGACAAGGCTGTCATTAGTTTGAAGTGAATATAATTTCCTTAATCAAACAAGTTCTTTATCCTTTTCATGTTTCTTTATGCAATATTCAGAATGCACAAGACAGTAAGTTGTTTAAAATTAAAAAATATTATTTCAGTTTTAGTAAAAATCCAGTAAAAACACATGGAAAGTTTTCTCCCTTTCATTTCTCTCTGATAGAGTCTGTCCAAGAACTGATGTCTAGGAACTGAACAGCTCATTATTGACAGTAGGCCTGGGACATCACACACCTTCTGTGTTTTCTTAATCTAGGGCCAAGAGAAGATGCCTTAGTAATTTGGAAATTAATCATTCATATCAACACAAATAATAATTTAAAAAATCCTTGAAGGAAAAAGGGGAGCTTAACATTTATTTAAATGAGGAATTGACTTGTAAATGGTCATGAATTGTTTCCAGAGAGCCTAATCTTCATTCAATTAAGTTCAAACAGTGCTTTTGTACTGGCTTCACATGACAATAGCATACAGTAAAATACCGTCACCAATTCCTCTTCCCAACACCTACAGGTATTGCATACAAAAAGTGTTTTCTGATTGTTGTTAACTGATTTGCCTCTAACATAGTGTTGTTCTCCAATGAGGCAGCTGGTAAGAAGCTTCACATATCTCAACATGTTTTATCCAACGCAGTACCCGTATTAGACAGTATAATTTAGACTGAGTTTTCAAAAGCTGACTTATAAATTGAATGTGCAACTGTATAATAAAGTTGTAAGATAATAACAAATTTAGCACATTCTAACTGCATAAAAAATGAGGATTTTGATTATTGTAGTAAGTCGTATTCAAAAGTCCCTCTCTGAACAAATTGATTTGTTACAGAAAGTAAGTAGCAATTTCTAAATGCATTTTCATCAAATACTTGCAGCTTACACAGCCTTCCCATGCAGCAGTAAAACACCTCAGCTTCACTAGGAATAGTTAATACCTGACTAGACAGAGAAAATGCTTATCCAATTATAGGAGAGTTATGCTGATGTCTTAAAGCAAGGGTTCCAAGGCAACAGATCAAAGCATATAAAAAATTAGCTAGAAATATACAAGCACTCACATTGAAAGTTTAAGAATGAAGAAATTACCACTCCAATTCACTAGAGCTAGAAATCAGTGGTGCTGACAAGCTGATGAAGCCCATGCAACTGAACCAAATGACTTGGATAAAAGTCTAGCATTTTTTTCTAAAATCAGAGGAATTTCTGCATTAATAGTTTTTCTAACATGGATAGGGGTCTTCTCTGTGCAACCCACACAATAATGTTGCTCTGGTAAGGAATAATCTTTCTAAACTTCAGTTTCAGTTTCATACAATACCAAAAATCACTGACCTATCAGTCTTTTTCAGTCATTACTTTTATTTCATTGCTTATCTTCAGTGGTCATCAAGTGCAGATACAAGTTCACTGCAGCTGTTAAAGTTACACTCTGACTCACCCCACCACAAAACTCCTGTCCCTTAAGAAAGCAAGACTCCTGGAATTTCTGTTTTAATGCAGAAAATAGATGTGTTTTTTATGACACACTATGTCCTCAGACAAATTTCCTATGCTGTCTTACCCTAAGTTTCCTCATTGGTAAAATGAGGCCATAATACCTACCTTCTTAATGTCAATTAGTGGGTGAAAAGTATTTAAAGCCAGTGCAGATGGAAGAAAAACACTGTTCCTTCTGATTTCTACTTTCACACCCTGGGCACTGGAGTTTACAGTAACTTAGTTTTCAAAAACTGCAGAAAACTGATACCAGAATTTTAGAGACCTGGATAATGAAAGTTTATGTAGGAGTTGTTTCAGTCTGGTATTTCACTTTGATAACTGTTTATGTCAAGCCCATATGAAGAGACATTTACAAACATACACACATCTTTTATTCGTGTTATCTTTGATATAT
This sequence comes from Hafferia zeledoni, assembly GCA_035583235.1. Classification (NCBI taxonomy): domain Eukaryota; kingdom Metazoa; phylum Chordata; class Aves; order Passeriformes; family Thamnophilidae; genus Hafferia; species Hafferia zeledoni. The sequence continues at coordinate 25,767,495 of JAWWEV010000095.1, forward strand.
CTTTCTTTCATTATATGAAATGCTGTAACTTATGTATCTATTCTGCAAGACAAGCATCAAGAATTTACCAAACTATGGTCTGAAAAAAGAGAAAGTACAGAGATTGAGCTCTACTAACTGAGTAAGCTTGTGGAAAGGGTAACTAATGAGCTCCTCACTGCAAGTCTGTGATGAAGCTAATACATATTCTAGTCTTGCTTTGTAGCCTTTTAGTGGTCAACCTTAAACACACTGTTACTACATTTGACACATCTGCATTATCTCATAATGCTTCTGCAGGGATACAATGAACTATGTATTTACAAGGGTTTAAAACTCTTAATTAACAACTAGCTAGTAGTTGTGAAGTCAAAACTCCTACTTTTTACTTCTCTGAAATCCTTCACTTTCTAATGTAAAACACATGAATGCTAAATGCTGCAACACTTAGAAGAGGCAGAACACCTAGTCCACATGCATGTTACTTGAGTAATGTCTTGAAATTACACAGTTCCACTCTGAACAGTGAAGCAGGAGGGGAAAAGTGCAGTCAAGTGGCCAGTCTGTCTGCTGGCCTTGTGTCCTGCTCCACCAGACAACTAGTACTGCCATTTCTCCCTCAAAGCCCAACTGGTTATTTTTTGAGCTCACAGATGTCAAAAGTGCCTGCTGCCATGCTATGATGTTAGAGAAAGAACTCTAGGATAGCATACATCCCTCTGGGGTCATCTCTACAGGGTTAGAACTGTCAGCTGTTCCATCCAGGAGTCTGTCCACACTGGGGGAAGCACTGGTGCCTGTTCAGGAGAGCTTAGGGAATCACTGGAGGGATCAGAGAGGTCTGTATGAGCCTTAGTCTGGTCTGGAATTCTGTTCTTAGCTTCAAGCAAGAGCTCATTCAAAGCAAGCATAGCATTCATTGCAGCTTCTGCAAAGACCTTAAATTCTAGAATCCACAGATTTGCTAATTAAGTTTGGAAAGCTTTTTTGATGATTTTATTTTCTACATGAAGAAAATACTTTCATTTTAGCAATTTCCGCTCTTTTATCCATGTGGTTTTCCAGGTCTTGTTATATTTTGAAGTACTGGAAATGTTCTCTATTTTAGGTACCCAGTAAAAAAGAAAGGAAAGGTTTCACTACCTTTCTTCTGCCTTGCAAAATTTCATAGTCAGACTGTTAATGGTATTGTTGACAAGAGAATTGCCTTACACACATTTAAAAGTGGGGGGGAGGGAGGGGCAAGCAGCAAAGTGCTCTGTGTTTAGTAAGTTCAATGTGAAGCTGTTCATCACGCAAGAGGTACTTCAGTGTTATTGAAAAGCAGCTTAAGAAATCTGCTACTCTGCAGGCTGACAGGAGGTTCAGTTCCAATTTTCATTGTCAATATTGTTAAACAATTAATCCTCTGGAACATTGGACACTGAGAGGCAGGCGGTATGTGCTCTTCATGTCTCTTACAGGTGTATTACCTGATTTCACCAAGAAAGTCTCTTTTACCTAGAAAGGAAAGACAGAGTATCAGAGAGCCATAAACAAATAAATATTTACCAAAACAGCCTGTAGAGTGTTGAGCAGCAGTTTCATGCACTCTGCATCTCTGCGTGCATCTTCCAGATTTCCTCATAAAAGTTGCGAGCTTGCAAGTTACCCACTTTCTCTTGAACTCATTTTTTTTTGGCATGTTTGCAGCCTCTATGGTCTGTCTGAAGGTCATGGAGAAGGCAGGTGGGTTGGGGCAATCGAATAATGTGGGTAAGCTGGAAGACAGGATACCTCATGCTGCTTCTTATCACTCAAAACCACCTTCTATTGTCTCAAATTGGACTAGCATTTCCACAGAACTCAGGGTTTGTGGTACAGATTTGAGAGTCTGCTTTATAATAATGTTCTGTCTATACCACACTTTTTGTCACTTACTACTTTTCCAAATAAACAGAAAGAAAAAGTGAAATATAAGAAAAAAGTTAATTTCCATCAAACAAGAATTTTAAGAATTTTAAACATGCAATCCTGTACACTTGTTAGCCACTTTTCCTTTCCCTCTCCAAATCATGCGGTTAGGTTAAAAAAGCTCATATGTCTAAGATTAAATAAACACTGTATTTTCATTTGGAAGAAAAGTTTTAAGTATCTTTTAGTTTCCAGATATTACTGCTATTAAAATCCTTCAATATGACAACACAGTGGGCTAGAAAAGTGATAGAATTTCCAGGACAAACGAAGGAGAAAGATGCTCTCAAAAATTGAAATTAAAACTAAACCAACAGGAATTTTTGATTCTCTGGTAAAACTAATCAAATGTTCCAGAGAAACAGATAATTTTAATGAAAAGTATAATTTAATCACATAATGAATTTTATATAAAATTTTATGGGAAGTGAATCCTGGCAATAGTGGATAAAACTGGGAGAGATGGCAGTGTCAAGGAGCTGTTAAACTACTCATAATCTTTCTGTACTGGGCTTATTTTTTTGTTTCAAGGGAGACATAAAGTCAGAGTGTAAAAGTTCATTTTGTGTAATACATTGGTAAAATAACTACTTACAAATTACCAGAAAAGCAACAGAGGAAATTTTTCCACCCCCTGTTTGCCTTGCTAATGGGAAAGTAACTAGAACTTACAAATTTTGATTGAGGTCCGTACTTCTATTCTCACATTGTAAACTTGATGGAAAGAGCCAGAACTGTGTAAGACTCTGAGTTTTGCCTAAGGAGATGACATCAATGGCTTCCCCTGCACCATCTCAGATCCTGATGCACAGGAGATGGCCTCCTGCAGAGAATTCAGGCAACCAAGGGAAGAGCTATAACCTACGATGCCATCGCCTCCACTGTCATCACCACCCAGAAGATTCCAAATTTGATCAGGGAGCTTTTATGTCTTTAAAGGAGGCCAGCATAGAAGGAATGCAGTGTTCTAAGCTGAGCTGTCCCCTTCTCCCAGGCTGCTCTTTGTTTGTCACTAGTGAGGACAGTATTCTCTTTCTGCAGTTCCCTGCCCAGGCACACCCCTACGTTGCATTGCTTCAGCCAGCTCACTGAGCCCTGCTTCTCACCTGCACGGCACAGGTAGTCGGTGACAGTTCAAGAAACTGCTTCTTTCAGTGGTTGTGTCCATGAGTAAAAACAGTTGCACAGGTGTGAAAAAGTTTCACTAAAATACACCCACCCAACCCAGAGACTGGAATTTAGGTTTTAGAGCTTTAGCTTTCAGCAGAAATATGCAGAAGGAACGATGTGCAGTCTTTCAAGCCCCAAACAGTATACTAAGATAAAGGCTTCTGTCAGTGGATTTGTAGATGCTTCTGAAAATAAAGTGGTCTAGACAATTAGATCTTTAAACATTAGGTGGACACACATGGCATTCAGTTATTGACATTTCTTCAAGTCAAATTCAGTCAAATTAATGCATGTACTACTTTACATACCCAGGAAATCTTCAGTCACTTCCTGATAGGTATCAATTTACTAAGCATAAACAAAACTCTGCAAAATTTTAAGATCAACTTGATACACGACATTTTTCAGCCTTGTGTGGTTGTTGTTGTTTTTTTGTTCTAATAATCCTATTAATATCTAAATGGTATGACTACAATTTAGTAATTAAAATAATTACAGTGCCACTCCTGCTAAAAGCCTGACTCCTCAATAAGCTCCCTCTACTCAGTTATTTTTTGCATAAACTAACTATTCCTAAGAGTAGAGGACTGTCTGTGCTCATTAAGTGGCAGTAAGTATCTTCAGAAAAGTGCTTGGTAGTCAACAGAGTTGGCAAGATGGTGGTCTGGTTTGGTGGTCCTTTTCTCCATTCCAAAATATTTTGTCAAAGGACCCTACAATTGTAGCCCTGCACATATAGCCAGGATACTTACAGACTACTTATCTAATGCTATTTTTAAAGCAAGCAGTTTCTGTGTTATGAGGTATTAATCATGATTGGAAGCTGAGGAAGCCAGCTCAACTCATGTGACTGTCATCCATGCCATGAAGAACACCTGAGGAGAAGCTCCCATAGCCAGAAATTAACTGAGTTGTAACACACTGACACAGGCAAAAAGGGATTTCACATGTGCTGGGCAGTATCTTCAAGCCTTGCTGGGCCATACTAAAGGACTATATTGTAGCATGTATTGCTTTCATCAAGCAGAAGATGAACAAAACTGACATAAGTTTTCAGCTTGCAAAAAATCTACAAGTTGTTTTGTAAGACAAAAAGCAGGAAAGTATGCCTATCTCAGGTCAGCAAAATTTGGCCTGGAAGACCATCGTGCCACGTCTTATAGAGCACATTAAGGAAAAGCAGTCTGCAAGTGTGTAACTGAAAATGCTCTTAAGGAGGCACCTGAAGATTTTATCTCACTAGCTGCTCTGTCAGTTTTGTGGGTTTACAATTGCCTTCTTTTAATTTCAAAAGAATGTTTCAAATTGCTGTGAGAACACCATATGAAAGAATATGGCGCTATGTAATTAACTGAGCATAGAAGGAAATACTGAAAATTTATACAAAGATTTTTGATAAGAGTACAAACAGAAACTGGAATAAAGGAAAATGCATTTGTCTAATCACTGCTTTACAAATGCATGTATTGGAAGTAAATGTATTTGAATTTAGAAATTAGCAAGACTTTTAATTAGCAGCATGCTCCACTATGGTGTAAGCCTGTGTACTTCTTGGAACAAAAGCTCAGCTATGACTATTTTATATGGAAATGTTACTTTAAACATCACAGTTCAAATGTGTTTTTAGCTTTTCTGTATTGCAGCTTCTAACCAAAGCCTTCCAACTCAGACTGTGGGTAAACCAGCACCAGAAAGAAATCATGAGGGTTCTCTTTCCATGATTAACAGTACAAACCCCATCTATCTCCCCGCTCCACTACACCAGTGTTCTCTTACCTTTATTCTCAAGCAGCCCAACAAATTACTTTAAAAATTGTATCTAACTTTCACTTTATTTTTGATCTTGCATTTTTCCATGACAAGGAACTAGGTCCAAAAATTTTACTGTTTCCCAACTGTACTGTCACGTCAGATGAGCAATGCTTTTTCTACATATACAAAAGCTAACACATTTGAGTTAAAAAAAAAAAAAATCAAAATATTTAAGATGTGCTTGTCCTAATAACCTAAAAACTGTTGAAAGTATCAGTGGTGTTGATGTTCCACGTAGGCTACAATATCTTACCGGTTGCTCTAAAATAAAGTGTCAAAAGCTGATGAGCATCAACATCGGAAGGCTGGTGTTTTGAGATGTATGGTTTTGAAATGGTTCACATAGTAGATGGTATACATATTCCTGTGCGTCCACACGTGTATACCGCCTCAGTGACTAGTGTGTAAGCCCACACCGCGGATCTGCTCTCCCCTGTTGTCGGCTGCTGTCGAGACAGAGTGCAACCCGAGGCCGCAGCACCTGTTGCGGGGATGTTTACGCTGGCCCGCGGTCCCGAGTGATGGGCGAGGGGGACTGCACCGTGCTGGCCCCGCCGCGACCCGCTGGCAGCTTTGCGGCCTGGGATGGGGCTGCGTTCGAGACCTGCGGGAGGACCCGCTCCCGGACAGGGCCCGGCTGCGAGGCGGTCGCCGGCGCTCGGAGATGGCGACTGCGGGCGCGGCTGCCCCGCGGACCCCGTGGTAGCCCCCGGGTCTCGGGGCACCGCACACGGCGGGCGACAGCGCAGCATAAGGAGAAACGGGAGCAAACCGACGGCGCGATAGCCCCACGGGTGAAGCGCAGGGAGGGGAGCGGGGGCTGACGGAGCGCGGAGGTCGAGGCGGCCGCCGTCGGGGCTGGCCCTGGGCCAGGCCGCGGTGCCCGCCCGCCCCGGCAGGGCGAGGCGTGTCCCCGCGGGCGCGGGCAGCGCTGGGGGCGGCGGGGCCGCTCCTGCGCCGCAGCGGCAGGTGAGTGGCGGCAGTCCGCCCAGCCCAGCCCAGCCGAGCGCAGCCGAGCCGAGACAAGCCCCGCCGAGCCAAGCACGGCTGAGCCGAGCGCAACCGAGCCCCACTCTCTCGGCGCTCCCCTCCGCCGCTGCAGGTACGGACGGGGTAGCCCTGGCGGAACGTGGGTGGCGGAGCTGCTGGCGCCTGGCGACCACTGGGGACCTCTGGGGGCTGCGCGGAGCCTTCAGACGTCGCGGGCAGGACCGCCCTCGCTTCCCGCGGCCGTAGGCGAACCGTGGCAGGGAGCCCCCCCGTCGGGCAGCCCTCCCGGGAACCGGCTTGGTTTGGACGAAAAGAAGAGCCGTGTCCCCGGAGGACCAGCGGCCCCTGACCCGAGAGCTTCTCTTCAGACCCGTGGCCGCAGGCGACGGGCATGGAGGTTTCCGTGTGGCGCAGCCCTCGGCGGGCGCGGGGAGCCTGAGCCGGCGGCAGAAGGTGCGTGGGGAGGGATGCGGAGCTGCCGGGCCCGCGGGAGGCAGCGGCTCCCGGCAGCGGGGGTGGTGCCGCTCCTCGGCCAGAGTCGAAGCACCGAAAGTCACTTTCCACAGTAGTTGCGCTAACGTGAAACAGGTTATCGTGCTAGCTGGAATGTGCCTAAGGAGTGAATGGAAAGGAGTAAAGAACAAGTTGCTCTCACGCAAATAATGGGAAAAGGCACAGACCGGGCCGTGCTCTGGTGTGGTTTAAGGTAAATACTTTCATAGGGCAACTACTGCGTTTTACAGCTAGCCGCCGGTAAGACCTACTGTCTGATCACATACCTAGTTACAGCTGGTTCTCTGTAGACCTCTGAAATACCTGCTCCTGTAGATACTGTCGGTCAAACATGCTGCTTTTTACTCGAACGAGTTGCTCCTCTGTAATATTTCACTGGATCCTTTCATTCCTGTGACTAGAGTTGAGCCAGTACAAAAAATTTCTGAAGGCAAAAACTTACAAACAATCCAAAATTTTAAACTATATACTTCTTTTTTGTCTAAACTACTTTAGTTTTGGTTTGTTTTTGTTTTTTATTGGCAAGCCACTAATTACTGTTCTGCACAAGTGAGTTTGAGACTTTTCTGGTACAGACTGCTTGCTGACACCTTCATCAGGTGACCTCTCTAATTCAGAAAAAAGCTGACTTGCAGGCTATGGTTTGCTGAAATCTCTGATTTTCACTTTTTGTGTTTAGAGGGAACCCCTGAGCGTGGTGATGTTACACTTGAAGTCTTAACCTCCCTTTGGCAGTGCATCAGTTTAAGTCCACTTACCTTAATTTTTCAGAAAACTTCTTAAAATAAACAGTAGCATGATAGAATTCTTTGCCCTACATGTGTATTCAGGGACACATAGTTTTACAAGGGGATTTGTTTACTGATTATTTCAAAATAGAATTTTACTATGATAAATACAATACCTTCTCAATTACTTTATAAAAACAAAGTATTTCTGTAACTTTTAACATGAGAAGAATCTGAGCCTGCATACAGAAGGATTAAGTACAAACAGTACTTAAGTGCAAGTATTGTCCTTCTATACCACCTGACTAGCCAAAGTCTATTGAACAATCATAATCTTTATTTAATTCTTTAGTATTTGACATCTGGACTCTAAAACAAGTATCACAGTTGTGTGTAGCCATGGATATTTTTTAAATACTATCTCCATCTGGTTTGGGGAGAGTAAAGAAAAGTTATAGGCAAATATAATTAGTCCAGTATATGACTGAATTCTGAATTTAAAGAAAACATTGCTTCATAGGGAATGAGTGTGAAACCTTTAAAATCTAGGGTACGTTTTCATTACTGAGTGAAACAATGTAAGTTTTCAAGGCAGCTGACTAGTCCTTGTAGGCAAGAGCATAACAGTATGTAGAAACAGAGAAATCTTGTACCTGTCTTTGTCACTGTAAAGGTTGGTTACAAGTGCGTTAGCACTATGATTGACCTCAAATTTTGGACTTTATTCAAGTAGTGATGGCAGGAGATTTGTGTCTTTTTTTTAGATCTTGAAAAGCAAACAGCCTGCTTTAAATATTTGCAGAACACTCTGCAGGTACCGAGTTTGTAGTCTGGGAATAGAATGAGGATTTTTGCTTTGAGGTGATGTGTGTCAGCGCTTTGGGGTGCTTAGCTACGCAGTGAAGAATGAGCCAGTGTTATTCTGAGCTACAGGAGGAAGCCCATTCCCTGCTTAGTTTTGAGTGGTCGCTTGTCTTGAAATTTCTTTCTTTGTGTTCGACCAAAATTATTCCAAGAAATTAAGCTGACCTCTTTTTGGAGACTTCTTAGAACTCTAAAATCTCATATACGGGAATGACATTTCTTTTAGTGCATGCAATTTTAATTTTTTTTTTATTGCTTAGTGCAAGAGTATTTCATGAAGGAGCTGTCAACAGAATGGGAAAGCACAGGACTAGAAGAAATTAAAGAAATTGTGTTTATGATTAAAAAATAAATCCTTGTGTAAATTCCAATTTTTGTCTTAGCTAGTGGTTCCTTTTTATTTCCATTTATCTCATCCCATGTCATTGTTATGTCTCCTGAGGAAAGGGCTAGTTAAGCAGCACTATTTCTCCTTAAAAATCAATAGGGAGGACAGTTGAGTTCAGAAGCCAGAACCACAACAAGGCGTAGCATTCCCTCCTATGATATAAAAAGTAACATGTCTGGATGGTGAAAGAGTTACAGGATGGACGGAATTAAGGAACCTAAGCAAAGTTTCATTCTTGGCAACTCAAAACACACAATAAATGTACAGTTCAGTGAAGAATAATAGTGTAAGTTTAGTTGTTCTTTCAAAGGAATTTGTCTTTACAATATAGGTGAACTTAATGGTAGACTTGGTTCAGAGTAGCTCTGGCCATCTCCTCTGCATCTTGGTCTTCCCTCACTTGTTGGCACAATTGGCAGGTGAACAGTTGCTGTGAGAACTTTCCATCAGAGCAAAGGTAAGTGGCAGGAGGAATGTCTTTATCAGAGGGAGCTATGACAAGTTTGAGAACAGAGCAGATGTATTCATTCTTAAATTTGATATTTGTTTTTAAGAGAGGCATGATGCTAAAAGATAGGATAGTGCCATCCTACTGTGCAGTCTTTCTTCTCTGCAGTTTTGTGTTTTGCTGCCTGTTTCCAATGTTAATAGATGTGTTGATACAAATTTTGAAGTAATGTACGCCACTGTGTTTTAAAAGAAATTGTATCTCTCTATTGTGACAGGAGGAAAAAAAAAAAAAGAAGAAGAAGAAGAAAAAGAAATTTATTATTTGTGAAGGCCAGAAGCCCTTGTTAAGAAAAAATAACATTAGTGTCACAGGCATTTTCTTCCTGCCCTGAATCCATGGACACATGTCCTAAGGAAGTATATGAGTTGGCAAAAATTAGATTTCTACAAACTGAATTTTTTCTCTTATTAGAGTCCCACCTTCATTCAGTGAAAATATTGTTCTCCATTTTTTTTTCTCTTTATTTCTCACCTCATATATTTAATCAGATTCTTTAATTTTATCCATTGGGCACAAGAGACCCTTTTAAAAATTTCTTCCTAAATATGCCGCTAGTACAGGTGTTGTGTGTGATTTCTGGGTGTCTCTTAACAAAATAATTACATGACACAAAACCTGCCAGACTTGTGTAGATACTAGGGCAAAAATGGTCAGATGCCTGCTGGCTCTGGATATCCTAGCTGGGTTTGATATCCTTGCAGTGATTATTTCGGCAGCATAGCAGAGAGTTTCTCATCACATCTGCTGTTCTGTCTTTGTGTATTTCATCCTGGTTATTCAGAAAACAGAATGCTAACAATTTGTGAAAACTTTGAAAGAAGTCAAGTCCTTGCTTTGCATAGGAAATGTAGACTTGAGAAGGAGTTCAATTTACTAGGAAGTCTTTCAATGTCTGTACAGCAAGAGAACTCTTTTCCTTTATCCCACACCTATACTTAATTCACATATGTCCTGTGACTTCTGCAGCAAGCACAGTAAAGTCTCTCCTTTCATGTACTACATTTGGTGATGTCCCAGATTGTAGTCCTTTGAATGGACAGTACAAAATAGAAAACTTTTGAAAAGATAGTATATGATCATATAGCTAGTAAATATTGTGAAATCAAATACAAAATTTCTTCAAGAAAGTGAAATAAAAAAATAAGTGTCTATTTGGCAGTAAATCTGTTGAGATTTGATGTGGTAGAGTACTATGCACCCACCAGTCATTTCCACAGAGCTAGTTATCAAAACGAGCCCTGACATTCAGAGGAATTGAGGCAATGCTTCATGTAGCAAGATATAAGAAGCAGTTGTTCTTGCAAATAGTATTCACAAATTTTCAAGATAACCAGGAGATGATAATTACAGAGGGTAAAATATTTAAGATTTTAAAAATGTAGAAAATAAGCAATTTACTGTTACTCTCTGAATGCATTTTAAAGCTTCTTTGTGCAAGCCAATACATATACATTAGCACTTAAAATTCATGAAAGAGAAAAAATCAAACCCATTAGACTAAACCTAATTTCAATATTTGTACTATTTTAAATAGACACAGGATCGTTGGCAACTTGTAAGATGCCTTTTTTTTCTTGAATGCATGACTGTAACACAAAAAACATGACTAGAAATTTGTTTAGAGAGCTCTTAGGGGGTCAAAATCTGGTTTTAATTATCTAGTATGATTTAAGAAAAAAAAAAAAAGATGTTTCTTCCTGTGACTGTCTACATGTATATAACCCACTTCAACACATGATAAAATTAATGGGAAAATTTCAATCCACTGCAGTTTTTTTAAAGTGTAAACTATATGCCTAAAATGACATTTTTGTATGTTTTTATTCTTTTATCTGAGATTTTAAAAATTCAGATAATGGTAGCTCCCTGAATTAAAAAACAAACAAACAAGCAAGCAAAAAAAACCAAAAAACCAACAAAAAAACCCAAGTCAGTGTGTTTTCTGTAGATTTTTCTCAAGTAGACTAAAAAAGTGAAGGTAACTCCATTAAGCAATAAACACCGTTGGATTATTTTGAACTCCACTGAGAGTTAGTGTTCTCTGGTGGTGACTATGTAGACATTCTCCAGTGGGCTCATGTTTTAAGTGAGTCTTTCTGTTACTGGGGACAACAAATAAAACAATTAATTGTTCTGGCTAAATTAGTCATGCTCAGGTATTTGGAGAAATTGAGCTTAATTTGGAGTTTATTGAGCATAAAAATCTTCTCATGCTTAGGAACAGGACAGAAATAAAAATCACTTTTCTTCCATTACTGTGTTAGGTCTTGACATCAGTTACCTGTCAGAGACCTTTTCAGCAGGCCTTCTCCACAATGACTGTCCGAAGTCCTCCAGCAGAAGTGATGGTTCCCTCTTATTCTTCTGCAGCGATGCCTGCTGCATCATAGATAGGATGAAGTATGTATCCACCAGCCACACTGCTTGTGGAGCCCAGAAAAATATTTTTAGGGGCTGCTTGGTTTAACCAGTTGTACAAAGTGATTGGTTCTTTAACCTGTTTGCATGAAGAGCAGAATTCCCATGTGCTATCTAAATAATTTTTTTTGGCTAATGATGGTGAACTTTTCCTTTTTCCTATGGTTCTTCTTCAGAATTGCCAATCTATGCATTACCTTTTAAAAATCCACATTACAGAAACAAAAAATACAAGAAAATGCAAAATTCCCACAGCAATTTCTGTGTCCCCAGCTTATCATCACTGATTCACCTAAACTTGCAATAACAGGTTGCATCTTTACCGGTAGTGTCTGCAGTGTGGGTCGTGGGATAAATGGGGAGAAAGGCAGTACTGTAGTAGACATTAGACAGCCTTCTCTGCAGTGAACTGAAAATGTCTGAGCCCAAAATTAAAAAACAAACTTCCTTGGTTTGGCCTAGAGCAAGATTAAACTATACTTAAAAGTCAGAAATCCAGACCAAGCCCGATTAATTTGCAAATTTCTTTCCAATAGAGATGTTCTTGACACAGCAGGGCACTTTACTTAATCAGTGTTTCTTAGACCTACTTAAGAATATGCTGCTCGGAGCAAGCTATTTTAAGAACATTTTAAATTGCATGAACACATTTAAAAGACACCTGCCCCTGTAAAAAGTTACCCAGGAATAGTAATTAACACCTTTTTTTAAAGTGCAACAGAGAATTTGAGATGGGCAGAGTCAGGAACAGTAAAATGAAACTGCAGAGAACACAAAATAATTGATTTCTTAAGTAGATTAATTTTAAAAAAATTATTATTGCAAAATCATGAAGGAGTAATGATACATTTTCAAATCTTCAACTCCATATTAGACAGATCAATGTCTACACCATCTTTGTATTCATTTGTAGCTGGGTATAGTTCTGGAAGTCCTAGTCTCTAAACAAGAAAACTATGGTTGTCACAACAATCATTTGGTGGGTTTCACTAATATTATGGCTAATATGAGCCAGTCATAATGCAAATGTAAGGATGGATATTGTATACCTCCCTGAGAACTATACTGCAATAACTTCTGTGCAACTTCTGGGCTTTTGTATGTTGAGGAATCAGTGTCTGGTTCCTACACCTGGCAGAAAACATGGGTGAAATTATTTGGGCAACTGACTGACTGTGAGCTGCAGAGCAAGTTATATCTCATGTTGTTGTAACTGATTTATTTTGCTGGACTTAGTGGTTCATTTATTAATCTGCCTTACCATGCAATCCAAGTGAAACACACTGGGTAGCAGTAACAAAGGTTTTAGATGTTCTTAACAAATCACTGCGTTTTGCTTATTTTCTATATACACCTTTTGTTAGTTATCATGACCTCATTATCAGTGATGAGAGATTGGGTTTGTTACATGTTTGTTCCTTGTTTTTTACATGTTGGTTCAGACCCAACAGAACCCTTAGTTCAATGTGTCATGGTGCAGTTAAATATAATTTTACACACCAAAGCTGTTGTTATTACCATATCCCATTGCCATCGAGCATATGCATTCTACACCACCACATAAGAAGTGGGGATTTCCTTTAAGGACAGTAGTAGTGACAGAGTTATTTGGATGAACAGCACAATGTTGGTAACACTTCCATGTTGCTACAAGCCATTTATATTTTTTGGTTGTGCCTTGAGAAACTGCTTCATCTTAATCTGTTTGAACAAATAAAGGAAGTAGTCAAGGCTGTTTCTTTGCCAATAGAGAATATATAAGTATTAGTTGGCTTACAATTTCACAAAACAGCATTTACCCTTGTTGTTCCACTTAAAAGAGTGTTATCTGCCATTTATATACAGCTTTGTTCCAACCTGAAAGGAAAGATGATTATCTTATCAAACAATGGATTGAGACGATATCCATTACATCCCCTTCACTGTGGAAGTCTGCCCTAGTGATATGCAAGATACTTCTGAAAAAAAACACACCCACTATTTTCACTATTAAAATACTGTTAAGATTGGTCTTCCAGGACAAAGCTAAATTTACTATGGTCTTAAATTTACTATGTTCCTATGTAAAGATTGCAGAATTTCCCATCATCACTGACAGCTATGCTAGCAATTTTATTTAAGATATGTTTTACTGCATCTGGTTACACATTAGCTAACTGACTTGGAGAAAGAGAAATATTCAGAGGATCTTAATTGCTTCATGTTTCTTTTTTTCATTTTTTAATGGTGACCTATTCATTTCCATGACATAATAATACTTAACAGAGTGTGTTAAAAGGACAGAATTCACACAGGAGAGTGGAATACTGTTAACCTCATTCTGGTTTCATTCACATTTTGACTTCTGAATGTGAGCATTAGACTGTCCGTGCTTCCACAAAGTCAGTGGCAAAATCCCATTTACCCAGAAGACTGAATTGTCAGCTGTTAACTAATTGTTATTTTTGGAGGTTTTACTTCCAATAAGGGTGAGAGACATTCATGTAACACCAATTTGGGATTCAAATATATGGTTGAGCAATCTCAGGATCCTGTAATCCAAACCTCTTTCTACTGTATAAATTTTTAAAGACAGGTAAGAAGTTGTGACAAGCACCTTTACCAGGTTTACTGATGGCAGCCATCACCGTATTTGTTCTTTAAAAATTACTGATTTAATTTTTTCAAAGAGTATGCCTATGCTTTCTTGCTTAGTCATGTGACTTACATTGCTAGTATTTCATAGAAGTTTGTCTTCAATTTTGCTTAACAGATACAATGACTTTCTAGCTAACCAAAATTAAATATCTGAAAACATAGTATCACTTTTAATTTATAAAAAATTGACATAATTAGTAGACTTTTTAGATAGATTGAAGTTATTTGATGAAATACATCCATCTCTTGAAGTGAAGTTTAAAACTCAGGGCTTTAGTCACAAGTATTTTTTTAATGCAGGGGCTGACACTAAAATTACAGGAATTTCTTTTCTAAATAAGGACTGGAGGAGTATTGGCGTATGTGTAGCATCGGATATTTTGGTGAGTTGTACATGTTACTATCTGGTTCTTTCTGATTCCATTGGAATTGTTCTTGTTTCCGTCTAACTCATAAGCAATAACGTTTGAAGTTTTTATTCATGTTGCAGACTTGACCATTGGAACATGCAAAGTGTATTTCTTAATTAAAATATTGATAAAATGTGTGATTTTTATTTATATCTGCATAAATAGAATGTAAGTGAATTAAATTAAACTGACATTACACTGTCTTTAAACAAACTCACAGGTCAGTATTTTTTGAAAGTTGTTGGAATCAGACACCTGCAGAGGAGTCACAGCTTCTTCACTTCTTCATTATCAGGTGAAGTCAAGGGTGTTAGCTGGTCAAGCTTTAGTGATGTGTAGTTAAAATGCTCGGACAAACCCATCCAACTCACACACATTAGTTCCTTAGTGCTGAGGACACTTTAAAGATTGCTGATTGTCCCAGAGACTTGGAATTCAGCACAATCTGAGAAACTAGGACTTCATGGAATCCTTCCATCTGGGATCTTCCAAGTAATTTTTAATTTTGAAGCTCCTCTTTTTTTTTTTTTTTTTTTTTTTTTTTTTTTGTATCCAGAGGAAGACAGATAACATATCATTCCTGAAAAAATGTAGTCTGTACTATGTATCTCTGTATCTCTTGTTATTGCCACAGCCACTTACAAAAGCTTAGTTTTTGTTTGTTTGTTTTTGGGGGTTTGTTTGTTTGTTTGTTTTTTGTTAAGGGCAAAAGTGACAATTTAAAAAAAATCCAATGCACAGAAGCAATGTCAAAGGAGCTCAGGCTAATTTTATTTGAAGTAATTTTAGGTTTTTTTTAGCTTGACCTAAAAAATCATCAGAGGGATGGATGCATTCATTTGTGGGGGAAGATGAAGATCAGTCATATCTTAGCCAACTTGAGCATGGAGGTGTAAAGATCCACAAAAATTTGCACAACCCGTTTTTTTAATTATTTTTAGATGCCAAAACAAGACAGGTCTTAAAAAAAATAAAAGCAGCAGCACAAGTAAATCTGATAGACTCAATTCAAATTCCACAGAAGTTAACGAATCTTTTCAACAGGCCTTGTAATGTCGTGCATTTTTTGAGTCCATGCAGAAAAAATGATGTGGATTAGGCTATGGGCATATATCTCATGCATTTTGGAAACAAGGGAAAGGAAACAATTTTTAATTTAGCCAGAGGAAAACCCATGGAAAACTTAGTATGGAAGAATCCTTCAAGTGCAGGAAGAGTACAGTTCTATGCAGTCAGATCTAGTTAGAACAAGTAATGTTTTATACTGTAAAAAGTGCAAAAGTATTTCAGGTGGAATAATTTTTAAAATTCTCAAACGGCCAAGTAGTTTGGTGTGAAGGAGGAATATGTGTGGATCTTTTTAAAACAAACATGACAAGGTTTTCTTCAGTGAGTATGTCAATTGGCTGTCTGTTTTTCTGTTTCCTGCTGCTGCTTCTTTATTGTTGATGTATTCCCAGCTGAAAACTTTCATGCACACTGGGATTGCAGAATCTGCCAGAAGGTTTTTGCCTTTTCATTCATCTTCTTCCTCATACAGAATGTTTCAGGTTTTCAGAAATCTGTCACATACTCTTTGGGAATCGAGTCCATAGGAGAGTTGTCATGTGTTTGGCCTAAGTCTCCCTACAATCTGGAGTACCTCTTGTTTGTTCACCAGTCCTGTCGGGTTAAGAACATTATTGTGTCTGCATGTTGGGTTGGTCTCCGTGAAGTATTTCTTTCCTTCAAAAATGTGCTTTTTCTATATTTAAGGAGGAAAAGTTATTTAACCAGTGTAACAAATGTAAATTAATTACAACGCAATTAAGTCAATTTATGGCAGACTCTTATCTTTAGAAATTTCAGGCTATTACTCTGAGGAAATTAGGCATAGGCTCTCTGTAATTAGTGAGAAAATATATTGAAATGGGTAATGCATGTCAGAGGCTGCCAAAATAGTTGTTTTAAAAACAAAGACCCTTGAGGGTATGTCCCAAACTCCCAGTTTTATGAAGCTTCAGATTTTGTTTGCAGACCATCACATTACCAGGTCTGCATAATTAAAGGGATTAAACTGTGCCCGTAAGGCTGTCTGTTTTCTCGTGGTGTTTTCCCTCACACACACACTGCTAATGCCAGTGCAGCTACTGATTCTGACAGTGGGAGTCCTATAATAGAAGAACCTTCAGGCAGCTGCCAGCACTTTAGATATTGGTTGTCTAAACCTGCTCGGAGCAAGTCTCTACACAATAACCAGGTGATGCTGGCAATTGGAAGGCAATTTTGCATTCTCTGGTGCAAGCTTAATCCCAGTGAAACAGTATCAACAATGGTTATTTCTCCCTTCCTTTCTCCCCTCCTGAAAACTTAACCTCCATTGTCCATACGAAGTTTTGCATTTGTTGCAAGATCCTTTTAAACCAGCAGCTTTGTTTCAGTAAGGTGCTGATTCTTCATCTGATTCAATCACTTTTCATAGAATCACAGAGTCACTGAATGTTAGAAGGGACCTTAAAATCATCTAGTTCCAAATCCCCTGCAACAGACAGGGTCACCTTCCACCATACCAGATTGCTCAGAGATCCATCCAGCCTGGCCTAGAACACTGCCAGGAATGCAACATCCACAGCTTCTCTGGGCAACCTGTTCCAATGCCTCATCTCCTTCACAGTAAGGAAACTCTTCATGATAGCAAATCTACATCTGCTCCCCTTCCATTCAAAGGTATTAGCCCTGTCCTATTCCTACATGTCCTTGTGAAAAGTCTCTCCCCAGTGCTCTTGTAGCCCATTTGGGTACTAGAGGGCTGCTATAAGGTGATCCCAGGGCAGCAGTCTCTCCAAGCTGAACAACCCTCACCCTCTCAGCCTGCTTTCATAGGAGAGGTGCCCCAGCCCTTTAATAATTTTTGTGGCCCTCTGATGGACTCCCTCCAGCAGGTCCACATCCTTTGTACACTGAGGGCCCCAGAACTGAACACAGTAATCATGGTGGAGCCAGAGCAAAGTAGAGTGGTCGAATCACCTCTCTTGCCTTGCTGGCCACGCTGCTTTTGGTGCAACCCTGGATGCCGTTGCTTTCTTGGCTGGAAGCGTACATTGCTGGGTCATGTCAATCTTCTTGTCCACTGATACCCCCAAGTGCTTTTCTCCAGGGTTGTTCTCAGTCCTTTCTTTGCCCAGCTTGTATTTTTACTTGGGATTGCCCCAACCCAGGTGCGGAACCTTGCCCTTGGACTTCTTGAACTTCATGAATTTTGCAGAGGCCCACTCAAGCTTGTCAAGGTCCTTCTGAGTGACATCCCTTCCCTCCAGTGTGTTGACTGCATCACATAGCCTGGTGTTGTCAGCAAACTTGATGATGGTGCACTCAATCCCACTGTCTGTGTTGCCGACAAACTTGTTCAACAGTGCCGGTCCCAGTACTGAACCCAGAGTCACTGGTCTTCTCTTGGATGTCAAGCTCTCAACCTCAACTCTGAGTGTGACCATCCAGCCAGTTCCTTTTTCACTGAGTGATCCATCTGTCAAATCCATGTCTCTCCAATTTAAAGACAAGGATGCCCTGTGGGACAGTGTCAAATGCTTTGCACAAGTCCAGGCAGATGATGTCTGTTGCCTTTCTCTTGTGGTAACCCCATTGTAGAAGGTCACCAAATTTGTCAGGCACAGTTTGTCCTTAGTTAATCCATCTTGGCTGTCACCAATCATTTTCCACGTGCCTTTGCATAGTTTCCAGGAGAACCTATTCCATGATCTTGCCAGACAGAGAGGTGAGACTGACTGGCCTGTAGTTCACATGGGTTTGGGTTTTTTTTTCCTTTTTAAAAATAGGGGCATGTTTCCCCATTTTTAGTCAGCTTCACCAGATTGTCATAATTTCTCTAATCTGTTGGATAGTAGCCCCTTCATCTGCCTGTTCCCTCAGGACATGCATGTGCATCTCATTAGGTCCCATGGAGTTATGCACCTTCAGGTTCCTTAGATGGTCTCAAGCCTGATCCTTTCCTACAGTGCATGTTCTTCATTCTCCCATTCCCTGCCTTTGCTTTCTGCAAACTTGGCTGAAACACTTCATGGTGAAGACTGAGGTAAAAAAGTTGGTACCTTGGCCTTCTCCATGTCCTGTGTAGTCAGGTCTGTTTCCTTCTGGAGAGAATCCAAATTTTCCTTATGCTTAATTTTTTCACCAATATACCTATAAAAACTTTTCGTGTTGCCCTTGAACATTTCTGGCAAGATTTAATTCTATCAGGGATTTAGCTTTCATAGAATTGCACAATACAGCTTCTTGGACAATCTCTCTGTATTCCTCACAGTCTGTCTCTCCTTGCTGCTACCCTCTGTAGGCTTCCTTTTTGTGCTGGTGTTTGTTCAGGTGCTCTGAGTTCATCCATGATGGCCTTCTGGTGATTCTATCTGACTTCCTCTTTGCTGGGATTCGTCATTCCTGAGCTTGGAGAAGGTGATCCTTGAATATCAACCAGTGTTCTTGGGCCCCTCTTCCCTCCAGGGATTTAACCCATGGTACTCCACCAAGCAGATCATTCAAGAGGCCAAAATCTGCTCTCCTGAAGTCCAGGGTAGTGAGCTTTCTGTGCACCCACCTTACTGGCCTAAGGATCTTGAGCTCCACATTTTGTGGTCACTGCACCAAGGCTGCCCTGGAGCTTCCCATTCCCCACCAGCCCCTCCTTGTTGGTGAGAACAAAGTCCAGCATAGCACCTCTCCTCACTGGCCTCTCTGTCACTTGGAGAAGAAAGTTATCATCAATGCATTTCAGAACCTGCTGGTTTGCTTGTGCCCTGTTGTTTTATCCCTCTGAAAACAAGTCCATAGGAACCAGGGCTTATGAACTTGAGGCTGCTCCTATCTGTCTACAGAGTGACTCATGCACTCAGTCTTCCTGGTTGAGTGGCCTGTAGCAGACCCCAGCTATAATTGTCACCTGTCCTTGCCCTCCCTTTAATGTAGATCCATAACCTCTCAGTTGGCTCCTCATCCATCCCTGGACAGAGCTCCATCCACTCCAGTTGGTCACTGACAGAGAGGACAATACCCTCTCCTCATCTTCCCTGCCTGTTCCTCCTAAAGAGCCTGCATCATTCCATTCCAGCACTCCAGTCATAGGAGCCATCCCACTATGCCTCAGTGGTGCTAATAAGATGATAGCCCTGTAGGTTTGAGCCCTTCTCTTAGCTCCTCTTTATCTATTCCTACTGTGTGTTTGCACAGAAGCATTTGAGTTGCGCCCACAATGAAGACAACTTACTGACTGGAGTGTCAGAAATTCCTTTTTGAATGCTCTTCTGCTGACCTGCATTTCCTCTCCAACTCTGGGCATCTCTTACTGACACTGACATCAAACTGATAGGAGTGGGATGGACTGAGATTCCCCTCCCCCAGCACCTTTAGTTTAAAGCCTTCTTCACCAGCTTGCCAAGCCCATGGCGTAAGATGTCCTTCCCCTTCCTGACAGATAGAGCCCAGCAACCCCCAGTAGACCCAGTTTCTCCACCTGGTGAGTACCATGGTCCAAGTAGTCAAACCTCTGACAGTAGCACCAGTTCCATAATAATTTTTTTATTTGCCAGATCTGACTGTCTGTTTCAAAAACCTTTTCTTTGACCAGGAGAATTGATGAAAAAACTACCTGCCCTTCAGAGCACCTTACTGTCACCCCCAGGGCTCTTGATACTCCTTGATACTTGTATCCTTCTTGATACTTCTCAGGCTGCTCCTGGCTGTTTCACTGTTGCTGTATCATACCATACGATCATGTGAAACAGCAGCAGCAGATAATAGTGTACTGTGCAAGGATCTTGGTGACATCCCTGATACAACTCCCCAGTAAGAAGCACCTCTCTAGAGAGCATGTCAGGTCAGCAAGTGGGTACCTCCACATCTCTCAGAGGAGCATCACCTACTGCTATCACCTGTTGCCTTTTCTTAGTTGTGCTGGTTGTGATACAGGGAGCAGATGGGTCTGCCTTACTCAGCCCTGGCATCTCTCCTGGTATGGCAGGTCTTTCTTCTTGAGTCTACAGCGGGTTGAATTGATTCTGCAAGGGCACATCAGGCTTCAGGGAGTTTTCTTTCTGCAGATCCTTGCTATTGCAAGCCTCCATTCTTGCAATAGCATTCTTATCACCCCCTTTCTTTCTGAGTGTGTTACGTCTTCTTTTGCTGTATGTCTTCCCTGCTCTGCTATTGCAGCATGTTTAAAAACTATGAAGAGCAGTCTGCGTGGGAGATGCTTTAATGCATCAAATCAAGTAAGTCTGTAACCTACTTGCATTCTCCTTTCATACTCTTACCTGGTCATACAGAAAAGAAGTTGTGCTGGTTTAAAGGTGAACAGGCAGAGAAATGAACCTGGCTCACAAGAGATTATATGTCAAGAGTTGCAACTTACTTAAAAAGATTGCAGTAAATACAACGATACAGAGAAAAATGGGGTTTGACTCACAACAAACAGATGTATAACTCAGCACCTTGGGGCACGAACAGAATGGTATTCATTAGCCCCTATGCTGAGAGTGACATGGTGCCCCTGAGTCCAAAGTAAAAGGAAAGGAAAACCTGTTGGTAAGGATGATGTTCTCAGTCTTATTGAGAGTGGGAGTTGCAGTCCTGTTGAGGTTCTGGTCTTTCTCTGGATCCTGTGAGGGGTACCATAAGTCCCAAACCCCCAAGATTATATATGCTTAGGTTCAGGTGGGAATACCCAGTGCCTCCCCCAAGTGTGGGGAGTTTCACTCTGAGTCATGAAATATTTTTGGCATCGTTGATGGCCCATTGGCAGACATGACTCCTCAGGCTGGATGTGAAGGTGCTAATGCCTTTCTGGAGGGGAGTTATCATAGTTGAATCATTGATGTGAGAACAGGAATACTTCCCTATATCACAGAATTTTTTAACACCCAACTTGTTACCCGAGGTGTCACATGTATCCTGAGCAGCTCTTGCAAACAGTCCATTATTAATGGTCATGAGAAATGACACAGAGAATGTAGAACACACAGTTTTGGTTACACCCACACGGTGATAAGCTCTAACTAGGACAGTTGTGTACTGCTGCTGAACTTTTTAACATGGAGAACAGATTAAATTGGCAATTCACTAAGAAAAATGCACTATCCCACCTTTGGTTTGATTAATTATAATTAAATTTTCTACTTAGTCAGAAAATGGTTCTTTCAACAGGTGGTTTGCTTTGTGCATTTGATAGCATTTGATCTATTGCCAGATACTTAAACTGTTGCTCTTATTAGTTTGTAGGGTCTGTGGGAAAATCTACATAATATGCAAAACATGTAATTTATTTTAATTAGTTATAGCTTCCTTTATTCTTTCACAGTAAGCTTTGTCTAAAATGAACATCGATGGTACTTTATCAGGAGATTGTCCGAATCTTGTCCTGCAAGCTCCCCATGTTAGTTTTGCAAGCTCTACACATCTCTGCTTTCAGTTTTAGCAATGGTTTTGTCAAATGGAATGTTAACTTCCAGTGGCAGTCCATTACAGCTGCAAAGTGTAGTCTTGCTAGTGGTTTGATTTTGGGTTATCACAGCATATGAAATCCAGACTCTCTGGGTTAGTGGCACAGCTAGGATATGCAGCTTTGAAATAACACCTCCCTTGGCCTAAGTCCAGACTAAGCTGGAGTTCATGCACTGTCCTCCAAAAAAACAGGCTTTGTTAGGACAAAAGTGATTGTATGAGACATCAGTTTGGCAGGTCACAGAACATCGATGTTAACACACCCTGATCTTGTCTGCTGACACTGCTGTTTAATTTAATTCTTGTTTATTATATGCCATGTCGGTGTATAAAAACACTCTACTGATGTGAGTACATGCACACAGTAGCATACTGCAGAATCAGATCCCAAATATAAGCAGTTTTCAGTTCAGAAAAAATTATTGGAAAAGTTGTTATCTTAAACACATGCAGAGATGTTGCAAAAGTTGTAACATAACCAGACTCACTTGTAAGAGATCTGAAACGTAATGGTAAAGAAAAGTTGTATATGAACATACCAGCTTCATACGTATTTATAAACTGAATTCTAAAGGCAGAAGGAATGGCTTAGCAAACACAAAATAGGCAAGCAAACACAGGAGTTTTTCCTGTACATCCACAAATTTTTATGAAGTATTTGAAATTTACAATTTACTTTCCATTTTGAAGAATAAAACTTTTTCCCACCCTGGGATACTTGAATGGAAAATTCTAATGTAATTCACTGACAATATTCCCAAATGGCAGTTTTAAGAGCTTTTGCTTAGACTGGATTTAAAATTAATTCCAAAGGGGCTCTTTGAAATGTAGTGTCATTCACATGTCTTCAGGTCTGTGTTGTTTTTTTAGAAGAGAGTAATTGGTGGGAAAACAGACTTTTAGTTTTGTGAGACAATTGTGTCTCAATTGTGGAAGAGACAGCTTGCATGCTAACTGTAACAGTAATTAAAGATGCAAGTGTTAACAGGGACAACAAAAGGTACTCTCTTGTTGTATTTGGAAATGTGATAAAGTGCTTGGTTCCATAATATTTTCTATTCTATTTAAGTGATATGGAAAAGTGCACCTTCCTCTCTTCACTCCTTTCTTTGGATAGTTCTAGGTTATACGTTGTTAAGTGAGTTGATCATTGGTAGCACTCTAACACCTGATGGAGGCTGCACTGTGCAACAGCCACAGCTTTGAAAGGTTTCACTGGAACCCAGCTTCTTCAAGGATTACTTAACTACATTTTATGCTACCACCATGTCTGGTGACCACGAATGCAGTCTTATGTTAAAGATGTTGTAACAAATGTAAACAGGTTTTCCTTTGCTTTTCTCCTTATCCGGAAGGTGGCATTGGATTTCTATGAGTAAAGCTGATGATGCATTTCTATAAAAGCAAATGTTTGTATTTTAAATCTCCTCCTTTGACATCACCTTTTTGTTTATGTGAATTTAGGACAAGAGACTGACCAAACACAGAAGATAAGTTTTAAATGAAGTCACTTGAGAATGCGATTCTGCTCTGCTGTACAGGATACATCTCTAGATCAGCCACCCTCTCACTTGGATTTTGTTCATGCTTTGGTAAGGAAAGTCCTGAATACATTATTGCTTTATGAAAAGTAATAAAGCAAACATTATCTCTGCTGTGCAGCTGCTCTAGGCACAGAACTAAAACTTGGCTTTTGGTGGGGATTTTTTTAGATCTCAAACTGAAGGATAAAAACCCTAACCCTAACCCATTGCTGTACTGTGAGATTAATATTCAGATGTTTTACATAACAGTGTGAAGCTTCTACCTAATTTTGGTTTTCTGTTTTTAATCAAAAATATCACAATAAAATGTTATACAATTCCCACAGATGCCTTTCCAGGAAGTTCCTTTATGCAGAGCTGGAGGGGAGGCAAGATGTTGGCATAGCTGTTGACCTAAAAACCTGCTATGCCAACATATTGTCATCCTTCCTGTCTGTTTGCGGCAGAGGGAAGTTATACATTGTAATAGGCATTTAGAACAGGTTTAGTTTTTATAGATAACTTGAAATGTCATTTCCCTGTCCCTGATTTTGAGTCAATGCGGTATGTGTTTATTAGTTACATAACCAAAGGAGGGACAGGATTTGACTCGATGGGTTTTTTGTTATTCAAATGACAAACAGCTTACTTTGCTCTGAAAAAAAGTTAGTGTAGAGATGTAGTAAGAAAGGGGCTTGAGGAGGCCATCAGTGGACAGGACAAGAATTGAGTGTTTTGCTCTCTGACCTGCATACCTTTGCAGTGAGGCTGTGAGTTGTCACTTAGAAGCCTTCATATGAGTATTTCGGTTTACATAACTTTCCCACTTTTGATTATATTCTCCTTCCATATGTACTTTTAATGGTTGTAATTTCTGTTAAGAGCCATCTAGTAAATCATTTTGAGCAATGAGAATGTAGTGGTAGTCAAAAAATGAATGAGCACCCACTGAAGAAATTTTGTAGATGCATTTCACCAATCTGTTTCCAATGCTTAATTAAGAACAATGAAACAGTAAAACTTGATCCTGAAGAAGGTCTCCTGATTGCTGTACAGGGAACCTCTTGAAAAATAAAAATTGCATGTAGCAATTTCATAATTCATGTTCTTATTCTGCATAAGATATTACTTCACAAAATTAGAGTTTTACTTAGAGAATCTAGAATGAGAGGTTTGATCAGGAGTAGTAGTGCTGCTTAAAAAACCATAACGAAGCAGAACTTAATTTCACATTGTGTCCATTTGCAGTCCTTTTATACTCTCAACAGTTTCTGTTACTCAAGTATTCAGTTTGACCCATGTATGAAAGAACCATAAAATACTTCATTATGACTAGGCTATGTGATTGTCAAACCTAACTTTGGATTAGTGTCTGCACCCACCATAACAAAATGATTATAATTAAATGTTCCTATTACTTTCAGATATCTAATATCAATTTTATTTAACCTCTACATTTAAGCTGTCTATCTGCAGTGGAACATCACACAAGTGATGTCTAAGCTTCTCATTTTAGTTTCATAATGCACTCATGATGACAAACATAGAGTAGTGCACCAAATATAGTTGTAGAAAATTACATAATTTTAAAAAACATGGAGAATTCTTTGCTCCTGATTCATGCTGAAATTAAATCTAATACATAAATAACAAGGTCTGAAGGGCAAAAAGCATTGTGACTTTTGTTCTTAAGGCAGGATGCAGACACAACATAAAATTCAGGTCCCCTCCTGTCCCAAGCCTATCAATGGATCCACAGAGCAGTTAGCATCCTTCTTGTGGCAAGATGACTCTCAAATAACAAATAGTGTCCCATTGTTTGAGCACCTAACCTGTGGCACTGAACCTTACTTAGCCTGTAGAATGGGACCTTTATCAGTGGTACTATTCTAATAAGTAAAATAAATATTACTTGGTTTTCTGAAAAGAAAGTAATAGTGAGAAGATATTTAGTCTGTTAGAATTAATTAAAGAGAAAGGGAGAAAGGCATTTGATTTCAGAAAACAATGATAACGATCTGGTCTTTGTTGAGACAGATTAGTTGTTTGACATAGTAGCAAGTTTTAAATAAGGATAAGTCACTTAGAGGTATAATACTGTGCGAATTAGTATGCTCTTTGCCTTGGCTTTTCTTGCTTACCATAAGTAGCTGAATTTGCTGAAGTCTTAGGCCAATACTTGTGAGCTTTCACCTAGAGATGTTTTTAGCTGGAGTAGAATGAATTCTCTTAGTAATTTTCCTAATAGGTTGTACAGTGCTGTATTTTGAATTTAATCTGAGAATAATGTTGATTACACACTGATGTTTTAGTTATTGCCAAGTAGTCCTTGCTCTAAATCAATGACTTCTTACTTTTCTATCCTCTGCCAACTGAACTGATGCACCAGAAGCAGAAATCAGAAGATGAGGAGGCTGTAGTCATCAGCAGAAGCTACATGTTGACAAGATAAGAACAGTTAATGCCCTGCCTGTGTTGTCATAAAGACAGAATCTAATAAGGTGTTAGAAGGCCCCAGACCAAAAATTTCCATTGCACCAAGAACCATGTGCAGGGTATGTGAGAAACAGGTGCATAGACTTGGAGGGCATAAGAGCCCAGGGGGATTCTTTTTTCAGGGTCCCTCTTCGGAGTCAACCAGCTCTAGCTGTTCCTATTGCTGTATCATTTGATTATAAAATTATTTTTTCCTGCAGTTGGATGTCTGAGGCTCTGCCGCAAGAAACCTAGAGTGAAGAATTTTCTTTTATCTTCATTTTAGTGGCAGTGAAGTCTTCAAGTAACTGCTGATATTTTGGACCACTGTTCTCTCTAGCATCTTACAAGCAGAGAAGACAAAACACTTGTTTCTAGAAAGTAATAAGTCTTCTTTCTCAAAGCTTAAAAGAGAATGCAGACCTCTGAATTACTGTATTATTGACTTTTTGAAGCACAGTGTTTTGCCTGGAGCTTAGTGAAATCTGCTGGAGTACAATTACTCTTTGCCTTCAAGGGAACGAGTTTAAATCATGTGGTACAAAACATTCCAGCTCTAGGCAAATTATACCATTAATGCATTAAGGTATCTGAATGCTAGTTGTGAAACTGGTTCTGCATTTCTCTTTCATTCCCTCAGGATCATCTTAACTCTGAAAATAGCAGAATGGGTCATAGTTTGACCTTACTAGTACAGATTTTATTTACTTATCTAATATCACAGTCTGCATATTGTCTTAGTTTTAACAGAAATGCTTTCAAGTTCAGATAACATACACCCATTTGAAGATTGCATTAACTTAAATGTAAAGTAACTTATTCAACAGAGAGTGTACATTTTTAACTTAAAAAAATTTCACTCTTGCTGTTTTCAGTAGATTCAGTAGAATTTAGGCTTGGAATTTTATCACTAAACTCCCAAAATTTTGATCTTTTTGGTAGGTTTGCTAATGTTTAAAGTTTAAGTTTTTAAAATTTAAAATATAAATTTGTTTTTCCAGCATGCATCAAAACTAAATGCTTCTCTGCTTAGAAAACAATTTTTCTGTGCTTACCACAATAGCTTTGGCTTAGAAGAGTCCCATACTAACCCAGCACTGTGCTGTTGACTTTTGTCATGAGCCACAGTATGACTCTGTGTGCTGGTTTCAAGGTAAACCAGCAGGAGAAATGAACTCAACACGAGAGAGATTATAAATCAGAGCTACAAT
>JAWWEV010000095.1:25803323-25829976 GCA_035583235.1 Hafferia zeledoni
CACCAACTGGCACTGACGCCCATCTGGATGTTGAGACATTAACCACTACCCACCAGATGTGGACATCTGGCCAATTCCTTATCCACCATGCAGTTCACCCATCAAACCCATCCACTAGTGAGAAGGATGGGGTGGGGGACTGTGTCAAAGGACTTAAAGAAGTCCAGATATATTATATCTGTAGCTCTTCCCTTGTCACTCCATTGAGGAAGGCCACTACATTGGACAGGAAAGAGCTGCCTTTGGTGAAACCATACTGTCTGTCTCAAATAATTTCCCTGTTCTCCATGTGCCGTAGCACACCTAGGAGGATCTGTCTTCTCAGGTACAGAGATGAAGCCCTGCCACCATCCACCCTCTATACTACAACTTGAAATGTAATTTGTGGTTCACAGACCCAGCAGCTTGTTCGTTGGGTTATTATAATATTTTTAGGAGTACTGTAGAATCCAATGAAACAATCACAGGAGACCAGAAGAAGGGAAGGAATTCTGGGACAAAGTCTGGCTGAAGTGTGGTCCTTCTGTTGCTCCCAGTAACGCCCACAGGTGAGAAGACACTGCACCCCAAGCAAAACAGGATCTCCAATTTGCCATCAGGCCACTTACCACATACAAAACTGTATTTACCATTTACCAGAGAGGAATTAAAAAGGTAACACTTGAATGCTTAAGCAATGTTTATGTTTTCATTTCCAATCTCATCACAGCTGCTACTGCAGACAGGCCATGTGGAAGGGCTCCAGGCAGGTCTGACATTCCTTCTGTGTGATCTTGCCAAAATCATGGGTGCAGCTGCCAGACATGAGAGGAAAGGTACAAATAAGCTTATCCTCCACCTGTCTCTCCAGGGCTGAAAGGCTATTTTCCAGGGTAGACACTGTGAGAAGGACCGAGATTTCCTCAACATGCATGGCCTCATCTTTTGGCTTCTCAACAAAGGGGCATCCCCACCAGCTGGGTCAAAGAAGGTTCTCCAAGCCCCTACTTGCCATGGCACAGGGAAAATTTGTTGCTTACTCAAAAGCAAACAAGAGAGGTCCATGGTTGCAGTGTTGTGCATCAGTGTTATGCCCAAACATTATTGTAGCAAGGGCTGTCTGCTCCCTGAGGGAATGTGAGCTGAGAGCCAAGGTGGGCCCCAGCACAGGCAGTGCCCTCACCAATGGGACAGAGCTAGGTGCTTGTAACAGGGTCCCAGAAAATGCAAGTGAGGAACCAGCTCCAGAATCCATCAGGGGAGTGCAGTCAGAGGAGCTGGGGCTGAAGATGGGATTGGAGACAGGCTACAACATCTGGATGAGGAGTCCCATGCAGGAAACAAGATGCCTGTAATATAGGTCCCATCTGCCTGCAGAAGACAGAGCTGGTGACTGAATGCCCATGCCTGGCCTGAAAAGGGGCTCCAACAGATCGCATGAAGGACTGAGGGTGAGGAATGAAGGCCCCAGATAAGGCTGCTTGTATCCTTGACTCCCTTTTTGTGCAGCCTCCCTTCCCAGTAACGGGTCTTGTCACACCTGTCAGAGATCCAGTATTGAAGGATGACTTGTCGTAAGGGTTCACAAATCCTCTAGAGAGGCAAAGTATAGCTGCAGCTATACTCCAGCTTATCTGTTGTAAAAATAAAATAAATCCAATTCCCCAAATCCCTTACATTGCAGTTAAAGTAACATGCTCATTTAGACAAGAGACAGCATGTTGCTGAGAATATAATTCCATTACAACACTGCCACCTCTTGTTCTGCTTATTTTATTTTTAGACAGCTCCAGTCTGGAGTGGGTCCACCACTAGCATGAAGGGATAATGTCTCCACTATTGTTAAACTGAAACCCTACAGGGAGTAGCAAATGACTGGATGCAACACCATGTACTTCCACATGAGTTACAAAAAGCTTGAAAACATCCACAGACACATTCTATCAGTGTTGACTGGTGTGTAACTGTTTTCTCTGATAAATCAATAAGGTACTGAAAGAAAGGGAAATAAAAACAAACTACCAAACCCTACGACAACCACAATGGCAAAACCCCAGAACCTAAGCAGCAGGAAAACCTGCCCCAGCAGAAAATATGTTGGGATTTGTCCAGGGACTGTGAAATACACTGTGTCCGTGAAATGTTATCTCCAGACTCTGTGACTTCTGATGTGAACTGTTGTCCTTTCAGTACCTGCCCCATCTGCTGCCCCAGAGTTTGGCGCCCAGACGCATACATTTTACAGATGCTGTTTAAGGAAGAGCAGTGCATGCCTCCCCACGGACACTAAGTCTGAGAATTGTGCGGAGGCTCCTGGAGAAGACTTGGCTGCAGAAAAGGAATGTAAATTTATCATCTTTGTCTTTTGGGTTTTGACTAGGTAGTCTCTGGGAAGAGGCCCGGCATGCTCTAGAGGAAGAATCACACTGTGCTAGCAGGTGTAACATGGGGAAAGTCCACAAACAGCAAGGAGAAAAGACAAACTGGACAGGCTAGCTGGAACTCTTTGTCCTTCTGCATGATGTTCAACTAGCTCTTTGATTGGTGTCTCAGTAGTGATAGAGATTGGTTTTCTGCATGGGTTCTTTGATTTCTAGCATGATATTTCATCTTTATTTCTTTCAGGCAGCTTTAGAGAGCAGTTTTTACATCGCCTTCAATTAAAACTTTTTTGCTATGCTTTTTCACGATGTCTCTTTATGTTTCAGTCTTGGTGTGTAGAGTAGTTGAGGAGGGGTGTAGTGTTTTAGCTACATCTATGTGCCTGGGAACTGCCTGGTGAGGTAGCCCAGACCCACCAGCAGTGATCCCTTCAGGTGGGGCAGCAGAAAGTGCTTGTCAACCCACCACAGAGAAAGAAATGACCTGCCAGCCAGTCTGTCAGGAGCAGTTTTCATGTCTCTTTCCAGCTGATTTTGATCCAATCAAAAATAAAATTTTGATCCTCAAATGGATTTGTCAGCAGGCAAGCAGATTTACCTTTTTTGGGTCTTAATGGGCTGAGACTTGAGGCAACTGTTTACTTCATACTCAATAAACACATTATTTCTGAAACACAGAATCGAGTCCAAACTTTCTTGCAACCTTCTCTGGTGTTCTGAACTCAAGATGAACGCTCAAAAGCTGTGCTGCTTGTTTTGGACACTCAGCTGTGTGTAGGGCCCATCTTGGATGTGTCAGTAAGGTAAAATCAAGAGATCTTCTAAATGAAAAATTGGTGTTATCTCAGGTAATTGAGTTAGGATTGAGAAATATTCAAATGGCAGTGCTATCCTGACTGTTGCAGGACAAGTTTCCCTCTTCCCCTATTTTTTTTTAATCTGTACAATAGAAATAACTGTAAAATGTGTCATGTGTATAATCAGTGTGCTAAGAGTCCTCAGGTTAATGCACACAACACTGCTGAGAGTATTGTCATAATGACTGTATCATGCAAGTCAACGATAAATGTCAGTTTCCTTAAGTTAGGTTTCAGATTTATAATTTGATCATTATGTAAACCACTTTTATAATTTTGAGCACTGTGATCAGGCAAAACAAGAACTGACACTTTCCTCCAGCCCTGAGAATACGCTGTCACACCTCTCTCCCACAGGCCAACACTCACCCATAGTCACAAAAATTTTAGTCACAGCTGGTTGCCATCTCTGCCTGGAAAATCCCAATGCCCTATCCCTGATCACTCCCTATCCTTTCTCTTCGTAAGGTCCTCCCTGAACAGTATTCCCACCATTTGCACCGTGGCTCTTGTACTAATTTAACACTTCCCTTCTGACCTCCCCCAACATACACAGCCCCCCAGATTAGTACTATCTTGGCCATGAATGGCATCCCCCAGTCTTGTGGTCCCACCTGCTACTACAGCCTTCACACTCTGGATGTTTTCAGTTGCTTCTTATTTTACCTTTCTCTGGACTAACAAGACCTCATCCCTGTCCTGGAAAATAATAACTAATGATAACAACAACAAAACACAGAAAGAGAAATAACAGCAATAATAATAGTAGTAATACTGATTTGTTTAAAAAATTAACAGTAGTGGGTCTCTTTTTGCAGTCAGTTTTTCTGTACCTGTTTCAGCCAGAATTTTTTACATTCTCTTACTTTTCGGAATAAAGCAAATGTCTTCAAGAAATCCCTTCTTTTCTCTCACAAGCTTCTGGGGTTCTCACCTAAATTTGTGCTCTCTTCAATACCAAATATGAAACCTGTTTATGTGTCTTTCCCCCATACCTGCCTTGGCCCCTGCAGTACCTCATCTCCATGCTGACAGAAATAAAAGCTGGTTCTGGCAAAGACATCCACAGATGAATTGTGACAAAGGTGAGTCAAGAAGTTCCTTCAGTCTTTTATGAGAATCAAACATAAAGCAACACAGATGATCCAGCTTATCATGGCTGGCTCCTCTACATTGCCTCCCCAGCCTGGGGATGAACACTATTCTCTCTCAAAGGAAACTGTGAGGTCCAGAGCTTTGTGTTCAACATAATCCCTCTGAGTGCCCGTGGGGAGGGAGCAGCCATCAGCTGAGCAGCACCAGAAAACATGAACCTCAGTTTTCAGTCCTCTCCTGACCTTGCTGATGGCCTGGCTAAAGCACACAGTAACAGTTGGGGTAGTTTTGAAGAAACCCTTAGCCTCTCCTTCTGAGTGCTAGTATGTGAATTAAAACTTCTAGAACACCATCATCAGAACACTGACTTTATTAATAGAGACAAACAAAGGATTGAAACATGTTAGTAGTTTGCTGAAACACACAGTGTACCTCTGGAGGACAGACGTATCTATATACATCAGTTCATTGTAGAAACATGAGCAATTTTGTCTAAATGACCAGGATATCCCCAGGTTGTTTGCAACGGATCCAGACAGCTTTCTCTCCGTGGTGGCTGCGGTAAAGCCACTGATTTCCCCCCAGCCCCACCCCAGCCAGGCTAGTGCCGGACCCCTGAACACCACCAGTATCTCATGTAGGACTTTCTACAGCACAGGGTGAGCACAACTGGATTTGGTCTGAAGCCAGTGGTGCGGGCAAACCCCGTTACGAGCCGCCTGCTTTGGGGTGTGCAGACCTGGGACCGTCTCAGCTGCGAGGAAAGAAAGAGGGGGTCAGGGTCCTTTCGGACGCACCCGCTTCCCAACTCCTCATCTTACCCCCAACCACCCAGAGGAATTCCCTGGCCCCGACTCCTCCAGCCGGTAGTGGGTGGATGTTCCCAGGCCGAGGAAAGAGTCGGACAGCCCGGGACACGGCTCTGGGCCAGCCCCGCTTCCCGGCACGGCTCGGCACCACTCGGCTCCTGCACCGGCACTGCATCTCCCGGGACCGCCACCTCTACTCGCCAAGGCGCGGCCCGGGATTTTCCTGGACGGACAAAAACAAGCGGGGGAGGAGGGGAAGGAGGGCAAGGGGTGGAGCAGGAGGGAGAAAGAAAACAGCTCCACGGATGTCGGATGTCACGGACGGCGTTACACGGGCGACGTGGGGGCTTCTCGCTGCGTTTCTCGGGCGGAGGAGCTTCGGGAAGTCGCGGTCGTCACCCTGGGCCAGCACTTCGGGGCGGACAGACGTCGGTGCCTGCGCTCCCGACGGCGTTTCCCCGGGCGTCCCGGCTTACAGGCACTTCAGGAGGAAGGAATTGCACGAAGTCCCCCGGGGGCAGTCGCAGAGCTTCCCGATGCGCGCCCCCTTCCTCACGGCACACTGCTCCCCGGCGTCGCACTGCGGGCAGCGGCCGGTCGTGAGGAGGGAGCCCATTCCGTTCCGTTCCTTCTCGTCCCGCCCTGCCCTCTTCCTTGTCCCTTCCCTTCCCTTCCTTGTCCTTTCCTTGCCCTTCCCTTCCTTTCCCTTCCCTTCCCTCTCCCTTCCCTCTCCCTTCCCTTTCTGTCTCTTCACAAACCTTCCCAAAACTTCCTTCCCAAACCTTCTCTTCCAAACCTTCCCTTTCGTCCCCGTCCCTCCGGGACACTCACCATAGGCACTTGCCCGAACTTCTTCTCGAAGTGCGGTCCCCGTTTGCTCTTCAGCTTCTCCAGCACCTCCTGCAGCGCCTCGATCTGCCGAGAGACCCCCAGCCCCGGTCAGACGGCGCCCGGCCGGGCGGCGCCCCCCGCCCCATCCCCGTCCCGCCGCCCCACCAGCTCCTTCTCCCGGGAGGCGCCGCCGCCGCCGGGCGGTCCGAGGTCGCGGGCGCGGCGCGGCGGGGCCATGCTCTGCCCGCGGGCGCTCAGCAGCAGCGCGGCCGCCACGGCGCAGAGCGCCAGCGCCCGGCAGCTCTCCATGGTGCTGCTGCCCCGCCGCCGCCGCCGCCGCCTTTATAGCGCCGCGCCCGCCCCGCCGTGCGTCAGAGCCCACCACGGCGGCGCCGCGCCCGGGGCTGCACAGCACGGCGGGCTGCGGTCCGCGCCCCCCACTCCTCGACCTCCCGAGCGTGCGCCCCACAGAGCCGGCCGCTCCGGCAGGGGTTGCACCTCGCCCTCGGGTCAAACTACGAATCCGCCTCTGAGTGCAAGCCAGGGGAAGGCAAGCCGCCCACCCTCTCCCTGCCCTCACCTCCGCTGCACTGCCCACAGCGGAGAGGGCCGCGTGGCCCCCGTGTTGTGTGAACAGAGTCGCCCCTGGGGGTTGGGATGGAGGAGGGAGAGGGTAGCCATTGAACACACGAAGATGCCAGTGGAAGTTGGGCTACCAGGGAGACTACGCTGGGAATTCAACTCAGGGCTTTGAGAGCAGAGAGCATTAGTAGCTTGTGGGCTAAGGAAAAGCACGGTGTGATGGAAGGAAGAGCCAGGATGGGAAGATTAGCCTGAGGGAGTCAGGGAGGAGTGGAAGACAGACATGATGAGCAATGAGTTGGTGAGGATTGGAATGCTCAAATGAGGACAGGTGGGAAACAACAGGCTGAGGTGGCTCAGACCCACAGGATAAGGTAAGAAGCAGCATCGAAACACTCAGGATAAAAGTAAGTGGTAATACTTCAAACACAACTGCATATCATGCTTGAGATCAAAAATCATGCTACAAAGCAGGTGCTCAAGGAGCATCATATACCCTGTGTTTGAAATGAGGCAACCTCTGCAATGGGAGAGAAAAAGTGCAGTTGCCGAAAGGAGACCTATCACCAGTCAACACATCTCAATCAGACCTTCCACTGATGTCTGGCTCTGCAACCCCGATGGCCTCATGAAAACTGTCACCAAAAACACCCCTGGCAGGCAGCAGGAATTAGGCTAGGTCTCCTTCAGTGAAAGGAGGATCA
The DNA here is from genome assembly GCA_035583235.1 of Hafferia zeledoni. NCBI lineage: Eukaryota > Metazoa > Chordata > Aves > Passeriformes > Thamnophilidae > Hafferia > Hafferia zeledoni. Next base: position 25,810,562 of record JAWWEV010000095.1, read on the forward strand.
TCTGGAGAAGGAGGCATTTGGAAAACCTCCTTAACAAAACTCTCCTCTCTGGTCATTTTAAGAAAGCTATGAAGTGGATCCAGGAACAACCTGAAAACCGAGTACACAAGAAAAAAAATAAAGTTATTTAAAGGAAAATTGAACAGGCCCTGGGACATACTTTTCCAAATAGGCAGGTAGTCTTTTAAGAGAACAGGAGGAATTTAATAAGTAATTTCCAACAGCACCATTTTGTTTGAGGCAATAAAAAGGCTCTGATCTTTCTGACTATCACATTGCTTGCCACCAAAGCTGCGTGTTCATGTCTTGCTGTTACCTCCTCCCACACACTCCTATTGATCATCACAAAGGTCTCATTTGTAATTGCTGGTCAGGGTAGAGATTCTCTGACTGTTTGCATGAATCCTTCAGTTTCATTTTGCCACCAGGACAGCTAAGACTTCAGACATCACTCTGGTGGTGAACTAGTCATAGCAAAGCCCAGGCTTTGCTCCCAGGCTGGAACAAAAACCACAATCATGTGTAGTGCTGAAAATGATGGGTTTGCAAAAAACAAAAAACCAAAAAACACCCACCAAAGTTTCTTAGAACAGAGAAATAACCCAGGCTATGAAAAACTCAACACTTCATATGGAGAGGCAGATATATGGCCTATTCAACTTTGACAGCAGTGTCTGTGAAGGCTGACCAAAAATTCAAGCCATATTTTATAGTATGAGGATTACTCATGCAGCGTTGAACACACCACAGGGATGCTCACAGAACATGACTGTTTTCTTTTGAACTTGAATTTGCAGTAAAAAGCTGAATTTAATGTTAGTTACCCCAGTAAAATTATTGTTGACCGTGGAAGCAATCACAAATTTCTGTTTCCAAAAGTCATTGCATCCGTATGGCTACAGACACCAATAGAACTGTACATTTCTGCCTTTTACTGTCTGTATCACACTGTCTCTGAAATAATCACTGTTCCTGGTTCCCCATTCAGCTGTTCTTGTGGACTTGTAACTAGCACTAGGGGGTAAAAAAAGAGCAGGATAGCTGAATATGAAATGAGTGTCAGAAGCTACCATGTCAAGGAACTGAAAAGGCTCAGGGTATAAAAGTGTAAGATCACTGTTCACAGTTACAATAAGTCAGGTATACTTTTTGACTGTATCAGTAGCCACTCATATGGAATGGACCAGCTATGGAATTAGGGAAATCTGTGGCACTACAGAGCTCAGATCCAGATAATCTACATGAAATGCCATCCAGCCTCAGAGACAGACAACTCTGTTGTAGCTATGTACTAATTCAGGTTTCTCAAAGCTAGCTTTCTCCATGCAAATGTTACTGCAAACGAGGTACAAACAACACAATCAATATGCATTAGCATCTGCATATCTAATGGATAATTTTTAAAATCATACATGGTATATGCCTTTCATAATCACACTCTTCCATTATGATCAACTAATTAAGTGTACTTCTAAAAGCAGGACAATAATACAGGTTAATATTGAGCATTTCTGCAGCATTTTTGTGTTGGCTTGACATAGACATAAGAGTTGGATGGATTTTAGGATTACTAGACCGTAGAGATTAGCATGAAGCATTTGAACAAGTGTTCTGCTGAATAGGAGACATGAAAATGGACAACTGGCTTTAGGTGAATGCTTTAAGGCTTTGTTGAAAAGCAGCAGGCTTTTATAAGTGCCTTGTTAAATTGCCTTAATTCATAAACCACAGTTTAAAAAAATAACATAATACAATATACCATCATTGGTTTTCTGAATCAAGACCTTTCTTTGGCTGAAAACTTGAACAGCGAGGAAAATCTATGATAAATCAGAGTTCTGTCATATTTGAAGCAATAGGAGTCCAGAGGCATACTTGAAAGATAACATCTATTTCAGCAGGAGCTAGCAATTCATCTTGATGAGTAATAGATTGGAAAACAGCCATTAAAATAAAAGATGGGTTCTCAGAAGAACAGTACATACACAAATGCCCACACAAATACTGAAGCTACAAAATCTCCGTTAAACTAACCACAAAACGGGTGGAATAGTAGTGGGAACAGGTACCCAGTGCCTTCTCCATTTCTGCAGGCAGAGCTATCACAGAGCCTGTGGCACTACCCACATCGCATTTCAGCCCTGGAAGCAGGCTCACAAGCCCTGCAACAATCGTGTTCCAGAGGCTGTACCTTGCTGCTTGTTGAACTGCCATCAATTTTGATTGAAGACAAAAATTGTAGCTCCCAGTGGTACTCAGCACCTTCCCAGTTGGAATGAAAATTAAAACGACAATAGGTATGTTTTTATGATCCATCCTGAATTCATCATCCCAGCTCAGGTAATTTCAGAAGGTAAGCCTTGGTTACTGCAACACTGTCTAAGGACATGACAAGCAACATAGCCCACCTCATTCACAGCTTCCCATTTCCCTCTACAGAGGTTTTTGAAAACCTCAAGTTCACAGTATCGACTTTTAAACTCCGTGTAGTCAAATGCTGATCTCTCTTGAATAGACCATTTCAGCTTTCACAGAGAACTGGAACAAGGTAACATCTTGGCCTTCTCTCTTCTCTGAGGCAGGAGGGAGGTACACAGCTTAGAAGAGATATGCCCAGGGCAAGACTAGACAGGAGCAGAAAGCTCCCCTGGAAGTCTAGAGCACTGAATCCGATGTCCTGGTCCTCCACAGCTTGCGCACGTCATATGGCACAGCCATTTCCTTTGTTACTCAACTTCCATCTGAAAAATCAGCGTCATCCCTGGAAAGTATCATCCTTTCCAGTAAAGAAACAATAAGTGATTGAGAGTTGCTCCAGTGTTACAGTGAATAGGTGACACGTACCAGAAACAAGTAGGACAAGCCTTGAAATACTCACCCACAGATTTTACATTGCCTCTGCCATCAGGAATATTATGCTTTTGCAGTGGCAGTTACCTTTTTATTTAGGTTTATTTAAGATTCCCTTTCACTAAGCATCCAAAAGAGATCCTACTGGTATGCAATGCCAACGGAAAGTGAGAATAACTGTTGTAATGGCATTAAGCCTAAAAGGTAGCTGCCACTGCAAAAGCATGAGATTCCTGGTGGCAGAGGCAATGTAAGAATTGAGATTATTTTGAGTGAGCCACCTCTGGGTGGCAACATGCCATCTCTGCAATCAGTGCCATCACACACAAGTGCAGTCAGTGCCTGCATAGGAAACATAGCACATTAACCTGCAAAAGCTTTTCCAAAATACCTGTGCAGTGTAGGAGTGACAATCATCAGTGATACTCTGAATTGCTGTTCTGCGGTGAAGGTCCTGCACTGTAATTGCTGCTAACAAGAACATGCAGGTAAGATACTAAGCCTGTGCTGATTAATTTCATTTGCTTAACATGTTTCCAAAGGTAAGTATTACTAAGGCAGAACATTCCCATTTATTCAGAGATATGTTTTGACTTAGCTTACACATATATTCAGAGGAAGACATTTTGACATGTGCGACTGTCTTTTTACACATAAAAATGGATAGGGAGTTATCATTCTCAGAAGCATAAATCCTTCTTCTACTTCTATTATCTGTATCCAGGATTACCTGTTACTGTCTTGAACTTAGCATTATTTAATTACAGTCCCATTGAAAGAATATATTCATAGCAAAAATATTACTCAGGAGAGATCAATTTTCTTAGAAGAAACAGGCAGAACTCCTTATGGCTCTGGCAGTGACAGACAGGGGGAAGTGGCCCCCATAATTTAGAACAGAAGAAGTGCCTGAACTGATTATTCCACTGTAGTAAGAGAAAATACAGGGTTTCTTCCTATTGGAAATCATGAACAGCAGTCATTTCAGGAACTGAAACTTCTTTTCTCCCTGGCTATGTTTTATAAACACATATTTAAAAGCAAGTTTTTTTAAAAGGCATATCAGAATTCCACTAACCATAAGTAATATCACTGTCCTTTTAGGATAAATCCTGGGTCCATGCCAAACATGTTCACAAATCCATATAGGGAGACATGAATTAGAATCAGTGGCACAAAAGCAAAGCTCTGTGCCCAGTTGCCAGTATTTTAAACTATTACTGTCTGCTAAATATTTATTTAATATACTAAGAACATGCATGTATGATAGTGAGACTACTTGTGTGCACTCGTCTAGAAGTAATCTTTCCAGGGGTGCAGAACACACCAGGTTTTGGATACTTTGCATTTCAGCAAAATGAGAGGGAAAACTGGTCTTGTTAGTGCAATATAGAGGTGTGTCAGAGATGACACAATTCAGCATATGCTAGGCTGTCTGTAATATACATTGAAGACGCCCGTTCCAAAGAATTATGTTCTCTTTTGCATCTGCCTGAGACACAACTGAGAAGGCTGGTAGGTAGCAAACCATCTATCCCCAGCCTGAGTCCAAGGGGAACTTCTTTGCCACACGAGCCTATGAAGACTACAGCTATCATCTTACCCAGGATGATCTTTCCCCTCCCCACAGGCCAGCACTGGACAGGACCTCCACTCGTGTACATTAACTCTTGAATTCTTAGTTAAGAATATTTCTGCCAATGGTTATCTGAGCACCCACAGAGCAAAGCTAGATAAAATCACCTTCGTAGATTCAGCTAGCACAGTATTTGTCATTTTAGGGACACTATTTGCATTTAGTTTCTACAAGGTGCAAGGTTTCTAAAGAAACACAGTTACAGAACTGAATTCTTGAAAAGCGTGACACTGCAACATGCTACAATAAATAAGTCAGAATAACCAAGGCACTCCAGCATCTAAATACTCCCTAAATCAGTGGATTTCAAACTTCTGCTCTGGGTGAAGCACTGACCCTTGTGGGGAGAATTCTGTGTGTTTGTGAAACTAAAATTGCCAAAAGAACCACACAGCAAGGTGTTTGAATACCTTTGCAGCCAATCTGCATCCTCTGAAGTCCACTCAGCAACCTCCTGCTTCCAGATCCCAGCATATGCTCCCCAGCACTTCCAGAAAACACTATGTATCTATCAGGTTCTCTTGCTCCTTTGACTTCAGGGAACCATGAATCTGTAATTCCATGCTGTGCTGAACTCCCTAGCTGCCGTTATAGCACTTCTCTTTGCAAAAATTATTTGCTAGCAAATGAGGACTTTTTTCTTATTGGATTGCAGAAATATTTTGCATTTACAGGAGACATACAAAAAAGAATTAAATAAAGGAGCTGATGAGCACCAAATACGTAGCATATTTTTCAGATTTATTTATATAAGAGATAGTATCAGTGCTTTCTTAACAAACATGAAATACAATACTAGAACCTGCAGTTTATTCATGCAATGCAGTTACACAAGCACTGTGACTAATCTCAAATCACTATCAAAATACTGAAGCACTGTGTGCTAATTACTCAGCAAAAAGAATTACAGAATTTTCAGTAGAAATAGCATTTTACAAATCTTTATTTTTTCATCGTATCAACATTGGAGTTATTTTATTGTCCGGCCCTAAAGAAAATATACAGAGGTAATTCTGATGATCGTATATTTAAGATTACATCCTGAAAACTCCAAATTCTGTCTTCTTTGTAGGTGAGTTTAATGCTGCACTGAGACTGAGTCCCAAAACAAGTCTTGTGTCAGCTGGATCAATAATTCCGTCATCCCATAACCTAGAAAAAACCCCAAAACATACAAATCAATAATAATTGAAGGAAATTAATGTATGCAGCTGGTAGATTTTCAAGCCAATGGAACTGGAAATGGTTATACTAAAGAAAGAGGAGTAAAGAGCTAAATTATACTCAAACCCATGGAGTCAATTCACCTTGACCATCAATAAAACAGGCAGGTGTGTATCATTGCATGGAATTTATCTTCTAGAATGAAGTATACATTTTAGAAAAACAAAGAATACCAGGTCTACATATTTCAAATGAGATTCTTCATACTTATTCTTAGTCATCACCTTCAAGACTTTCTAACTGAAGTTCCACGTGCAAATTTCCTATTGTTTAGAGATTAATTGAAAAAATCTATTAGACAGGAAACAATGTATTTTGCACTCTTCTTTGCATATTAAATGTGCCATCTTCACTTCCCAAAAAAAGAGGACTGTAAACTGTACATAAGTACATGCCGATTAACTCAAAGCAGCAGTGTTTTCCCTCTTTGTTTTACTTCGCCATTTGCTGTGGAAGTAATATTCATTAAGTCAGATAAAAATATTATGAGAGTGACAATGTATGCTTTTTATTTTATAACAAGTACATGTATCTATCATATGATGCACAAAATAGAATAGCAGTAAAAGATGCCTCTAACAATACTGAGCCCAAGGGTTCAGATGCAGCTTAGGAAGCTGTTCTCCAACTAGCAGAGAGAGAAGAAAAAGGACACCCAGCTCAGAACAAATGCACTACTATAAATATATCTTATCATGGTGCAGCTTCCCAAGTAGAGGAGACTGTTAAACTAAATGAGGGACAAGAGTAAAACTGACATACAGAAGAAAGGGCTTTGGAGAAGGGAAGACTTCGGTATTAATTGGGCAAAATTATGCTCTTTCTCTCTTTGGACTGAAAACAAAATTTTTGCACTGCAGTAGCTGTGGCACTCACTGACCTGGCTGCCAGTCCCCAAGCAGCAGATAAAGAAGTCTAGAAAAATCATAGAATCACAGAAGGTTTGAGTTGGAAAGGACTTTAGAGATAGTCTAGTTCTATTCTCCCCACCATGGGCAGGGACACTTCCTTCTCACTAGATGAGGTTGCTCAGAGCCCCATCCAACCTAACCTTGAATATGGCCTGGGATGGGGTATCTACAGCTACTCTGAGTATCCTGTTCTAGGGCCTCACTGTCCTGGCACTAAAAAATTACCTCAAATGTCAGTCAGTACCTCCTTTCTAGTGGGCTACTAACACGTGCTTTGGACTATTCTAACAGCCACACTTGTATCTGCATGGAAGTGGTAGCAACAGCAAATTCTGATTCAGATGACACACAAGTGTTGTCTGTATCATACTCTGGATAATGTCCATGGTTTAAGCTCTTGCTGTCTGGTTCCTGAGAACAACCCCTTTCCTATGTGTATTTTTAAATCTTAATGGACAACCATAAATATTTTCTGTTGCATGGAAGTCAAGCTGCTCTCATACAGTCACCCCTGGCTTCTGCTTCTCTTTGTTTAAAGAAAACTATATTCTCTACTGGCATGTAGCATTAATAATTAAACTATCTATTAAAACCCCATTGCTGGAACATGAGTCACAGCTACACTCATAAAATATCTGTAACAGAGACAGTGTGAGTAAAAGAAATGAAGCTGCCGAAAGTAAAATGCTCATGTAATTTGTTAAGATGCAAACTGCTGAAATCTTTTTAGAAACCTGTAAGCAGATTAATAGAATTCATTAAAGAGGGTGCTGACTAATGACCACCATTAATTAAGACTGCTTATTGTGCTCATTGTGAAAGGTCCTAATCCAATAATTGGTTAAAGTCTGATTAAAAAATACGACAGGGAACAGTATTGACTGTACATGTGACAAGTTATCATATATAAGAAAAACTTAAAATAGGGATATTTTAAGATCATTAGGGTATTTTCTTCCTCTCTCCTCATTACTGCTAAAGCTTGATTCAAAGCCCAGTGAAGCAGAGGGTCACACCAATCTCAATGAACATTAAGGGTGAAGCAGACACTAAACAAGAAGACAGCTGAGGGACTCTGCAAACTGCTGCACACAAGCAGCAATACAGACAACAGTCTTTGTGCCCACCTGTGGTCTTTTTTTCTCTCAGTAATGCAAAGCTGTTTGTTGGGAGTTTTCTTGCTGGTCTTTTCAGTGGAGGTTATCTTACAAAACCAAGGCTATCCAGATTCAGTTTCAATACAGCACCTTGACATTTGGTTGACAGTCAACTGGATTTTTTTATCATGCTTGGAAACAGACAGGAAGCATTCTTTAGAGCAAAGGGAACAGGTTATCTCTCCCTGACACAGCAAATGCTTGCTAACAAGCAGTAGCTGACGTTGGCTGAGAAACAGGTGGTCTACAAGGTGCAAGGTGGTGACATCCGTCCCTGAAGCATATTACTTGCTGCAAAAAACTGTAATCCTACTTCATCTAATTGTTTCTGCTTGGGCAGCCTACTCCACAATAATGAAAACTTCTGAGCTATTGATCAGAGACGTTGCTTAGGAATTAGATAATACTGGCAAAAAAGCATGAAATCAGGGCAGGAAACATGAGAATATCTGTGAAATACCCAATTATCTCTACAAGAGAATAGAGAGAAATTAAGAGCTCCTAGACAATGCCAACTGTACCTACATGAATTAACAGTGAGAGAAACCAGCCTGGAATGTTTTGACCTTAACCATTCACACACTGTTGTCAAAAGCCCTCTTCTGTGAAAAGAGGCATTTCACTTTCATTGCTTATAGCCAGATGAGCTTCAGCAGGATTTCAGCTCTGACACTTGACTTCACGCCTCAACTGGGCTTATTATCTTGAGAGCAGCACCATCTGCAATCCAGACCCATGCCAGTTCTCAGCCAACTCACACCTGTGCAGGTCACATTTCCCTTCCAAGCTACAGGCACAATAAGAAGTGTGTAACTACCCTGCTTTTTCAAATGAATGGCAGGTCACTTAGGATTAAGAGCACTTTTTTACCTCCTAGGCTGGGCAAATTTGGGCTTTTTACAGAGGTTTTACTAACTTCACAAAACGGCCAGATATTCTGGGAACATAAACTGGTAAAAGTTTTTCAGTAGAAAGCACAAAGCTGGTATTAAACACTCAAGTTTCATGTCCAAATATCACTGAACATTAAAAATTTAGAATATAATTTTTTTTTAATGCTAGTCTTAATTTTACATGTAAAACTACCTTCTTACAGATTAGTAACTTAGTGTTGCAAATACTGACAATTGTGTATTGACTTCTGGGAGAGGACAGGTTTTTATATTCCTAATATACTTAATATACTGAATTAATCCAATTATTTTCAGTCGTGAGTACAAGGAGTCTTACTGTGTTTCCAGTGAACATTCAAAAAAAAAAAAAAAAAGGAAAAAAAAGCCCAAACTATTCATCCTTTCCTCTGGGGTATGGATTAATTTTAAACAGACAGTTTGACTCATTTTTAAAATGTTATTATATGAGTGAAAAATTCTTCTTAAAATCCAGTTATAAAAAATGATGATACATGTTTTCATTTCTCATTCCTGTTTCAGAGCACAGGGTTTTGTCACACATATTAGGCTTAATTTTTAATGGGTAATAAAAGAGATAGCGTAACAGTTTTTAACATCTGACAACATTTCTCAATTTGGGGAAAACTGCAACATTTACATAAATTTAAAATATTTTTAAAAAATCACAACCAATGTGCCACCAGGAAATCCATGTTAATAATAATAAATGATTCTACAAAAGTATCTTCTCTGATTATATATAACACTCTAAATAAACTGCAACTTCCTAGCACTGGGGGTATTAAACCTGCACAAAACCTAAAGAAAGTGAGAGTATTCATGACTCTCTACAACACAGAGCTCTTCGAGAAGCAGATATCAAACAGTGATGAGAACAAAACCCTCCCTAAATTGGTGACTCACATGCTATACAACTGCACCACTAAAATCTGCCTAGATGACATCACAAACTCTGTGCCACATATCCCACTGAGAACATTTATTCCATTAGAACACCAGTCAGAGCAAAATAGCAAAAGCTTCCATTTGAAGGTAGTAATTTGATTAAACATTAATACAGATTCCCCAGCTATGGTTACTTCAACTAAGTATATTCCACCATCCCAACAGAAAACAGAGTAAAAGTTAACATTAATTTCGTATCTTCCTTCAGATCATAAAGAAGGAACCCTTCTCAGATCACCTGACCCTGCTTCCACTGGGTGCACGTTGCCTTCTTACTCCTCAATTTGAGAAGTAGATCCTTGCTCAGCTGTACGTGTTTGCAGCCTGCCCTGCTTGAGTTCCTATGCATCAGGATGGAGAACTCTTGAGCTCTAGAAAAAGTGGCCTTAAAGAATTGTCAGGTCTCGTCAGCTCCTCTGTCCTTAAGGACAGTTTCCCAGGAGATTTCATCCACTAGCTCTTTAAACATTTGGAATTTCACTTTTTCAAAGTTCAGGATCGTGACTTTGTTCTTTGCCAGGCTCACAATCCTTGAGATCTTGAACTCCACAGCCCAGTCTGTTTCCAAACTTAACCTCTTTAATGCTCTGCAGAAGTGAGCACCAGGTCCAGTAACATCTCACCTCTGGTTGGCTTGTCTAATACCTGCACCAGGAAGTTGTCCTCTACACACTCCAGGAGTCTCCTGGATTGTTCACAGCCAGCTGCACTGCTTACCAAGCTGACATCTGGGTCACTGAAATACGCTTGAAATATGCCACTCTCTGCTATCATTAGCAGCTGAGAGACTGTGGAAAATTAGCTTTTGGATACCACAAGTTAAAAATGCGCAGGAATTTTAGCACAGATAGGATGAAACTAATGCAGATTAACAATCACAGGCCAAGAAAGCTCCCAAGCTACTTTCCAGGTACCACTCCAGGATGCCACCTTGCTTTATTAGCCTATCTAGTTTCTGGAAATTTACTTATATTCCATTAGCCTGAGCCCAAAATGCTGCAAAGGACTCCTCAGCAAACACGAGTATGCTGCACCCATCAGCTAATGCCCTACACAAATTGCTGTCATCCAACACATGATACACCTACCATGATCATGACCTGAGATTTGCAATGGCTCCAGGTCTTCCTCAGGCTCCCTTTCCACCAGCTTCTCGCACATTCCCACTAAAATGAATTCTTCCTGTCACACATGCAGCCACTCATTACACTGTTCAACAGGCTTTAGAAAGGTGACCAGATACTACACTGGGAAGAATGATAAAAATCTTATCCAGAATAAAAACATAGGAACTTCATGCTACTATATCATTACTTACAGAACCAGCAGAGTAATTCCTGCAAGGGCATGCTGCCTTCAGAAAAGTCTGAGTTAAGACACATAAGACATTTATTTGAAGTTTCTTGTTTTGTACTCATGCACATCAAACACAATCTTTGTTTCTGATTGCTCTCTTCTGCTGTTCTTCATACTGAGATTTAGATCTTAAGTTCTGTGATCACAACTAAGTTTTGAAATAGTCATTTATGTGTTACCTTGCACTGGAATAATATGGGTTTCCTTCCTCCTCAAACCTCCTAATGATTGGCTCCTTCAAAGCTGCTTCATCTGCCTCAGATAACTAAAAGACATGCAAATAAAAAAAAACCAGATGAAATATTCTTTAATATTTTCTTCTACAATGACCTTAGAGTTTTATATGCAGCAGAAGAAACTGCCTAAATGATGTCCCCAAAGTTTTTCACCCTTTTTGCACACAATTATCAATTGCACATATTTGACAAAATTAAAATACCACTTTTCAAAACAGTGGGTGGAAAAAAGAGAATAAAAATACACTTATCTCAGTTAAGAATAATTGGGGATTAGCATCTGAAAAATTACAGAAGCCACTGTACTAAAAAAACCCTGTTCTGATTTGCCTTTGGCAAGATTTTTTAATAAAGTAAGTCTGTGTTATTCTAGCACTGGGTTTCTCTGTGATCCAGAGTGGTCAGCAATGTAATTCAGAGAATTTTCAAGTTTCTAACACATTTTACTTACATTATCTACAAATATTTTTCTTGAACTTCTTTCTGGGTATCAGGAATTTGGTAAATTAAGGCAGACAGTAATAAGGCTGAATATATTCTAACCATAGAAAGCAAAAGTAAAGTGTAGACAAGGGAACCGCTGAGATATGTTCATATTGCTCTGCTATTCTGATTAACTACCCATGATAAATAAAAAAACTTTAAGACATCACAATAGAATCACTTCTTATGGGATCACGGCACTCGTATAAATAATAAACCTCATCACTACAAGAAGCTCCACCAAAAAGAGTGTACAGAAAAACGAGAGAACATTACAAAATAAAATAGAAGTAATTTTCAATTGAAATGTTGAAATGAGTCAAAAACTTTTCCAAACCTTAAGACACTTCTGCTGTTACAAGTTTTGTAATTCTCAGTAACTGAATCATTAGAAGATCAACTTTCTATAAAACAGACATCTTCAAAATAGCTAAAAGACAGTTTATTCTGATAGATTCCTCTTCATACTCCCAAACCAGGAGGATCCTGGCTGCTCACCTCAGGTAGAACCAATAACTCAGTGCACAAAGTAGAAAAATATGGTATGTGAAATACTCCTCTTTTTAAGCAAAGACAAGAAATGTCATGAATGATCTTCACATTTCAAAGATGTAAATAGTCACATTTCATAAATGCTACATGTTTGTCAATGCATCATGTGGTATTGAGAGAATAGTGTTCATTGGTATCTCACTTGTAACACCCCTTCCTAGCTCACAAAGTGAGAACTCTAATGAAAGAGTAAATCATAATATCTTTACTGCAAATGAAAGAAGAAAGATGTACCTGTTTTCCCTCCCTTGCTTTTTGGTCCTTAGCTATTGTAGCTAGAACAGTTGCAGCTTGTTCCCCTCCCATCACTGATATGCGAGCATTTGGCCACATATATAGGAATCTTGGACTGAAAAAATACATATTAAACATGAAGGTAAGACATTGCCTTATTTCCTAGCAATGAACTAATTAACTCTGCCAACAATTCATTTTTATGTGTGACAGTATTATATAAAAATGGATGTTAACATACATCAATGCTTGCAGCATTATGTTCAAAAACGCAACAATTCTGTACATTTCCTGTATTCAAGCACCTCAAACATTTATTTTCTTTCTTGAGTCTCTTCAGCTCACATGCCCAACACCAGAAATTTTTTTCTTAAACATTCTGAAATACTCCAATAGTATCAGGAACCTTCAAAAATGAAATTATAAAATTATGTGAGTCGTGTAAAAAAAAAAATTAGGGATTCTGCAAACTTTACTTATAAAAACAGGCTCATTGAAGTGAATAAGGATTAATGATTTTTTGCAGAAGTTGGTATTCTTCTCATGAATTCAGAGTAATGGACCAGCCTATACTGCCCAATGATTGTTTAGGACTGTACCATTTTTCCTCCAGTAACTGAAAGAGAGAAAAGGACATCGACACATTTACATGTTAGAAGGTCTCTTCTGTCACCTAATTCAAGGTGAATCATAAGCCTGTGAGCCTCTGTAAGTTTATCAGGCTGTTATTTACTTGTGAGCATATTCACTGAGAACTGTTGTTTTCCTAATAGCATAGCTTTTGCAAGAGTTCAGATAGTTTTTCAGAATGGTACTTCAAGGTTATACTCTGTTAACTTATTCCTATCTACTGTCATAATTTGAAGCAAAACTTACCTATATGCCCGTCCACACATCCCATAGTTTCCAGCTCCATAAGAACCACCGATAATCACGGTTATTTTGGGTACATTGGCACAAGCTACAGCAGTTACCATCTTGGCACCATCTTTTGCTATCCCTCCAGCCTCATATTCTCTACCAACCATGAAACCTAAAGAATTACAACATGAAGAAAAGGCTTACAAGCTTTACATTACTATACTGTGGTATGTGTCATGCTATGTGCTTTGCAGCACATGCAGAAGAACATGAAGAGCAAACCACAAGGCAAGGCCTTTACCAGCTGCTGACAGACTGATTTCCAAACAGGCTGAAGATGTAGATAATACAAAGCACACAAAAGGCTCTCTAAAACACAGCCTCTGCAGTTAAGAGCAAAGCTTCCAACACAGTGAAACATCCAAATAATGATCTTATTCACCTGTAATATTCTGCAAAAACACAATGGGAATATTTCTCTGGCAACACAGCTGGATAAAATGTGTACCCTGTTGAGAGGAACATACAAAAAAGGGTTAGTCATTAAAAGCTGGACAAGTGAAGTTATCACCACCAGCATTCTGAAGTCTATCCTAAGTCCTTCCACTGAAATCCATGGGAGTATTTGCATCATGAATTGCTATACTACTTCTCCTTCATCCAAACTCAACTGCAAAACATGCACTCACTCTTGCAGAAGAAATAAAACTCCAAAGATGTGCATTACTACTGATACTGAAAACCTCAACTGCTTTGACTCAATCAGTACGTACAGACAGCATCACAGTGTGGCATTTGACATCGAGTTTTGTAAGAGTTTTGTGTCACAGAAATTAGGACAGCCAGTCAGAAAAAAATATTTCCCCATTTTCTGTATCAAATAGAAGCCTTCCCTGAAACTGGGAAAGGCCCACAAACATTATTTGCTCTTTGCTCTGTCAATTGCTGTAGTAGTCTCTCCTTTTCCTGAGGGCAGATGCCCTCTCCCCATTTTCTAGGAAAAGACCAATTTCCTAGCAAAATTACAAATAGTAGACTTCAAGCTTCTGTTTCAACTAGAAAGAATCTAAATCAATAAAGTTCTTCAGGTTATTTTTACACTGCTGGTAAACAAAACCAAACAAAAAAAGGTTATGTAGCACAGAAACTGAGAAAACATCCAACCTCTTCACTTTACGAATCCATCAGAAGTTACAAAAAGGAGAGAAAAATAATACAGCATAATCTTTAGCTAGCTTTTTCAGAGAAGCACAAGAAAAGCATAGTGATGATCATGGGGAAAATATGTAATAACTCATTACAAAAATGCCACAAAAAAAAAAGCAATATTATTGGATTACGATGCTTATAGAAGCAACATTATGGACAAAGGTTTCTCTAGAACTGAAACAACTGAAACCTAACCATCTCCTTTTACAGTAATGATATGTCAGTAAAAGTCAGCAGACAAAGATTTGCATTATTTTCACTGATAGGAAAAAAGGTTGTAGCATTGAATTGTTAGAAAAATACCATAAGTATTAGAAATACTGTAAAACTTAGTTTCTACTTGGAAATAACTGTGTTAAAACAAATGTTAGGTGAAAACAATGTTATTTACTGCTTCAAGTTAAAATTATTCCTTCAGTACATAACTCAATTAGTATTTTATTGCAGCAATAAATCAAATAAAATTACTTCCTTTCTCCACATCTCTCATCAATGCTTCCTTTTTCCTATAGATTTGCAATAATAATTTTCTCACCATCAGTTTGAGAAGCTTGATAGATCAAAATCACCATATATAACTACTATTACAAAAAATTCAACTGACAGGTGTTTCTTGGAAAAATAGAGAACTAAAGCAAACAGTACAGACTGAGGAAAATAACCACTCTGACATATCCAGATACTCTTTATCATCACTGGTCCCCCAAGTCCAATCTGTAGACAACTGTTAACTGTAACAGTATCACAATATTCCTCCATAGATCTCGTTTCCTTCACAAAATAGGTATTTTAACCCACAGCTTTTATGAGACTGCACAGGTTTTCACTCATTATTCTAAGCCAGAAGATCCTGCAGCAAAGTATGAAAATTAAAACTCTGGTAAACCAATGAACTGAGTCCTGGAATCTAGGTTGGATATTTTCCAGTTATTACAAAAACATTTACGTGATCTAAGTAGTACTTGCAATTTAGAGGTTAGGAATACCAAAGAGGTATTTGATGCAATCAGCATGGACTTGTGTTGTAATAGTTCCAAGTTGCAGGATATACTATTTCAACTGTGCTGCAGTCACATGAATTCAAATGCTCTTCTTCTACTGACCTATTTTCTTCACATCAGAAAAATCTACAGAACATTGTTTCTAAAATACGGTCATTTGTTTTTACAATTTATTAACCCATTTCTCATTTACATGAAAAATGTGGAGCCGGTTCCCTTCCGTTATTTTAAAAAGTTTCTAATCTCAAGAGCAAGTCGTCCACCAGAAGTTTTGTTTTAAAATGGCAAAGGAGCTAATTATCTATTTACCTTTTTTGCTGACTCTGAGAAAAGAACTCCATTGTTTCCAATAATTCCTACAGGATAACCAAAAATTCTTGCAAATCCTAAGAGAGAAAGGTTGATTTGTAAATTTCCACATATATTTATTTTACCATGGCATGTAAAGGCAACACTTTCTCCTGGTATGAGAAACTGCTATTCTTCTGAAGATAAATCTTCCTAAAAATATCAAAGAGTGAGCCAAACAGAATGATTCCAACTATAAAACCAATGGGAACATATATAACATAATTATATTTCTAAATACCTGTAATTAAAGTATCCCCATACAAGGCTTTGAATTCATCAAATCTACTTCCGTCTACAATTCTAGCAATTACCTTGAGAAAAAGATAGAAAAATGAAGTTAAATTCCTAATCCTTCATAGATTTTAATTTGTTTAGAAAGACCATGCCAACATATAATATAAAATATCATCTTTCCATTTTTAGAACATTAAGCAGCACACCATGTAAACAGTCTGGGTGGCAGGCAAAGCCCATTTACTTCTTTAAGTGTGATTTATCTACATGTGTGTGAAAAAAGAATTTCAAGATTAAGAATATTCTAACCAAATAGTTAAATTATGCCATAACAAGGTTTTTCTGATGAATTGAATTTCAAAGAAAAACTGCTGCCCCTAGTTATAGTAAACATTGATCAATAGACTATCTCATATAAAGAAAAAAACATACAAAGCCATGAGTCACTTTGCTAGAGATATGATTATTTTCAGCCCTGACTGAATTTGTGACATACAAAAATAATGAAGATGTGATCTGAAGTTTCTCTGAGATGCAAAGGAGCAATTTTTTATAAATACAGATCACTGCTAGCAAGACTTTTACCAGAAGACATTTATTTCAACTTTATAAGAACACAAGTTCAAATTACTCCAATACTTTTGAGAGTGTAATGTAAGCCTCAACATAAGCGTTCACCTCTTTTTCCCTTAATGCAAAGCAGATCCTAAACATTTCTGCCAACTATTTTAAGATATGTATGTACTAATACTCTTCCTAAAATATATACCTAGTTGGTAGTGAAAAAATGTGGGATCTGCACAAAATACATGAAAGGATGTGGGCTCAGATGAAGGCACCAAGGCAGATAATTAATTAGACCTTCAGTAGTGTACCAAAGACTCTGTATGTGGTTGGGCAAATTCTCAAATTTCTGGCATGCTTTCACTCCATAAAACTTTAATTAAAGTCTTCACAGGGTTAATAGAAGAAGAAAGCCATCATATCACTCAGCAAGCCTACAGAATGCTTTGCCAATGTAATGTTATCATTTCTGTCAGTTTTTTCAGGATGTTATCAATCTTTCACCCTTGCGTATCCTTCTTAAAAGTATAACCAAAAAGTATTACATTTTCAACAGGTCATTGCCATCACAACGGATCTGGCAGACAAAAATATAAAACAATACGCACCCAAATGAGATATTATCAACTATGCTAACACAAAGAATGATTTCCTGCAAGAAAATTGGGTGCATGTACATACGGGAATGTGGATCTTGCATTAGTACTCATACCTCTTTGACATCAAAATTTCTTTTTAGCTGGTCACCAACTATTCCATATATTTCATCAGCTGGAAATAAAGGCTCTTCTGATGGTTCTATAGTCACCTACAGCAATTTAACAAAGCAGTTTACACAACAAAGGAACTATCAATCTGCATTATGACTCAAAAGTCCAAACAACAATTTATTTGCTACCTTCCTTGAGCACAGACTTCTATTCATCAGCCACATCAAAATGACTTCACCGGCTTGTCCTCATTTTGCATAAAGATCAAGTTTCTAAAACTGAAGGTTGATAACTCCTTCCTCACTTACTGTTACCCTTTTACTACTCCTGCATATACCTCTACACGTATTCCACTTTCTCCATGTACTAAAAAGATTAAGCACATCCTCCCATTTTTTTACTTTTCCCTGTGTCTTATAAATCAGAAATTATTTGGAAAAACTGGTGAAGAATTTTGCCACACAACTGAATAAAACATCTTGCCTTCCTTCAGCTGTCTATTCACTCTCTCACTAAAATAAAATAAGGTGATTCCCCACCCTATGCTACCCATCCCATTTTCTACAATGAATTTTCAAATCAACACAACAGAATGACATGATTTAGGTCTATTCCTTCAGTTTCATACTTCTCGTTAAGAACCAAAGAAAATGTCGATTCAAAAAGATGCTTTAGCAGGTATCTAATTTTAAGTCCATGGAAATGATCATGTGGATTTAAAATTCAACTGAGCATCTCGCAAGACTGGAATAATTTAAAAGTGCAATTTTGTGACTCTGAAGCACTCCTGTATTTGCTTCACTCTTGCACTTAATCCAAATGATTTTATTGGGAATAATACAGCAGGAATGCAATTGCAGAACCAACGTATTACAGAAATCTTTAAGGTCAAGAACTGTTACTTCCATTTTTAACTTGTCTGAAGTCACAGACAGAAACTGTGTTATATAAATCAAGCTAAGAAAAGCACACCTGATTTCAACAATGCAGGGTTTTCAGATTCTATACACTTACATCTATTTTCTTCTGGAGATTTAAACTTCTTACAATTTTCCTTGCTAGATGAAGTGCATGATTGTCATCCAAAGCATAATGATCTGTTACTCCAGATTTTCTGTGTATAAATAACAATAGCAACAAGAATACTTAGGCAAAAAACATAAATCTGGCCATGAAAACGTGCAGTTTTAAAGCTTCTAAGACCTTAAAAATTTTGGTTTTGTATTTAAAATATAGATGCTATAATACAGCTGTGTTTTGTTACGAAGTTTAAAAATAGAACTCATACCTGACCTTTTCTTTGAAACAGTACATTCAGATTATCAGACCAATAAAATGGCAACTCCAGGCATTAAAATGTCTAAATGACACAATAAATTATAATAAGCATTGCTCGAATGAAACAAAAATTCATTTGAAATTATAAAGAAAAACATGTTCAGAAAAATGGCATGAACTGCCCCTCAAAAGAACTCTTTATTCACTTCACCAAATTGAAATAAAAAATAAGCAGTTATTGTACAGCAATACCTAACTTGCTGTGCAGTAATACCTAATTTTATTTACTGTTCATTTTAGAGCTTGGAAAGTGTATAGAATTTTTTGTTTTGCTAACAAGCATTCTCTTACAAAAGCCACAAGGTCTTTTGATCTGGCCTGCAGTAAGTTCTAACTGACAGTAAGAAAGATACAGTAGGCAAAATGTATTACCTTTCTCAATATGTATTACTCTCTTAACAGTCAGTATTAAATAGTAAAGTCCTCCATATAATCCATGATGCTGCAGCATACTAGACTTGTAAGTATTTTAAAGTAGTAAATGAAGAAAACAACATCCTAATAAAAGTAACAGAAGGTAATTCTGCCACTCTAACAGTAAAATGAACTATCCGCACCAGATAAGAACACAGAAAATCCTAATTTTCAAAATCTAAATACAGCTAAAAAAGATCTAAGAATAAATAAAATAAAATAAAATAAAATAAAA
>JAWWEV010000095.1:25830674-25851212 GCA_035583235.1 Hafferia zeledoni
CATACAATAATTCAGTAATAATAATTTTCTTTAAAGAGCATTTCAGTAGCATGTAACTACTCAGATCAAGTATGATCAAGTATGATCAAGTCTCCATAAGTACCTGCAATGCACGACCTAAATCCCAGATCTGTGAAATCTTAGACCTGATAGGGTGAATGAGACCCTTCTTAAAACAAAGTAGTATCATTTAATGCATTGTTAAAAAAAAACAAACCAAAAGACTTCTTGTTGCAATTCCACTCTATGGTAACTCCTTTGAAAAGAATTCCTTGAGAGCTGGTGAAACCATTATTCATCACGCATGGACAGTACAGGAGTAGAGTATGAGACAAGGGAAGTGAAAACTATCATCCCTTCCAAAACAGATTCCAGTGTTCATGTCTAAAAACTATGCACACTAAATATACAGATATATAAATATATATTCTCAAACACATTGTCTTCCAAACTGTCTGGTTTGCAAAATTAACTATAGATATCTCTTTGGTAGTAGAATTTTTGCTTTGAAATTTGAATTACCCATGCAATATAAAGATACGAAATTTTCATACTAATTAAGGAAGTTTTTGTTACAGACATAATTAACTTCAATCTCCATTAAACAATGAGCAGCAAACATACTTTTAACAGAAATGAGGAAGATTTCTTCAGTGAAAGGGTTATGCAGCATTGGAACAGGCTGCCCAGGGCATTGGTTAAGTGAAGGTATTAAATGCATACAGATATGGCACTAAAGGGACATGGTGTAGTGGTGGACTTGGCAGTGTCAGGTTAACAGCCAGACTCACTGATCTTTAAGGTGTATTCTAACATAAGCGATTCTATGCTTTGATTATATGATTTTATTCTACAATTTATGAAATAATTACATACATCTCTCTTTATGCAGTTATGACATATAGTTAATCACTGTTTAACTTGGCAGAAATCTGAATAGAGCACTGATTTCTTTTAGCACAAAAATCCAGAGACTAATTTCATTAACTTTTATAAAAATTGGTTTTCCCCTTTTCCATAGAGGTGAAGTTTTCGTTCTCCAAATCACAGAACTGGCACTGTGGACTCAGTCAGCAGCTCTGTGAGATTGCCAAATTTAACTCCCTTGCTCAAAGCAAGGTCAGCCAGAGAAAATCTGCTAATGACCACAAGTTCTGAATATTTCAAGGACTCCACAACCTCTCTGGACAGCTTGGTTTGGCATGATCACCCTTGCAATCAAAAACTGTTCTCCTACAACTAAACAGAACTTTCTATATTTCAATCTGTGCCCTGTAGCCTCAACCCATCACTGGGCACCAGGGAGAAGTATGGCCCTAGTTATCTTTAGTCCCCACCATGAGGTATTCATACACACAGATGGATTCACCCTGATACATCTTCTCACCAGACTGAAAAGTACCAGCTCTCTCAGACTCTCCTCATTTCTCAGATGCTCCAGTCCCTTCTCATGGACCTTCACTTACTCACTCAAGCAAGTTCATGTCTTTCTTGGTCTGGAGAGCCCAGGGCTTGACCTAGCAGTCCAAATGTGGCTTAGGAGGGCTGAACAGATGGGAAGGATCATTTTCTCCATCACCTTCCCACATATGGCAGCGCAACAGAGCATTCTACAAAAGGTAGCTTATATAACAGTTGAAGTTATTTAAAGTTAATAGTAGAAGTTATCTTAGAGTTCATTAAACTGTAACAGACTGCAACTAAGAGCCTTGGCAAGTGGGCATTTTCAAAGAAACTCTGTTGAAGCTACTTCAGCTAGAACTTATCAGAAGTAATGAACACAAACTTCAGATATTATGTGCATTTCCCATAAGAGATGAGGCTGATATGTAGAAAAGTCCACCATACATAAATACACATTAGTTTCACAAACTTTTCCTTCTTTTTACCAAACTTTCTTCACCTCTGAGCACAGAAAGTAGCAAATTTTCATTCATTAATGAAGAATCACAGGTTTCTGAAAACAGATGAAGAAGCCTGAGCTACCAAGCAGTGCTGCCAAAGATGAGGATACAGATACCTTCATCTTGAGGAAGTGCAGAAGAATGGCCCTAAATGTTACTACTACTGTGACACTTCTCTTCTGTCAGGTTCTATCTGTTCGTGAAGTCATTACTCCCCACTCTTCTGAAAAGAAGGCCAAGGAAACTTCCATTTCAGATGATGGACTAATTATACCTGCAATTCATGTATTTTTACCATACACATCTCAAGACTAATTATAACTAACATCAGGGATTCTCTTTCACTTCCTCAGAATGTTTTGTTTTAGGCAGGTAAGCAATAAAATCCATCCAATTTTCTTCATATAGGAAAGACATTTTGGAGAACAGAGTTTATACAATAATGGCTACAATATCTGCTACAGCATGGAATGGCAGTTTCCACGGGAGTCTGAAGTAATTTTGATGCTTAGAAAAGGCAAGTAAAATATTTTCAGTGAGAATATGAAAAGCTCTACAAAACAGAAAAGCTGACAGGTAGCGATATTAAAGTTTGATCTATACGCCCAAAGATAAGGATCATTACATCTGCAGGTTACTAAGGAACAAATTAAATTGGAGGATAGTTGTGAAATCTTCCTCTGAAAAGGGTGAAAAGTTTTTGAAGTGTCTAACTTCACAACATCCTTTCAGTCACTGACTTTCCTAGTCAAGTCTTCCCTTGAAGGCCTGACCCAGGTCACCCTTTTTCAGCTGCCTATACGGGCCAAAGTCTCATGCGCTGCATCTCAGTGATACACAAGTACTACCTAAACTCCCTTGTGAAGTTAAATGATTGCCAACCAGATGAGAGTCTGGTTCCCCTTTGTCAGCTTCCCAGCCAGCTTCCTGGGTATTACGGTATTAGCTGCCTTTTTGCACCTGCATAATGCTTGAGCTTGAAAGAAACTGACTTTGAGTAAGTTCTCCAGGACACATTACTCAGTGCACCCATGAGGTCTCCTAGGAACTGCAGAACATTTCCAGCTCTAACACAGCTCCTTACAGGAGTGCATTCAGGGTACACAGAACTCCCCAGCAGTCTTGCCAATGGACATTCCACGCACTTTCTCAGGTCCTTTAGATTTCCTAGCTGGGCTTGTGCAACAAATTAACTCTGTACCCGAGCAAGCCCCAGAGGCAGTGCTGTCTCTCTATATGCCGCTGGCTCTAAGCCTAGAAACTGTCCTGACCCTCAGAGAGGTTTGTACTTACACAGCTCAGGTGCTCCTGCAACAGGGTAGTTATTCTTAACATAACCAAGCTACTAACTCTGATGTAAAAGGGTCATTTCTTTCATCATACTAATTTTCTTATGTCAATAAAAAGATGTATGAATCACACTGTGTTACTCACTCAACTGTTATTCTTCTTAACTAATATCTTCACTCATGTTTATGCCACTTACCACCAAGAAACTCCAAATATATAAATTACAGTGCTAACTTCACAAAAAATTACTTAATTTTGAGGAGTATTTGTCTTTCTTTACCTATAAACAACAAGCTGAAAAAGACTAATACAAGGTAAAAAAGAACAGAAACCTCTGTAAGACATTTGAAACAATTATTACAAAAGAAATTTCAACAGCCAAATTCTAATGAGCAGTAAATAAATCAGCATTACATTACACAGTTTTTATTAATCACTTCATCTGCTGTTGCTGATTACTTTGCTCTTCTTGCCAACTTGGAAAGGCTACACTGAAATAATAAATTACTTAGAAGTAAGTGCTTTGTTTTATTAGGGTAGACAATGAAGCATCCCTGTACTTAAGGGTGTGCTTCCCATGCCCCTGTCTTCCATATGCCAGTAACATTCTGAATTTATTTAACACACTCTGGAAGAGTAAATAGCATTTCCCACCCACAGGAAAGAATCTTTTCCCTCATGGTAAGACTTTGAGTTTTCTTCAACTGCATAAGAAGTTAAAAGCCATTTATACACTGAAGTTTGGAGGAAAAAATAAAGGTATGAAATGCCAAATCCACTTTTAACATCAAGATGACACAGTGGGGAAAAATTCACACTAAAGTAAAGGAAAAGAATGCAATGCAAAAACATGCAGTGGAAAGGAAAGCAGTGCTACACAAGTAAACACTAAATTACATTACAGGATAAGTTCTTCATGCTTTCAGTGAAATTAACACAATCATAGAATAGAATCATAGAATCATGCCTTAGAACAGGTTAACAAATATATCTGTCAGTGGTTATCTTCCCATGGTTTAATGAGTCATGCAGTATCTTTCAAGCATCTTAAGTGTTGAAGTAAGTGACTCCAATAGACTTCATCTCCTTACAGGAATCACTGCAGCAGTATCTTCATTAACAATGCTGTTACAAAGTGATTTCTCTGCTTGTACAATAGGACAAATACCTGACTATTTTGAAATAGCAAGTTTATTCAGTCACCATTCATTGAGACTAGAACAGTTGTGATGGGTGATGCTCTAGCTGCTAGTTCTAGCACTAACATTTATTACTGGAAATACATTTCTTCTCATAAAGCTTGTGTTAAGTCAAATAATCTTTGTCAGCAGAGACTATTACTTGTACCAGTATAAAACCGAGTCTACACTTGAACATACATGTTTCTAAGATTATGAATCCCATTCAAGCACTCCTTTTTCTTGGGAGTCAAGCTACTGTAATGTTACAGCTGTGTTATACTGCAGTATTTTCACTCACGAATTCCACTCTGAGTTCTGCAACAAAGCAAGTTTAAATTCACGGAAGTTTTTCAGGTCAGTTTCCTTAGAAACTATGTCCTTACTAAGAAAGTAAGAAAACTACTCGAACTCCATCATAAGTGCATCTACTCTGTCTGTAAAATGACATAAAATACAGCTGATCAGTCCTGAAGATCTCTGATTTTGACTTTGAGATAGAAACACATCACTGTAATTTTTTAATTTCACATCAAACCTAGAGACTTGAATACAGAAACCATTTTTAGCATTGGCAATCTAAAAGCAGTACTATAAAAACACCTTAATAGAGTCTGATTTATATATATACATCTAACAGACAGAAGAGACTTAATTTAGGACATAAGAATTCAGATACACTTAAAAATGCAAACTAAACCATGGAATACCTGGAAATATCTCACCACGACATGTCTCAATTGTTTAAGCCCTACAATTATTGCCGTATGACTTTGGAGGGGGGCTATGTCACTAGAAATGTATGTAACCTTACCAGTGGTGGCCCTCCCAGGAATATTGTTCCTTGTTTGCCAACAATAATACTTTCATCAGCCATTGCAGGTACGTATGCTCCTCCTGCTGTACAGGATCCCATTACTACTGCTATCTAGTGGGAAAACAAAAACCACAAGTTAAAGAATTGTTCAATTGTTTTACTGATTTTAGTACAAGTCACTGGACAGCTCTGCAAGAATATTTTTTCCTAACAGAGTGAACTGTTTCACGTTTCAGCTTTTCTTTAAAAAACAGGGAATCTCTCTAGTGTTCAACAGTCTTTTAAACTATGATCTTCAGTCCACCCTGATGGAAAATTCAAGCTATGTACATGATATGTTTGAAGAGACACACATTCAACAATGAAATTTCTTTTTACTGATAAACGGTAAAAGGTTGAAACCTAGAGGTTGCTCCTGGTATTTATGCTTAAGTCAGAGCTTCAGTTGTTGCTGATTGGGATAGTTTCACCAACGTTAATATCTTTCCAAGAAAATTCCTCACATCTACTAGTATGTAACTTCAGTTCTCCAATGGATCGACTAATTAACTCTGCCCCTACAAGGCATTTCACTATAGGCTTCAACACAAATAATCTCTGCTTTATCCGTTCGCCTGATTTTCAGATGAACATCTACTCAATGGACATCTTCTACCTTATTACTGTAATAAAACTGACTTGACCCCAGATATGATCATAAAAGTGAAGTTTCTCACTTAATTTCTCCTTCAGGACAGCACCTGCAAAGGCCCTTCTAAAACACTTGTAGAACAGAAGAAAAGGAATACTCATATGAAAAAGGCAGACAGTAAGAAACATTTCTTTTCACTACCACACATATATTCACAAAAAACCCTGTAATGCCCCCTGAAAATAACATTATTTTAAGTTTGTTTCAAGATGCTTCTCAAGCAACATCAAGTAGAGACCTCTGTTAAAGAATAATTAATGTTTATTCTTAAAAGAAAGCAGCACACAGAAAAATGAAACTTCCAAATCACATAACCTGAATCTAAAGCAGGAGTAAATGAACTGTGTTGGCCAGCTATCATCAAATCAAACAGCTTTTTAACCAAACAGTTTTCAGTATCTTAAACTATATTCTGTTATATGATTAAGTTGTAGTATTTCTGTTGTGCATTTAAAAAATAACTTCTGGTAAATACAAAAATATTATGCCTCTAAAATTGAGGAAACTTGGAAAGTTTATCTGATGTTTTTCCCCAGGATTTGTGTGGCTTTTTTCTACTCTTAATTTTACCATGCTTATGCTGAAAAATGTGTCTGCATTTAAACTTTAACTCAGGCGTTATTTTTTCCAACATAAAAATTGGTATATGTATACTCTGGAAAAAACAAAACCTACTTGTTATCTAGCAGAACCTGAAACTCTCAAATAACATCCTGCTTTCTGACTTCATTCTCTGACTTATGCCATAGGAAATCATTGACAGGTGCAATAAAAATCAACAGAGTTGAGTGCACATACAGTATTTCATATCCACTGATCAGCTCCCCATTTTAACCATGCAGCCTATGAGTGTGAGAGCTCAGGAAGCAGCTAATGAGAAGCTAATCACAGCTTTCTGATTCACAGCCATAGAGACAACAACACAATTTAAGCTGCAGTAGGTGTATAAGAAATTAGTCACAGGTAAAAGTGGAGTGGTAAATTAAAAACACCATCAACAACTGGTAAATAAAAAAGGAAATAAAGCAAGCACTTTGAGGGCAAAACTGAGAAAAGCTAATGAACTGATGATACAGACCTTCACACAGGTCACAATACAGAACAGCAGGTAGAAAACTATCAACATCCAGACTTCCACGTCAGAAGAATTAACAAGAGTGGAAATCTGAGAGCATAACTTAACACCATTTTCTAATGAAACATGCTGTCAGATAGGGAAGATGGTTCTAGCTACCACAATCAGTTAGCACAGGATCAATAATAGAATTACAAACGTTGATAGTGCCTTTTTGAAATGAAACAAAGAATAGATGTATCTCCCAAACAAAATACACCCTTATTACATCCTTCAAATATAGGAAGTACTTCAGTAAACACTTTTCCTGGTCTTCCATAAACATTTACAGAAAGATAAAGTTTCATCAGTGTCATAACAAAGAGGAATGTGTTTTATTAAAAGGCACATCTTTCTTACACTTAGTTTTTATTGTACAGGAGTACAATTACTCCTAATACAACACTATACAGTAATTTGAAAGAAAAACAAATTCAACTTTTTATGTAACTTTATAAATGCATTAAATAAGTTTCAAGATATTCTGGAAAACCCCTGTATGACTTTAGGGCCGGTCATTTATACAAAGGTCCTGCCTAATATCAGCAATTTCAGCCTTGCAAACTGAGTATACATATTCACCTTTGACATAACATCTAAAAATCATTACTGTTCTAGCAGATCATGATTGAAGTCTCTAGCAAAAACAAAGCTTTTCAAAATTTCTCCTAAAAGCTTCTCCAGCAAAACATCACCTTCTCTTTATCACCCCATGATCATGTTCCAGAAAAACACTAGGACCAATTTTATTCACATGTATAAACATAAAATACAACCTAGACCTGTAAGTAACTGCAGGATGACCACCTTACAAAGTGTCTTTTTTCCTAAATATTTTTGTTCTAACTAAACACTGCTTTTCTCTGGAGACCTACCTAATCACTACAATTGCTCCACTTCTACTGTTGGAAAGAACTGCAGAGGGTATGTCATACCTCCTAAAGAGATTTAGAAACTTCAGCCTTGGATTTCTCTGGAGGCAATGGATTTCAGGATTCTTTGGTAGAGGAAAAAATGGTTGAATGTTTGAAGTCTGACTTGCTTCAAAAATGTGCCAAAAGGTTTCAAGGCAACAAATTTCCTTTAAAATAGTGCAAAGACAATGTCATTTAAGGAGTCAGATGGAATACTGTATCCTTGACTGGTACACCTGCTCCACTTTGGAAGGACAGAGTAGCTTCTACTACCTCCTTCCAATGTGAAGAAGCTCCTGTCTAATGGCCAGCAGAGTCAGTTGTGCAAGTGACTGGAATCATGCCCCCTCAGCCCCTAAGGTAGAATCCAGGGGATTTTATTCAGTGCGGAAAAGATCACTGGATAGTGGGGTTTTGGTGGGTGTTGTGTCATAGCACTGCCATGCACTCTGGGTGTGTGACAGCACACCAGCAGATAACCTGAGAAGAACTAACTGCTGTGATATGTAACTCAGGAGAACCTCAAAGCACTTTGCAGACACCCACAAATCGAGCTTTTTAAGGACAATGACCAGCTTTTCCAGGCTTTCAAAGTGTGGTGGAGAATTTCTTTTTCTTGAAAATAAATACTGTCATTGCAAGTTTTACAGTATGTGTGACCTCCTTCTCACTCAAAATAGATTTTGCTGTTCTCATTGCATAGGAAACAAGTGATGAATAATTTTTTAATGTTCTTTATTCCTCAGCTCTCATTGTAATCAGTAATAGATTAATCTGTCAGAATTGTATACACCACTGTTAGCCCTAAAAGAGAACCTGGATTTATGATCATAACTTCTTTTTGCTCCGAGCACTTGTAGATGTCCATAAAGAATTCAGGCTTCAAACAATGCCTTTATTTATTAATTTATTGTTTTGTTGGAAGGTTATATGTACTTTCCCCTGGTAAGCACAACGAGCACTGCAGGATCAAATGAACTTTGCTGTGCGTCATGAGGGAAGCCGTATGCTCTCCCTCAGGATCAAAGAAAAAGAAGACTAGTTTCTGAGAACTGTGGTTGAGAACTGGAAGATTTGATAAGTTCCTCACAATTTGCCTTTTTTAACTTATATTAAGGTCTGTTGCTGCAGTCTGTCTCCTTCATGTCAAAAAAAGATATGAGATCTGTAAGACAAGATGAAATAGAACCGCCAAAGGTAAGGAACACTTTCTCCAGGAAAAACAGCTAAGCTTGAATTTTTTGTTCTGCAAAAGGGAGTATGGGGCAGGTATATGAGGGCTATAAAACCATATGAAGAGGCTTGAAGCTGACTGACTAGACAGCAACTGTGTAGGAACTACCTGGTTGTTTTTGTGTAGTGTTTCATTATTTGGAAGAGGTTAACTTCAAAGACTGTGGATTCCTCCACCCTCCCTGGCAGTTTCTCACACTTCCTTGGACAACTCCCTTACAGTTTTTATCCTGTTACCTGCCTTCCTCAACTCCACTGGGACCTTACACTCTGTCCTCTACTTCCACTGCTGCAATGGCTGCCCATCAGCAGTCACATCCGCAAACATTTTACACTCTTCATGAGTAATAGATCCAGAAGTTCACCTCCCCAACACACTCCCTGCATCAAAAAATTGATCCCTATGTATTCCTGAAAGAACTACGACACAAAATCACTTCTGAATCCAGAAACTGTGACTAATAGTCATTCTATGCATCATTAATGCCTTAGAAAATAACCTCCCTATTAGGGCAGTTTTATCATAAAGCCCATCAGTGTATAAAATGGATATATAAATATACACATTCCCCTCTTAGTAGAAAGTATGTCTCATTTACTAGTCACCATCAAAGGGGTCCTCACCTTCACAATGTTGATGCAGGATAATCAACTGTTCCAAGAGACTTCCTAGTGCTTCCTCAAATGGCCCTCATACCACACTGTCAAGTCCATTTTATTCCCACTCCAAGACAGGAGCAGGTAGGTCAAGTCATTAACACTAACACTAAGAAAGAAGACAGCTTCTTCAAAACTATAATGACTTCTTGAGGACAGTTACTGTGTTTACAGTTCTTTTTTAATGCCCAGACTGGGCCACCAGGTTACCACAACACAGTGCTGTCAAAACAAAGCACGGATACAAGCCTTGAAAACAGATAATGACAGCAAGCGTAAAAACTAATTGGTACACTTAATTCCTAGGTAAAAGCAAATTACCTGTGGAATCCCTTGTGAGGACATGACTGCTTGATTATAGAAAATACGGCCGAAATGATCTCGATCTGGAAATACTTCTGCTTGTCGAGGTAAATTTGCTCCTCCTGAATCCACTAGAGTGAATGAAAGCATATTAACATGTCTTTGAGTAGTGTTATGCTCTTAAGTTGTTGGTAAAGTATCTGCATGTTACTTAAAATATACAGCACTTACTATCACTAACACTAAAAATAATGTCATGGATCTAGGTATATTATGACATTCTTCTTGGGGGTAGTGGGGAGGTAGAGAAAGAAATGAAATAGTAAACAACTCCTGCCAAAATCACATCCATTCCAATAATTTTCATGCAAAATAAACTGAGAGGTGCTTGAAGATGCAATGTGCCTCCCTATCCAAAATTCTAAACTCACGTTACTGCAAAAGTGTTACACTAAGAACACTTTCAATGTACAATTTTAACTCAATTTTTCTATTGCAATACTGCCACAAGTTCCAGAAAAAAGCAAGACTAACCGACAATGAGTTCAAAAGGTGCAGCATGTGTACTTTCATACCTTGATTATACTTCATTCTGAAGCCCTTAAACTATCTTTACGAAGACTCATTTATTGTATGTTCTTGCCCCATGATGTGCCCTTCAGCTTACAGGTTTCCAACAGCAGCTACCTCTCGCAATTAATGAAAATACATCCTGACACGAGATGTCTCCAAAGATATAAACAAAGTTTATTCTAGTTATTTTAACAACCTAGATAAAAGTTAGCCCTCCCCTTTCCTCCAAGACACTTTCTACGGCAATTCCACATAATCTACACCTACACTATCCCTGTATCCACCCCACTGAAAGTTTCAAGTTCATACTTCTGATCCTTCTGTTGGTATTATTTGCATGCGTGGCCTGCCAGCAGGGCAAGAAACTACAAACACTTATGCTGGCCAGGATCCACATTTATGTTCCATTTTTAACTAACACTGGCAAACCTATAGCAGCCCCTCTGCTGCTATGTAAGCTGCTAAGCTAAGCCAAACAGGTAATAACTCACTCTGTCTTTTTGAATAGAGACAGTAGAATGGTCTTTCTCCTCTGATACTGACGTCCACAAAACACACTCTCCTACCTCTGTCTGTCAAATTTGAATGAAATTGGCTAATAGGTTCAAAAGTTATTAGACTGGGAATTGAGTCTGATAGAAAGACATTGGCAGAAACATCTTGGATTTGTTTAAAACCAATCTAAGAAAATACTACTAGTAATATAAACATATTTGGTACTCTGATCTTAATCTTTAATAAAAGTATACACATGTAAAATTAACAGGAAGGTTTAGCTAAATACTGATGCAGTGGACTAAAGTCAAAATGAAAAATAATACACAATTAGAATTCTGCTTCAGTAAAATTAATCTCAAATTCTAAAGATCTGTTCATCCAAACTATTAATGAGGCTATTTTTATTTTTTGGCATATTCCCTTATACAGCTACTTGCTCAACCAGAACATACTTTTTAACTGTAATTTGAATTGACTGGATGAGACCATAGGAAAGATTCGTGACAGAAGGGAAAGGAAGAAGTGATACAGTGTTAACAGCTACATCTGTGTCTTATGAACTCAGTCCTACAGCAGTGCACAAAGTAGTGCTGAGAACCCTCCAGTTAAGACGTGCCACCAATCTGCAGAGGTAACACATTAATGGTGAAAGCATATTTGAATATGTATGCCTAAAACACACTCATGGTTGCTCAAATCTGGGGACACATGAGCTGTCCTTAACACAGGACAGTTGCTATTTCTGCAATAGGACTTACCCAAATAAAGGCAAGGAAGATGATTTTGCATTGCAATTTCTTGAGCACGTAAGTGTTTCTTAACAGTGATGGGATAATAGGTACCACCTTTGACAGTTGCATCATTTGCAACAATCAAGCACTCCACCCTAAAAACAAAACAAGTTTATGAGAGAGAAAAATATCGCATAACTATGTATTTTGGTTAAGAGCTGCAACATGCCAAGGACTCTTGAAGCCCTGATGCCCTAAGAGAGCACTTCTTGCCTGCATTCTGTCAATTGCATGCTTTAACAGCAGCCTCAGCATTACAATGGCCTGCTCCATTATGCTGTATAGCACCATAACTAATTTCAAGAATAGTCTTTGACATACTCTGAGCAAGTAAAACTAATTTTTAGACTAAAATACACTCCTGTTTTTTGCAAATGGCTTTACAAATGGCACTAATCTTTTTCCTTCACTGGACACCAGGAACTCCATGTGTGTTCTGCATTAATATGGGATACACTAACTAAACAAAAAACCCAAACCAAATCCAAACAAAAAGAACCACCACAACACACACAAAAACACCAATCAAAACAATTCACTTCCTTTTAGCTAAGACTAAACAAAGTGAGTTACCAACCTTGTTGATTTTTTGGGTGTCATTTAGAAAACACTAAAAATGCTAACAGATTAACACTGGACATTGAATAAAGTTGCATCTTCTTTTTCATAACATCGATAATGTAGATGACTGGAAGCCCTTACCCAGATACTCGCCCAATGCCTGTGATAATGCCTCCTGCAGGTACCTCTTCATTACCATACAACTGGTAACCAGCAAACTGGGAAAACTCCAAGAATGGAGAACTGAATAATGACATATAAAATGAAATTTTAAAAAGTAATTGGCTATATTTGTCATTGGAACTCACTTAAAAGGTTCAATTTTAAAAATGAAGTTTTTTTTTTTAAATATATTACTATTTCAAAGAACATTTCTTCAAAATTTCAATGGTGTTACTTGCCAGTGCTTACAGAAACTAAGGAGAAATGAAGCATGTTGTAGTACTTACCTGCAAAAGAGAACCTGAAGTGTTTTTTTAAAAAAAGGAAGTACCTACCCGGGATCAATAAGTCTGTCAATTCTCTCCCTGGGTAACAGCTTTCCTCTTGATGTGTGAAGCTTACGAGCTTTTTCTCCACCTCCTGTGATACAAGAGTAAATTGTCACATTCTCTACTGACACAGATACATAAATCTCCCCTTATATTAAAACTTAGAATGGAAGCACTGACAAGTTCCCAGTTTTTCAAGTATGGACCTTAATAATGAATTTAATAAATAATGGTTTCCACTTCAAACAGATTTAAGGTATTGACAAAAATGCTTCTTTTTAGAACATTTTCTATTTCCCCCCTCATTTTTCATATTTACTCTCAAGATAAATATGTTAATACACATAGTTGTCTGAAACTTTCCCCCACTGCTTGGCAACGAACAGGAGGGCAGAAAAGACAAAAGCAAAAGCACAGCAGAACTTCAGAAAATATTATTCCCTAGAACTGAGAATAGCCATGCTGAATTCAATCTTGAATGACCCAACATCATCTGGATTAATTTCCTTAGATCACACCAAAACTGTAAGCAGACTTCAGACACAGAACATTTAATACCAAGTTTATATTTGTTTCATTTCAACCCTTCACTCAAAGTCATCCTGAATCACACCTTTTGCTCTCTAGAGCCTTGTGTCATTCGATACTTAAGATGTGTTGACACACCTCAGCCTCTTTGTAACAACTTATACAAACATTGTGTCTCTGTGTAGACAGATCACTGATCCACCTTATCACTCTTAAAATTGTCTCCCTGTCCAAAATAAAGAAGGAGCTATTTTGCTAACATTTCTCCTTAGCCTCCAGGATTTTTTTGTCAGCTAGGAATTTATGAAACAGAGCTTTTAAGCCTACCTTTCAAGTCCTTTCTCCCACTCCATCTCCTTCCTAGATCACTACACACATCATTTCCTACCCATTCGGCATGCCAAAGTCCACAATTTATGTCCCATTCAGCCTGTTCATTAGGTCTGCATACCAGCCTAAGTCATAATCTTGCAATTCTTTCTATACAAGTTTCCTGTGATACAGTATCTCCTATCCACCCACAGACCTACTACTATTACCCATCTTTTTAACATCCT
Source organism: Hafferia zeledoni (assembly GCA_035583235.1). Lineage (NCBI taxonomy): Eukaryota > Metazoa > Chordata > Aves > Passeriformes > Thamnophilidae > Hafferia > Hafferia zeledoni. Next base: position 25,844,775 of record JAWWEV010000095.1, read on the forward strand.
ACATAATAACTACCTTTTCTCTGACCTCCATCTTGCCCTTCTCATTTACATTGAGCAAAGCTGCAAAAATAATTTCCATCCTGTGACTTTTGTCATCTCTGTGCACGCCTTCTCTTCACACACTAATCATAAATAGTTGCTGCCCAGGTCCAGTAGCCACTCTATTGAACATGCCCCTTCCAACATCAATACACTCTACCCTGCACTAGCCTCCATTCTTCATTGAAAAGCAGTGTCCTTGACAAGAAAACAAAGTTAGAGACATTTAATTTGAAATATTTTCCTTAATTTCTACGTTACAGCAATGTCTATACCACTGTGACTACTGATGAGCTATCATCAGTCACAGGTACTAAATCTACCTCACTTGCTCCTTGTGCTTCCTATCAGAAAACCATCTGCTGTAATTTATCACAGCCTGTAAATTCTTTGGGGCAGGGACCACCTTCCTGTAGCGCAGCTGGGGATTACTCAGTAGACTGAGACATGGGTCCACAAAAGCCCTACCCACTGAAGTAACAGCTAACAAATATGAAGCATTCATTATAAAGATCTCAAGCAAGAACTCACCCTCTGACAGACAGCTTTTGCAACAAAATGTAAAGATGTTGCACATATCCTTCAAAAGTGTTCAGGGCCAGTACCTAATTCCTCTCATATACTTCAATGACAGGCAAAGCAATTTCAATCAATGTCACTCAAAAACGTGTATTAACACCCTGGTAGAGCTCACTTAGATGGAGGAAAGATGAAGACTAAATTCTTGTCCTGTCATTGTGTAACAGGCATGAACAGGCAAACACACAGCACTGAAGAAGGCCACAATCACTAACTCATGAACCATGCAGTGAACTGTTGAACAATCTCTACACTCACAAAAGACACAGGTATTCCATGGGCTTCAGCATCTCCTCAAGAAATCCTGGACATTTGTTACACAGTAAGTAAGAAAAAGCACTAAGCACAAAAGCTTAACTGTGCTCTGTTCCAAAGTTGTAGAAGAAATTGCATTATATAAGAAACGGTATATGAAAAGACAAATCAGTATCATATGATAGTCATAATAAGAAGGGGAAAATTAAAGCTACATGCTCAACCTCTGGCAGCACAGGTAAGCACTTATGAAATAGTTTCTTTTATTGTCTCCATTAATTATAGTGTTACAAGTCAAAAAGAAGAAACAGATTTAAATCTTTCAAACTACTATAGACTTGCTTCTCTCTGCCAGCACAACTACAGCCACCAACACAAGGAGGGCAAAGGTCTTGAATCCCCATTCTTTATCAGATGCATGCAAAAACATACTGATAAAGCATCAGGAAAAGGCTGACGTACTTAATGCCTTCTTTGCCTTAGTCATTAAGAGACCACCCTCTGGACACCCAGCCCACTGAGTTGAAAGACAGAGGCAGGGAGCAAACTGAAGACCCCATAATACAAGGGGAACTGATTAGCAACTTGCTACACCACTCAGACTCACACAAGTGTATGGGCAAGACGGGGTCTACCCAAGGGTACTGAGAGAGCTGTCAGGAATGCTCACAGAGGCACTTTCCATCATTTACCATCAGTCCTGGAGGTCCCAGTTGACTGAAGGTTGGCCAATGTGACTACCGATCTATGAGAAGGGCTGAAAGATGATCTGTGGAATTACAGTCCTGTCAGCCTGGCCTGGGTACTGGGGAAGGCCATGGAGTAGATCGTGTTGAGCGCCATTATGTGGCACACACAAGAAAGCCAGGGTATCAGGCCCAGCTGGCACGGATTTAGGAAAGGCAACTCCTGCCTGACCAACCCAATCTCCCTTCTGTGACAGGGTGACCCACTTACTGGATGAGGGAAAAGGCTTCAAATGTTGTCTATATGTGCTTTGGCAAAGGCCTTGACAATCTTCCCCACATTCTCCTGGAGAAACTGTCTGCTCATGGCTTGGATGGGTGCACCATTCACTGGGTAAAAATACAGCTGGACAGCCAGGCCCAGAGAGTGGGGTGAAAGGACTTAAATCCAGGTCATGATTGGTCACAAGTGGGGTTGCCCAGGACTGAGTTTTGAGATGAGGGGATCACGTGCACCTTCAGTAAGTTCATAGACAACACCAGGTTGGGAGGAAGTGTTGATCGCTGGAGAGTGGGAAGGCTCTGCAGCGGGATCTGGACAGGCTGGATCAATGGGTCAAGACCGATGTGTGAGGTTCAATAAGGCCAAGTGTCAGGTCCAGCATTTGGGCCACAACAATCCCATGCAGAGCTACAGGCTGGGGGAAGAGTGGCTACACAGCTGTCCAGCTGAACATGACCCAGCAATGTGCCCAGGTAGCCAAGGAAGCCAATGGTATCCGAGCCTGCATCAGCAATAGTGTGGCCAGCAGGACCAGGGCAGGGATTTTCCCTTCATATGTGGTACTGGTGAGGCTGCCACTCAAACCCTGTGCTCAGTTTTGGGCCCCTCACAACAAGAGCAAGCTACAGTCCAGAAAGTAAGTTGTATCTGCATGAAATGATTAATGAATGACGGTTTTAGGGGGAAAATTACAAAGAACTAAAGTGCTTGTTGTGCCAAATTGAACAAATTAATTTTTTTATTCAAAAATCTAGACAATCATACTTACCTAATCTGATTTTTTCGGCATTTTCTTGTAGTTCCATTACCAGTGCTTTCATTCGTTCATAATTTTCCTGAGTGGGAAACAAAACAGAATTTTAAGTTTAGCCAGGAGTGACTGTACTAATTTTTAATAAAGAAACACAGAAAGTACAAGGCTAATTTGTCTTCCAAATCTAATTCTACCTGACTAAATAGTGTCTCTGCATTGTCTTCAAAGTAATAACATTTCCACCTATGTATTGGCTTCTCTTGAGCATTTAATAAACATGCTTCACAAAAATTCTGAGTGTGCTAGGACAGGAAAAGACTAGTTCTGAATTTCATAAACTGAAATAGAATACTCATTAAAGGGTTGAAGTGCTATTGTTCAGATTTTGTTACTTCTTCATATAGGTTGGTTTTCTTTTCAAATCTAGTTATGTAAAAAATGTGGATTCAAATCAAATGCTCTTATGTCTCTTGTAGCAAAGAGTGAATGACCTAGACCAAACGGACTTTACTAAACACTTTTTAGTTTCTCCTTATTTAGGATGAACATAATGGTAAAACAAGGGTTTTTAAAAAAAAAAAAAAAAAGTCTGGTCTTCTTGCCATTATACCTCTAGAAAAACAGACTCATAGTTCTGAATATGAGTGATCCAGTACTGAGTTCACCATTTCTATTAGACTTATCCAAAACTGTGTGCTCATTATATCAGAGTTTTTTCCCAGTTCCTTAGGAATCTGAAGGTATTAGTCAAGCTTAATTTGTTGGGTTTTTTTCCAGACATATTAAGAACTATATTACCTTTTTGAAAAGTGTAACTGCAATAAAAGAACATGCTGCATAAAAAGATCATATTGCTTTTTCTAATTCTCATTTAGATGACGGTTGAGTTTACTCTGACAGAAAAAAACACCTGGTGACTTTTCAAATTCATATACACTTGAACACTCAGACTTAAGGTTTTCCCTAGAAGCTGCAAATGTTGCAGTTAAGGTTCTTCAATACAGGCTTAGGCACTGAAAGGCACAAAGATACGAAGCAGAGAGAAAATAAAAACATGTACAGAGGCACCTCACATTCAAACTGGTTTAGTTGCATAGGGACTTTGAAAAGAATACATTTCTCCCCCTTCGTAATCGCTACAAATAGATTAAAAATACTCTACTGAAAGCTAAAAAACATATACAGTGAAAACAGGCCTAAGCAATTTTATCAGCTCATATATATAATTTAGAAATAAGGTCAGTATTCAGAGGTCATTCAGCAAGATCAAGGTAACTGAAACACTTAAGTCCAACTCTTGTGTCTTAGTTGGCTCTTGGGAACAGGATTCCCCAAGCACAACTGCAGTATTACCTGTGATATGGCTCACAGCCAGCACTTACATGCATTTTCTATCACGTAATTGCCAGCCAACACCTAGCACGGACAGGACATCAGCCTCAGTCATAACCAAGTCTCTCTGTTGCGAGTCCCCCTGCTGCAGCTCTGACTACTGAGGACACAGTAGGTCACCAGCCATCTCCATCTCCTCCCTCCATTCCTTTTAAGGCTGTATCATTGCGTCTATCAGATTATTCCCGTTCCAAAATCTATTCCTTTTGATAGCTTAATCAACTCTCTTCCTGCCCATCCATTGCACAGCTCCAACCAACATGTACTTCTACAACTGTTTTCCCTCCTGCTAACCTGTGAAATCACACTGCAGTGATGGTCAGACAGTTTAACCACCGGCAGAGTATCCCCAAACCCCAAGAACAAAACAAGCCACATCTTGTTAACTTGACTATGCTGCCCCTATGAGAGACTATGGACAGTAACTGTTGCCACTCAATCACATGAAGCACTGAAATAAAAACCTGCCCTTCCCAAAAGACTGTTTACAAGTTAATTTGTTTTCTCCCCTGTGAAAAATCTGTAATCCTGTCATTGTAATTCTGTACTTTTAAAAATCTGCAGTTGCTACAACGCCCAATATCATTCTGCTCAGCTGGTCTGGCTGGTCATTTCACAACACATTTTCTCTGTTTCTTCTAAATACACTCATCTTTTGCACACAGTATTGAGCTTAAAAACTCACCTTTAATATAGGAAAAAATAAAAAAGTACCTAAAATCCAGAGGATATTAAAAGAGGAACAGTAATCACAATCATAGGCTCCTTTACTAGATTCTGAATTAACAACTCATTGTAGCTACTTTGGCTATTCTACGTGAAAAATTGTGAAAGAACTTTTTAGATAATCTATAAAAAATACTGTACACAAGCACTTGTGTTGCTTAAATTCACTTAACTTCTATCATGATCTTTCATGCCTTTAATCAGAACACAGTGTTATACTATACCAAAAAGAAGAAGTTTTGAAATAATTTTGAATATGCACAGAAAAGACTCCTCTCGGAATCAAATGTGCTAGTTCTACCATGTATTTGTGGGCTCTTCATTGCCATTAATGGCAAAAAAGGCCAAGCGAAGTGGCGCCAAGCTCATTGTGGGAACTGGCCCTTGCACCAGCAGGGACTATAAAACTACTGTTAATATGAGGGTTTCCATAAATTTTGACACCAAATCCAGAGGCAAAACCTAGACTAATTCTACAGTTACTGCACAAACCAATGTAATTACTGCTACACCAGCCGAGCGGCTGTAAGAAATAATCACATCTTTAAATAGACTTTCCTTTGTTTTCCAGAATTTAGACTCACTCACTTTTAAATTACCTTTTTTTACCTATCTGGTTTGAAACACAGTTTACATGATGAGGTCAGCCTGCCTAGCTGAACGCACAGCCAGAAAGGCAAACATTGGCTAAAGAAAGCAAGACCTTCATCATGTACCTTGTGTTTGCACTGTATTACTTTTATTTCAGATGGTTAAACGCCTCACAGCAGGGACCTCAGCTCTTTATGTTCGCAAAGAGCTACTTGCACTTACACTGTTCTGTAATTTTTTTCTAGCAAATACTAACAGTATTACCTATTTTACCAAGCCTTGCTTTTCTTCTGAGGTTGAAAGGTACACAGACACAAATACAAATCTAGCAACAGTTCAGATAAGTAAACACCTTTATTAAAATATCTTTTTTTGGTATGCAAAATATACATGTACACACATATAGAGCAGCTTTGTATGTATATGTGTGTATATATATACACACACACACATAGATATACCTACACACACACACATGGATATAGATAGATATATAGGTAGATATAAATAGATGATACAGATATATAGATATAGACATAGATACACACACATGCACAGAAATTTCACAGAAGTTTCAATCACCTAACTTCTGTCCCAAATTTGGTTTCTGCAAAAAGAGCACAGACTCAAACATGGAAACAAAGGATAAGAATACGTATTGTCGCTTCACTTGCTATTTGGTATTTGACCTGGAACAAACATGAAAACAAAGGCACGTCCTTCTGTCAGTTTTCATCCACACCTAAAGCCACGCTTTACTCAGCCTAAGTGTAAACACGATTTTTATCTGGGACATGATATTAATAATGCTCCATTAAAAATTAATAAATTTCTATCAGCTACAACTAGTGCTCTCTACTTGTGAAGACAACTGGAGTTACACCTAACTCTTCTACTCAAAAACGTTTCTTGGAGGCATGTCCATGACTGGACAGCTATTCCACCTGTTGCCAACTCGGCAATCAATTCGCAAACAACAAGGAAACACCCAACTTGGAACCCATCGGGCTCCGCGCTCAGCCACCTACAGACGGCTCTTCTCCCTCTCACGATCAGCCCAGAATGCAGCCAGGCTGGCCTCACGATTCATCAAACAAATAAAGCTGTAAAACATCTGTGACGAGGCACACGCT
>JAWWEV010000095.1:25851312-25878644 GCA_035583235.1 Hafferia zeledoni
GGGCGGGCGCTGCGCGTGCCCGCGGGGGGGGGGGCAGCGCTTCCGCGCGCGCCCGCGCCCTGCGCCCCCCGCCCCGCAGGAGCCTCCCGGCAGCAGCGCAGCCGCACCGCGCTCCCGGCTCCGCCCGCGCCGCCGTACCTGGTACAGCGCAGAGCTCGCGTCGGGCCGCGACCCCACCGGCGCCACCGCCTCGCCGTGGTACCCGCGGGCGAGCAGCGGGCGCAGCAGCCACAGCCAGCGGCCCGGGATCCGCGGGGCGCCCACCAACATGGCTGGGCCGGGCCGGGCCGAGCCGAGCCAAGCCAAGCCGGGCAGGCCGCGCCAGGCCGAGCAGAGCCGAGCCGAGCCGAGCAGCCGCTGCCGCCGCCACTCCCCCCGGCGCAGCCAATGGGCACCGCGGGGCAGGGCCCAGCCGCGCAGCCCGCGCTGGGCACAGGCCCCGGGACAAGGGAGTGCTGGAGAAGGCCCTGTGGAAAAATTTCATGCGGGATTACGTGCTTGTGCAGCCCTTAGCCCGTCTTAGAAATTTTCTTATACAGTAATAGGGGCAGAACTTTTTAAAATCAGACCTCTTTGGTCGAGTTGCATCCTTGTTTGAAAGCTTTGCTGTTCTCCACATTCCAGTTTATTTGAAATCAAGGCCGTGTATTTAGTGAGCGAGGACACCTGAGAGTCTGATACCAAATAAGTTAAGCTGTAATCTAAAACAAAACCACAGAATGACAACAGCCCCATTAAACTACATTCAGCCTGTCACCACCACAACCAGCAGGCCTACAGGCACCCCAGTGTTGCAGCCACACGTACAGAATCACAGAACGTGCCAAGTTGGAAAGGACTCACAAGGATCGTCAAGTCCAGCTCCTGGCCCTGCACAGGACCATCCCCAAGAGTCACACCATGTGACCAAGGGTATCATCCAAACACTTGAACTCTGTCAGGCTTGGTACTGTGACCACTACCCTGGGGAGCCTGTTCAGTGCCCAACCAATCTGGCTGAAGAACCTTTTTCTAATATACAACCTAAACCTTCCCTCACACAGTTTCAGGCCATTGCCTCAGGTTCTGCTACTGTTCCCCACAGAGATCAGTGCCTGTGCCTCCTCTTTTCCTCTCATGAGGGAAGTTGTAACTGCAGTGAGGTCTCCCCTGTCTCCTCCTCTCCAGGCTGAGCAAACCAAGCGATCTCAGGTGTTCCTCATACAGCTTCCCCTCACGGCCCTTCACCATCCCCACTGCCCTCCTCTGGATACTCTGTAGTAGCTTAACACATTTCTTATATTGTGGTGCCCAAAACTGCACACAATATTCCAGGTGAGGCTGCCCCAGTGCAGAGCAGAGCGGGTCAATCCCCTCCCTTGATCAGCTGGTGATGCTGTGCCTGATGCCCCCCAGGACACCGTTGTCCCTTCTGGCTGCCAGGGCACTGCTGACTCACATTCAACTTGCCATCAATCAGGACCCCCAGGTCCCTTTCCATGGCACTGCTCTCCAGCATCTCATTTCCCAGTCCCTCTGTACATTCAGGGTTGCCCCATCTCAGGAGCAGAATCTGGCACTTCCCCTTGTTGAACTTCACATGGTTGGTGACTGCCCAGTCCTCTAATTTGTCCAAGTCTCTCTGCAGGGCCTCCGTGGCTCTACCTTACTATACCTTTAAGCATTTAAAAACTGCAACTGATATTCAAAGAAACAGAAACACAGGTACTAGAAAATAATTTATTCACATAATTTACACAGAGAATAGGACTACTTTCTTTGAAACAGAAAGCTTATATGTGATGATACAGGGTGTCAGACAACTGAAAAAGCAGCCATGCCACATCTTTGTAAAAATGCTACTCAAAGGCATTGAGATTTCACCAATATTTTTTCCATCCTTCATCATTATAAACTTTTATACAAAAACCCCAACAAAAATCATACTGTGTCCATTAAAATTAAAATTGTTCTTTAAAAAAAAAAACTGACAAAGTGCATGGAATTTACTGCAAGAAAAGAAAAAGTATACCCCCAATTAACAATGCAGATAAGGCACCATAAATCTCAATAACGAAATAGTTGATTTTTCCCCCATCTTGTAAAATTAATGCAACAGCTAAAATGTATGCAACTAAATGCAGAATGGTTATCCCCTCAGTACTCACTCGGAAGGTACTCACGGCAACTGTTTCACAGACACTCCCCCCAAATCTATTTTTCCGCTCTATGAGTGCAACTGATACACACATGCCACATGTATCAGGAAGTAAAGACTTGCAGATTTAAAACAATATCTACAAGATATATAATACATACTTTTATGTATACATTAATCTATTTTATAATGTTTACAGTAAGACTATTTAGATAAACATTTCAAGTTAAATGGATTAGGCAACGTACAAGATACCATCTGAACAGAAACTGTTGTTGGTATTTTTGGAGAGATTTTTTGGGGAGCGAGGTGGGTTGATCATATGCTTTCAAATCAGTTACTTCACACTGGGACCGTTAGTCTCTTTACTGTCACCTCTAGGAATACTGCAGCCAGTGACATTTGAGGCAGAGGCCTGCTAACATACCTTTGCAGTAACAGTAGCTTTTGTATTTTTCCTCACTGACAAAATTTTAAAGGCTCCTTCAGAAGCCTTGCCAATAAATCCTGAAAAGACAAACATTCTCAAACATCAGGTACTTAAGAATTAACTACATACTTACATTATTTATCTGCCAGTAAATGATTACCCAGTCCAAAGCTGATGATGGGTTTCAATTTACAACTGACAATACCATTTAAATATCAGTTTCATAATAAATTCTTTGTTTTGTGAAAGTACCTGCTACTATTAAGTAACAGGAGAAAAACTGAGACTACTCAATTCTACCCACTTATTCATGTGCAAGAAGGAGCTTCAGAGCAAATACTGAATCTTTCAGTTACTGCCTGACTTTGAGACTGCATACACTTCATTACCTCATCAAGCCAATCTTCCTGATGAGGTAAGAAACTAGACTAAAATCTAAAGCTACACCAGAATTTTATATCAAGTTACAGTACAAGTAGACATGCAACATGAAAAAACCCTTTAAACTGAACTGCTTTAAAGCACCAAATCCTCAAAACAACATTGTATAGTCACGGTTTAAATCCAATGTCTTTGTACTACTTTGCACAAGGGAAACAGAGGAAGTCAGCACATATACAAAAACCTACATGTAAAACCAAGGAAAAGAATGGTATCTATCACTTCTAGATATCACTTCTAAATTAGAAGAAAATTAGCCTTGATACTGGGGAACATCAATCTCTTCTTCCCCAATGCTGAACATTGCAAAGATTAACCTTGTTTTCTAGTTTCCAATACATTTTTGAGCAAGCAATCCCAGTGGGATTTTCAGGTTGGGATCTTTTAATCTCTTTAATTAAAAAGTCCTAAAAAAATAAGTAATTTGGGGATTCTAATAAAAATATGTGCAGTGCATAACATACCTATGTATTTACTACATTACTTCCAGTATTTGCTTTCTGATCTTCAAAGATTACACCACACTTAAAAGGTTCATTCCTTCTAACATAACATACTTCACAAAAAGAAGTATAGAACTCCTATAACCAATACCGAAAGCTTTAGCATTAAAATGCAAAGGGATATTTGTTACAAGATTAAACATTATTTCATTGCACTTTTATGCAAGATAGTCATGCCAGCACAAGTGAAACTACAGGCCAGCAGTTGCTGGTCTAGTCCAAAGACATCACTGTAGTGGTTTAGCTTATGTCAATATTTTGTAAGTATCCAGGTTGCTTCAGAAGGATCCATTTCATCTTTATGGTATTAATTAACAACAGTAGAATTGGCTGATAGTAAGTGCAGCATAACAAAGTTCAGAATGAAATGTACTCCTTTCTTTTGCAGTATATCCTGTATTCCTAGGTTTTTATAAAATCCATTTGCTATTCTGAATCATCCACTTCCATAAAGATGTCACTGAAAAAATACTCAGAGATTCTGGTTGGTTCTTCTTCCTTCTCTTGATCTTCAGCAAAAAGAGGTGCCTTCTGAGGTGAGTTGTTACTTGGAACCTAATAAAACAAGAGAAGATTGCTGTTAAGAGTCTTACTCTCTCTCTGTGTATGTATAAATATATTTACATATATATGTCCCTGAACTTCCTACTTATGTAGGAAGTTTTGACAAAAAACTTCACATTTTACTGAAAATGGGAAGCAAGTAGCTATACATCCCGAGAAGAAACAACTTAGCTCCCTTACAAGTTTCTTAGATATGTACAAATCAGAATTCATTCACTGGAGCAGATACCTCTCTCAAAGCATGAGTGCTACATGTGCAACCACCCACTCCTGAAACAACCAATTTGCTGTTCTTCACATCTCAAGAATGCATGGATGTTGAAAAGCAAACACATACTGTAACTGCAGCATCAGCCGCTACATGCTGCTGTTCCACAGATGAGGATGGAGAGGGAGGGGAACAAGATTCCTTATCCTCCTTAGTAGATGAAAGGGGTTTCTTTAGACTTCGTTTTGGAGTCCCAATTCGAGGCTTTTGGATCTTCCCTCTATTTCCTTTGGTATCTTCTGCAGATTCAGAACTACTTTTTTTGCAAATTAAAGATAAAAAGCCCAGTGGTTTTCGTCCACCCCTGTTCAAAACAAATACAGTCAGGATGTCATAGGATTGCTCCAAAAAAGGAAGATGTAAGTAGTATTGCAGGAGTCCAAGGCATTACACAGTAAATAAACACACACCTACAGGATATAGGAAAATTGGAAGAAAAAAGCCCCAAAAAGTCATTCTGAGAAGGGGTTTTGTATTCCTGAATATTCTGGCACAAGAGTTTTTTTTAAGAGCTACAGAGACTCTTGACAATTTTCAACCCTGAGAACAGGAACCTACTGTTTGCTATTAATCCACACCACATAACAAGCTACCAGACCTTCAGAAAGCAATTCCAACAGGCCTTGAGACACACTCCTGTAACTGAAAAGAGTGTCCTTCATGTAATCAATGGAAAAGGAAACCTGGCTCCCAAGGATGGGGCCACAGCAGACTATCTGCTGCAGGGTTTCAGACTACTTACAGCATGAAAGCCAGCACCAGTGAAGTTATGGAAGTCATGGCACTGAGGAACGTACAGAGAGCATTAACCTTTCCTGTTGTTAAGAGTTTGTAAATTAGAAAGAAAACTTTAGCGCAAGAATTCTGATGGTAATGCATCATTATCCAATTGCTTGGATGTCCCAAGTACAAATAGCCATTACTGGTACTCACACAACAAGCATAATGAAAAATGACAGGATCAGAAAAGGTCAGCAAAGCACCACAATCAAATCAGTGAGCACAGGAGCAACAGAGAGCAGAGACTCAAAGACTTATACAAACATTACAGAAAGGTGTATTTAAAAAATCAAGTCAACAGATAGGTAAGAAGAATATCCTCTAAGCTGCCAAAATTGAATCTCCTTTGGGGAAATCATATGTCTTAAGTTAGTCCTAAAACTCTAGGGTGTTGAGCACTATACCAGTAACAAATCGTACTGGCAGCACAAACACCAACACAAGAGAATGGGCATATCTGTCACAATATAAGACTTACTTAAGGAAAACAAAAATTATCCTAAGTCCCTTCCATAACCAAAGGATGTCTGCCTGACAAGAGGCATCTGTCAGTGCCTAAACAGACATACAGGATGTCAGTAGTGTCCTCTGATCAACATGCTCATTTAATGAGCAAAATAATTCAAATTTCAAAGCTGACAGTTTGATACTAATTTGTAGGAGAGTATAGATACTGTAACACTTAGCCATGTAGGTCACAAACAATGGTACTGATAAAAACCTCAACAGGAAAACAATGTTTTTTTTACAGAACAGGCTAACAAAACACTATTGCATAAATACCTGAGTAGTGGAGTTTTTGAAGAAGATGCTGGGCTTCCAATATGTTCCAACTGTCCAGATTCCTGCACATTCTCCTGCTTTCCTTGTCCACCTATTTCCACTTTTCTCTTAGACGTTAATCTAGACATTGACTCTTCTTCCTGTTTGGATGCTGAATTTTCAACTGGTGCTTTCTTCAAGTTCTCCAAAGTCTCAAATTGGCTTCTCTCAGCCATTTGTGACATAGACTCAGACATCAACACAGAGCTAAGTACTTTTTCCTTTGCTAAAGACCCTGGTTTTTGGAAAGGTTTCTCTGTAAAAGGAGTTGAGAATTAAAGACTTCAGTGATAACACAAGAGCCCAAAGGATACATGTGATGTTATAAGATGGCTCGCACCATTACAAGAGAAGGGCTGAAGTTTTGTTTAGGTTTTTTATTTAATTTTATTTTTTTAAGTCATCACTAAGAATTAAAAGTTCATGGTGTGCTTTTAATGACAGTAAGTTCTTAGAGATCTTATGGGGAAAAGCTGGTGGAAGCATGGTTTTAAATGTTACAGCACATTCCTCCCCCTCTCATCCTTTACCGCACACCACAGAACTTAGTCAAGTCATCTGTCTGTTTACAATCACTGAAGATTGCATTGTCAGCAATTCTGCTTTTCCCCTCATGCTTCAGAGGCAGATTAAGCTTTTAAGCAATTAATTGTTTTAAAAATAGAAGTGTAGAACAAAATAAAAATAAATTATTTTGGCATGGTATGGTTAAAATGGCAGTTAATACATTTGATTATTAGTGCTTTCCAACAGGTGGAAATACCTGCTTAGGAAAAGGTAACATGTTTAGTCAAAAAAACCCTCTCAAATTTCACAAAGAGACTATCTACAGCAATGTTTTTAGAACCATTATTAAATTAACAGCCTGTTATGTAATCCAGTGCATCTAGTTTATAGCAGGAAACATGGAAAGGTGGTATTAGCATAATACTAGGGAAATTTGTTTCTAACTTTTATGTTAGACAGTTCAGACAAAACTATTTAGCAGGACAACTGGTGTTAAACTGTGATGTGTTAAGCATTTACATTCATTATACTTTGGTTTAGGAGTTTAACCTACCGGAAGTTAACATCGGTGCATCTGTGGATTTAATTGAAGAGCCCTGTATTTAAAAAGGGAAAAAAAGGAAGTTATTTTCTCTATTGCTCTCAATACAAGAGACAATGAAAGTTGATAAACTTGTTATCACACATGTGCAGTTCTATGAACAGGACTGAAACAGAATACAGTACAGCATCATTCATTACTTAACTCATTTCTTCAGAAAGCTTTTTAAGGTGTTCTTATGATAAATGACTTGACAAGGATATCAAGATGAGAGACCAAAAGAAGGAAGAGGACTGTAATCCAGTCCTTCCTAGAAAAGCTCTCTGAATCATGTGGGGGAATTAGCACCCATTCCTTCACCAGGGTACACCATACAATCTTAGCCTACGCACAAAAATCAATGGTAGTCATTGCCACAAACGTGATCATATTCTAAAAAACACAGAAGGAAGCTGGAAACATGCTGGCCAGTTTTCACTGGCAGCTTAGTCTTTAAACTACTACCTGCTGTGTTAAAAATTGATAGGAACATATCTAACAGCTTCTTCATGTAATAGACACAATGCAGAATCATGTAATTCAGTGATCCCAGGCAGACTGCCAGTCATCCAATATACTTCCAGAGTTTCCCCTCCTGCAAGGTCATTGTCAGAAAGGCTATACTGAATGAACCAAACAAGTTCATTCAGCCAATCAGTCAGCCTACTAGGAACACTAATTAAAAAACCCTGAGAGCTTACAGTCTCTCAAAGACCCCTGATAACTAAAATGCCCAAAAACTGTTGTAGAGTTCAAAATCAAACACAATCTATGTGTGTTGATTTTCCTTTTAAGTTGAACTGGCAGTATATATTTAAGCAAGTGACACCATTAAACAATGAACGTAATAAAAATGCTCTACTATGAGTTACACATGTACACTATGCATGAAGATTCACCACACTTTGATCTCACCTTGTAAGTGGTTTCCAAGTTATCTTCCACTGCAACAACGGACAGAGTTTTCTTGACAATAGGAAAATCATTCTCTTCAAGCTCAGCAGCCGACCATTTTTGAGTTGTCTGCAACTTTGGAACAGGGTCTAATGATGCACTCTCTAATTGTTTGGTGTCCATACTGCTGTTTAAAGGTGCAGCAACTTCATCAGCTGCAGTTGTCAAGGATCCAATGCTGTTTATACATAAAATCATTATTGTGACTCTACAAGAAGCCAAAATTTCTATATGGAAATTACACATGGGTCTATGTCTACGGTGATACCGCTTAATGTCAATATTAACTTCAAATGTACTATTTACTACCAAGAAACATTTTGTTAAGCTATCTGGAGTTTTTCTAGTCATAATTGAATTTAGTTCCTTTGCTGTTCTATTTGAACTCCACTTAACTTTTCACAAAAAGTAAGATTATGCCCACTGCTTTAGAAAGTGCTAAAATACAGTATTATTTACATGCACAGTTGAATCTCCAGACTTTGTATGACCTCAAAAGACAGTAAGACACAGTAAGACAGCACAGTCTAGTGAAATAGGGTAAAGCAGTTAAGAGAACAATGAGACAGAACAGCTCTGCCTGTCAGGAATTCTGTTTATCATCAGTAAGGAGTCAGAATTCTTATGCTGTGTACCCAAAATTCCCTCTAAGACCTCTCCCTTCTACAAGGGAATGACATTAACATCTGGTATCACAGAGCAAGATCATCCACAATTATGTGGAATTGCAAATTGCATCACATCTCCATTATCTGAGGACTTGGATTAGTATAGTAATAGAAGATTTTTTACAACTTCCCAACACTTCCATTCCTCAGAATGTCTTCTTCCTTTGATGTTGGGGCTTTTTTCTCCCAAACTGACCAGGAGATTTAATTCAACTGTAATGCTGAAGTAACAATTTTGTTACATTGTGTAGGGAGGTAGTCCTTGTAAAAGAAACTCAAACCCTTTGAATCACAGTACACAAATCCAGGTAATTATTCCCCTCAGTATATAATTTGTTTGCATTTTCATCTCTTCTGCCTTTTGAACATCACACAAACTCAAACTCAACAGAATGATACCAGATTTCATACCTACTGTTCAGACGACCATCTCAATTTGGAAGGTCATTAATAAACAGCTACTTTATAGAACTGTTGAAGTACTGTAAGAATGCAGATATGCTTAGATTTTTAAATTTAAATTGTTTTTCATTAAAAGTATCCATAGCAGAATAGGCTCAGGCTGTAAAAATTACTTGTACTAGAAAGGAAAACTTGCTGTAAATGATAAATCAGAGTCAAAGTCGATGCCAAAATCCCAGCTAACTAAACACTAACTTTAAATCACTGATGAAATCTTCCTCAAATCTGATTAGAGCCCTTTTCACTTTCTTAGTTATCTGACCAATATGTCAAAATTATTTCCTCTTGCGTCTTTTTAAGTTCAAATCTGTACTGCATATTCAAGGAACAATCAAGGTACACAAAAAGTGTTTCACTTTGATCAAAAATAAAGCATTTACCTCCCCACTTCAGTCACACTTGTTCCACTTGCATTTATTGGGCTGATAAGTAATGGGGCTGGTAGTAATGGTTCTGAAGTTTGTTCCAGCAAAACAGATGCATCAAACTCTTCCGACTCAACCGGGATTTCCACCAATGTTAAAATGATTGTCTGTTCCTCCTCTGGACATCTGTGATCATTCACTACTATAATTTTTTCAGGCAAATAAAGAAATAACAAAAACTATTATTCAAATTTGAAATTATACTGTTGTCTTCATGCCCTTCCTACATGGTGCAATGAAATTTTAGGCACTCATTTCTTAATGGAAAAAGTCACTGGACATTTTCTTGAGACAATCTGCCTCCTTTCTCCTTAGATAAGATATCCATCATCATCCCCTAGAGCCTATTAATTGCAGTGGAGTCCTGATTACCATTCGGAATGAAGAATATTAAAAATGCCTAGCGGGGAGGAAGCTCTTAAAATGGGTGTTTAAGCATTAAAGAGCAATTTGCAGTTTAATTAAACTTGTGCCATGGTAATCCTCTGTCTTTAATTGCAACTGTCAGATATTAAGAGTTACTTCTTTAAATGGCAGGTGTCTGAGGTTTTAAAGGTAAACACAAGGATATTTCCCCTCACTGTTGTCTAGCAGAAGAAGATCTGGAAGTATAGTCCTGAATTTAATAAATGAAAGGCAGAAATAATTTAATCAACAGACATTAACACATAAATGCCAACTGCCATCCATTAGAATTTAAGGAGAGAACGTTTGTAAAGTTTTCAAGAGACAGAAAACAACATTAGCACTCCATTACTTAAGACAGCTCTCATTGATGATGTAAAGCTGTTATTCCAATCTCACCTTGCTTTGGTTCTTAATCTAATTAAACATGATTTAAGATGCTTCATCTCAAGATCCTTGCAATAACAGAGCATAACAACAGATGTCTAAGAAGAAGTATTAACCCTATCTTTTGCACAGCCTTATGAGTTACAGTTCTGGGGTGCAGATTCCATGTAAAGTGAGCATTCTGTGCTTCTGTCACAGTGACTATCCCATACATTAGACAAGTAGTGGTGCCAAACCAACTGTATTTTGTTTCAGGGAAAAGCAGACATCACCTTCATAACTTTCATCCCATCGCAACAGTTACACATTAATCTATTGAGTCAGTACAACTAAAGAAGGAATTCTGTCTTCTTTTTACTTCTCCTCTTCTTTCTCTCCTGCTCCACACTTGCACAGTACAGCCCTCCTACTCACACAGCTCTGACAACAGCATTCATTTGGTAATTTCATGAGCAACCATAGCTCACTAAGCCAGAGGAGAACTACATAGTTTCTCTCTGTCATGTTCAGTTTTTGATGGGTGAGTCACAGATTCACAAAGGGCTCTAAAAACTGCTATACCGAGCATTAGGTAAGCAGCAGGAGCTCACAGCAGGAAGCAAAAGAAGTTTCCCTTCCAGTGATATTTAAACTTAATGAAGGGCTGGCCATTCAAAAATTCCCAAGTCTAAGTTGTGGTAACAAAATGTAATGATAAGAGGCTAGGGCAGGGAACGTCACTGTGCTGTGGGTCATTATTTTTGTTAATGAAATAGATTGATTAATCATGTCAATGAAAATATTTACGTTTTTAATTCATCTTTGCATAACTGCAAGATACACAAGCGTGGGCTTTTGCTAACTCTGAATATTGTCATATTATACCTGCAGTTTCTTCAGTGCTGCTCACACATGGTTGTTGAGTATTCTGAGCACAAGCGTCATTCTAGAAACAACACAGTTGAAATAAAACAACTTAATAAATCTGGAAAATAAGTCTAGGAAACAGGAAAGAAACAAAGCATATCAAATGTTGAAAAACCAAAAAATCTAATCACAGCATCCTAATTCCATTTGTCAGCTTTCAATTCTAGCTGTTCTGGATTGAAAGACATTAGCCTGACAAGGACAAGAAACACTGGAGAAATATAAAACTTACATGCAGCTCATTGTCTGTATTGATGGTTTGTCAAAATAAATTTGTATTTCCTACAGCACAACTCTGTCAGAGATGACTCACACAATAAATTGTTCAGTGGCACTATGGAAGCAGATTCCTCCAAGCCTTACAAAACCACTGAGTGCCAAAGAAAAACACTGAGCTCTGCAGCTCATCTCTCCCTTCCCCTTTCAGACTTGTCCCTTTGCTAAAACCAGGAATAAACTACTGCAAGTTGCCCTTTCTGACACTCTCTGCCAGTCCTGTAACAGCCAAATCATTCTTGTACCTTGTTCTAGTATGAAATCAGCCTTGATGTATCAACAGGTTGTACTGGGAAACAAGATTCTATGCATCTGCTGTTCCACCATAACTGCATGTTCACTCATCTCAGACAACACTAGAAAACCTGAGGGAACTGAGAATGGACCTTTCTCTCAAGAAGAAACAAGATAATTCTCATTTATGCTAGAACAGGGATACAGAAACCACTGCTAAGAAATGGAAAGACATATTGTTTGTCCACAATATATATAATGATAATATTCATGATATATGTATATGTAAAAATATATGAAATGGTTTTTTAATATGATAACATACATGTAAAGATCTTAATTGTGTTTTTGAATAAATGAGAAACAGCGTAACAAAGAATGCAGGTTGTTCTAAACAAAGCAAATGAAAGTGACAATGAATATGCTGCATCCAAGCAGTAACATTTTAACATAATTTTAATTTAAACAAACATAACAGTAAGAGGTCACACTGAATGGGTACAGGAGTCCTAAGTAACTTCCATTAGAACTTAAAAATTGTGCAAAATTTTGCTAATGTATATCACTTATTGCTGAAATGCTCCAAACAGAGTTTGCAAAGACTAAGATGGTCTGAAAGAGTGTTTTGTTATGCCTCTGAAGAAAGGCAAGTTTCATTCACCAGCTCAGGTACCAGGTCTTGAAACAGGGGAGTACCTTTGCACTGAAAACCTCTTTACAGATTTTCAAAAACTGGACACTTCTAGACTATAAATAGATTCTTTACCTGAGTAAAGTTGACTTTGCATATATCATGCTCAAGAGGACAAGGATTTTGCTCAGGAACTTCATCCACAGAATTCTGATTTGGACAGTCCTCTAGTCCAAGGTGTGATTTCTCAGATTTTGATGATACACTTAGAGGTCTTAAATTTCCTGAATTTCCACAAGCACCCCTCACCTGGTTTTCTGTTCTGTAAAGTATACATCTAGTTAATTTGAAACCAAATGAAGATATGCTATACATGTTTTAAATTCTGCGCTATCCTTTACTTAATATGAAGCTTATGTAGTTACAGAGAAACAAGGCACCTGTTTAAAAACTACATCATTCTACTAAGCACAATACATAATATTTGTACAAGTCTATCTGAAGTATTTAAGGAAAAAGCCTCTATAACTCCACTAATAGAGACTTTCCTACTGCAAGCACAACCAACCAGGAAGCCTTACGAGCTCATTAACATTTCCAAATTGATCAACTCTTCAACATTTCCTTTCAGATGCAGTTTTATGAAGACAGTTAAGCAGCAAGGGAATTACTAAGTTCTTCTGGAATAGCAAATACAAGCTAATGCTTTACCTCCAAAAGCTGTAGCACAACATGCAAGGGAGAAAACCCTTAATAATTAAAGTCTAAGCTGTGCACTACCTGCATAAACATACACAGTGTCTCTAAGCACACTGTTTCCAGCACAGTCACACTACACCTGAACTTCAGTTGTATATTTTAGGAGACTGTAGGGAAAAAGTCAGTATTAGCTGATGACTCTTCCTACCTTTCAGTTTTGTCTACTTGCTTGATAAGTTCTATACTTCCAGCTGTAAAATCATGAAGAACTGAAGAATCATCTGCAGCTGGTCTGATCTGTTCCAGTTCCACCTTCTGCATTTCTGCAGTACCCTTCAGGGTTGTAGGATCTAAGATTTAGATGAATAAAAATTAAAATAATGGGTTTTTTATCTGCCTATGTATATACATATTCATACTATTTTTTACATATAAGCTCGCATATGTTAGAATTATGTATATATGTATATATAAACATACCACAAAAGTATTTTGCTGCATGTATCTGTCATAAATAAGACACATACACAGATCTCATCTTGCCTTTGGTATGTTTTGCATTTTGCCCGTGCTAAGAAGATTTTAATTAAGAGTTTGAAGACCACTTTTTTGTAATGGCTCTGAGAACACGAAAACAGTTCTTTCCAGCACCTCTACTATTTCTAATAGAAGGCAAAGGCAGTAATAATAGAAAAAAGTACACTGTTATTTCTGTAATTGGCAGTCCGGTCATTCAAGTGCTTTTCAGATAATTTAAGACCTGCAGAGAAAAACTGCTACTAAAATTTCATTTAATTTTATTCTGAAGGGTTATAGACAAATGAGTACCCTACATTACAGTGGTGATGTATCATCTGTAAATATGAACAGAAAGTGCTTAATTTCATTTCATGAATAGATATGAATCTATCTGAATAAACCATTTTCAGAGCCCTAGGGTAAGAAACAGGCTTACTGGTTTGAATTTGCTGTAGTTGATGCTCAGGTACATCTGTGTTAAGTGACATCTCTATTATGTTTTTGGACTTCAATACTCCAAAGGTTGGCTCAGGCTTCAGGAGTCTGTCTCCTGTCAGACTCATACTATTCACCACAGGCAAAGAGCTATCACTGCAAGTAAAAGGAAAAATGCCATCAGTATAGTTCCTGATTTTGGACAATTAGTGGAAAGAAGATATGAGAGATATGGAGCAGATCAGACAATGAAGAGGTAAAATACAAGTTGCAGCTGACAGAGGAGACAGAAAACTATTTGGCCGAACAAAAAGTAAAAATCCTCTGGGAATTGAAACAGGCAGGTATACTGCAAACTAGGATGTTCCCTGCCTAAAGAAAACAATTGAAATATTTCAATAACAGGAGAAGATCAGAAATCTAACACTGATCACATGATAGTAAATTCTGGTTTAATAATGTAATCAAACTGGACATAAAATATCTTGGATTATGAATTTTTTTAGAGTCATAGTAACAACTAATCTCATGGTTTGTTTAAGCATTCAACAAGTTAAATAGTCTTTCAAATAACAGATGATCACCAGTACATTTTCCTCTGAAAAAGTGTCCCATTAAGGTGTTTCATCATTCACAAATGCCAAATTATAAAAGCTAAAGCACTAAAAATGTAATGACAGAACATCAGTTGGTTCTTTGCGATCCCTTTGCTCTAAATCTTTGACCTACATCCCACAGCAGCAGTTAACACTTAAGCAATTTGCCTTGGTCTGATTAGCTGTAGACAACTTTGGGAAAATGAGCTTGGTAATTAACAGTAACCCAAAACAATGTAGTTCGAATATTCTTTTTTCCCCCACCAGGGCAAACTTAATTTCAGAGTGAAAAACAAGTTCTACATTGCCAAAATTACATAGAAACATCTTATGAAAAATCACAAGAAAGGGACGAGAGAGGTTTTTGCAGATCACATACCAACTTAGATAAACTGGGAAACCTTGTACTAAAGCAAGGCTGCTTGCAATTCAATAAAAAAGCCAGAAAGAACCCAGCAAAATAAACGGTGTCAGAGGATCTCTCTCACTAAAAAAAAGAAAGCAGTAATTTAACCTGGTATCAGTAGCGGCCTTCTCCAAATGTTCTTGTATGCCTATTCTTGTGTCAGTGCTTTGATTCTCCACATTGATGTTGCTTCCTTCCTCAGAGGGCAGCAATTCCTTGGTAGGAGTGTCTGAAAAAAGTAAATACTGAATAGAAGTTCTATTTTTTTAGAGTGGGCATGAGTTACAAGGCTATTAGCCATGTCCAGCTCATCTTGAACAGCTAACGTGTGTCTGTTCTGGTTATAACAATAAACAGAACAGAAAAGCATTATTTAAAACAATCAGACTTAGCATTTATATAAAGCTGTATAACTTCAAACTTTATTTAGCAAAGTTTGCATTCTCCAAGGTTGCAAATCCAAATCCCAGATAAATGCAGTCCTAAGAGCACACTTTTCATAGTAAGAACACAAAAACTAACATTCAACCAATGAAAGCAGATAATAAATTCTAAATAAAATCTACAAAAAACTAGAATAAACATAGGTAATTTCAAGTTGTATCTAGTTAGGGGGTAAAAAGCTATGCTTCATATGAAAGGTCTGAAAAGGTTACTGAAAGTTACAGTTACAGTCTTTTAAGATTGATCCCTTTCACTTGTCCAGTTAGTGACCAGATCAAGTCAAATGTGTCCTTCCTAAAACAGGTCTCAGAAACAACCTTCCAGAACAGTGATGCAGATGGCAGCATGCAATAGTGCCTGACTTTTTCCAGCCAACCTACATTGGCTAGACTCTCTATGCCTTACAATGCAAGAGGACTAAAAGCATGAAAGACTCTTGACCTCTTTCTGTGCAGCAGCACGTGGAAGAGCTTTGCAGCCACTGCTCCACTCTACCCTAGGTAGACCCAGAAAGCATGAGCAAGGCTTTGTCCCATAAATTAGATCATACCTTCAGTGCTTGTTTTTAACTGGAAATTTGGATCACCCATCGCAAGTAAAGTCATAGCAGCTTCAGTGCTTCCATCATTAGTTCCTGTGAAGTTGTTCATATACGTTAGAAGTCAAAAGCACATTAACCAGAAATCCACTAACCCATAGTCAAAAAGTATTTGACACTACCACCAATATAACAAAGTAGGTATTTTTTAAAATTGACTTCATTTGTGGATCAACATGCTTGTAGATAAACAGCTATTCTCATTCAGTAAATTCAAACTACTGTAAAAGCACTGAGCAGCAACATGGCTGCCTTTAATGGTGTGCTGGATACAAGTAGCAAGAGGTTGGCAGCAGTGGGAATGCCCTGGACACAGCCAGGTGCAACTTACGCAAGACACAGCTGAGCCTGTCAGGCAAGACGGTGGCACCTTTGGAAAACATATTTTAAGAAAGGGGGAAATACAGATACTGGTAACAAGTTAACATAAAGTAGATGAGTGAGATCATTTCATACCTACCTTTGTCCACATCTGGATTTTCAGGTACAGTTGTTTCCTTAAATACAAAGAAAAACAATATCAAAGTCCTATATAAAATGACTCTACAATTTTAATTCAATGGTTACGGGTAAATTCTCTGCCCACAGGGTTATCCTGACTTTAAAGGCTAACAATATTTACTTACAGAGCTTTCCCATAGCTGTGCCCTCATATCTGTGTGGGGCTCATATGAGTCTAATGGGCTACGCTGTTACATACAGACATGGCAACGAGACACTATTGAAATAGCTTTGTATGTACTATGAAACAAACAAACAAAAGACATTCTTACAGCTATTGAGGTGCTTACTTCTTCTTTCCTCTGTACAACTGGCTGGATAGAAGCACAAGAAAGACTTTCAGCATCAGCAGCCACCTGAACATCTGGTACATTCACAGATATTTCCAGCTGTAAAAATAATTTTCAAAGTATTTCAGTTATCAGACTCAGAAAAAAATCTGTCAAATGCAAACATTTATAAACCTCATATACTTAACAGATCATCATCTAGTGGGATCCTTCCCCAAAATCATACCTTCTGATTTCAGAAGGCAGAACAGGCAGTGCTATTTCTAACTAAGTGGAAGCAGACCTTGTTTCTAGTTGCTCATTACTCCACCATATTAAGTTCTGCAGCTGAAGTCTTTCATGATGACTGTTTACCTCAAATGGGTTTTGTTAGTTTTCACACGTTTTTAAGTCTTCTGGAAGGAAAAAGAGTTCACTGTTTTCCCAAAGTAAGAGAGGGAATAGACATACCCCCACACAGAAACACACCCAACCACTACTTCACCTAATTTTTTTCCTCCTTCTTTAACACTGTCTTTTCACTGAGAACTTCAGACATGTGACATTTTCAGAAACGAGGACTTGGAAACTGGACAGAAAGGTTACAATATTTCTAAGTAGGTTCTCATAAAATACACTGCTCAGTTTGTGTTGCTTTCAAAAGTTTGCACTTTTTACAGGTACTTTCTACTGATCTGTTTAAATTTTACTGCAGCTGAGTCTTCAGGTATTTAACAATATTCCTCACTAGTGCTCATGTCTCCGGTGTGTTAAATCAGGAGACTTGATTGTAATCCCCACATTTAATACCGATTCCACATCTTTGAAATCAAAGATTCAGCAAGTTTCCACGCAGCAACTCTGCTGCCCATAATAATTCTAGAGCCTCCCTTGGTGTTTTGACTGAGCTTTAAACTCTCCTGCTGCTTCACCCAGAGAAAGAATTGGCATGATTAACTGAGGAGACAAAAAAAAGCAGGATTTCAATGGGAGAAGAGAGGAAGACAGCTAGCAGTAAGCAAAAAAGCACTAGTAAACAAAAAACACTGGAGTGAATGGAAAGTAGTGATGACACCGGAAAAAAAATTGAAGAATGTCAAAACCTTTGAACACAATCCCTTTCAAGGCCTTGAACAGAGTCCACTACTCCCAAACCTCAACAGTTCCCTGATGACAAAAACGTATGCCATTTCCTCTCTAGGACTGGTCTAAATAGATACAAATGCCACATCTTGCTGCAGTCTTACAGGTATAAGTTTTAGTATCATCTAAGAGTGCAAATGAAACATAGGCCTGCACTCAAGGCATTAAGTTCCAAACTCTACAAATCGTCCAAGAAATTGTAAAAATATATAGCATTTGGAAAAACTAACAAAGATGTAGATGGTCTGTAACTGACAGCATCAAAGACTGAAGCACTGGGGACATGCCAGATAGAGCAAGAACATCCCTGAATGGACTGCATCTCATAGAGGACCCACACAAGAACACAGGCAAGGAGTGGAGGCCATTACACTGTGGAACTCTACAGTGTGAACAAAAGCAACAAGCTGGGGATTTTAATGGATATACATTTAATGGATATACATTTAAACTTACTTAGCCCTGAGATTAGCTCAGTTGGTTAAAATTTAGTTGTAATAATGCCAAGGTCATGGGTTCAATCCCCTGTGTGGGTCACTGACTTAAGAGCTGGACTTGATGATCCTTGTGGGTCCCTTCCAACTCAAAGTAGTCTGTGATTCTGTGAGTTGTATGTTACAGTAAGAACAGTATGAATGAAGGGAAGACAAGCTCACCAGAAACCATGCAAATGCAGCTGTTGACCCATCTGAACTGCCTTTGGCACCCAAAACCTCAAAACTTGCCACCTCTCCTGAGCAACCATGTAATACACAGAGCCCAAGGTATGGACTAAATAACTCAATGGGTATTTGATGGACATTTTAAGGTGGGGAGCAGGGCACAGACCAAGGAAATCACAGCCATTTATTTATCAAAGAACAGAAAGAGAAGCTGTGGTTAATAAAGATATACTGGATAGTGAAGGACCTGAGCATGACACAAGTGGAATGAAATAAAGGTTGAAGATTGTACTGGGCGTGGCTGGGATGAAGTTAAATTTCCTTCATAGCAGCCCACATAGTGCTGTGTTTTGGATTTATAACTACGACAGTGTTGATAACACACCAGTGCTTTTGCTACCCTCAATAGTGCTTTCACATCAGATTTTTTCCTACTCTTTTACCCAGCAAGGAGGCTGGGGGTAGGCAAGAAGTCAGGGGAGCATGAAGTAGGACAGCTGACCCAAGCTGAAAAAATGGATATTCTGTATCATATGATGACATGCTTAGCAATAAAAGCTCAAGCAAAGGAGGCAAAAAGAGGAGGGCACTTGTGGTTACAGCAATTGCCTTCCAGTTACTCTTACACAGGCTGAGCCCCTGCTCTTCAGGAAGTAGCCTGACATGAAAAGTAGCAAAAAAATTCCTTATTTTGCTTTGCTTTTACATGCAACTTTTGCTTCGTGTATGCAACGTTCTATCAGTACAGAGGTCTTCTTATCCTCCCTTCTAATTTCTCCTTATGCCACAGGAGAAGGGAGTGAGTAAGCAGCTCTGTGTGCCTGGTTGCTGGTCAGGTCAGCCCACCAGACAGTTCAAGTTTCTCGGCAAGGGGGAACATGACATACCGAAACATTTCAGTCATACCCTCATTTCCTAACATTCAAATGTAAAAGTCAAGTGCTCCATTTGATCCATTTAGGGCCTGAAAACACATGGTATGCCTAGTAGTCTGTGGGGTGTTCAATCACAATAAACAAACTGGTGAGCACACTGAAGACCTATATACAGTTTGTAAATGTAACTACATAACTGGACTTTAGACTGATGCAGTATTAAGTTCAAAACCAAGTGTATGTGCCAAGTAACATCCCTACTGCTCTCAGCACCATTCTTAAATAAAACTGAACTGGGATAAAACACAAATACTAAGAGATGCAATTATGATAAAGGCTTTCTAAACAATCAGAACAAAAGTACATATGCAGAACACAGCTACATAATACCTCCTCCATGGTTTCCTCTATCTGAACAGGAACAGGTTTTGGAGATCGAAGACCTATAGGAACAAACACTGGAGCCTTGTTTACTTCCTCAGGTGCAAAGCATTCATCTTCATCATCATGCTCAAAGTCATCTGCCTCCTCATCCTCCTCCTCTTGAGAAGCCCGGAGAGTGATTAAGGTTGTCTTTGAACTTCTGGAGTCCTTCCCAGATTTCTTTCTATGTTTAGTTTTCAAAGTTTTGCCTCTAGTAACACTCAGTTTAGCTTCTTGCCTTTGATTCCCCTTCTCACTGCAATCAGCCTCACATTCAGAGGCAGAAGAAGCAGCAGTTCTTAGCTCCAACACAGGTTTTGGCAGTGCTATCCGTTTTGATGATCTCCTGAACTGCCTTCTAAAGTATAGAATAAAAGCAAGTTTAAAAAACAATGAAGTCCAAGACATGCCAAAAAAAGGGGTACTAGAAATCAAAACAAACTCAATTTTAAGAAAAAGAGAACATCATTGTAATCAATAATGCAAACTATTTAATTCTTAACTTAGAGTAACAAATAAGCATTTAATCAGAAGTCCTAATTTCTTCATGTATACGTGAAGTACTGATTGTAAATGTTTACTAAGTAATTTCAGAAATCTACACATTTAAACTTACAAGATACAGAACTCTTTAATTAGAAAAGAGTATGAATTAATTTTTATTTTTAGGGATGTCTCATATGTTTTAGTCATGGGAATTTCCAGTTCTTTTTTGCTATAGCTACACTTGAAGGCCCAAACTATGACAGTTTTGTTGATCAGACTAGTATCAAGCAAATGAACTGCTAGATGCTAACTACTCATCAGCTCTGGCCTCTCAGACAGCAATCTCTTGGATGATTGACTGCTCACTGTTTTCCACTTCAAAATCATAGGCACAAGCACTTTGTGTACCAAACGTAATTACAAACTTCCCACCCAAAACATCCCCTTTGGTAAACTGGTGAGAAGTGGAAACAAATGGCAGCAGAGGATCCTTGCAAAACAAAGTTTCTGTTTAAATTAATCCCATCATTAACCTGTGCCAGCTGCATCTGACCAATAAAACTGTGATGAAATGCCTCGTTACAGGGATTCGGTAGGAATAACAGTGGATATAAGGCTACTTGGCCTTAGGAAGGCTGTCAGTACCATCTCTTAGAGCACTTTTGAAAAGAAGCTGTGGAAGACCTTATTAGCATTGGCCATACAATGTTCAGTGTGGTTTCGGGTCCCCTGGTTCAGGAAGGATGTTGAGGAAATAGCATCCAGCTATAAACAGGATTGTCCTGGGTGTGCAGGACACAGCTACAACAAGAGGCAGAAAGAGCTGGGATTCTTTTATCTAAGGAAGAGAAGGGCTAGGGGTCCACAACTACACAGTGGGGGAGTTACAAAATAACAGGGACCAATTCATCTCCTTAGCAGCAGATAATATACCAATTCCCCATATAGGTACTTCAAAAAAATTCAGGAATTCTTGTTGCAGCCATGGGATGGATTGGTGAGAGTGCTGGCTGTGTTTATTTTATGAGAGTACAGGCAGGATAAGAGACATTGGGATATCTGTATGCATCTGGTAGAGTACAGATGGAAGACACATGGGTTACATGCTGCAGGCATTCAAATAACACACTGCAGAATTAAGGCTAATAATTACCAATCAGCTGAGTTCGTAAAGCAAAATTAGTTGTGTTACCTTGTGAGATGGTCTGAATGTTTTTCCTGAGAGGCAGAAAGCTGAAAATCATCATCTTGTTCTACTTGACTCTCACACTCTGACAATATCTCTGGAGACTGGAGTGTAATATCCTGTCTGATTCTTTTACAAGATGTTTCGTCAACACTGTCTGTAAAATTGTGTTTCCTTGTAGCCTCTGAGAAGGATGCAGCTTCCACAGCCTTACTGGAATTTTGCTGAACAGAGAAGACAATTACTACCATATTAACTGCCAAACATTTTTAACTGGTCTTGATGACAAAAAAGATTTAAAGAACTAAGTTCGAGGTTCTTGAAAACATGTGCAGCTCTCATCTCTGGTACCGCAGGACATTTTTCCTGTCTGTCTTTAATTTTGCCTCTATAGCAGAGGTGACATTAGCTATTATTATTGGTGATGTCAGAATTCCCAGTGCTGCTGGTAGTTAACAGAGCAAGACCATGCTCAATTTATCAAGAGCAACAACTCTTTAGAAGATAGAAAGATTAATCATTTTCTAAAACTACCTATTAATTTAAAGAACAATTTGTAGGATGGAAAAATTATTTTTCTCTGTCTTGGGAACAAACTAAGAAGAAAATACTACCATACTTTACAGAACAGCACTTAAGTATTACTCGATTTATACGAAGACAAAGCATCAGCAGCCACAGTTCTGTCAAATATCAACACTTGGCTAAAATTGTAAGTTAACTGAAAAATTTTACTCATCTGTCTAGAAAAAAGGGAACACCAGATAAACTTGATTCAGGTATTGCAGCTCTAGACAGAGAAGGAACTACTCTGAACTAAGTTAGGCCTGTTGAGCAAACTTAAGCAGAAGGTCTGAACTTTGCTCACACTCATTTTAACTTCTAAATATACTTACACGGAATTTAGGTAATATCTGGTATTATCAAGACAACTGCCTTAATTTCCATTGTTCAATGAATAAAAAACAGAAAAGTGACTGTTAATGTTAGCACATATTTCTTATAATGCAGACTTCTGACCAAATAAACCACAGAACTTAAGAAAACAGTGTACATTAAATATTTCCACAGTTTTTAGACTCCCAAGTCCATTTATTCCACATCATTTCCAGGAGAGAATTAAAAAAATATAAATCAAATAATCACATTAAACTTTCCCAGCCATATCTGCATTTCTGTGCCATCTGTAGTTCTGAGAACTTGCACAAAGCAATTGAGGTATAATTGGCTCAAAACACGGGATCAGCACTTACCATTGATACATCTGTTTTTAATAACACCAAACATTCTCCTTCATTTCTGTCCTCAGTGTTGTTCTTTTGTCTGTTTTCACCTTCTTTGGGATAACCTCTTTTTCTAGTAAATCTCATTGACGCTGGGTTCCAGTGGGGTTCCCTTGCTCTCTGTCCACCTTCTTCTCCAGAACTTAATTTATCATTGGACCTACAAAAATACGTTTCAACTCTTACTTCTGAGGAACTGCAAAACATACTCTAAAAGTTTGCTTACTGTCAAAAATTTAATACTTCCAGCTAGAAATGGTTTTCTGAATTTCTGTTTGGTTAAGTTTAAAAAACCATAAAGGAGGAAAAAAAACACTGCAAAAAGGAGGTAATTCATCTGCAGCAGCAAAATTTTCTCATTGTTTTTGGGAAAAAAATTTTGGAAGGAAACCAAAATTAAGAAGTCAGGTAGAGTAGAAAGTTTCAGGTATGACAATGTATGTCTCAAAAATTAAGTAACCATAGGAACATCAATATTCATTAATACCAGTGCTCAAGGTTCTACTGCTTTCAAACAGGATAAAATCCTTCTATCATTTCAAGGACATTCAGCTCAGTAAGACAGAAATCTTGGGCTTCTAAACTCATGACTGGGGAAAAGGCAAGAAGGAGAATCCAGGGAACTACAGTCTAGTCAGCTTCATCTCAGTGCCTGGGAAGGTGATGGAACAACTAACACTGGAAACTACTTTCACACACGTTTTAAAACAAAGGTGACTTGGAGCACTCAGCCTGAACTCCAAATGGGAAAGTCACACTTAACCAACTCGATAACCTTTTACAATGAAATGACTGGCTCAATAAATGAAGGGAGAGCAGTAAAGTGTGTCCACCTTGACTTCAGTAAGGCTCCTAACATTGTCTAACACTGTCTCCCCAAACACCCTTATGAGGGAGCTGATGAATTATGGACTGGACGAGCAGACAAAGAAGTGCACTAAAAACTGACTGAATTGTCAGGCTCAGAGGTTTGTGATCAGTGGCACAAAGTCCAGCTGGAGACCAGTAACCAGGAGCGTACCCTGTGGGTCAACACTGGGTCAAATGCTGTTCAGCACCTTCATGAATCGTCTGGGTGGTGGGGCAGGGTGTAACCTCAGCAAGTGTAGAGATGAGGCAGATGTGGAAGGAATTGCTGAGACACCCGAAGGGTGTGCAGGCATCCAGAGGGATCCAGAGGGGCTCGGACATGCTGGAGACAGCAAAGGGCTTGAAACATCTCTTGTCTTATGCGAGGCTGAAAGAGTGGGAATAGTTCAGCCTGGAGAGAAGGCTCTTCCATAACTATATAAAAACCTAAAGAGAGGGTGCAAACAGGACGGAGCCAGGCTTTTCCTCGTGGTGCCCAGTCACAGGCCAAGAGACCATGGTCAAAAAATAGAAGACAGGAGGTTCCTTCTGAATGTCAGGACGGACAGTCCCACTCTGAGGAGTACCAAGCACTGGCACAGGCTGCCCAGAGAGACTGTGGAGTCTCCATGCTTGGCAATATTCAGACACTGTCTTGGACATTGTATTGGGGAACCAGCTCCAGGTGGCCCTGCTTGGTCAGGACAGTTGTACCAGAAGACCTCTAGCACACCCTTCTACCCTCAACCATTATGGGAGACTGAAATTCCACCATCACAGAAGTCAAGGAAACTAGAAATTAAGATAACTGTCTTGTTAGCACAAATACTCTGGGATATGATTTAAAGGTAAGTTATGAAAGAGATTTTTTTCAGACATAGGTAAAAATCGGAAGTTAATTTTAGAAAACAGCAAAAGGACATTGATTTGAGGCTGTTCTATGTTAGTTAAGACTGAACAAAGGGTAGCTTATAGCACAACTCAGAACTGTTACATGTAAATGACACTATGTGTCCTTGTATTGCACATACATAAAAAGCATCCCCTCCACCAAAAGAGCCAGGACACTGCACATCATTGCAGAACCTCTCCTAATTGAAGTAAAAAGTGAGGAGACTCAGAATGCATCTTAGACAGCAAGCTCATTTTATGTTTCCCCACTTACTACTTCTCAATTATACATGATTGCAAAGGGCACTGTTCAGTCTTTGATCCAGTCACAGTGCACTGTACCCTAAGAATCTATTATTGAGAAATTCAGACAGCTAAACTATGATTACTTGCTTCTACTCTCATCTCCAGAGTACCTTCTAAAAGGGAACAGCCTTGAGTAAAATTCTGTCAAAAACTCTTACATTACTTCAGGATGCCACCTAGTGACTTTCACCGTACATGGTATATAATGCCCAGTACAGGTCAGAGCGTACATTTTCAGAAGCAAATGCTGTATGGAAACTACTGGACAAATGCACAAAGTTTTTAAAGGACTGTTGTGGTTTAACCCCAGCTGGGAAATAAGTATCACGCAGTCGCTCACTCCCCAGCCCTGGTGGGGAGAGCTGAAAAGCAAAAGTCAGCCTTGTGGGCTTAGATCAGAACAGTTTAATTACTGAGCATGATGTTCTGTGGTATGGATTATCCCTCTGGCCAGTTAAGATCAGCTGTCCTGGCTGTGCTGCCCAGCTTCTTGTGCACCTGCTCACTGGCAGAAAATGGGAAACTGAAAAGTCCTCAACTCAGGGTAAACACTGCTCAGCAACAAATAGAACTTCAGTGTGTTATCAGCATCATTCCCATACTAAATACGAATCACAGCACCGTACCACATATTAAGAAGATGAGCTCTATCCCAGTGAATCCAGGACAAGAACTCTTATACTGTGTCCAAAGGGAACTTTACCTTTCTGTGGTATCAAGAATGCTTCCTGTAGCACCTGCAGATGGACAGTCTTCTTGCTCTCCCTTGCTGTGGCAGTTTGGTGACTTTTTAGAAGAACAGAGCATTTCTGCCTTCATACTTTTTGAATTTATGTCTAGATTGTTGTTCTTGGCCAAATCTCCCACAAACAACACTAACTCCATGTCATCCTTAGATTTGAGAAGAAAAACAACAAACACAACAATATTAGCATACAATGTATCACCTGTAAAATAAAGCATTGCAAATTATGATGGAGCTGTTAACCTGAGAAACTTTGCTTAAAAACTTTCAAGTAGTTTATGGCACCATCACGGTTCCTTGTTTCTCTAGGGAAGGTATTTAGCTCATAAAAACAGATACTCTAATCAGTACAGTCTTTCATGAGCAGCCATCAAGGAGCTCAGAAGAAACTCAGCAACAGAAATACAGCATGCAGTTTCCTATTCAACTATCACAAATATGACTGAAATGTCAAAGTTTAAGTGAAGTATTCAGATGTCTTATCAATGAGTCACTGACAGAATTTTGAAACACTTCATGTAAATATTGAGCAAGAATGGTCACTAGTCCAGAATTAATTTATGCATTTACAACATCTTAACCAGATGTCTTAAAAACAGCTGGTGTGGAGCCAAGCATCAGAAAGTATAGTCAGAAATATATTAACACAATTCTCACTGTTGAGGAGAGAGGTTTTTCAGACTCTTCTGCCACAGGTAGTTTCTCTCCTTTATTAATTTCTTCCCCATCTGGAGCATCAAGTTTTTGTGCTACTGGAGGTTCTTTTTTGCTACATGTTGTTTCTTGGTTTGGTCTAATTCTCAGAGATTCAATCCTTATGAGTTGTCCTGGTTTCAGAGCACCCACTTCGCCTTCTTGGGAGGTAGATTTTTCAGCACTGGTGAATTTAAAGCAAAGAGAAAAAAGAAATCAAAACAGGAAAAAAACCCCAAAAATTACATCACTTGACTTTGTCTGGGAGGGGAAAATGCACTTCTGCACTCACTAAGTTTTGAATGATGACTTATAGAAGAGTTAGAGACTGATGGACTGCTTTGTTAGAAAGCAATAAAATTGTATTTTCTAATATATATTTCTCATTAAGTTTGGAGAAGGAATAAAAAAATGTGTCAAGGCATTTTTAACATTAGGAAATAGGTTGTGTTGCTACCCATACCAACATCAAAGTATCTGCAGTGTAAGACACACATTTTAACAAGAGCAGCAGGAAAGCCGAAGAGCACACTGGGATCAGTGAAAGGCAAGTCTCTGACGTTTTACAAAATTTATATGTTACATGTATGATTACCACTTCCGCAAATACAAATCAAGTAATATAAAAGCTTTGTCAAGAAGAGCTGTGAGGTCATACAGATCAAGTGCATAACAGATAAAACAATGACAAGGAGTTCAGCTCTCATAACAATATGCTCTGAAAACCTGGAAAGAAGTTGTCTGCAGGCACTGAAAATAAACCATTAGGGAAGACAAAAAACAAGGGATAAAAGAACAGACATTTACAAAGGTGTCTCAGTGTGCACCAGATAAAAGCTTTTCAAACGTAATTTAATGATAATGGCCCAACCTTCGCGAACGAAGATTTGGGAAGGGCTCTCCCCACGTGGGTGTGCCCTTCAAGCCTGTGCAGTGGATTTTT
>JAWWEV010000095.1:25890884-25907929 GCA_035583235.1 Hafferia zeledoni
GGTTGAGGGTAGAAGGGTGTGCTAGAGGTCTTCTGGTACAACTGTCCTGACCAAGCAGGGCCACCTGGAGCTGGTTCTCCAATACAATGTCCAGACAGTGTCTGAATATTGCCAAGCATGGAGACTCCACAGTCTCTCTGGGCAGCCTGTGCCAGTGCTTGGTACCCCTCAGAGTGGGACTGTCCGTCCTGACATTCAGAAGGAACCTCCTGTCTTCTATTTTTTGACCATGGTCTCTTGACCTGTGACTGGGCACCACGAGGAAAAGCCCGGCTCCGTCCTGTTTGCACCCTCTCTTTAGGTTTTTATATAGTTATGGCAGAGGTTACCCCTGAGCCTTCTCTCCAGGCTGAATTATTCCCACTCTTTCAGCCTTGCATCAGACAAGAGATGTTTCAAGCCCTTTGCTGTCTCCAGCATGTCCAAGCCCCTCCTCCCAGGGAGCCCAGAACTGGTCAGTACTGCAGGTGTGTTTTCATCAGTGCTGAATAAGGGCAGAGACCACCAGGACCCCCAGGTTCTTTTCTGCAAAGCCGCTTTCCACCTCCGTGGCTTGCAGTGTGTGCTGTGCCTTGGGTTGTTCCTCCCCAGGGGCAGGACTTTGCATCTCCCCTTGTGTCAAACCTGCTGAAGTTCCTGTCAGCCCCCTTCTCCAGCCTCTGGGTCCCTCTGGATGCCTGCACACCCTTCAGGTGTCTCAGCAATTCCTTCCACATCTGCCTCATCTCTACACTTGCTGAGGTTACACCCTGCCCCACCACCCAGATGATTCATGAAGGTGCTGAACAGCATTTGACCCAGTGTTGACCCACAGGGTACGCTCCCGGTTACTGGTCTCCAGCTGGACTTTGTGCCACTGAAATATAAGATTAAAACTTCTCATCTTAAAAACACTCCTGTTAGAGAGAGGAAAACCTGGCATGATAGACAAGAACATTATAAAGATGAACAGGCACTTATGCAATGGAAGTATGCTGCATATTAAACTACCAGGCAGCATGCCTAAAACAATCCACAGAATACCCTTTCTAAATTGAGTAAATAATTATCTAAGCTGTGGTATGCAATTCATCACAGAAGTACAGATGCAAAAAAGCAGCTAAACAAACTCATGAGTAAGAGGTGAATCAAGGGCTTCAAAATAAGTCAGATGGAATCTCAGGTAGTTTCTAAACGTCTGGACCTGACTAGAACATACCAGAACAAAGATCATCCAATCTTGGCCGAGTTTCCTATATTATTCCTGGAACACCTCATGGTAACCAGTAGAGTGGACAAGAGTGTACAGAGGTTTCCACTCAGAGACAGCACAAATAACCCAATGCTCATCCCACTCAAACCAGTTTCCAAGATCATACTAGTAAGTGGATGCCAGCAAAACCCTGCTCCAAGGCTTAACTGTTCAGATTGCACTGCTTCACTTTTGCATAATGTGACTGTTGAGCTGTTTAAATTGTTTGTGACATAAGTCAAGCACACACAGTTCAGGTTAACAGACAACACATTAAATCCAGTCAAACTGGTATTATTCAAATTCTGGTGATGTTTTTAGATCTGTTAACTTTTTTCCACCTAATGGTGAAAACATCACAAAAGCAACAAAAAAGGCTTTGATTTATGAAACACTTCTAATGGTAAAGAGCAAGGTTTTGAGAAAAATTACATAAAAAATGAAAATACCTGTGTTTCTCTTGTTTCTTGAGATTGCCTTTCTTGGCTTCCAATGTTTGAAACTGGTAACTCTGAAATCTGGCTTTCCTGTGATGTATCATCTCTAATATCTCCAGTTCTCAGTTCAGCTGACTCTGTTTCTAGTATAACATCATTCCTATCTTCAAGGCTAAAATAAAAGCATAGAGGAATATTAGTGTATTTTCAGAAAAAAAGCTACTATTGTTTACAGGTGGATCAAGTTGCACAGAAAAACAATGCAATTTTGGCATTAAATAAGTACCTGTGTTTTAGTGATATTTGCAGAATATGAGCTTCAAAACAGCCTTTGTACTTTTGCACTATAATAAGATGATGTTGAAATCTGATTATTTTAGACTAGATTGTTTTTAAAAAACACACTTTAACACGAACACTGTATGCAGAAGCTTCCTTCCTCGGATCCTTTGTGACAATCTATGTGTATGCCTACAAAGGCAAATAGGCTGTTCCTTCATATGCTTCTAACAAAGCATTAAAGAACATTAAACTATCTGGGAATCTCTATAAAATAGCAAACAATTACAATACTGCCAAATACAACCAACTAACATGCAAAATTCTAAAGCTGAACTCACAGTTTCATAATGAATTTTTAGATCTACCACTTTCATATATATCAAGTTTAATAAACAAACATTCCCTTTCTTTGTAGTAACAGTATGCTCCAAACTGATAACAAAAGCTTGCTTCCCACCCAGATTTTGCATGAAGTCTAAGCAACATTCCCTTTCCAGAAGAACTATTTAATTAAAAACAGATAAATTTTTCAAGCACATAGCAACACTACTTAGCCACATTATCAAGCAGTGTTCGAAAAGAAGTATTAGGAGTAAGAAAAAAACAATGCTCTTACTAAACACTGAAAAAACCCGCAATCACTTTTGGAAGTGACTTTAGTATTAATGTACATCAATTTTGCAAGGGGAGCCTATCAGGGCAGAGAATATTTAGAGCATGTAAATCAAAACCAGCTTACTAAAACCCAGGACAGTTCTCAGAAGCCCCAAAACCTGTGCATTCTGTGACAGTTAACATGAATTGATAAAACCAGTATTAAAACTTTTAACTATTTTTTATTTTGCCTAAGCTTTCCACTATAAATATTACCTGGATAAATTGACACCACCTTCTGCCTCCATTTGGTCATTCACTGTTAAACAGGAGTCTGATCTCACTTCCTCTGTAACAGCAGTTTCACCTTGTTTTCCTTCAATTGCACAATCCACTTCTTCTCTACAGGTAGTATGACTATCAGTGCTTGGATCATGTATCACTTTTCCCCCTGAAATAAGAATTTCCCTTTAATAAGAATTAAATCAATTTGGATATTCTGAGAAACATCTTAGAATTCCAACTCTCAAATCCTAGCTGCAGTGAAGAAGAGTTAATTTAAGACTAAAAAAATCACAGCAGAAAAAGACCAAGTATTAAGTTAACTCTTCTCAGCTAAAATAAAGTGTTTAGATTTAATATGAAAGCTGATTTTGAAACGCATTGTTCCACAACCTCCAAAGGCAGAGCAGCAATATAAATCAAAGACCAAATTCTCATTTTTAAGTTCGGAATATCTTTATATAAAATTTATATTTGAATGTTTGAAAGTAAGAATTTTTGCCTCTTACTTTTATTAGAGGATTTCCCTTCTTCAGTAATTTTTGAAGGGACAGACATTTCTTCTGGAATATTCTCCACATCCTGCTCAAGATCATCTTTTCTCTTTTTCTTTCTCTTCTTTTTACCTAATGCTTCTAATGCAGCCTGTTCTTCTGTCTGTTCAGAAACGCCCAAAGACTCCTCATTTTCCTTCTCAGCCGTCACACCTTCTGCTTCTGTTTCTTCATCAGAAATTCTGGTTTCCTGAAGTTCATCTTGATCATCATCAGCTTCTGTGCTGGCAGCCTTTGCTGCTGAGACAGTATGGTTCCTGGTTAATAGACTGGTGGACTACTGGGAGCCACAAACAGCAAAGGCATTTTTACTATCAACATCTTACGTATCCATCTCTCACTGCCAATGCACTGTCTGTCACGCACATGAACAGGAAGTCGGGCACTGACTTAACAGAAAAGCTTCAGCATAGAAAAACTTCAGCAAAGATTAACTTCAACACTAAATGCAAAACACACTCTGTACATGGGACAACATTTCACAAGGGGAGTGTCAATACGGGATGTAAAGCAAATTTAGTAAATGTTACTGTTCTTATGATTTTTAGCAGGTTACAGTCGCATTTGGATTCAGGGAAAACAGACATTGCTATTCCAGAAAAAATTACTGTATCTCTGCAGAAAGAGGTGATGACCATTCCAGAACATTTGTCATGAAAAGGTAATTTTTTATCATGAGATGTATTGCACTTGATCATGCTTACTTACATAAGAAAGATGAAATATTAACTAGCTAGTAACTGACAAGTTATTTTTTGGGTTTAACGAGATTCTAAAATTCTTCTCCCTACTATTTTAAGGACATTTTGTCTTGATCCTGTATTTATTTAGAACATGAACGACCAAGAACCTTTCCTCGTCCTTTTCATTACTCTTAAATGAAATTGTTCCCCCGCAATTAAAAGTCCGAAATGGAACAGAATTAGAAAACCAAACTCACGTTGCTTTACACACTTTTGATCTACCAAAGAAGTGTACAAACAGAATGTCTCTCTGTGACCATAAGTCCTAAGAGGTGGGATATAATACCTAATCAAGTCCAAAATCAAGACTGTAGAAAAGCAGCAGCTACTTCAGCTTTAAGAACCAAACAGTAATTTTGTTCACAGCTAGCATCCCCTTGAAAAATGTTGTTCACTTGTTCATTACACAACACCACTTACAGGGGAATGGGTCCTTATGGAACAAACTGTGGGATTACAGGGGAATTAACATGGACAGTTGCTGCAGAACAACTGCAGGCACTGCTGGGAATTGAAGTCTGGGCAAATGCCTGGGAAGGAGTGATCATTCACCTACGCTCCGGGAAGAGACTTTAAAATGACTGTACAAGGTTGCACACATCCCCCCACCTATGTCAACACCCCCTATTTTGGGTATAAGAGTGCATGCTCGACTGTCATTAAACAGATCTCCACTTTACCACCATTTGGGGGGACCATTATTTTATTCACTGTCACAACAAACAAGTGAACAACCCCACAGAATTGGCAAGACATTTAAGCAACGGTGTCACTATAACTGTTTTTAATTTAGACACATGGCTGAAAGGTCCCTTCTCAGGTACTGAAGTAGTAAGACACTATGGTGATGAACAGTAATTAAACATAATCTTCATTTTGAACAGACGAGAAAGAAAGATCAAACAACTTTTACAAGACTCTGTGAAAAGAGTCACACCCTTTAGACTTAGGAAGTCAAACTACTGTTAGAGAAACCAAACCCTCAACAAAATAAGAGGGCTTTAAATGTAAGAAATACCTAAATTAAATCACAGAAGAGCTTGCCAAAAATATGATTTTGGCTCAAGGCTTCTACAAGTCAATTCATTAGCAACTCACAGATACTTATCAATTGGTAAATTAGAATATCGGTACTTCTGATTGCACGAAAGCACTAATTTCACTGCAGTCCCACATTTCTGCTGTCAGTAATTACCACCATCCTGCATATCACTAAACTACACCTTAAAAAGTTACACAATGAAGCTACAATCCTCTTGCCCTGTCCACAACAAGGAAGGAAAAGATTCTGTATGTGATCTCTCCTCTAGTAACACATTACTGATCACTGTTTCTGTAATGTCATCTCAAGCATTCCTTTAAAGTACCTTTTGACTTCTTCCGAGGCCTTGCTGGCTTCTTTTCCTTTGGCTTCTGGCTTCTAACAGTCTTCTGCTTCCTCTTTTCCTCATCTGCTAAGACCTTCTCAAGCAGCTGAGCAAAGAATTCAAAATCAAAGGGTCGTTTTTCTTCTATTGAATTAAAGCAAAGAAATAGAATGGATTTCAAGGTTGATGATTTTGAGTTTCAGCTTTGTAAAATGGTACTAAAAAACAATGGTTATACAAACAGAGTTCTTCAAAATATTTTCTGTATCACTTGAGCAGGAACAAAAGTTGACATAAAGGTGACATGGATTATGGTAGATTGGTTTTAAAAGAAAAAATTATAAAACTAAGTAGTTCAGAAAATGTAAGACCTGGCAAATACACAAATTGTACCATAGTATCAAATAATGTGTTAACATTTTAACATTCTGCATATGTACCTCATTCAATTAACAAAGAAAGTCTTTAAGGACTCTCAAAGCAGTTTACAATAAATAACTGTGCTAGAAATTCCCATCAATCAGAATAATCCTAACTGATTGTATACAGGAAAGTTGATATCCATCTCATTAAGCAGATACCTAAAAAACCCAGAAAATAAATCTCGATATCCTTACTGTGAACAATACTTGTCATAAAAACCTAAGATATCACAGCCTCTGGACTCACCTGTGTGCAAAAACTTTCCTTTATAATTAATTCAAGCAAGGCAAAGCACAAAAATTACTATGAAAATAGATGACTATCCTTTAATGACTCATTGTAGGGTGGGGTACATTTATTTTACTTACTGAAAGCTTTGTCTATTCTCCATCCATTAGTTTTTTCCTCACGTTTGAACTTGTTCTAAAAGCAAACATACAGTTGTCTTTTTCATTAAGCAAGAAATGCAATAGTACGTTGTACAAAATGGCAGATCAAGATAAGCCTTCAATGCAAACCAACTAAAGTTGTTGGATTTACATGTACACTCACACAACACTAGTTTGTAAGTAATTTTTAAGTATAAAATCTGCCACCAGGAGGTATCACCAGTTACACCTTTTTTTAATTATTTTCGAAACCTTTGTCCTGACTTGTAATCTGAGTAAGCTTTCAAATATCAAAGACTTTCCCAGCTGTATGCCAGAAATAAGACACTACAGAAGACTCACAAAACACTTATGCTCATCAGCATTCTTTGATTAAAATACAGACAAACTGTGTCTAAGTATGCTACACTTACTGGATACGTTGATTGAAATTCAATGACCAAACTAATGTTTCAGATACCTACAACCCCTTGAAACAGGTATTACAAAAAGCATTACTACAGAGACAGTAGCATCAAAATTATCAATACTAATAGAGAAAAAACAGGAATGCACATGTGAAAAAGAAAAGTAGAAACAGATGTTTAATTGCTTTATTGAGTGCTTTAATTTTTACCTTAATTTCTGCTCTGGCTCTATGAGGAAACAACCGTCCGATTAAGGAGAAGTCTGTTCCTACCATACTGATAGCTAAAAAGAACATATCTGTTTCTGAAGGAACAAAAAAAGAAAAAAATTACATACACTTAAGTATTTACTAAACCATCCCTCTTGCTATCAGAAATAAAAACACCTTGCAAACTTAATGACATGAAATCAGTAACTTTGAAGTTATTTACTTCAGTTGCAAGTCCAGGTGAGCAGGACATACATGTTATTCTACCTCTAGTAACATTTGCTGTATGAACTATCAACAGGAAGAACTGACTAATCTATTATAAAACTACAGAATGTGAACTATGTTTTGTAAAGCTAGGAAATCAAAGCTAACCAATCCCAAATTGCCAAGGTCCATTTTTATTATGAACACCAACAGAAATCAGAAAAACAGCATGTGAAACACCATTAGTATTTAACAGAAAAAGAGTGCACAGAGAATTCCTTCCAAAAGGAGCACAGTGAATTCTGAAGCTGATATTTTCAATCTACAGTTGTAAAAACTCCTTTCCAATCGTAAAAAGTCTTGCAGAGTGTTGTCAGCCTAGAGATAATAATCAATTCACAGCAGGAGTAACATAAAAAACCAACCCACCGACTTGTAAGAACACAACTGTCTATTTGCACTGAAATCAGTCCACACAGAGATACCTGACAGGATTTACTCCTGCCCAAGCTGGAAGAACCAAGTTAAGAAGTACTAACTGCTCCATACAGAGCTCAAATACCTGTACATCAGAATCCAAAATTATGCTTTTGATAAAGCAGACTAGCATGTCCTTATCACCTAAATGCCTATGGCAGAAAAAAAATCACAGTTAGCCTATGGATTTTTTTAAAAATACCAATTTTCACAATAAAGTTCTGCTTGTTTTAAGAGACTACATGACGTACAAGCAGATCCATTTACTCCACTGGGGGAAAAAAAGTCAAGATTAAAGCACTGGTGGAAAACTAAGACTTTTCTGCAAACTCAAAACTTTAAACCAAAAATATACTGACCTTTATTTGACCATGGTTTTGTGTAAAAACTTTTCCTGAAGCTGGAATAAGTAGTTGTAGAGCCACGTTCAAAGATGGGATCATTTTCTTCTACAACACATGGACCTTTTGTTCTTAGAACTTCTACAGTTAGGCTTGAAAAGCAAACACACAAAGAGATTTGACCTGAATATGTTGCTAAGAAGACACATAGCAGATATTTATAAAGACAGCTATTCCAACTTTTCATGCCATAAGTGAGCATTTGTATTCTGTAATTAATAATTACATTAACATGTACTTTAATGGGAGAATGCATCAAGAAATCACTACCCTACTCAGCCTGTGTAAGTAAATTTGCTTTTGCCTTTTTATAAGATATAGTACAGACAGACATAATTAAGAATCTTAAAAAAACCCCAACGAACAACTCCTTAACATTGAAGAAATTTATTTTGCAAAACCACAAGAGCCCCTCAATATCCTTCTAGAATACTGTCAAAATCTTTTACCAGGCCTGGCCTAAATCTCATGCTAGTAACACTCTTGGGGAACTCAGTAATTCAATACTTTATTTTTTAAAAGTCACTTTCTAAGCAAAGTTTCTGAAAACCCTGACAGAATAATAAAGCAGCAACATGCAAGATGCAAAGTTGGAGCAGATCATATTGAAAGCCAAGTAACAGTAAGAATGTTAACATGTTAACTCTGAGAAACAAAGTAGTCCACTAAATAGAAGGTATTTGGATGTTTGACAATCTCCAGTGTTCACTCTCTGTAATGAAATATGACATCTTCCTCTACCACCTTCTCCAAAAACATTGTTCCTAAAGTCTGCCACTACTGAGATGCAGATACCTGCTGCTCCTATTTTGCCACATCCTTGTTTTTCCCAAGTTAGTGCAGCTCAACTCTCAACACATAAATACCCTCATGGTTGTCCCTGGCCAGAGTAAAGCTGTTCTCTATTCACAAACTGAACTGCAATGCAGCACACATTGCCCATGAGTGAGGCACAAGAATATTACCTTTCTTCATCTAGAATAATTGAACCATCTTCTGCTACTTTCACACGAGGAACAAGAAGTGGGCCATCCTGACTCTCCTCCCCATTCTCTTCTTCTTCCTCCTCCTCTTCTTCATGATCAAGAGTACTTTTCTCTTCCTGTCTACAATTTTTAAGACAGCAAACAAAATATTGATAGTGTTCTGAACTGCTGCTCATTATGCCAGACATTCAACAATTTAATGAACCACTCAGCAATGCAACACATCAACAAGTCAGTCCACACAAACTATGAAACCTGCTTTTCATTCTATTGAAAAATGGAAATATGCAAAAACATAATACTGAAAGCAAAATGTTCTTAAATCACTCTACCCTTTCAAATTACAATTTGTTGTAAATAAGGGCTGTGTTATTGAAACAGTAAAAAAACTGACCTGTACTGTATTACCACAGAAACACTTTTTTTTTTTAACACCAGGAAACTTTTTGACTATACTGCACCAAGACTTACTCTTTCATTTGACTCACTCCAGAATTCTTTTCTGTTCTCTTTTCTTCTGCCAATGAAGACCTGGAATTTCATGAAAAGATAGAGATAAATGTTTGTACAGATACATTTCTGCTTTATTTCACAAAACTGGCTTTTAGTGGATAACAGACAAGGATATAAAGCGCTTTTTTTTTTCCAATTCTTAAGACTTATTTTTCAATTCTCAAGGCTTAAGTC
Organism: Hafferia zeledoni; assembly: GCA_035583235.1. NCBI lineage: Eukaryota > Metazoa > Chordata > Aves > Passeriformes > Thamnophilidae > Hafferia > Hafferia zeledoni. The sequence goes on from JAWWEV010000095.1 coordinate 25,900,561, forward strand.
TAGCTAAACAACCACCACTGCTTAATGAATTTTGGTCTTTCTCATACAAGCAAGGACAAAAAATGGTACTTCGAGCAGTAATCCATTGTTGGAGTACAGGGAATGTGAGAGTATCCTGCCCATTACATCCTTAGGGACTATTCAGAGTGGAGAAAAAAATAACAAGGAAAATGATAAATAAAACATATAAACACACAAACGTCAACAAGCAGGTGATAACAGACATCAGTAGAAAACCCACTGGCTGCTGAGAGAGAGAACATGGTTTGGATAACTGTACTTCTTTTTATGTGATTGTTTTAGGTAGCTGCAGGACACATGCCCTGCTGTGCCTGCAGCAGTCAGTGCACCCAGGGGCGTTGGCTCCCCTGGAGGGCTCGCTCAGCCCTGACACTGGTGGAACACGTCAATGCAGCAGCGACGTCTGTCCAGACAGGACGTACAGACCTCATGGACCTTGCAGTGCGTTTTGGAATTCAGCACGTGGAAGGAGAAATGCTTAGCTTTCTGAGTCCACTAGATCTGGAAGCAATCACAACATCCCTAGCGGCCATAATTAAACATGTCACAGCAGGTACTTGAAAAACCAAAAATTCTACTATTCTGTATTGCTACAGAGATAAATCAGCACTTGGGATAGGTTCATGTTTGTGTATTTCAACAAGTACATTAAGCTCCATCCTCACTTCTGTATGAGGATTAAGTAGATGTGAAAATGTCTAGAAGCTTTTGTTACCATTGCAATGACACTGCATCTGTGCTAATATTACAGATTTAAGTATTAAACAGGCAGAAAAACAATTTAAGCTAAAGACAGAGGGACAAAAAGGTAATACTTACTTCATAGGATTGTTCTCTGGCAGATAGTATATCAAGTCTCTCATGGTCATTTTAGAACGATCTGGTGGAGATCGTCCCTCAATTACTGGAGGCCTGTGTTTCAACTTCTTCCACACAAAAAAGAAAAACAAACAACAAACTCACTCAGATTCATCCTGAAAGTAGTTTATATGTCACAAAATACTTTTCTGTTTATGAAGTACTCCTTCAGGGAGTTTTGTTGCTCACACATACCACCCCCAAGAACTAAAATATGATCATATTGAAAGTGTCCCTTTGTCAGAGAGGGCATCACAGATACATTCAATATCTGGCACAAATAAAAGTTAAAAGTTATTCCAAATCACAGAACTCTGACAGTGATTCACTTGAAAAAATGAGAAATCCCAAATACCAAGCTTCTTAGAGCTTCCCTACTTTAATACCAACTGTGATTTTCAAGTTGGAATGTTGACTGTAAAATACCAGGTGTTACGTCAAAAGATTCATGGATCCAATCAAATGAAACAATACACAATTTCTTGTGAAATCCGTATTATCAGCAGACAAAGTTCTACTACTGCTTCTAAACAGAATAAACCCATACGGAGGCACTGCAGTGAGCAGCTGATAATCATCAGGAAACACTGCAGTGAAGAGATGATGTATGCCGGGTGACTCACATGCCCCGCCCTTCACAGACACCTTACCATCCGCTCTTTCCTCAGCTCTTCTTTAAGCATTTCTCTTAACTTCCGAGCTTTGAGGATCCTTTCACGGTCAGAACATACTCGTTTCTCTTTTTCAGGAGGAGGTTTCATGGGTAGCTTTTCCTCCTGTGTTTGTGATCTTTCCTGTGTTGGTCTCTCCTTGAGAGGAGAGGGTACATTCTTCTGCGAACCATCATCACTTTTCTGAGCAGCTACACCGACAGTTTGCTCTTTGCTCACTGATTTTTTTAGTGGTGAAAACTGTGGTACTTGTGGCACAGGTGTTTTCTTCTCAGGAAGCATGGGAGACCTTAAAGAGGTGTCAACATTGCTCTTTTCTGATCTGGAGGAATCCTTCTGAAGTGAAGCGCTGCCATCAGGAACCTGTGATGTTCGCCTCTGCAATTTTGGTGCTGAACACTGAGCAGATGAAGGTCCAGCTCTGGGTTTGACAAGATTTGGCATGGTGGAGATTCGTTTTCTTCTCTGTGCAGGCATCTCTGCAGATTTACTACCTTCCCCAGCATCACTGGAACTATCAGCCTTGTCATTGCTGGAAAAATTAAGGGAATATTCTGAAATACTTTACATTGACAAACTTTTTACTCTTACTTTCAAGATATGCTTATAGGCCACTCAGCATAAACAATGAGCTACAGGAAAATAGTTACATACAGGAAGCCAAGCTTGAACCAACCTGTGGCTGGTACTTCCTCATAAACTAATCTGCTGTTAAGAACCCACATATTATTTCCTAATACTCATCGACGAGCTTGTAACAGTAACATGTTCCCACCTCCCACTTCTTTTTTGGATGGCTCTCTCCTTTCAGCTGAAAATACCAGTACAATAAAGCTTTATAAAAAAATAACCCACACAACACTGGTGACATATTAAAAACATTTCAATTAAGCTGTATGTAACAAGCAGTTTGATGATTTTTATTACAATAGATGTTAACATTCATCCTACACATTTGCAAGTACATGATATGGAAACTGAACTCCGGAAAAACTTTGGCAGTCAAACTGGCTCCTGCTCACACTTAACTACTGTTCACATTGCACATTGAAAACTCAGCTTCCCTGGAAAGCTTTCTTACATAAATACTTTTTCCATCACTTATGCAGAAATAATTTTCAAAGTGTAAGTAAAATTGCCAACTGTTACCATCATCCCAATGTGCTGACTTCTCCAGGGTTCAGCTTCAAGGCTGTTGATCACAGGAAAGACTGCAGCAGAATTACAACTGAGTCATAAAGAGGGGTTTTTTCATTTTACACTGGACTTATGCCCTGTTTCTGTCTGTAAGGACAATCACACGCACAGTTCACTCAGCCATTTTCAAAAATGGTCAGGAGCAAGTGCCTTTCAAGGAACATAACAAAAGCACAAACATACAGAGAGACTTTTATAAATCCTCTCCAGCTATTCCCTGTGACTCAGGTAAATGCTGCGTATGACGCATTTGCATTTAGCAGCCTCTGTTAAATGGTGGAATCAATTTGTCCCACACTCTGAGTTCACACACATTTTCAGCACACAAAACATCCCTGGGGACAGAGTTTAGAGGGCTCATTACACGGTGCCTCTGTCTGTGTTGAATGAGAGCCTTGCCAAGCTCCATTCAACACCCTCTGTTCGTTGTACAGCAGGAGACAGCGGAAAGTAATTCTGTGTTCACCTTCTCCATACCACCTGTGTTTTGTGGAGTTTTTAATCAGAGAGCCACACTGGATTTCTGAACAGTTAAAGACAATTTAGCAGAAAATGTATGAAAAAAATAAGAACTATCTTAGCTTGAAAATTTTCACTTCCTTCATAATTAACAAAACCTATTCAGCATATAGAAACCAAAACAAGGGAAAGTAACCAATGCTACAGACACAGATTTGAGCAGCTCTGAAGGAATGCTGCAATAAGGACAAATATGAAAGACATTTTCACACTTACCTTTACTTTTCTTGCAGACCACACAATAAACACATTGTGCTGTCTGTCACCAAATACCTCACCCAGGACATCAAGCTGTGTGATTTCCCTCAAATTCACTCTTCCTCAGTGACACTCAGCCAGACAATTTCTAAAATGTATCATCTAGAGCTCCCCAAAAAGCTAACACTGCCTGCTCTACAATAAATCTCTATTTTCTCTTCCCTATTTGGTTGCTGTACGCCTTCAAAAGCAACCAAAAACTTTAAGAAACAGCTTTTCAGTGGAACTTACAGTGACCAAATAGGGGCAGGCAGGGTGTAGCTCTCAGTTCTGCCTTTTCTACTTGCTCCCAGGACTAAAAGTTCGCTTGGGAGTCTCCCAGCATTTAATGGTGGATACCCCCTTCTCCGTCCAGCTGAGCTGTGGAACCACCACAGTTTTCCAATGGTTCCCATCTCTTCTTGTAAGTGCAACATTTTCCCAATCTGCACATCTCCAAAGCAGCTCACCCTTAAACATTCCAATGTGTTGGCAAACTGAAGAGGTTTGTACATACATTCAACATGAACAATTTCCATAACAGACAGGTTTAAATGTCTTAAAACTTCTCTACTTTTTTTTTTAACAGCAGGATATGGTTTTGTGGATTTTGAAGCCTGAATATTTTTCATATTTATTGAGGAAAATATTTTACGTCCTGTTACTTAAAATCACAGAATATGCTGACTTGGAAGGGATCAACAAGGGTCATCAAAGTCCATCTCCTGGCCCTGTGCAGGACAGCTCCAAGAGTCACACTGTGCCTGAGAGTGTTGTCCAAACACTTCCTGACCCATCAGGTTTGTTGCTGTGACCACTCCCTGGGGAGCCTGTTCCAGTGAACCACTCTTTAGGTGAAAAATCTACTCCTGATATCCAACCTAAACTTACCCTGACTCAGCTTCATGCTGTTTCCTCAAGTCCTGCCATTTTTCACATGAGTGAAGAGAACTGTACCTGCCTCTCTGCTTCCCCTCACGAGGATGTTAAAGAGCACAATGAGGTCTCCCCTCAATCTCTTCTTCTTCAAGGGGAACAGACCAAGTGACGTCAGCTGCTTCTCATAAGGCTTCCCCTCCAGATCCTTCACCACCCTTGTAGCTTTCCTCTGGATGCTTTCGAATAGCTTAATGTCTTTCTTATACTCTGGCACCCAGAACTGCACACAATATTCAAGATGAGGCTGCCCCAGTGCAGAGCAGAGCAGGACAATCCCCTCCCTCCACTGGCTGGTGATGCTGTGCCTGATGCCCCTCAGGATATGGTTGTCCCTCCAGGCTGCCAGGGCACTGCTGACTCACATTCCATTGCCCATGACTCCCAGGTCCCTTTCCACAGAGCTGCTCTCTCATTCCCCAGTCTATATGTACATCTATATGTACATTCATCCATCCCAGGTGAAGAATCCAACACTTGCCAGGTTAATTCAACTTCATATGGTTGGTGATTGCCCAGCCCTCTGATTTGTCAAGCTCTCTCTGCAAGGCCTCCCAGCCTTCCAGGCAGTCAACAGCTCCTGCAAGTTTTGTGTCCCCTGCACACTTCCCCAGTATCCCTTGCAGTTCTGCATCCAAGTAATTTATGAAGACGTTGACGAGCACAGGGCCGAGGATGGAGCCCTGTGGAACCCCATTACTGACAGGTCTGATGTTACTCTGGTCACTATTACCCTCTGTGCCCGACCCGTGACCCAACTGCTCACCAATGGTGCCTGTTTATCCAGTTGTGTGCTGGCCATTTTGTCCAGAAGGATCCTGTGAGAGACACTATCGAATGTTTTACTGAAATCCAAAAAGATTACACCAACTGGTAGCCCTTGGTCACCTGGGTGGGTTACCCTGTCATCAGATTGCGTGGTAAAGGTCTGTTTTTAATGCCATGAGAGGAGATCAGAGTGCCTTTCAGAACAGCACTGGTATCCAGTATTGAAACCTAAAATCATACTACACTGATAAATTACAAATAAAAAGTCTTTAATAAATCTGCTGAATCCGCAACAGTACCATATAAATGAAAAATGGTAAGAATGTCTTAAGAAAAAAAGGTAAGACAGTAAAAGATCCAGAATGTAATCCTTGTAACATACATATTTTATAAATAAAACTTGAAAGAAAAACATCCTTAAAGCACAACGCGACAGAATTAAAGATGTAAGATACCAGCTGAGTAAGTGGCAGCGTGGGTTTGCTAAAAACACACACATCCTGCCACCTAGTCTGGTATCTGAATTTCTAGTCACAGGAAACAGAACACTGTAAGCCCTGTCATACTGTCATAAAGGACAAGCTTCAACTAAAAGAATGGAAATATTCATGAAAGATGCAAAAACATATGTTTAAAAGAAGTGGGAAGGCTGTTATGAGAAGCAGTCACCAGACTGGGAAAACGTCCTGATAAACTGGTCTGTACTGCTATTGGTGGGGACAGAGTTCGCCTCCTTCACAGTAGCTCACATGGTGGTGTTTCAGATTTGTGACGAGTGCTGACAGCACATCGTGTTTCAGCTATGGCTGAGCAATGATTAAAGAGCACCCAGGCCTTCTCTCATGCTGCTCCATGAGTGAGCAGATTTGGGGTGGGCAAAAAGCTGGGAGGAAACACAGTGGGGACAGCAGACCCCAAATGACCAAAGGCACATCCCCTACAATGTGGAATCAAGCTCCTCAGAAAACTGGGAAAGAAGGAGGAAAAGAGGTCATTCGGAGTTAGAGTGTTTCTCTTCTCAAGTAACTGTAACACATAATGGAGCTACTTTCCTGGAAACAATAAAATACCTGCCTGACAATGGGAAGTGATGAATGAATTCCCAATCTTACTTTGCTGGCACGCACATCTTTTGCTTTAGATCTCACACTGCCTTTATCCAGGACCAGCAGTTCGTGCCCTTTTGATGTTCCGCCCATCCCACGGGGCTGGGAGGGGGCAGGGGTGTGAGAAATAAAGCGAGAAACTGTGGGGGGCTTCGCAGCCAGACACGGTTAATGCACAACAGGTCCTCGTGCTTGTGCTACAATAAAAAGCACGTAAAAATGGAATAGTTAAAAAGGAAAAAAGCCAGAAAATCTTGTCTTGCTAACGCATGGAGAAGTGAATACAAAGGAGGAAACGCTGTCGGGATGCAGAATCAGTCAGTTATCCACTCATGGAGCGCAAAGGACTTTGCTGTACGCAGCAAACCGGGGCTGCTGCAGAGCCAGAAACTGCCAGACCACACTGGGCCCCTCCTTCGCAGTCTTACTTTACAGAACCAATTAGCTTTAAAAAGACCTCCGGGATCGAGTCCAACCTATGGCCAAGCACCACCATGTGAACTAGACGGTAGCACCAAGAGCCACGTTCAGCCTTACCCTGAGCACCTCCAGGGGCTGTGGCTCCACCACCTCCCTGGGCAGCCCATTCCAATGTTATTTCAAGAACCTGCTGCGACACCGCAGCTGAGGTTCTGCTTACGATGCGAACGCGCCAAACACCCACAACTCGCCGTCCGACGTTCCCGTACGCGCCGTCACGGGGCCCGCCGGGTGCCCCAGGAGGTGCAGGCCGGGCCGGCCCCAAGCACCGCCCGGACCGTGCACCGCAACCAGCCCCACCGAGAGCCCCCACTGCCGCCTCGGCCCCGGTCCCGCCCCTGTGCCGGCCCGTCCCGCTCCCGGGGCCTCGCGGGCCCAAGCATGGCCTCGCCAAGCGGGACTCACCTCTCGGCCCGCCGCGCCTCCGCCGCGGCCCCGGCTCTGTCGGGCGGCGGGGAGCCCGAGGGCAGGGGCTCCGGCGGCTGCGTGTCCGGCCCGCCGGTGCCGGTGGCTGTGCCGGTGGCGGTGGCTGTGCCGGTGGCGGTGGCGGGGCCGGCCCTGCCCGGGGCCCGCACG
>JAWWEV010000095.1:25934448-25955472 GCA_035583235.1 Hafferia zeledoni
TTAACTGGGGAGTGGGAAGTTATTTCTTGTTATACATAACTTGTGTAAGTGTGTGTTATATTGTAGTTTTCTCTTAACTTTCCTCTTTTCTGTATAAATACATGTAGTTGGTTTCAGCATAAACCTGGTTTAGAGTTTTTTTCCCTCTCTCTCTCTTCCTTCTCCCTTGGCTGGTTGGGGGGAGGAAGAACCCTTTCACTCTGTCTCAGACACTTGGCGTTTTGCCAGCTCAACCCAAAACAATGATATTTTGCAGTATTTTCACTGTCAAGCAGATCAGCTGAACCTGACTAATTAATATTGAATTCTTATCAGTTCCTTGAATTCTAATTATTCTACTTACACCATGCTAAAGGAGGGCTTTGCATCTTGATCAGATAGAGAAGCAACAGTATGCTGAGGAAAACCTGAAGAGAAAAACATCTCATATTAACAATCTTAAACATGCAAGTAATGTTTCAGTTTTTTACTTCAACAGGGAAGTCCGAAGACTACTCTAAATATTAAAGCCTATCTCTTTCTTGTTTGTTATTACAGTAGAACTAATACACTCTTAATGGATATCAAATTCTTCCTAAAGGTCTCTAACTACATCTACACATCCCTGACTGTACTTTCCCAACTAAAAAAATACCGTTTCACAGACTTTGTATTAACTGAAGCTCACTGGAACTCCATTTCTGAACAACCATTAAAGAAAATGATATGCAATGGTAGGAAAGCAGAATAAGCGCCACATGAATGTTCACTTAAACAATGGTTTCTAATTAAGGGGAAAATATTTTTATACAGACACACTAAGGCCATATTCACCTTCCAAGTGCAGATAGATGAGACTATAGCACTTCATGAAGACTGTAACAAATACCTTTCTTTCTACCACTTATTTTTTACGGCTCATGACAGATGGGCAGTTAGTTTTTCCAACTGCTGCTCAGACTTTACCTATAAAAAGTAATCCTCTTCAGTACTTATATCTACACATAAAAATACATATATTCTTCTCTGTGAGAGAGAGATCTCAATGCCCTGCTTGGTGGCAATAGAGTTCCTATTCTGGTTTAACTCCAAGATCAAAGAAACACACCAGGAGAAGAAAAGCTACCTAATATACTTGTTGACAGACCACCACACTAGTGCTCCTCACAAACACGTACTACATGGCTCTTACAGTCTATTAACATTTTTAACAGTTGCCTTCTGCACAATAAAACACAGGGAGAACAAAATAGTTTTCCATCCTTCACTTCTAAGTATTACATTTATAACAATTACTCTACAAGCAATATGATTCCACTTCATCGTTTCCAACTTCTGTTGAGTAATTTGTCCTATGTAATTCTTAGCTTTATTTAAAAGCTGACTACTTTGAAGGAACCACATCAAGAAAACTTGTGTTTATTTAGCAAATACAAGTAAAGATTAAAAAACCCCAATTGTGCAATGTCTTTATTACACTTCTTACTATATTTCTACAGTTTTAACACAGAAGATGCAAAGAAAAAAAAAGACAGGGCAAATCTTATGCTTAGAGTTTAACAAAACCATATCCTACCCATTCGGATAAGGGAGCACTCAGAGCTTGAACTGGCAGGTGGAGGACTAACATGGTGCATCAGCAGTTCCTTGTAATGACCTTCATCTAAAATAACGTGGTATGTTCCTGTCACAAAGAAATAAATGCCTTACTCACAGATTATAAGCAGATGAGAATGCAAACATATACTCCAAATGACAAAAACCAACTTACATAGAAAAAATAATTTATTCAAAACTGTTCCTAAAAACTAGCCCTGCCAACGCTATTGAAAATGACAGGTTTTAAATCTGGTAACACCAGAATGTTAAATTAGATATGAAGCCCCAGAGCTTCTTCTCTCATGTTACACTGCAGTTATGATATAGTAAGAGTTACCACTGTAGCAATTACCATGCTACATTGCTTAAGTTCACATCACGTAGCTTTACATGTAGAACACTCCATTTGATACTTCTTCTCTATAGAGCTGCAGCCACCACCTAATAATAATTTCAATTACTACTGTGTATTTTGCAGATTCTGGAAACCCTTGAACTTTGTGCCAGCACAATGGAAAATATTCATCCTTAAATGTCAAAATGCATTAATGAATTTGTAACAAATTAGCAACTTAATTATGATTTTAAACCTGTGTTAGTAATATAACTACTGAACTTGAGATACGTACCACCAGTTTCTCGGGCAAGTAATGTACAAACTCGAACTTCAGCACTAAGGCCGATGACAGATACTCTGATCTTGACAGCTTTTAAAGACTTCAAACAGAAAAAGAAAGCATACTCAAATTCATGTGCAGAACAAAAAATAGTAAAAAGATTGAGAGTCTTAAATGAAAATTAATTGGTGATGACACTGCAACAGTCTGTTTTACTCTCATAGCTTGGATGTTTGATGTAGTAGTCAAACTTCAATTCTGTACCTTAATTAGGTCATAGATGTTGGCTGGATCACAGGTCGTCAGGCTGCTGTAGACCACCAGAACCTCCCTGCTTGTATGTCCTGGCATGTGCCTAAGGAGAGTGCATAGTCAATTTACTGCACACTAAGCTACTTGTATGATAATGTCTTCAAGGACTTTGACACACTGAAGTCAGAAGATGACATGATATGATGTTCTCTACAAATTCTAGTAAGATCCTTCTCAGAGTACCAGAATTTCACCTTCCAAAAGCCAAACAATTCCAGCACCTAAAATACAGTATTTCATTATGTAGTTGCTATCTGATTGTTTGCTTTCATTTATCCCTTGTACCTTATCCATACTCTCACAGGTAAAATTCACCTTCAAATCAGCAACACTACAGTCAGACTTCCTGACTTCTTAAAATAAAAATGTCTAATCAGTTTGAAGGTGTAAATCCATTACTCTTAAGTACTTTTGGTTCTTAGTTGAAAACTCTCTTTCAGCTACTTATTCAAACAGTTTTTTATGATATTGACTACTAGCTTTGTTCTCTCAAGTGTTTCTAGCTGTAAGTTTTTGTTCAGTCTTCCACAAACCAGGATACAACTCAGTACCTCACAGACCAAAAAATTCTTTTGAATGTATCATACCTAAAAATTTTTCTTTCTAAAGTATGCCAAAACTCCCCCAAGATTACTATGACTCAATGCTGCTTCTTTCCCTGCCATCATTAAGCCCTAACCCTGTTCTCTCTGATACCTTAGCTCTCCAGTAAAAAATAATTACAGTGTCTTTCATCACAGTATCTCCATACAATCATCTACTTGGTTGCAAAATACTGTTGCATTTCATAAGTAGCACATCTCTAAATACAAGCACCTTGAATTAGAAAATTAACTTCTGCACTACTGGCATATTTAAGTTCTTAAAAATTTGTATTGTAAGGGGACATAAAGTTGCTCTTCTAAAAACTCAAGTCAGCATGATGCAAGATGCTACTTACAAAAATATTCTGTCTGCTTCTTAAAAAATTCACAATCACAAAGAAAATAAAAAATCCCCTCCATGTAAATACTAACTTTAAAGTCTGCATGGCCAAATTCAGGGAATTATATAGAGAAGGTTCTCCACTGCAGTTCATATCCACTGCTTTCTTCAGAGCATTTATGTGCTTTTTTGAGTTTCCTGTAAGTGAAAAAAAAACTCAACAAATTCAACTGATACAACAAGTTAAAATAATTGAAATATTTAAATTTTGTATGTAACAAAGTGTACTTGTATAGCAGCAATTTTCAAACTGTGACTTGTCTGTATTTTTCCGTAGAAACTGATTTTTTATCAGAATGCAGAAAACAATAAAACAATGTATTAACAGACACTGGAATACCAGCAGTCGTTGGAAACTTTAAGAAGCCAACAAAAATAAAATCACTGCTGTGCATCATTAATTGCTTAACATGAGTGTGAAATGTCTCACAAAGCGTTTCAGCAGAAAAAGAGTTTAGTTTCTTTGGTTATCCTCAAAGTACTGTTCGAAGGTTGACTCATCCTCAGTTTCCTCAGTAAAGTCTGCCTTACCTCTGAAGCCACAGAGATTGGTGTAACAGCTTGCTTTTTAATATATGATCAGATCTCACAGAACACATACATGAAATTACAAAACAGGGTGGGAAATTAAACATAGGGGAAACAAAACATATTTTAGCTGCGATCTGGACAAGACTTGATAGCAAAAAGCACCCAGTGACTATTCTAGACCAAAACAGATCAAAACAAATACTACAGTTTCAGGTCATTTGCAATAATTTATGTTCTAAAAATGATGATGATGATGAGGAGGAGGAGGAGGAGGAGGATGAGGATGTTAACATCACTTCATTTTCACCGTGTATCAGGCAGAACTTGTAACATCAATGAAAACAGATAAAAACATCTCCAACTGAAAAACAAAAAACACTACCTCCCTACCTGAGAGTTCTGTCATTTTTTCAGCTCTTTTACTCTTGGTCACAATTAAGCCAATCTGAAAAAGGAAAAAAAAAAGACAAGACTTTTCTTACCAAGTGTTAAAACAAGCTGATTTACATTTTTGCTGTATTTTGCCTAATACTTCCTTACGGATCAGAATTACTTAACCATACAAGTCTATTCAGGTTTCCTTTTACGAGTAACAACAGCAGCCCAGTGCGATGTATCAGTAAACACACATTGTATATTTCCAGTACTTTTGCACAAAATGAAACCTTTGAAAATACTAAGAGCCTGAAAAAATATAATCAGGTCTTCTCTACTAAAATTGATGCTAGAAAAAAGGGAACAGACAGGTTCTTATTTTCATTAGTTCAGGCAGAAACAAGAATTTCACTAGACTGATAAGCAACCTTGTAAGAAGGTACACATAAACAAAAACCAGTTTATTAGATTCTGTTAAAACTAAAACTGCCTTTTAAAATAGCTTTCTATCACTTGTTTCTTGCATGTTAGTACATACCTGACTAATAGGATTTTGGTCAAAGTACTCTTCAACAAAATACTCCAATAACTGCAAAGAAAAATTAAGACTGTTAAAAACTAATTACAGTTTTATTCCTCATGCATTAAGAAGTTGATATTTTCAAAACATCTAGCATCATTAAAGAAAAAAAAAGTTGGGAAAAACAAAACAGAGGAATGACACATTTTCTTCTATTCTTCTTTCACTCCAGCCCTTCTCCTTCATCCCATGTAAACAATGCAATAAAGATTTCAGAAACTTGTCCCCCTTTTATTTTATTCACTTCCTTTGTCCAAGTTCCAGATTCCTGCTGGTTGAAATGGAGGTTTCCAATACACCAAAAAGCACTAATCTGTACAAAATCATCAAAACCCAGGATTTCATGCTTTAGTGCTAGGGAAGATCACATAGTAAAAGGTGCACACAGTACAAGTCCTTCATGTCTGAAACACCAATTCAACTCCTGTCTAACATCCTTTCAAATCAGAATTCATTGAAAAAAATAACTGCAAGAAAAAACCGTAAACAATTCTAGAAGTGTGATGAAAACATCTGTTCATCATTTATTCCCTTATTATGGGTAACAATTTCCATGTAGTTTTCAAAACCTGTCTTTCCCTAATATGTCCTTCTAAAGTGTTTTTAGTGTACAGAAATACACATGCATGACAAAATGGGACACAGATTTTACTATTCAAAAAACAGGAAAATTACAGACTAGCAACAGAAGCAAGGGGAAAAAAGCAGGGATGATAGGAAAGATGAGACTGTGCACATACAGGAGACTGCAATTCTTTTAAATGCAAAATGCAATTGGAATTACAGAGAAACAGTGGCTTAGTAAGAGAAAACCTTTAAGTCCAGAAATACCTTCAAAGTGCACGTAAGTCTGTTTGGTTTTAAGTCTTGATCCTCCATTGTTCTTGATCCATCAACAACCACATAAAGGTGACGCATCTGCATTTCCATCATAAGTGAAAATCACTCAGAGAACACATACTGAAATTAATTCATTTTTCCATTTACTTAAAAAAGCCAATACCTCCTCCCTCAGACTGGGAAAATTCTGTATACTGAGTCATGCAATCAACATCAGTTGGAGAAGTAATGAAAGAAAAGCAAACACGACTCTTGAAAAATGCACACTTCCCTTTTCCTGTCATAAGCTGCAAAACATGCATAGCTTGAGCCTGCATGTTTTCATTTGAAGAGCTCAGTGTTGTTATTTACAAGGTGTTTCAATTATGTCCACTTTTCACATGAATTTAAATGGACAGTGTGAGTGGATGTGATTGTTCTGCTACTGCCAAACACAACCCGTGCTCCAAACCTCTGAATTCCACCTTGGAACACTCGTGCTTCACACCCACACTGACAATATAAAAAGAATCTTTAAAAAACCCCTCAAAACTGGTGGAAAACACAAGATTTGGTCTCAAGCACGTTAGGTTAGCAGAAGTGTCTTTCAGCTTAGGAACACCACCTCTAGTCTCACAGCTTTGCACTGAGGGAAGAAGAGGGTTAAGATAATAACATACCATTCCAAGTCGAACTTGTCCATGGTGCTCATAGAGTCTAACAAAACACAGAAGGGTTTAATTAAGATGCAAATGGTTCCTAAAACACAAGTACAAAACAAATCCCGTACTAGACTTCTGGCAAATGTGCAGAGGTAACAAATTGCAGACACTTATTCACACTGAAAACCCCCACAACTCAACCACAGATTTCTCACCTTTCAGAAAACAAATAAAAACTGTTTCTCCCTACTAGGCTTACTGAAGCTTTAAAATTTTATCCAAACTTGAACGTTTTAACACAACTTGAAATAAAGCAAAACTTAATTTTTTTTCCCAGCAATTCTTCTGAAATTTGCAATAGAAAGCTGATGCCATGATACCACACCCCAGCTTCTGTTGTGATAGGACAAGGGGCAATGTTCCTAACTAAAAGGGAGTGGGTTTAGATTAAAGATGTTTCTGTGATGAGGGTGGTGAGGCACTGGCACAAGTTGCCCACAGAAGTTGAGAAGCTGTGGATGCCTCGTCTCTGGAAGTTTTCAAGGCCAAGTTGGATGCTCAGAGCCCCATCTAAGCAACCTGTTCTAATGGGAGGTGTCCCTGCCCACAGCAGGCGTGTAGAAACTGGATGACTTTTAGGGACCTTCCCGACTCAAACTATTTTATGATTCTATGACTTGTGTATTACAAAAACGCTGTAGGATTTCCCTGTGCTGTACAGATTGCCGCTGCAGAGCTCTGCCCTGTGCTCCAGCACCAGACGGATGGAGCACACCCTGCACGAACAGCCTGCACACACGCAGCGTTGCGCTCACAGCTCATTTCACAGTTTTTCACGGCACAACAAGCAGCATGCAGGAAGCACGAAGGGGTAAGGACACGAAAACATACAACCCACGTTCAGAATGATGAAGTCAGTGCTTGTAGCCACACAAAGTACCTTTTCCTCTTTGCCTTGAAGAGAATGTCATCGATGGTCGCTTTCAAAGACCCCGATTCATCTTCTCTAAGAATTTCCCTAGGCAAAGCAGAGTGTTACGGGGCGGAAGGGAGACTTTCCCTCCCCTTTCGCCAGAAAAGTGAGCGAGGGGAACGGGGAAGAACATACCATGTTCTTTCGTAGCCTCCTTCCCAGCGCTTGGTCCGCTCGGGTTCGTCATCCATCTCGGCGGGGTGCAGGGGGCGACGGGCGATGAAGGGGCTCAGGGTAATGAGGGGAGACGAGGGGGCCCGAGCGGAGCCTACCCGGGCCCAGGGGAGCCAGTCGGGCCGAGCGGAGCCGATGGAAGCCGAGCAGGGCCGAGCGAAGCCGAGACGAGCCGAGTGAGGCCGAGCGGGGCCGAGGAGGGCCGAGCGAGGCCGAGCAGGGCCGAAAGGGCCGAAAGGGCCGAGAGGAGCCGAGCGGGGCCCGGTCGAGCCTCTCAGTCCGCCCCCACCGCCCCGGACACGCCGGCGGCCGCGCGCTTCCGCCTCGGTGCGCCGCCAAACCCTTCCGGCCGCCGCCCGGGCCGCGGAGCGACCGTTCCGGAGCAGTTCTGGTGTGCTTTCCCCACCAAAATATTCCAATTAACTCCTGGAGGACATGAGGGCGTAGGGAAAACGCGTCGCGGAGACGCTGCTGGTGCGGTCGCCGAGCGCGGTGGTGGCGGCGTTCCTGTGAGTGCCCCCGCGGCCGACCCTCGGAGTGCCGGCCCCCACCTGGGTTATCCGGTACGTCTGTGATCACTGACACCCCGGGGTCGGTATGAGCAGAACCGGGAGCCTGGGAAAGGCCTTATGTAGCACTGAAAATTAACACATGGTCATGCTCAGTGGCCAGTTAATTAAAGCAGGTATTTTGATGTGACGTGTTTATGTTTTGCATTTATCTCAAATAATTCTGAGCACTGATCTCATGTAACCAAGAATTTCCATTTCATAAACATCACGTTAAGGATCAGCGCCGAGCTGGCCGAGCCGAGCGCCGACTGTACCGCAGAGCTCAGAACTCTCCTGGAGGCAGTGCCAGCGCCAGCGCCAGGCTCTGGGAGTGTCACTGGCTCTGGGAATACCACTCAGGCTCTGGGATTGCCACTCTGGCTCTGGGAATGTAACTCTGTCCCTGGCAGTGCCACTCTGGCTCTGGGAATGTCGCTCTGTCCCTGGGAGTGCCACTCTGGCTCTGGAAATGCAATTCTGGCTCTGGGAGTGCCACTCTGGCTGTGGGAATGTCGCTCTGTGCCTGTGAGTGCCGCTCTGGCTCTGGGAGTGCCAGCACTGGCTGCACCTCAATTACAGGAAAGCTGCCGACCATCCGTTTCCAAGGGGAGGGTCACTCTGCATCCACATAACACAATAAATGAGGAAGAAAACATGTAAATAGTAACATTTCCTGAAGCAGGAGGGCGGAGAAACTTAGCACTTCTGTACCCTTCAGCCTGCTGCACATTATCAGGATCAATTTGTAAGGGAAAGAGAGTAAAATTAATTAGCTTTCAATTAAGCCGTACCTGGGAAAAATACACTATTTTTTGAAGGAAGGCTGAACTGAAGACAGAAAGAGGGGGATTCTTGAGTTTGAGAAGTCACGATTTGCTTCTTGGAACTGAAATAACTGCAGTTTGATCTGCTCCTGTGAGAACAGATGCCATCCATTCCTTAGGAAGAAAAAGTCCAATTTGTACGATACTGAAAGCAAAAATGGCTGCAAGCTCACAATTTTAATAGAAATGAGACTTCCTTCAGAACACAGATATTTCTTATTGTCAAGGCCAAGAATTTCAATGCTAGAGTGGAATACAGGATATATAATAATTTTCTAGATTAGAATTGTCCAATGCTTCAACTTCCAGTACAATTTTGAGATTATTAAACTAAATACCTGATACCCTCTTACACAACTTCAGATCCATTACGTTTTTCACTGCCATGAGTGTGACGTCATGAGAGCTAAGCCACCTATGATGCACAGAAACTGTTGGGTACATTTGTCAGGCATTGCTTTATCTGGCATGAAAAAATTATTTTAGTAAAATGTATGCAGATGGTGTCAGTTAGCTTAATCAATGATATCCAACTGTTTACAAAGATAAAAATTTAAAAAATACAAGTCCAGTTTGGAAACGAATGTATTCCTAGAAATCCTAAGTCTTTTGGCCAATTTGCTCTGTAGATCTGCGGAGACAGGGGAGCATTTTTTAAGAATAAAAGTTGTTATATGCAGTGTCTGAGGACAGGCTGTAATTGCAAGCAGAGAGCACACGCCCATGGATGTAGGACAGTATTGCTTGGTAAGATCCGAATACGTTAACTCTTCTGCAAAAGCCTGTCCAGGTGAGTAACATCACATGGGACACTGTTAACATGTACGTGCAAATATGTAGAGCCACAGAGCTGAGACTCTGCATGAAGAAACTGCGGTGATAATAATTTAGTAACTTCAGTTTTGTCTGGAGCACACATTCCTTTCTGTAAGGATATCAAGAGACCACTTTCCTTGATAGTTCTGATGGTAACTAATATTCAAGTTCCCCATAATTTGTCTTGCTCCAACTTGCTTCAATTCCCAGCCATTTATTTTTATTTCATTAATCACAATTTCTTTGAGAGATGAAAATGTCTCTTAGACTAATAAGTTTTCTTTGACATGTCCAGAGCACTGTTGACAAGAAAGATCTTCTTCATTCCTCCACTGACAGGTCAGAGCAAAACCAGCTGACTGACTGTATGCACTGGAAGTGCCTTAACAATCCTGAGGCCCATAACAGACAAGGACCGGACAAGTAACTTACTGTAATGGCCTCAGCACCTTGCCCTGCTGCCACCTTAGGATGGCCTGCATACCTCAGGATGGTAACTTAAACTTAGGAAGTCCAAAACTTACTTGGCCTTCCTCAGGTAACTCAGCTTTCTAAGGTAAATGCCATCTTGAGAGGCTCCATGCTCAGCAGGGCCACTGCCATGCACTGGAGGAATCCTGTTTGGAACCCGAAAAGCAGTCAGAAGGAAGTATTTCTCTCTCCAGCTTTCCTCTCCAACTTTTGGAAAACCCACATAACCACAACTGTGGCATCCTGCTAGGAAATATGAACCAATCAACACAGAGCCGTGTCTGCCTGGTTTATTTCCTGTTCCAGTCACAGGCATGTTTTCCATTTCCCCAGCTCCTTTATTGGAAACTTTGCTGGAAAGGAAAAGCATGGTGATTCTTCACAGGTTATGCAGTGCAGACGCTGTCTGAGGGACACAGCTCCTCAAAGACTGAAACTCAGACCACTGTCAAAGAGAGCCTGGGGCAGGGTTCAGAGTCCTATGGAAGGAAGACCTATTAAGGGTGCACACTGTGAATCCACTAAGAAAACACCAGTCAGCTTATTTTTAGCACTTCATGAGCACCAGTTGATCCTCAAAGTTGAATTAATCTTCTCCTATTACTGATGCAATGCTCAGAACTCTACTTGAGAAAAAAGGAGAAACCTGGGTATAGAGTGAGAGGTCATTTATTTAGATTGTGAGGATTTTAACAAGCACCTCTCTTACAAAGAACAGTTTAACAAGTATACAGCACAAGAGGTATTAAAAAACACTTGGCTCATCTCCTTATCCGGTAGAGAGGTTTCCTCTTTGAAATGAATACAAACCAGAACCAGAGAGGCACTTGAACAGAGAGGGAGAACAAGGCATAGCACTGGGTGTGATCTCATTTCAGACTGATGAAAATATTGAGGCATCTTCGAGGTAGATGGGACTGAAGGCTTGCAAATGAAGAGGTGCCAAATTTTCAAATTCTCTCAGTGTTCCCATGGTGTCTTGTGCTATTTACTTCATCGACTAAATTTCCTGGAATTAAGTGGCTGATTAAATTAGAATGTCAACTTTATAAATATGATGGTGGGTGCGTGGCCATCAGGACTGTGGTATGAATGGTAAGGGCTGGAAAGTCAGAAGGGGTTTAACTGTGAGAGTGAGGTATGTTAACAGAAGCAAAGGACAGAGGTAATACTACCATGATCATCCTAAACTGGAATCAGCTTTCCTGATGTCTTTCCTTTAAATTAAGGCAGAAGTTAAAAACTTTCTTTTAAAGAAAAAATGATCACTAACAAAAATTTGCAATAACCTTAATCAGAGCACCTTTTTCTAACAAAATGCCTTTCTAAGCAATAGAATATGGCTGGGTTTTTTTATTAAAATACATTTCAGAACAGACAAATTGAAGCTGTAAAAACTGTACAAAGAAACTATCAATGTTTCTAACGATTTTAGTAAGTAAAAATAGTTAACAAAGAGGTGAAAAAGGATACAAAGAGAAAGTTTACTGGCTTATGAAAACATCTGCAAATACAAATCTATCCCCATGATAATATATCCAAGAAAATATAAAAATAAATATTGAATTAATGCAGATATGCTCTGGAAAGCATGTCTGTTAATACATTTTACCTGGCCTTACAAATGTTAACTAATAATTTATACTTTGAACTAGTTCATTTTGCTGTACTAACTCTCTGAATGCCATGTTCACAAACATCTGCTGTTCTAGATGAAAAGCTCTGTTACTTGCTGGTGAAGAATGAAGTGTTTTGCCTTCAGACACAGGTACTTCTAATAGCATGACCCAGAAAAGGTATGCAGAGCATAACAACCTATAGCAACACTAATGGAACATTAATATGAGTCTTATCCTGTACCTCCATCCCTTTAAGGTCAGGTATAAATTTGTTGTATCATCTCTAAAGAGGGAAACAAAAAACCCAAACTCAAATCCCCCTCCATGTTACTTAAACAGGCAATTATTTTTCATCTCTTGTTGTGTGAAATTAATTTCTGGGACACAGTACAGTATTTGGAAATACAATACAAAAATTCTTACTGAAGTAACTTAGGAACTGCCAAAATTATTCAGTATGATAAAGCACTCCATTAAGATGTCACCTATAAATAAAACCTGAAATTGTTAACAGCAAATTCTGTGCAAACTTTCCACATGGTATTTAGAGCTGCTTTCTCTGGTGGACTTTGCAAGTTTGCAAAAACAGTATTTTCAAATAAAGCATTCATATTTAAGAGGCCAGGATTTGCATGAATAAAACCAGAATGTTAGGAGAGGTTTTCTAAAGTTATCTGATAAATTTAATTACATTGATTTAAAATGGGATCCTCATACAAAACCTACCAGTAATGTACAACATTTAAGTAAGTCACAGTGATTAACTAATCCCCATAAGAGTATTGTTCCAAGCGTAAATAAATAGGTTAAAATATGCATATGAATTTAAAAAACAGAAAATAGTATCCATAAAGTGAAGGCACAGCTAAGTTTCTACATTCCAGTTCATAACTTTATCATAGTCCTGAATTCGTTGTTTTATGTGAGAAAGCTTATTCTTCAGATATTCACAACGTTCCTTTTTCTCCAGAAATGCAGGATCCTGCCAAAAACACAAAAAGCTTTACATTAATATATTATGCTTTCATATTCCTCCAAGAATAGTCTATTATTAGTTATGCTCTTGACTAAGGGCAGTATATAAATAGTCTCCAAAATCACACTCTTTTTCCGCAGACACTATTTTTTATTTCCTGCTTCCCCTCCCTTCATGAAAGCCTAGAAAAAGATGTTCTCCTTTTATGCACTGTAGTTACTTGGCAAACAGAGCTGTGTTGCAACTGAAATCTGCAAATATAAATGGCATCCTACTATATAATTTAGATTTTATAGATGTGTTGTGGTATGTGCAATAAATCCCTCACCCTAAAAAAGCCATTAACTAATGTGGACACAAACGTTGAATTCCATAGAGAAAAACAAATGGCATTTGTAATGTATTATGTTTTTAATGGAACACAGATACACATTTACTGTCTGCACTTAAAAATGACAGAGAAACTTCCTGGATTACAGTGAAAATTACTTTTTGAAAATGCCTAAATTCCACGCCTCAAAAAATACAGAATTTCTTTTCAAGGGTAAGACTATGTTTTCTGTTATTATCTGTTGGCTGTGTCAGTCAGTGAATATAAATGAAGTGAATCCCAAAAAGTAACTAGTCTTCTGAGTGCAGAATGCTGAGAGATGAAACATACTCCCTCAAGATGAAAATGCTTAACTGTTTGCATATGGTCAGGGTTTTTCTTCCGTATCTGGCTACTGGAATCATTCTTCTCAAAATAAATTCTTGGCATGAGTGTGTGGGTTGTGTCCTAACTTTGCCAAAGTTTTACACGAGAAACTAACCACCACCCTGTAGTATGTACAGAGATACCCTGAGCTAGTGAATTGTGCCTGCTGTCAGCTATTTACACTCTCTTTGCTATTGATTAGATTCACTAGCAATTTAAATCTAAAAACACTTACATTTTTCTTCTTCTTGTATTCTTGCAGAACTTTTGATATCCTTTCCTGTTCCTAATGAGAGACCACACATTTTTAAACACTTTGAGTGCTCCATATCTTCATGTAAATTCTACAAAGTACTCATCAGAAGCAAAATTCTCATTTGATCAATACATCGTAGTTGTAACATTTTAGCTGTAAATTTTGTATTTGAGAAATAGTGAAAGTACATTGACTGTGATGTACTCAAACTTAAAAGCTACTAGTATGAAACAAACCCCAGAAGAACATGCATATTTCTTAACTACAACTTGGTAGCCTTAACTAATGATCAGACAAGATGTAACACATATGGGAACACTTTCTCACAGCCAGCACTACAAGACACTGCAATGATAATGACAGTCAGAAACTACCTCATACCACCTAATACCACTGCTTCCCATGAGCCCATTTCACAGATACTTACATATATGCTCTCAGGATGGTGGGGAAGCTGCCTCAGCAATGCATCCAGCTCATCAAACTTTTTTAATACAGCATGAACTTCCGCAGACAGTTCTTTATATTCAGCAAACTGATCATTGAATACTGCTTTGTACCGGTCTCTCATTTCATTTGTTTGAATTACCGGGTATTTCCTTAAAATAAAACAAAACAACAAAAAAATCCCAGTTTTCGAGTTTTAGAGATAGGACTTACTAACAAACATTTAGACCCTTCACCTTGATAGTGTATTTCTGTATTGTTTGCCAATCTCACAACCTGCTGAAATCCGCATGTCTGTAAAGCATTGAAACCACCAAATGGTTGAAGTTGCAAGAGACATCTGGAGGTAATCTGGCCTACCCTCCACCCAGACCAGGCTGCCCAGGACTGTGTCCAGACGACTTTTGGTATCTGCAAGGACGGAGACTCCCTCTCTCTGGGCAACCCATGCAAACCCTCACAGTGACAAATACTTTCCTAATATTCAGTCGAAACCTCCTGCGCGTTTCAGTTTGCACCCTAGTCTATAGTAATTAGTATAAAAAGTAATTTATGAACTCATTCATCATAGAAAGGCCTCCTCTCTAAAAGGGAGCATGTTACAGATTTAGAACTTAGAAGGTACAAGAGTAATCAAACTTCAGGGGCTAAAAAGGCAATTTGCAATGTAATTTATTTTTTTTATAATGTCTGTATGGTGATCTTCTATTCCTTTGGCAGTTATTGTACTTGCTAGATTGTAACATTCTATTTTAACAGTTGGGGTTTGTGTAGGTTTGGTTTTTTAATTAAAATTCCTTATTTATAATTACTAGGTTTATGCCACGGAATGCCACCGATAGCAGCCCCCATCTTCTCTATTTCTAAACAGTAACTTAATTATGAGTTCCCACAGCACATGCATGGCAGAGAAACCATGAGTGTATATATGAGAAATGCTGAGTGAAAAACATCATTCAAATATTATCCACTGAGTTGGTTCATCAAAGCAAGTCACTTACGCTAAGTAGTCTGGCATCACTATAGGTTTGGGAATGTGGCCTGCAGGTATGTGACCATTAAGTAGTTCTGGTTTTCTTTCCACTGACTTAAGCTGCCTGTAACTGACTTCTTCTCTTGGTCTGTCATCACTTTCGTACTGTTTTAAAAGAAAAAGGATTTGTTCTTTGTGAAGTTAGTTTTACATAAACCACACAATTAGCAACTTGTTTGAAGACAGAGATACAAGTATCCAGCAGCAGTAGAAGCAAATCATAGGTATTTCTTACAACCCTTAATTAGAAATTGTGCAATGAGTTACAGTAATGTTTCTCACATAGTATTCTTCTTCAGTTTGTCTTAACAACAGTACCAGTGACATATAAATACTTCTTCAGGTTTGGAAATATTTATTTGTGTGTCTTAAAAAGACAGTTCAAGTAAGTTTTCTTGGATATCCACCTAATTTTTGAATGAAAAGGTATCATTCAGATCTCTGGAGTTCCCTTTTCCCCTTGTTTCCTAATTCACAGAACCACAGAATATGCCACGTTGGAAGGGATCGTCAAGTCCAACCGTTAGCCCAGCACAGGACCATCCCCAAGAGTCACAGCATGTGCCTGAGAGCATCATCCAAACACTTCTTGAGCTCTGTCAGGCTTGGTGCTGAGACCACTGCCCTGGGGAGCCTGTTCCAGTGCTCAACCACCCTCTGGGTGAAGAATCTTTTTCTAATATTCAATCTAAACCTCCCCTGACACAACTTCAGGTCTTTCTCTTTGGTCCTTTCACTGGTCACCATGGAGATCAGTGTCTGCCCCTCCTCTTCCCCTCACAAGGAAGTTGTAGACTTTGATGAGGTCACTCATTTGCACAATCTACCCCTTGATCCAGAAACAAAAACATATGCAGTCTCGTTGGAACACATAAAAAAGGATCCTGATCCAGTACTGAATAAACAGAGAAAACAGTAGGCAATGCAGTGTGTAACAGGAGGCATTTAAGATGAAGTTAACACGCTCTAATTTCTCTGGGAATCAGCATGTGCTGTTAAGGTTCTACACAATCTTCACAGTGTAAGCAACCACACCTTTATGTGGCAGAAACATCAACATTGCTGATGCTTCAAAACCAGCAAGGAGTTCTTTGGAGCAGTCTCAGAGACACAGGAAGAAGCTCAACTCAAAGAGCACCTACTGTGCTTCCACTGCTCCTCCTGCAAATTAAGCAGACGGCCAGAAGGAAAGAGTCTAAAACCTACATCAGATGACCTCCTGTTTTAGTCATGTTTGCCAAACCCAGTGATAAATACTACAGAACTTACCACCTTTTAAAAGAGGGTAAGAGGCATACATACAGAGGCATCCATCAGATCTGCTATTTACAATAAACTTTATAACTTAGCCCTATTACGAGTAACTTCTTCACAAACTTCGTCTAAATCTTCTAGGTAGCTAGGAGAATGATGTACAAAGAGTTAAACCTAATCTCCTCCAAGTCAAGTAAGCAAATAAACAAGTCAATCAAAATAGTCACAAGAATAACACTTCAGAATTACCAGTAAACAGAAAAACAAATTCCCATTTCCTACCTTCTTTTCTGGAAAGGAGGATTGTGTTTTCATCTATCAAAAAAAAATGGAAAGAACTGTTTTATTTTCAGCAAAAATAGTATGCAAAAGCACAGACTCTAAAAATCTAAACTTTTTCAAAATCATGCTGTAAAGAGAATTATATTTATATTTGGGTATGAAATTTAGCCCAAGGAATATTTTCAGATCCATTGATTTAAAAACTGTTTAAGAACAGTGGAAGGAAAACAACCACCCAAACCGTAGAAGGATTTCCCAGAGCGTAGCTGTAAGGAACAGCTTGCAGGAAATACTACATCCACTTCCCAAGCTCCTTTATTATTTCACATTCCAGGCCACATTAACTCACTAACATTCTGCAGCCTAAACCATCGTGTAGAAGACACAACAGCGCACCAACTGGTAGCTCAACCTGCAGCTGTTTTGCACAGCACTCTCCAGAGCCTAACCTAAGCACTATTATTGAAGTATTCTCTTTGCAAATGTGTAGTAACTGGAGTAACAGAACTTGTATAGCAACAGGGAAGAACGAACACCTGTGTAACTCCAGCAATCACCTCATTCTTGCCGGCCATACTAGAGTTGGTTAAAAACCTTTTATCAAGAGCTATAAGGTACTTTTCAAAAGAGGGTGTCACTTTTATGCAAGATAGTGGAATGGAAAGCAGTGTTAAATGAAAGTGCTGCAAAACAGACTGCAAAGGACATGTAATTTTACACTCACTCTCTCCTACTAAAATCACTTACGTGCCAACTCCTTAAGTTAGGCTTATGCAGGCCTCACGTATGTTTGGTTTTGTGCTATATTAACTCTTACCAATTTTTTAAAGGTTGTTTTGTGGTGTGTTCACATGAAGGAAGTTTTAAACAAACTACTTCGAATTCCCTAATTAGGAGTGTGAAGTCTCTGCTATTACAATTTATCATTAACCAGATGCGTATTGAACGACTGATGTATGGGCAAGGCCAGCAGTCAGGAAAAACACTTGACAGGAAAAAGATGAGGCTGACTGACATCTGGCCAACTCTGTTATTACTATTATTTTCAGGTAACTATTGTAGGGAAAGATGAAAAGACATAGAAAAGAAGTAGCTTGGAGTTTTGCTTGCAAAGTAAAAGTAAGTATTTCGCATTCTTATGTTCATTCACACTAGCACTTGGTGTGATGAAAGCACAGTTTTAAAATAAATGCTAGGTGACTTTAAGCCTAACCCTGCTGAACAGATGAACAAGCACATTGTTTGCTTCTTCCTTTGTTTGGAAAATACACACTAGGAAGTAGTTTCTCAGCTGACTCAGGAAGAGAGCCCAGTATTACAAAGCAAACAGCGCCAGGTCCTTACGCAAGGTGAATTATTAAAGTCCAAGAACTTGGGTCTGACATATTAAAACGCCTCTCATTTGGAAGTCTCAAATAACGTAAGGCTAGTTAAAATTCACCCTCAAGCTTAAGGACCTGCTGTGGAGAAGGCACCCGATACAACTTCATCTGCGACATGGCAAGCCTTTGCGAGTGCTTCCCATCACGCAGTACCCAGTAGACAGAAAATGGTAACTAACGACTTACCTCCTGTTCCATTAGTTCCCTGTGCCTCCTAGCCGCTTCGTGCCTCCATAACTTTAGACAAACCACCGCACTAATTAGGTAGATGATGACCGTGACAAACAAGAATATTATTGCTGCAGTCTGACCTCCTTCCACACGGCAGAAAGACGCATTTATCGGCGTCTTGAACAACTGGTAATAGCAGAGCCCACCTCGGTTGGTATCGTTTACGTACACGATGGCAGCCGACATATACAAAAAGAACAAGGCAACATTGATCCCAAACTCGGTCAAAGGCCACCAGTTGGAATCAAGGAGGATAGTCCGGTAGTACATGGACATGCCCAGCACCAGCAGCACTATCGTGACAATCCACGCCATCCCTGCCACCACCAGAACGAAAGGAGTTTTGGGTCCGCTGTAGGAGTATCCGCCGTAGGCGCTGCCCGCGCCGTACCCGTAGGGCTGAGAGTACCCGAACATGTTGTACCACTCGTTGTCCTTGTGCACGTAGGCGGTGACACAGGCGAACACGGCGGCGCCCAGCAGCAGCTCGGCCACGCCGAGCATCCTGAGCAGCCCTGCCCAGGACTTCATGTAGGCGTAGCGCTGCTGGTACTGCTCCACCCGCTCGCTGTACGTCTGCCCCGACCCGGCGCGGCGCTCCAGCGAGCCCAGCATGGCCTCGGCCTCCTTCCCAGAGCTGCAGCTCCCGCCCGACCCCCCGCAGGAGCCGGGCATGGCCCGGGCCCCCGGCTGCGGACGGGCGGGGGACGGCGGCGGCGAGCACTCGACGCCGTCTGAGATGTACCTGATGTCCGAGGCCGTGCTGTCCCAGCTGGAGCCGGGGTGGCGTCTCCCTTTGAAGAAGTTCTTCCACGAGTCCGGAATGAACCGCCGGACGGGCTTGAGCTCGGCCGCTCCGCCGGGGCCGGGGCTGTCCCCGCCGGGGCCGCAGGGAGGCTGCAGCGGCAGCGGGGGCGGCGGCAGCGGCGCGGCGGAGCCGGCACCGGGACCGGCCCCTCGGGGCAGCGGCGACCAGCCGGGCCGCCCGCCCTGCGAGCCCCGCGACATGGCCGTGGCTGGGCGCCCGACGGGAGGCACCTGCCGCCGAGCCCGACGGGCGGCCGAAGCCGGGCGGGGAGAGGGACGAGCCGGGCGGGGAGAAGGATGACCAGGGCGGGGAGCGCCCACCAGACCGGGACGAACTTCCCGACACCTGCCCTTCCCAGCGGCCTCACCTGCGGCGGCCCCGCGGCCTTCGCCCGGAGAGGCGGGAGCTTCCGGGCGGGAGTGGCGGCACCGCCCCGGCCGGAGCGGCGGGAGCTGTCCCGAAATCCCGGTGCGCCGGCGGGAGCGGGAGCGCGGCAGCCCCGGAGCCCCGCGGGAGGGCTGAGCGCCGCCACCGCGGAGCCACAGAACGGGGCGGGCTGGAAAGGGCCACAGCGACTCATGGCCCGAACTCCCTGCTCGGGCAGGGTCATCCCACAGCACATGGCACAGGATTGCGTACGGACGGCTCTTAAATGTCTCCAGTGAGGGAAACCTCCACAGCCTCGCTCGGCAACCTGTTCCCGTGCAAGGTCATTCGTACTTCTGCCTCGTATCCAGGTGGAACTCGCAGTGCATCACTTTTTGCGCGTTGCCTCTTTATTGCTCGGCACCACCAAGCAGCGCCCGGCTCCATCGCCTCGGCACCCTCCCTTCAGACACTCACAGACATGGATGAGGTCCCCTCTCAGTTCCCTCTTCTCAAGGCTGACCAGGCCCAGCTACCCGAGCCTTTCCTGGTAACAGAGATACTCGTGTCCCCTGATTCTCTTCATAGCCCTCCACTGGACCCTCTCCAGGAGTTCCTTGTCTCTTTTGTACTGAGGAGCCCAGAATAGGACACAGCACTCCAGATGTGCATCAACAGGGCTATGTAGAGGGGCAGGATCCCCTCCCTTCCCCTGCTGGCAATGCTCTTCCTAATGCATCCCATTATTAACCTCTATTCAACACTATGAATTCAAGCCTCACAGATTCTTTTCTTACTATCACAAGCATTACGTTTTGTAGCTCTGTGCACACCTTCCAGTTACAGGTATTTATGCCCAGAACACCACTCTGAATGAGAACCCAATAGGAATGCACAGAATATATGAAAGTTCCTCCCAGATAAAGCTTGAAATGGTATACATCCAACTTTCTAATGCAGATAGAGAAGATTTAGCAGTATTTAAATGTATGCTGCAGACAAAATTTATGGCATAAGGAACTTTACCATTATTTGTAAAGTCATAAATATTTTTGCACAGACTAGTGTGGTGGATTGACCTTGGCTGACAGTTTTATTCTCACTTAAATATTTTTCTTTGCAAACCCCAATGATTTTATCCAGATCTTGTACTGACCAAACACACCTATGCCTAAGTCAGTATGGTAGTTTTGACCTTGCAAAATGCCAAGTATTCACCTACTCAAGAGCAGCCCTGCCTTAACCAAAGGGGGAAGGAAAGGAAAAAACCCACAAAACTACACTTTACAATAAGACAGATTATATTTACACAGAAAAGAAGAAATAAAAATGAAAATAAAGCAATATACACACACATACAAGAGTAAGGCTAACAGAAAAGTATCTACTTCCCCACAAGAGCAGTG
>JAWWEV010000095.1:25966038-25981784 GCA_035583235.1 Hafferia zeledoni
CTTCCTCCAGAGCCCTGAGATAACAGGGTATTCTGGGAAGGAGAAGCAGTGACTTTGCAAAAAGACATTTTAACAAATATTGTGTACATTCAAACAACGCTAAAAACATCAGTTGTTAAAGCATTATCAATGGCATGTTGATCTTCTTCACAAATCCATTTCAGGCAGGACTTTCTCCATTCCAGATATCGTAAATCAATCCCCACAGAGTTCTTCTTCTGAGATGTGAATGTCTCTGTTCAAAGTTCTCATGGATGCCATTTGCAGTGCTAGTGCTGCAACTTTTATTGAGGTATTTCAGAACCTTAAAGTTTTGAAAACTTGGAAGAATTCCTCTTCTTTAAACAGCAGATATCAAAGTCCTGACTGCAAGCCTGTCTTTCAGGCTGTATTTTATAGTCTGTGATAGAAGTGCAATTGCTAAGTGTGCTGCCAAGGGAGACACACACACACAAGGACCGATACTGACTCAGTATTCATTTTGCTTTCTGGATGTCTGTCTGCTGTACCTGTCCAGAAGGGCTGCTCTGCGTGGGAGGAGGCTGGCAAGGGAGAGCCTGTGAAAATGGGCTACCTGGGATATCTCTGCATATAGTTATATTTATAGATATATAATTGCATAAAAATGTATTTATAAAGTTACAGGTATATGGATATTTAGATAGGTATATTTATATTTGTATATTTACATATAGGCAGTACAGTTGTAGCAAATTTGCAATAAATTAGTTTTTTTAAACTGAAATTGACATTTGTAATTTTATGTATTGTCAGCACTCTGCCTGCCCTGGCTCCCTCCCAGGCAGTAAGGGCATCCTGCCCTGGCACTGGGAGTTCAGATCAGTCCCCAGTGGAAGGGACAGCAGAAACAATGCTACCAGTCTCCGTCCTCCTTGCAGACCCTGAGGACACCAAGCTGCTGGTGCTGGTGCTCAGCTCTCCTGCCTCCAGAGTCAGCAAGTTGCCATGGGACGTGTTTGACATCTGGGCTGTGTGAAGAGTGGGGATTACAGTGCTGTTCCTCACTTTGGGTGGAAGAAATTGCCCACTCCTGAGTGAATGGTCCCCAGCCCAGTGCTATGCAGGCAGAGCATGCTGTGTGGATGGCACCCACCTCTTCTGGGGGAGAAAAGGCTGGCACCAAGCTCTTCTGGAGCACAGGGGCAGCAGAGGATGGCACTTGACTGGCCACAAGGTTGGCTCGAAGCCTTTGTCCTAGGCCTGCAAGGAACTTCAGGGACAAGAGCCACTCAAGACTTCACTCAAAGTCAGAGGAAGCCTTGGAGAACAGTGCATGTCTTACCTAGAAATGGAGTTGAGCTGCTGCTGCTGGAGTGAGTGTCTGCTCCTAGGGCTCACTATCAGCCTCTGTCTTCCCAGGTACTGCTGGACTTCACCAAATCTGAAAGCACAGCTGTGCAGAAGAGGGTTCTGGGGAGAATCAGGAATCTGATCCATGGGCTGGCCGACATTTCCACATAGGAGATAAGGCCCAGGCACCCTCCAGCCAAGACATGCTGCCCTCTCTGCTACTCTCCCTGTTAGCCTTGCTGCCCAGCCAGCTGTTCTGAGAGACCTGCAGGCGTTTCACA
Source organism: Hafferia zeledoni (assembly GCA_035583235.1). NCBI lineage: Eukaryota > Metazoa > Chordata > Aves > Passeriformes > Thamnophilidae > Hafferia > Hafferia zeledoni. Next base: position 25,967,631 of record JAWWEV010000095.1, read on the forward strand.
GCCTGGACTCAGCTGAATTCATCCCTGGACCCTGCACAGCCCAGACTCACCTGGATCTAGCCCTGGGCCCTGCTGTTAGGGACACTTACCTGTTCAACCATCTGAGACACTCTGACAGTCATATTTGAACAACCTGAGGTGGGGCCAAAGGCCCTTTGCAGCTACACACGTCACACCCACACAGTCAGACCAGGTTTCCTTACCAACTCAACTTGGAGTTTCCCATAGCAAGTCTTAAATGTCCCAGTCTTTAAAATAATTTAATCATGGTGTGATAACTAAATAACAAAGTAACAGCCAGAGCTGGAGCCTCTGATGAGGGACTCCAAAGAAAGCAACCCCTGGCTTTTTGTACCCTCATAGTCTCAGCACAGGTAAATCTGGGCATCATTGACTCCTTCTGTGTCTCAGTGTCTGGTCCCATGCCTGGGTCACATGTCCCTGTGCCCTTTTTTGTGGAAAGGGTTGACAGTTCCTGGCCTCTTGTCTTGGGGTCCCACCCAGAGCTCAACCTGCAGCTCCCACTGCAGCTGCACACTGAGCTACCTACACTGAATGTGTTCCTCAACAGCTGTGCCTGCCCAGCAGGCCGATGCCAATGAGGGGAAGGGAAAAGGCAACAGAAAGGAGAAAAAGCAGCACCCAGAGAGTGTGTGAGGGAAATAATTTATTTCCTTTTTCTTATCAAAGACTCACTGCAGCTGTTAGCATAGCCAGTGGAGTGGCCACTTGCAGGGGTGGGGAGAGTTCTGGGGGCTGGGGACCACCCTCTTTCTGGGGTGCTGGGGCCCCCTGACTGAGTGTTCCCCACCCTGACAAGAAGTAGCAGGACTCTGCCTGCAGTCCTGGGAAGAGGAACTTGCCACCATTGCCTCCCTCTGCTCCTGGTGCTGCACCTGCTCCCTAGGGATGGGCACAGGCGGATGGAGGATTCGGGGGACAGAGAGGGCAGCTTCTGACATGCTGGGTTGGACCTTTCTGTTGGAGCCTGCAGAGCTGCTGCTGAGGGTTGGGTGCCAGGTAGGATTCCCTCCCTGGGGGCTGGTGGAGCAGGAGCTGGCCTCAGGGCTGTTTTCCTCCTCCCCAGCAGCAAGGGAGTGCAGCCGCCTCTGGGCCTCCTCGCTGTGTTGGCCCACAATAATGTTGATGATGCCATCGACCAGCTGTTCTGTACATTGCTCAAGGAGAGGCTGCAGCATCTGGACCATGACCTCCCCATCTGGACCACAGAGGCAGAGGGTATACAAGATGCTGTTCTCTGTTCTCACTACCAGCCACCATCTGGACCCAAATATTGCCTCCAGCCTCTGATGCAGTCAGGGCAGCACAGGGTCAAGGAGATGCTCCTTGTTTCTGAAAAGTTCTGCCCAGACCTTGGGCAGGAGGCCACCCACGGCCTCAGTAGCTGCAGTGCCCTGCTTAGCTGAGAAGATGGAGGGGACCCTGCAAGGTGCTGGCAGCTCTTTCCATCCAGGAAGCCAAGAGCTCCTTCTGCCTGGCTGCTGCCCTCTGGCCATGTTCCAGGGGGTGTGATGACACACTCTAGATACTTCTGGTTCTGCAGAGCAAACCTGATAGACTCTTATCAGTCTTCTGCACAGTGGGCACTCCGGTTTCTTCTCGGTCCAGCGCAAGATGCAGCCCATGCAGAATTTGTGGCCACAGGGTATCACATAAGAGACACCCTCTTGCTCATCATGGCAGATGGGGCAGCTCCACTCTGTTCTCCCTGGTGGTTCATGGGGTCTTGAGGAGCTGATCCCCATCACTGATGCTACCAAAGGCTGCAACAAAATGGAGAAAACATGGTCCCTTTCTGTCTGAGGGAGGGAAGGGAGAAATGCCCATGCCCCTGGAGAAGGGCACCCTCCTGGCCCCCCTGAGCCCCAGCACCCTCCCCACTGTCAGCCCACGGAAAACGTTTCCCTGCACAGCTCATGCCGGTTGCTGTCCCACAGTGCTCAGCTGCCCCCACTCCTGCAGGTCTGGAAAAACACTGGCAATGGCTCTGGGACTGGCACTGGGAGATGACAACAGCAGGCCCCAGAGCATCATTTGGCACCAGGAGAAGCCTCACTCAGCCCTCCAGACCTTACAGACCTGCTTGGCAGTAGTTCAGACCTGAGCCAGACTGAGTCAAGTGTTCCTTGTACCCAAACTGAAGCAGTGAGGGATGTGAAGTCACAATCTACCCCAGGTGACATCACAGTCCACTTTCAGGTGACAGTACTTGGAGACATCACAGTGGGACATCCAGACCTGGGGCACTCACACCAACACACCATGTATGAGGTGGCCTTCTGCGTGTGTCCAGGCTGATCCCCAAACACACTCGAAACACGCTCTGCAGTGATGCTGACCTTTGTTACACTTGTTTTCACATTAATGCATAGGGGTTTTTTCCCTGCCTTGATTAAATGAACTCTAATTGGCCTTCAGGTCACACTCTACATCATTAAACCAACAAACAAAACCCTCTTAAAATGTATTGCATTCCCTTCAGGTGGGAAAGTGATTCTTTAGAATGGTATTTTCCTGCTGATGGGTGATCCTGACAGCAGTAGAGTCTGTGCTTGTAAGTACTTACACATCTAATTAGTCTATTAAAAATAAAAAGCTTTCTTTTTCCTTTTCACCGAAATCTCTGCACAATGGTAGTAGAATTTGTTCAAGTGCCACAAATCTTTACAGAGAGTTTTTCAAGCAAGAGCCAACTAAATTTTCAAACTGGATTGCAAATGAATTTCATGTTTGCCACAGAAAACTTCAACAAACTTGACATCACTCTCTTCTTTTTAAAAACAAACTAAACAAAGGCTTATGATCAGTTGTGTGCTTTGTGGAAAACACTTGTCAAAAAGGCTGCCTGGACCAGGAAACAGGTGATAGCTCCAGGACAGGCACCCAGAGCTGCTGACAGCAGCCCCGAATGCACCGCCCGGCACCTGGAGAAGCCTTGCATTATCCATTTACTCCTTTTTATGCTACTTTCCACTTCAGTACCTAGTCCTTTCCTTCCTTCGATGTTTCTACTTCTTCCTTTCTTTGCACCTTGCCCTCCCTGATTGTCAGTTGAGCTACTTCTAGTTGGCTAAGGGTCTTTTTTCACCTACCTGGCACCCCACCTGCCAATACCACAATAATTGTCAGTATTTTGCCCCAGCTGCCTTTTCTTTGGGCCACTGTCATAGCTGGCAAAGCTTCAGTCTTTCACCTACAGTTTTCAGACAGTAGGTGGGTAAGGACTGACAAAGTGATTTCCTCATGATGAACTGCCAGCCAGTCCTGTTCTCTTTCAGCTGAAGTGTCTTTGAAGGCACTTTAGAATTCCCATCGCAGAAATGAGGAGATGTTGGTAGCAGATCAGACTGTGAATGGATTTGGAAGGGGATATGAAGCTCAGTTTGCAAACTGAGACACAAGAACCTTTCTCCCCACCAGAATTTTGGCACTGTGTTTGCACTGCTCTATGCTGCCCAGGTATTCCCAGGAGAAGAGCTTCATCACCCCCTCATTTGCACACCCTTCCTGCTGCCAGCATGCAGCCTCCTGCGCCCAGCTGGGAAAGGTATCCACTGTTAGGCACACCATGGAGACGGGACTTCTCAGTCTTCACACCTACCTCCCTTAGCAGGGTCCCAGGCTCTGAGGATGCTCCCTCTGGCTGGACAGAGCTTAGGATGGCCCTTGTGGCACTGGGATCAGGCAGGGGCACCTGGGGGCTGCATGAGACCTGGGGTGCTTGTCACCCTGGCTCCCAGGACTCTCCCAGCCCTCCAAGAGGCCACTCCGCTGGCAGCACTATCAGGGCTCCAGCAAGTCTTTATTCAAGAGAAAGGAAATAGGGAGATATTTTAGACAAGTTTGTCAGGTTTCTTATATCTTAACTGTTACACCATCATGAAAACTGGAGGATAAATTACAACATAGTTAAAAATATACCAGAACATATTCCATATGTCTTTCCATCCAAAATGCAATGCTTTTAGCAGGTACTTCCTCACACAGCAATGAAATGGACTAGATTGAGGCTTCTCTCATGGACACCAGGCTCTGAGTGTGGTCCTTTCCTGGGAGCTGTGCTGGGCTGGGTGCAGGAGGAGCCATCCCTTAGCTTCGAGAGGAGGCCTAAAAGAGCTGATATTACTTTGAGCCTGCGGCCAAGGTGCCTCTTGGAGCAGAAGACCTGCGCTCCCATATCAGGAGCCACTTCATCCACCGATAACTGACGCTCAACGTGGGGCGCTGGTGTCCATGAGAGAAGCCAATTTATTAGCGAGCATGAGACTTATATAGGGTCAGGGTCGAACTTTCCGGAAAAATGGAAGGGGGGAAGCATCTGATTGGCTAAGGAGTATGCAAATGAGGAATCAAGGAAGAAACCAATGGGAGAACGTGGCATAAACGGAGCCATATATGGGAAGGTGGTGCATTGCACCAAATCTGAACCAATGAGGGAAAGGTTGGTGGGAAAAAGGCCCTGAGGGTCTGTGGGAAGGAGAACTTGGATAGGAATACTGTAAGGGAAATATTATGGATAGACATGATGACTGACACCATCAAACAGGGGAAACATCAATATATGGGGTGAAGTGGGTAGAATTTTCATAAATTCCTCTCAACTTGCTAGGGTCCGCAACCTCAGGCCCCCCGATTTCTATGTCCTCACCAATCCATCGTTTATAATATCTCTGCCACTTGATGAAATCTGGGTCTAACCTGACATCTCCTACTTTTTTGTTTTCTATTGCTGGGTAAGCCTGTGGCTGAGCCTGGAAGAACCTGAAACTTTGAAAACATTTAAAAAGGCAAGGGAAAACACACATAAACAAGCAGATAACAAACAGGATGATTAACAGCCAAATTAGGACTTCTTTGACAGTAGCCGACAAACCCTGGAAGGGCAGCCAGCTGAATAGCTCCTCAAGCCGTAACCCATCATCCTGTTTAATGGCATGAACCAGTGATTTCAATTGGTTAATATGTGAGTGAATCAAATTCAAATGGTCGGAAAAATTAAGGCAACAGAGCCCTTTGAATTCTTGACAACCATGACTGTTAACCAGGAGTAAAAAATCAATGGCTGCCCTATTCTGTAGTAATGCTTTCTTATTTTCTTGTGTGTCAAGTAATAGTTCCTCCGAGGCCTGGCTCGTAGCATTGGCCTCTTTAGCCAGCCAGCAGTCCATCTTTGTTATCAAGTCTAAAGCATGGGTGGTACCAATAGCTGGAATAATTGCTCCACCCAAAATATTTTTCCCTTTAGACCAAAAATGCATGTTGGAATCGCATTCAGCAGTAAACTCGTGTAAATGTTGCATGCCCTCTAACGGGTGAGGCTTAAATGTTGGTTCCACGGTAGTAGCTTTAGTCGCCTTTGGTCGGGGAGGTGTCGGATGCTGCTGTGAATGGAAGTTAAGGGCTGGTGCTAGCCCCTGAAAATATCTGCGTGTCCTAAGAGACCTTTTGTGTAAGAACGTCTGAGAACGCACATCCTTCCCTGCATGAACCTGAGGTGGGCCTTGAGACTGCATGAATAAGGCAGGATTTTATAGTGTTAGCATACCGAAGGGGCAAGGACCCCCTGCTGCCAACCTAGGGATCATCATCCACACTCTTTGTCCATAAATTGGAAAAATCCCTTTTGGCAGGATAACCAACTCCAGGGTAGCATGAATTTGATATGGTATCTCATCCTTGTACCAAAAACTAAAATTGGCATAAGGCTGAGGAGAGGTGACATTAATTAGCTCCGCTTCAGCGACGTGCTGGTTATGTATAAAATAGAAACACAACAGAGCCCTTACACTTCCTAAAAGTTCCAATTCCTCAGGCCTCTGCCATTGATAAGTGAAAGTCTTCCTGATATGTAAAGATTACTCTGGGCAGGTAAAACAGTCCAAATACGGATTCCTAAACTGGTCATTATCATCGCACCAGGGAGTGTACTGGTTCCTAAATTCTCCCCATTCGCATGGTGACCAGGGTAGAGCCACTAAGCGTGTCTTAAAGGGGTTGGGCGGATCTAAAGTTGACAAACAGATAGAATCCATATTCAATGACTGTGCCAAACTTAACCAAATATTTTGTCTGGAAGACATCACCCATATCGGGATGGGTGGGGTCAACGAAGCAGCAACTGTTGAGGATGCAGCTTGTTGTTTCCGTTGTGCCATTACTCTGCTCCCTAACAGCATCATAATCATGCCACAGATGAAGAGCCTTCTCCCTTGGAGAACATACTGTCCAGATGCCATTCTTCCTTTTCCTCCACTGACGTCTACGCAGTGATGGGGCTGTCCTGGTGGAAGCGGACATAACAAGATGGAACCCATCATGAACTGGACCCTGTGGAAACACAGACATGTCCTCTCCCCCATGTCAACAGGGGGACAAGGCCGACCCACTCTTCAGTTACACTAAAGGCACACATGTCTAGGACCAGGAAGGATGTGTAAAGCTAGAGTCATCAGACCACGACGCTGGAATTATTTTAATTGTTTTGTTTCTCTTGTGTCTTTTTCTACCCAAGTATTGAACCTCAATCTGTGTGGAGCAGAGCAGCAGCAGCAATGCCAGGAAGAGCTGGAGCACTTGCATAAGGAAGGGGGCCAGGAAAGGTTATATTGCCTTTTTTCAATCCAGGAAGAACTGCTGCAGCTTAAGAAGCAGATTGCTTTCAATTATAGACACAAAGACTTGCTGAGAATAGATCTTTCTGCATTCAGTAATCGTAGCAACCAAATCTGTGTTCTGGTGTCAGGACTTACGCCCACCACAAGTGAATTAGAGGCTCTAGAATTGTTCCTAACTTTGGTTGTCATTCCTTCATAATACTTCCTGTAGATGTCTTCAAAGGCATCTTGCTGCAAGGCTGTTAAATAAGATGTCACAACAATGTTTTGAGACATTCATCCTATGAAGCATCTAATTTAAAAGCAGCACTGCAGCTGTTCTCTTGAAAATGGCTTATAAATATGCATTAGAATTTCTACAGGAGAAGGATTGAAATTAAAATACTGGAAACTCTTGGTGCTGTGAAGTTTTTTTTTGAGAAAGCTGTCTTGGTCAGTTGGTGTTTTGCCAGCTCAACCCGAGACACCATGGAACCAAAGCGATTCATAAGTTGTTAAATACTGAACATCTTATGATTATCCCATACCCCTAAGCCTTTTGCAGTAACTAGGTTTCCTGGAACTTTTCTTTCTCTATGTAAAGGGTGGAGACAATCTTGAAAAATAAACCACCATGATAAAGCTAATTTTCTGTTCCAGCTTATCACACCTGGCTTTCTGCAGAGGAAGCAGTCTAGGCTTTGCACTGAACTCCAGTTACACTTGTCAAAGTGTTGTATTAAGTTTTGTTTTTCAAGATCTTATAAGAACTAGTCACAGACTAACATTATTTGCAAATATTATGACCAATATTATGTACAAATGAAGGAGGTAAGAGATATTTTTGCCAAAGAAGACAAAATGTGTGGTTGACTCCCACATTATCTGAAAGCTAATTCTTTGAAGGCTTCTTGCTCTTGATTCACAATAGTGGAACAAGAGATTAATGTCATGTTACACCCCATATTTCTTGACAGAGAGGTTTCCCTACTCAAGGAGATGTGGCCAATACTGTACGAGCACTACAGAAAATGGTAAGGTTGGTGTCCAGAATGCAGCAAGAAGCAGCTACAGCTGTGGATGAAAAAAGGAGAGATGAAGAGGAAGAGAGACAGAAGCAGAAGTAGTTACAGACAAAAGAGCAGATGAAGCCTCGAACTTTTAATTCATTCATGAACATAAGTTTCTAAACTGAATTCTAGGGGAAAAAAATCATGCAACAGTTAGTTCCTTTTTATAAAGTTTTCTTACTAGAGTTTTAGGTCCTTCATGGTGTGTTGTTTGGTTTTTGTTTTTTTTTTTTTTTTTAATACCTAGACTTCAAGTTAAAACAGAAGAAGGTCAGCAACTTCAAGATGCTGCTGAGGGTGTGTTGCTTCTTTTTATGAAAACAGCAACTGTGAAGACAACAAGATATGAATAAATTATTAATATTGAAGGGAGAGTGTGTTAATTTGTAAGGGAAATAGGACATCTTTTATTAAAAAAAATAAAATCTACCTGCCTCCATTGTATGATGCTCTGATCATCCAAACTATCATAGCAGCTTAGTTTTCACTAAAGAATTTTAAAGTCTGTTTTGTAGGAAGATGCTGGAATGAATTTCAAGCAGAGCTGCTCTGGAAAAGCACTTTGAATCTGAAAAAATTCAACTAAGAGACTTGTTATTTAAGTTTTAAAATTATGTTCGTGCTTGCTTAGTTGCAAAGTTTGTCTCATTCTCTGTTGCAGTTCCCCTGCGGGGCTGTCACCACACCCTGCACTGTATTGTATCTACCCCGGCCAGTCTTCTTTGTGTTCCCTGGAGCCCTTTTGTTCCCTTTGATGCTGAAGGGGTTTTTGATTTTTGATTTTCACATTTTTTAGATTTTAGGAACACAGTAACTGTAGCAAATGTAGATTTAATGTGCTAGTATTCTGGCAGCCCACATTTATTGTTTATGTATCCTAACCCTTATCATTTATCAGTAGCTCAAATTCTCTTAGTTATTTAGACTTTCTTCAAGGTAAAGAGCTGGAGGGTATCAGAAAGGCCTACAGAAAGAAACATAAACACAGGTCAGAGTGACCCAGAAGTCAGAATTGGAAGAACTCCAAGAGACATTTGTGAGCCCAAGGAAGAGGAGCTGATAAAGACAGAGGGCTCATTGACCCCCATACTCAATTCCTAGGGGTGGGACCAGGGGCAGGACTGGGGCTGGACTGAGAAATGTGTGAAGTAACGATTGGATAGATTATATTATAAAAGCCATGGAAACTAGAACTGGGGGGCACGTGCATGTCACCATGTATTCCATGTATTCAGCCTGTTATTAAAGGATCTTTACTTTTTATCTTATCCTACATTAACTTGGCTCAGAGTCCTGCTTTGTGGGGGGCACTCATGGCATCACCTTGATGACCCAGACATTGAGCTAGATTGCGTTGGCCTGGCCGAGGTAGGGCTCGCCCCCACCCAGGAACTCCCGTGGTCGGACGTCCCCGGGCCCCCTCCCCTCTCTGCCCCTGCCACTCCAGGGTAGGAAACCCTGTGTAGGTCTCCTGTGCCTCGTGCCTGGGAGGTGGCAGGGCCAGGGCCCCAGCCAGCCCTGCCCCTGTCCCAGACCCATTGGCTAATGGACCGTGGACCCTGCCTTCTCCTCAGTTTTCACCCGATCCAGGTAGACCTGGGGACGGCCCCCAGGACTGGACATTACCTCGTGGTTCTTTGAATAAACGGTTCACCCTCTGGCCTTGCAACTGCCTGGAACTCTTTGTCTCTCCCTCCCTTCTCTGCCCCCATGGAACAAAGGGGATAGCACGGAAAGCCTTCTCCCTTTCCCTCCACACCTCACAGAAGAGACCCTTTTCCTTAAAACCAATACTGTTTGTTCTGCATGTGAAGAAGATAAAAGCTGGAACAAAATATTCTTAAGTTTTAAATAGAGTGAATAAAAATTTGTATATGAATGGAACAAATTCTGTAAGCTTAGCCAAAGTATTTTAATATAATTAAATGATGTAATCTCGTACACATTCAATAAAACAAATGGTATGAAAAAAAAAGCTACCAGATTTTTTAAAACAGAATACTTTAGTTATACTTCAGAAAAGGTTCATACAAATACATCAGACATTTGTTATTAAAACCCCCTAAAAGTACACAAACAGGAATCAGCCAACCTGTGTATATTTAGCAATTTTTTTCAAAAGCTGTTCAGCTTGTAATTTTGAGATCCAGAAGTAAAAATCTTGGTCCATATTATTTAAACTGTCAGCCAACAGTGTACTGTCTTCTTGTGTTCATGTAATCTTATCTACCTCTTCAACCAATCAGGCAACCAGTGACATATACTAATGTCCTTTTTCAACATTCATGTTTATAAAAATAATCTTTTCTGACATTTGTATGACTAAGCTTAAAAAATGTGCTGCTCAGAAAACACTACTCAACCTAAGAAGGCTTTTCTACCTGTTGCTGAGAACACCACAGTATTTGAAATATTGTCTTGTTTACCTGCTTCAGGTGTGGAACTCCTGCACTGCCTGATATCTCCACAGGGTAAAAATTTCCCAGGTTTCTGAATGTACAAGGTTTCCAGGTTCCTGTGCTTCTTAGCTGTCAAGACTCCAAAGATTTATGGCTGATCATTAAGAAACTTCCATTTTCATTTCTTCCAAAAGAGACAGCAGGAGGATTACTTTTTCTTTTTAATGCCTTCCCTCCTTTATGTGTTCTATCGTTGAGATAGTTTCCCAGGGAATTCTTTGAATATTTAGCTTCCTTTTCAACGTACCCCTCCCCTGATTTATTCACATGTAGGGGTTGTTCTTGCACAAGTCAGATCACATACTAGTGCAGCAGACTGATGACTTTGTGGTGCTGCACATCGGACTAGATAAAAGTGTTCTCTGGAGGATGCCAGACTGCTCCATACATGACTCTGACATGGGCAGGAGCCTGAATGGCTGGAAATTTATTCAGCTGTTAGTGGAACAGACTGCAGAACCTAATAAGCCCTAAGGTGTTATATTAGGAAAAGAGATCAGTGACAATAACAAACTCTAAACCTCAAAAGCGTAAGTCTCAAAAATTTCTTGGCAAAAATGACAGGATGTGTGTCTTTGTTAAATAGTTTGCTTATATACAAATCATGGATATCTCTTTCTGTCCTTTTTACTGACATGTAAGCTGAACACAAGGCAGCAGCAAGCCTATACAAACTTAATCAATTGTAGTATGCACTTACACTTTGCTGTAAATGCAGCAGTGTTCAGATATGAACACATGTTCTTCTGAACTTCTTTCCAGAGCTGATTTTTTTCTGTTCCTGACATGGAAAAAGCAGGTGAGTATCACCTACTTTCTTCACACCTTAAAAAACATAACAGCATTACCAACAAATAAAAGTCCTGGTATCCTTGCAGCTAAAAGCTAATTCTCAGCTGTTTCTCACAGCATAGGTGCTCCAATCCTCTGATCATCTTGGTGGCCTCCTCTGAACTTGCTCCAGCATGTCCTTCCTGTGCTGGGGGCACTGGAGATGGATGCAGTGTTCCAGGTGGTGTCTGACCAGAGTGGTAGAATTATCCCCATTGTCCTGCTGTCCACGCGGCTAGGAATGCAACCCAGGACACTTGGCTTTCAGGGCTGCAATCATAGCTTTGTTGAAGCTGATGAGGTTCCCATGAGTCCCCCTCTTGAGCTTGCCTGGGTCCCTCTGGATGGCACCCTGTTTCTCAGATGTGTCAATTGTTTAGTGTGGTGTGTCACGTGCAAATTTGTTGAGGGTGCACTCGATCCCACTGTGTCCTTGATGAAAATATTAAATAGCACCAGCCCCAATATGGACCCCTGAGGGTCACATGACACTGATGTCTATCAGGAAACTAAGACATTGAACAATACCCTCTGGATGTGCCCATCCAACCAATTCCTCATCCACTGAAAAATCCACCCATCAAATCTGTCTTTTTCCCATTTAGAGCAAAGGATGTTGTGGGGCACAGTGTTAAAGACCTTTCAGAGAGATGACATCTGCAGCCCTTCCCTTTTCCACTGGTGTAGTCATTCCATTTTAGAAGGCCATCGAATTGTTCAGGTAGGACTTTTCCTTGAGGAAGATGTGCTGGTTGGCCAGCTGAGCACCCCCTCCACCCTCCTGGGAGCACGTTCTTGCCATCCAGGCTCTCGTGGGCTGAGTCATGCTCAGATGCATCTCACAGGATGACTGTGGGGTGCACAGCACCCCCTTGGTCAGGGAAGCCAGTACAGGCTCCTTGTAAGGAGCACACAGCAGGACAGTGACTGCTTGCTTAGTCACGGTGCTTGCTGCTTGCTGCAAACAGGGGACAAAGCTGCAACTTTCTCACTATGTCACATCAGCCAGCCTTCTCTGTGGTTTGAATGACCTGTGGTAGGCATTGTGAGGAAACATAAGACACAAAAAGAAATGTGCTAAATGTTATTCATTCTTCCTCCTTCAACTGCTTTTAGTAATTTCTTCCTGCTCTCCCACAAAAGGATCACCCAAAATACAAACTTAATGTGTCTGAAAACAGTCTCCAAAGTTTTAAAAAATAACATACACATTTTTTGCTGGGTTTTGGGGTTTCTTGGTTTGTTGTTTTCAGTTTTGTTGTTTATTCAGTTTTTTGAAAAGCCCCTGCAAGATCAATATGTATTATTAGTGTCCATACGAACAGTGTTTCTTGTATTATCTCTTTCTCCTCTCTCCAATGTGATGTACCTTTCCCTTTTTTCCTGTACTTCTTTTGTAATTCTTCTTTATACATTAATGCATAGATCTTTTTCCTCCCATTCATTAAATGAACTCTAATTGGTTGTACCTTCAGGTACTACCTTTTCTCTGACTGTACATTATCAAACTATGTGTTTTTCACTAATCCCTTAGGCAGAAATTGTGTTAGGCACTATTGGATTTTTTTTCCTTTACTCGTGTGATGCATGCCTGGTCAGGCTTTCATTTGTGATGCCTCAGGAAGCATCACCTTGGTGCTTGTTCAGAAGCTCTTCCACCACCAGGGCTGCAGTAGGATTTTTTGTGTGAGGAGGTGTTGCTGAAATGGCTCTGGGGACCCTTGGCTGATGGTGGGGCATGAAGTCCGGGGAAAGGCATCAGAAGGGGGAGAAAGCAGCACCCAGAGACTTTGTCAGGGAAACAGCAATTTATTTCCATTTTCTTGGATAAAGAGTTCCTGGAGCCCTGCTAATGCTATTGGTGGGATGGCCTCTTGCTTGGCTGGGGGGAATCCTGGAGGCTGGTGGCTCTCCTCCTTCGGCCACACCTGCGCTTCTTGCGTGAATGCTTCCTGCCCTGGCCAGGAGCAGAGGGGCTGTTTCCCTGATCAGATGGACCTGGCACTGCTATTGCCTGCCGTGGCTCCTGCTGGGGTTGGTCCTGTTCTGAGCACATGGGCATTGATGTGGGGCAGCTGGGACTCCCTTGGAGACTGGTTTCTGATGTACGAGCTTCCTCCGCCACATCACAGCCTGTGGGGCCGCTGGCAAGAGTCACTTCCTGGGAGCTGGTACAGCTGGAGCTGCTGGAGGCGGTGCTGGCGTGATGGAAGCACAGGAGTCTCTGGGCCTCCTCACTGCACTGGGCTGAAATAACATTAATGATGCCGTGGACAAGCGGTGCTGTGTGCCTGTTGAGCAGAGGCTCCAGGATCTCGACCAAGACCTCTGCATCTGGACCACAGAGACAGAGGCCATGCAGGATGGAGCCCTCTGCAGCCTCTGCTTGCCACCACTGGTGCTGGTAGATTGCTGCCAGCCTCTGGCGCAGCCAGGGCAGCACAGGGTCCAGCAGTCGCTGTTGCCTTTGGAAAAGTTCTGCCCAGGCCTCAGGCAGAAGGACAGCCATGAGCTCTGGCCCTGCAGCCCCCTGCTCAGCTGGAGGCAGTGTCCTCTGTGAAGGCGGCATAGGGGACACCACAGGGTCATTGGAGCTGTTTTCAGCCAGCTGGAAGTGAGTGCTCCCTGCCTGACTGCTGTCCTCTCTCTGCTCTTCTGGGGCTATGATGGCAAACTGCAGATAGTCTCGTTCACCTCGCTCAGAAAACCTGACAATCTCTATAGGTCTGCTGCAGAGTGGGCACCCTGGATTTGTTTTTGCCCACCTCAGGATGCAGCCCAGGCAGAACTGGTCACGGCAGGGCAGAGCAGAAGCCATGTCATTCCGAGTGTTGTGACAGATGGGGCAACTCCAGTCCGTCCCTGTGGCCATGTCCTCTTGATGTAGCAGGCTGGGGACAGCTGAGGACCAGGAGCTGCTCCCACGTGCAGGCACGCTTGCAGAAGTGCAGGCTTGATCTAGGTTGGCCCAGCCAGACTCTGCTCACACCTAAACACAAGCAGTGAGGAATGTGATATCACAGTTCATTCCCCCACTGATGGCATAATCCACCACTCAGTAATGTCACAATGGGATGCCTGGCCCCTGAATATAACCAGCGATGGATGCAAGGTCACAGTCTCTGATGATGTCACAATCCAACCCTTAGTGGTGTCAGTGAGTCTAGAATGCAATGCTTA